>OY776114.1:65736583-66432486 GCA_963675035.1 Allygus modestus | reverse complement strand
GGCATAGGGATTAAGGTGAAACAACTTGATGAGTTTAAAGGCAGAGGTTGAGGTGGAACAACTTTATGGGTTAAACGACAGAGGTTGAGGTGAAACAACTTGATGAGTTAATCGGCAGAAGTTGAGGTGAAACATCTTGATGAGTTGAACGGCAGAGGTCGAGGTGAAACAACTTGATGAGTTAAACGGCAGAGGTCGAGGTGAAAAAACTCGATGAGTTAAACGGTAGATGTTGAGATGAAACAACTTTATGGGTTAAACGGCAGTGGTTGAGGTGAAACAACTTGATGAGTTAAACGGCAGTGGTTGAGGGGAAACAACTTTATGAGTTAAACGGCAGAAGTCGAGGTGAAACAACTCGAAGAGTTAAACGGTAGATGTTGAGATGAAACAACTTTATGGGTTAAACGGCAGTGGTTGAGGTGAAACAACTTGATGAGTTAAACGGCAGAGGTTGAGGTGAAACAACTTGAACTCATCAAGTTGTTTCACCTCAGTGAAACAACTTGATGAGTTGAACAGCAGACGTTGAGGTGAAACAACTTTATGAGTGATGAGTTGAACAGCAGAGGTTGAGGTGAAACAACTTGATGAGTTAAACGGCAGTGGTTGAGGTGAAACAACTTTATGAGTTAAACGGCAGAGGTTGAGGTGAAACAACTTGATGCGTTGAACAGCAGAGGTTGAGGTGAAACAACTTGATGGGTTAAACGGCAGTGGTTGAGGTGAAACAACTTGATGAGTTAAACGGCAGTGGTTGAGGGGAAACAACTTTATGAGTTAAACGGCAGAGGTTGAGGTGAAACAACTTGATGAGTTGAACAGCAGAGGTTGAGGTGAAACAACTTTATGAGTGATGAGTTGAACAGCAGAGGTATAATTTATTATTTAACTTATATTAACTATTATAATACGGTAAATAATGTAAACTTATTTAGTTAATATTTTACATCAGAATATACCTGCCAGTTTTTTATTTAGATGTTCATGTATTAGGTTTTATATATGGTTTAGTTTTATAATTGTTAAAATCTAAGGTCGATAAAACCAATCATGATTTAAACAGTGGATAAAATAAACTCTAATCCTTTTATGAGTTCAGTAATAAATAAATCCAAAATTGTATTTGTAAATATTTCAAAGTATAATTTAAAATTAAATAAATGCATACACGTTTAAAAACGTAGTTATGTCAATTATCCAAATTTCGCAAATTGGCCATATAACCACCAATAAGTAAAGATAAACATATCACATTACACATAAAAACAACATACATTACATATCTAGCAAAATTGCATTCTATATTTTTAAATCTTTCAGAAACGTGAATGGTTGAACTTTGAATAATAATGTTTTACTGTAAAAGTTGAAGCTCCTCTTGGGTGATTAATTATTAAAACACAATTAAACCTGGCAGGGGCGATTAATTACGCCCTCAAATAAGCACTTGACGTTAATTACTAAGTGAAAAAACTAATGAAAATTATGTTTTGTAAATGATTAAGCTGGTTAATTTAATATTTTTATTCTTTTTAATAAAGGCAAAGATTTAGTTGTTACAAAAAATATATTAAAAATAAAATATGATTTTTAGGCTACCAAAGAGGCTACCAAAAATCACTAGCTTACGTGTATTTAAATTACGAAGAAAATATTGTATTGTGAATAACAAGCTCTTCTTGACCTCCAACAATGCAGATGTAATCGAGCGTTAACAGTTCATCACAGCAGACCAGGTCAGTCAACGGCAATCAACACTTAGGGTAGAACACGTGAATATTGTTACCAAACCGTGTAATTTTGTCTGATTTATGTCTTTATGTCTTACAAAAAAAATATGATCTCCTTAAATTTTGGTTGAAGGTTTTGATACAAATTATACACGCTTTAACCAAGCAGTCAACATTGAATCATAGAAAATCTTAACGAAGAAAATTCCAGTAGGAGTACATATTTGTTGGTAATCTCCTTTGAATAATGAAATCATCCCGCTTCTTGAAATCACTTTGCTGTAATTAGTTGGTTTAATTATGAGGAAATTTATAGAACTATATTCCTCTATAATGTATCATAGACCCTAGATGGATTTAAGTAAGGTGCGCTATTGCGCATCGTAGCGTGACGTCATCTGGAGGCGGAACGCGTCACTAAGGTATTCATTCTGACTATCTTATGTGAAGGAGTGGGGAACATTGTGTTGTCAGAATACTTCGCTGACGCGTTTTTTAGGAACGAGTTTGCAACAATGGGAAACTTCAGCGGTGGCTATAGCCTATCAAAAAAAACAGGACGGGATCAACACGTGTACCCTAAAGTAGACGTTCTGATCCCGACCTGGGTTTTTGGATAGGCTCTATCCGAGAATAACTTCAGCTGTCACTGTAAACCAGCTGATCAAATAAACACCGTGACGTCACCTGGAGGTTACGCAGAAGATGCTCAAATTCTTCCTTCTGAATAGCACACCTTACTTAAATACACCTAGTCATATACCGTAGTCCATCCCAGTAAACCTTTCGGAGATGAAGATTGCGAATAAAAATACAATTATTTTCATTTTATAAAACGTTATCCCCCCATGTTTCCTACGATAACTTACAGTACTAACACATGTACAATACCATAGTTAAATCGTTTCTTATTAAATCGCAAGCACAGTTGAGAACTTGCAGTTTAGAAAATGGGTTACTTTATATATTTGTAAGTGTTATATTTGAATCACTTTTGTGCACTTTACGCACATACATACATGCAAAGACATGGATAAGTAACATAATGATTAGACTGATTGAACTGAAAGCAATTTAATAATCATAATTATCAACCCAATTTACTGGAAACTCAATGAGTAGATCGTGTTAGTATTTAATTTAACATTCAGTATAAGCTATTGTGCTTGAAAGGACCTGTAATTCTGATCGCTCAGAGGAAGCATTCAAGTCAAACTATTTTAAAGTGATTATAAATACCCCCGTAGCAGCAAACCTGCGTACTCAGCGAATTTCCAATGCATATATATGTATCTTAATACCACATAAATCCGCAAACCAAGTTTCATCAATATACATTCATAAATAAACGATGTATGGCATTTTTATTATTCTCCATAAGAATAAAATGGCGGCTGAGTATGCAGGCTTGCTGAAGCAAGGAACACAAAAAATGAGGTTTTATAAAATCATCAATATAACTCAAGTAGGTAAAGGTACATACCAAGTTTTATTAATTTATGTTCATAATTAAGGGAGATAATAGGTTACTTATTCTACATAAGAATTACATGGGGCTGAGTACGCAGGTTTGCTGCTACGGGAACTATCGGTCAAAAAATGTTTTTTTATTGCAAGTATTAATAGACCACAACGATATGAAGCAATATACCAAGTTCCATCAGGAAAAGTTGATAAATAAGTGAGATATACAATTTTTCTTATTCTCCATAAGAATAACATTGGACAACATACTGTGTTTAGCACTTTTAATATCTCTGCAACCATTTGACGTAGAGAAATGATCAAAATACCAAATTGTGTGTTTTTTTAAGCTGAATCAAATGGTATAAATACAAATATTTGACTTTTTCAAAAATTGTATGTACAAAATTCAAAAAACCCATTTTTGGGGTACAAAACCCCCCAAAATACCCCTTTAGATTGAGGGATATGGCTGGTTTTCGAACTTAAAGTCATAAATGCTGCTTTACACGTTTATACCAAATTTTATCAAAATCGGATCATTTTTACTTTCTCCCCCTATACATAGTATATGGAGAAAGTATTGTTTTCGTAAAAATTTTCGAATTTGAGTTGTTAGTGGAAATATTCGTTTTGGTGCTCCCAGAACCCAAAAAAGTGGTTTTTACGTGATGTCTGTCTGTGTGTGTGTGTGTGTGTCCGTGTGTGTGTGTGTGTGTGTGTGTGTGTGTGTGTGTCTGTGTGGATGTGTACAGAGCTAGAGCCCTAACCTATGGGCCAAATTTTATGAAATTTGGTATGTAGGTACTAATCCACGATATCTCCAGGCGTTTTTTTCATTTTTTTGGATTTTTGATTTTTAAGGGTAATTATCCCCCAAAAACCGCCAAAAAACATGAAAAATCAAAATTTCTCAAAAACGGCTCTAACGATTTTGATTAAACTTTCGTGGTTTGTAGAAATTTAGGTTTGCAACAAAATGACACCACCCGCATTTCTGGAAAAATTCGGGTTCAGAAATTACAGGACTTAAAACATCCAAAATTCAATTTTTTGGATTTTTCATAAAAAATTATAAATGTTAAAAAAGATTACTATTCACCATTAAAAGGAGCTCAAAAAACTAAATAAATTAGTATTTTAAATTACTATTCTACGATTGCTAGTTACGGAGAAAATTGAAATTTTCATTTAGCGGTAAACGCAGTACGTTGTCCAATGTTATTCTTATGGGGAATACAAATATAACAATTTCTCTCTTATTTACTGATCAATTTCATTAAAATTTGATATGCAGGTCAAGTTAGCATTGACCAACAGATGATGTTCGAAATGTGTTGCTATTTAACCCTGGGGGGGGCAAGGGGGCATTTCCCCTCTCAAAACCACTGTGTGTGGCAACGGACTCTATAGTGCCTCCCAAAAAGGGATTTGGGTGGATATTTCTGAAAACAACTATTTTAGACAATTTTCTGTACATTTATCTGTACTTCATATTCTATATTTAGTAAATACAAAAATGTTCATTAAAATTTGGCTAAAAGGGAGAAAGTATGTGTCAGTTTCCTGATACCGTTTATTACTTTCTCCCCCTATACATAGTATATGGAGAAAGTATTGTTTTCGTAAAAATTTTCGAATTTGAGTTGTTAGTGGAAATATTCGTTTTGGTGCTCCCAGAACCCAAAAAAGTGGTTTTTACGTGATGTCTGTCTGTGTGTGTGTGTGTGTGTGTCCGTGTGTGTGTGTGTGTGTGTGTGTCTGTGTGGATGTGTACAGAGCTAGAGCCCTAACCTATGGGCCGAATTTTATGAAATTTGGTATGTAGGTACTAATCCACGATATCTCCAGGCGTTTTTTTCATTTTTTTGGATTTTTGATTTTTAAGGGTAATTATCCCCCAAAAACCGCCAAAAAACATGAAAAATCAAAATTTCTCAAAAACGGCTCTAACGATTTTGATTAAACTTTCGTGGGTTGTAGAACTTTAGGTTTGCAACAAAATGACACCACCCGCATTTCTGGAAAAATTCGGGTTCAGAAATTACAGGACTTAAAACATCCAAAATTCAATTTTTTGGATTTTTCATAAAAAATTATAAATGTTAAAAAAGATTACTATTCACCATTAAAAGGAGCTCAAAAAACTAAATAAATTAGTATTTTAAATTACTATTCTACGATTGCTAGTTACGGAGAAAATTGAAATTTTCATTTAGCGGTAAACGCAGTACGTTGTCCAATGTTATTCTTATGGGGAATACAAATATAACAATTTCTCTCTTATTTACTGATCAATTTCATTAAAATTTGATATGCAGGTCAAGTTAGCATTGACCAACAGATGATGTTCGAAATGTGTTACTATTTAACCCTGGGGGGGGGCAAGGGGGCATTTCCCCTCTCAAAACCACTGTGTGTGGCAACGGACTCTATAGTGCCTCCCAAAAAGGGATTTGGGTGGATATTTCTGAAAACAACTATTTTAGACAATTTTCTGTACATTTATCTGTACTTCATATTCTATATTTAGTAAATACAAAAATGTTCATTAAAATTTGGCTAAAAGGGAGAAAGTATGTGTCAGTTTCCTGATACCGTTTATACGAGAGTTATCGTGCTCACGGACACACACACACACACACACACACACACACACACACACACACACACACTCACACATATATATACAGTTTCGAACGAATGGTGTTTTTGGGGTCTGGGGACCTCAAAACGAAAAGTTATCATGGTCCCGGGCCTAGGTCTTACCATGCCGACTACGGTAATAGCTTCTTCCCTATAGGGGAAATTCGCTAATACAGGAATTTTGTAAATATGAGGACAATATCAAGTCATTTATACCAGCAGAAAAAGTAAAAAAATCAGTGTGATGAAACACAGAAGAGTAACAGCGGTGTAAATGGATGGAGAGGTATTGATGACGATATGGTGCCGTAGATTACAGTTAGCCCGCGCAGTGTGAGCGACACACGAGTAGAGTGCGCCACCTCTATTTATCTTTGTTATCTGCTGACCTATTTGATTATATTTATGTTATTAATAAAACAATACATGTTTTTATTTGTTTCAGGTATGCAGTGATGGTGAATGCCAGATAGTTTTACATGCGTTAAGTAAGTAATTAGTAATAATTAGTAATTAGTTTAGTAAGTAAAAGGGCGATGATAAGTATCGTAGTGGATAGAGTGTTTACATCGTATTTCGAGAGTCGTCAAATTTACACAAACAAAGCCTAAACATATCGTGAAAGTTTGATACTGGGCCTAGCTGCCATTTATTATTGGTTTAATTAATAGTGCTTTCTAAGAACCGGTTTTGACCTTGGATAGTAACAAGTAAAATTAAGGGCATATTTATCGATAATAATGTTGGCATTTTATTTGATCGAACGGCAGTTATGTAGAGGTGCGTTGTTAGGGATAATACGTTTTGATAGGGTGCCGTTACCTTGAAAAATATATTGCACGTGATAAAAGACTCGCCTAAGTAATGAAAAGCAATCCTAGGTTTTTAAAAACTGCACAATGGTTTCGTCCCTATGTCCCAGGAGCATCGTCAGCAGGATCTGTGAGGTTAAAACGTGTTGAACAGATTGTGGCGTTCTCAATTGTTACAATCTTCAAAAACTATTGTTAAATCACAGCAATTTGTTAAGAGTACATAGTGTGGTAAGAGAGTAAAACTAATTAGAACTAAATACAACAATGGATGCAATAAATAACTAAGTTCAACATTTTTTTACCTCATAGGTGCTGCAACCTAGAATTGCTTTTGAACGTCTTTTACCACATGTACGGTATACCATTTATTACCACATAGCAATTCATTATTCGAATGTCAGCCACAATATTGAACATTACCATTACTTGATAAATTACGGCAAAACAATTAAACTTAGGCAAATTAAATAGCTGTATGGAATAATTTATAATTTTTTAGAGATACTTACAATTTTTGTGACGTACTATAAATATATAGTGGGGAAGTAACTGATTAATATTGGATTCAATAGGACAGCTGTATATAAATTGTAGTCCATAATCTCATATATTCAAAGTAATAGAATTTTTATTCCTGTACTAATGCGCACCACACTGCCATGTTCCACGTTGAATCAGACAGGAATAGAACAGACATACATTCATTACTTGGATGGCGACAAATATAAACCCTTTTAACAAGATATGAAAAGTGTGTGTTATTTGCGAGATTCTTTAATAAATTCACACTGTCCCGCTCCAGTATTAGTGACATGTTTGAAATAAAATATTGTCGATGGACATAAGCACAGAGACTGTTCTTATTATTGTACGTCCTATGAAAGTGATGTATCTTTTATATTTCCCATATAGGGAAGAAGCTATTACCGTAGGTCTCATGGTTAGACTTAAGCCCGAGACCATGATAACTTTTCATTTTGAGGTCCTCAGATGCCAAAAACACCATTCGTTCAAATTTTTATACACACACACATATATATATATATATATATATATATATATATATATATATATATATATATGTATTGATATTTTACTTGAGTTCACGAATAGGGCTACTAATAATGTTATTAGATTGAAAACAAAATTTCCAGAGTACCCTTTTTTATATATATATGTATATGTGTCCGTAAGCACGATAACTCTCGTAAAAAAGGTCCGATGAAACTTGGTATGTGCCTTCACTAAGATAAGTTCTATTGATATTTGCATCAAAACCCATTATCTTGTGTTCCTTGTTGCAGCAAACCGGCATACTCATCTCCAATTTTATTTTTATGGAGAATCTAATTATAATCTAATAATTTATAATCTAATCTATTTATTTTTTAAATATCGCTTGTTTGTGAATATATTTCTTATGAATCCTGTTAAGTGTTTTAATGTGTTATTTTATATATTCATTTGTAAATTCGCTGAGTATGCAGGTTTTCTGCGACAGGGGTATTTTTTTTTGCTAAACAATATTTGAGTTTTATTTTTTCCGGATCTCAGATCTTAAATTTAATAATATTGCTGAAACATTAGTTAAGGCAGTATTATTTTGCAATTATTCGATTTTTAAAACACAAACTTAATACAATTTATACTTCATACATGCTTTTCATTACTCACCACTACTTTCGCTCTCAGTCTAACAAGTATTGGTTCAATAATTAAAATTAAGTCACTGTTTATCAACGGTTTAATATCTTAATATTCTGTATTGATTTATCAGACCAAAATTCAAATTTGTATACCTGAACTATTTTCTTACATCTCTCTGTTGGCATCAGCAGAAATAAATATCAGAAATGCTAAGTCCAAGGAGTAAACTGGGTAATTAAGTAAGGCAGATGATGTACAAGGGTTTCAACTCACAGCGTAGTGTCACAACAGTCCTGCATAACACATCTTTACACATCACACCAAGTACCTACAAAGGACAAAAATACGAGTAACTCTTTGACAAACGCATTCTTAGTACCTGGTATTCTTATATATTTTTCATAAGAAACAACTGTGTAAACATTTCAATCGTATAAATATTTTTAACGGCATTTCATCTTAGTAAGTTAACATTTCACTTCATGATGTTCTGACATTTATGTGACGTCTACAGATTCTTGATTATGTCAGCAAGGCTTTTTAACAAGTGAAATGGAGTTTAAGATTATGAGGAAAAACTCAAACAGTATTCAATTTTTTAAGTGTTCCATTACAGAATGAAGAAGTTGTATAAACATAAGTACCTGGGGGCCGAGCTTTGCTCGGGGGAAGGCCAGTCAGTTTGTTTAGATGACTCGGAGTAATATTTCACCACTTCTCCCTACTGATAATCAGATTTGTATAACTCATTTGCCTCTTTTCTACATTTTTAAGGTCCCTCCAGTTGTTATTTATAGCTCAATGTCCCTTTGATTTATTTTACTACTCTATATATATAATCTTTACTCAAATCTTTTAATCTCTGCTCTCAGGTAACCAAATGTTAATAATCATAAACAACATGAGTATTACTGTGACAGTTGCCTGGTTGATTATGAACAGCTGTTACAATTCTTTTGCTTTGATTTGAAACTCCATCAGCCCAACGTTAATTTTTTTAACTTTTCGTTTCAGTTTGTTTACATTATTTGATTTTTCCTGGGGATTAGACCTGTCTAGAACTTATTTTTATCCCAGAAATTAGTTATTTCGAACATTTGAATGAAATCGTTGGAGCCGTTATTGAGATCAGTGTTGCAAGCAAGCAAACCTTACTCATATTAGAGTATAGGATACATAACATCGCTAAATTGATTACCCTTTAACAATCGTTATACCGTTTAAAATACCGTTATATTTTTATGGTTAAAAGCCAAACTTTATTATGCCAAATTAAACATGAAAAGTACTTAAACAATTTATATTAAAATGTGTTAATCGTCAACGATAACCATGAATCAGTAAAAGTCGGTTGAAAACAAAAAACGGCAGTAATTAAAAGAGGATGAAGCTATCAATAAGCTATCAATATCAATACAATCAATATCTAGAAGATGGTGTAAAACACAAATAATAAAGCAGTAAATTAAATGATTAGGTAATAAATTCTTTCACATGCCATCAATAACTGTATATTTTTAAGTGACGTTGGTTCATAAAACAGACTAGATCATATTTAATTGTAATTACCAAATTTGGAAAAATGTAGGTCACTGAGATGAGTAGGCATTAATTAAAAATAGTTGTTAAAATGTAATTTATCCTCCGTCTAACGCTGCTGAGGCAATACAGTAAAAGTTTAGATTTTTATGTGTTATATATGATGTGGATAACATTTATGGAACGCATTGCATATTTATACTCTGCGTAATTATCGAGCTAAACCTAATTATTCATCTTTGTTAACGAATCGCAATACAAAATAGATTAATGAATAACTTTCAGAAAAATAGATTAATATTAACTGTGTATATTCCAAATACAATAAACGGTATCAGGAAACTGACACATACTTTCTCCCTTTTAGCCCATCGTTAATGAATAAATTACATTTTATTTACTAAATATGGAATACAAAGCACGGTCGAATGTACATAAAATCTTGTAAACAAGTTTTTTTCAAAAACATCCACCCAAATCCCTGTTTTGGAGACTACAGAATCCATTGCTACACACGTGGTTTTAAGAGGGGAAATGCCCCTATTCCCCCCCAGGGTAATTAAGGGGCAACATATTTCGAATTTCCTCTGTTGGTCAGTGCTAACTTGACAAGCATATCAAGTTTGAATGAAATTGATCAGTAAATAAGAGAGAAATAGTAATTTTTGTATTCCTCATAAGAATAACATTGGGCAACGTGCTGTGTTTACTGCAAAATGAAAATTTCAATTTCCTCCGCAACCAGCAATTGTAGAATAGTAATCAAAAATACTAAATTATTTAGTTTTTTGAGCTCTTTTTAATGGTGAATAGTAATATTTTTTAATATTTATGTTTTTTTTATGAAAAATCCAAAAAACTGAATTTTTGATGTTTTAGTCCTGTAATTTCTGAACCCGAATTTTTACAGAAATTCGGGTGGTGTAATTTTGTTGGAAAACTAAAGTTCTACAAACGACTAAAGTTTAATCAAAATCGTTAGAGCGGTTTTGAGAAATTTTAATTTTTCGTGTTTTTGGGGGATAATTGCCCTTAAAAATAAAAAATTCGAAAAAATGAAAAAACGCCTAGATATATTGTGGATTTCATAAAAATCGGCCCATTGGTTAGGGCTCTAGCTCTGTACACATCCACACAGACACACAAACATACACTCGGACACACACACACACACACACACACACACACACACACACACACACACACACAGACAGACATCACGTAAAAACCACTTTTTTGGGTTCAGGGAGTACCAAAACAAATATTTCCACAAAAAAAACAAATTCGAAAATTTTGACGAAACAAATATTTTCTCCATATACTATGTATAGAAGGAGAAAGTAATAAACTGTGTACAAAATAAACTCTTTTTATTTATATATGGTAGAAAAACATAGGTAATAATTTATTGTGATTTAAATTTTTAATAAATCTGTAATCTAAACGTAATTTACAAAGCTACATAAATATTTGATGAGAACTATTTGCAAAGGGCAGTTTTTGTGTGGAATTCATAACATATTTATGAAGTATTTCGTTTCAAAATATCATTTAAAGTAGTCTACTAAAAGTTTAAAGTAATGGAACATTTGATAAGAATATTATTTCTATATACTATCCTATTTAGGTTGTTTTAAACGTTGAAAAAAACAAAATTAATATCTACGGGAAATCCCAAAAAAATATGCAGAAATAAGTTTTGCTAATTTTTGAAGTGTCGTTTCCGAGTCCTGCGAACTCATAAGCAAAAATATTTCTTACATAAAAATGTTAATATAAGGCTGTGTACGATAATTAATTTATATTTTAAGATTTGTTAGATTCCTTCTTAGAATTTTCTATACCTTTATATATTTTATACAAATAAACAAAATATTTTCAAATGAATTAAAAAATGGTTGCTCTAGACATATAAGCTCGTAATACAAAGGAAAAAAGTTAAAATTGCTATACGGAAGAAACTTACTTTTATAAGGGGTAAACGATATTATAAAGATCTTTGACATCATCATTTGGCTTTGGTGATGTTATATGTTATAGAATAGTCAACATGTTTAGGTATATTCAAGTTGTTGAATACTGTTCAGACCGATTGAAACAAATGGTAAAGGTTTGTCAATAACGCAGATGATGTTATTCCTAACCAATATTCCTAACCCAACGCTGCTTGGTAATTCATTTTTGATATTGTTGTATTAATTGATAACAATAACAGGAACATAAGGGGTCACCGAATAAGGAACTTATATATATTAATGTCTAAAATATTAAAATAATATAAATATAAAATAATAAATTAGATATGATAGAAAATAAAACTTTTGTAGTAAACAAGAAGACGATTATATAAAAAAGATTAAATAACTTTAAAAAATTAGCACGTCAAGTTGCATTTAGTTCACGTTTATATGTTTCACCTGTTTCGCCAACTTTGGTCAACCAAGCAGAAATTGAAAAAAAATTGTAGTCAGACTTTTAAGAACTACAATTGCGAAAAATTTACATCTAAAATACTTTAGAAGCTGAAGCTTTATATGAAGTTTTAGAGAATGCTTTACTTGCTTAAACTAAGTGACACTTAATGCTTAGAATGCGAGCAGATCGTGGTGTAGTAATGACGTCTCGTATCATTGGTTCCCCAGCAACCACTTAGGCTATTATTGTCAATTTTACCATGGCAACGCTTAAATCACGCTGATAATCCACAAGAACGTTACCGTGTTGACGGAACACTCAAATGTTTTACTGATATAGTGATTGGTGTATAATATTTGTAATAAACGCATAAACAACTTTTTTATTAGCATATTACGTGTTGTTATTACTTACGGGATGTAATAAAAGACGTCTTACAACACTTAAGCTATATTTACACTTATACTGATTCACATACAGACGGTAAACATATATAAAAGATGGTACTAGGCTATCGATTTCGACCAGTCACACCAGTCATCATCAGGCCAATGAGAGAACTCTTTGGCCTGACCATAGTGTTCTCTCATTGGCCTGATGATGACTGGTGTGACTGGTCGAAATCGATAGCCTAGTACCATCTATATATGTTTACATATAGTACATTTTATATATGTTTACCGTCTGTATGTGACTCAGTATAAGTGTAAATATATCTTAAGTGGTGTAAGACGTCTTTTATTACATCCCGTAATAAACGCATGTACTACCGAAGTTTGATCATACTGCAGTACATTTTGCTAAATCAACGAAATTCGTTATTAAAAACAGTTAGAACGGTATTAAAATTAACGGTATTTTAAATCTAAGTTATTAAAATAATTTTCCGTGCTTCGACGTCAGAGAACATAAAATTACGACTTAAGTTTTCTAGCGATTTAAATTTTTTTTATTTTGACAACTTGCTACAGATTTTATATATTATACAAAAGCGATATAAAATTAGAACACACTTTTATTGAAATTGTATTGCAAATATAATGTTATAGTCGTTCAATAGGTAATGAATGACTATATATCAGGTCACGTAACAATTAATCCTTGATTTTAAATGTCATATTAAGTATAATTATTACAATAATCACATTGCACTATTATTACTACTACTAAAACCATTGTTATTGTTGGTTTAGATTAAAATTGTAAGTCCCAATATGGTGCTGGTTTAGTTTTTGAATATTTTATCTTATAAATACAACATAATCTGACCAAAGACCCTTATAAAATGTTGTTTTAGTCAGTTTATTATGATAAAGAAGAACTCACAGTCAAGTATAGCTGGTACACAAATTAAGTATAACTAATAGGCCAGTTCCGTTAAAATTGCGTCTTGAACTCTATTATCATTTTGTGTTTGTTTTAATTGCACATCAGAAAAGACTACTCACTATAAAATAAAACGAGTTCGCACGCAGCACGCTGACGTGAGGGAAGTGAATTTCCCCATAAAAAACTTTTAAAACTCAAAATCAGTGTAAAATCATACATTTATTCCAATTTTTATTGAAATCTAAAAACATTGATTTTTTGGCTGTTCTGATGTTTTGGTTTCATTTACCTGCAATGCTGGGAATAAAATTTTGCGCATTATAAGGTTCAGGCTTTAAAGTAGGCGTGAGTTTGCTGGGGATGATGAAAGTACACCAACAAATGAATAACTGGCTTTTCTAATGTAAAACCCCCATGAGACAACGTACTGTGTTTGGTCAATACACATTTTCTTCTATAACTTGGTAAATAGTTATGCTAGAATGACGGGAGAGGGCTTAAAACTTTCGCCTCAGTAATTCCCACCTTTATACATGGATTAATTGTACATCAGGGGCTTTTATGACCCTTTTTGCGCCCAAAAACTCAACATTTGAAAGATTAATCCCCAAAAAAAGGGTTTAGAGTTTTCCGATTGTTTTGCCCAACGAACTTGTCCAACTGATTACAGAAAGGAATGTCCCTACCAAATGTGAAGTAAATTGGACAAAAAATTCGACCGCTAGAGTGCAAACACATATATATATATAGATAGATAGATAGATAAAATTTTGAACAACCCCCCAAAACGTGTCATGGGGTCACGTTAGGAACTTCTATGGTGGTCCCGGGCTTAAGTTTCACCGTGCGGGTCATGCTAATAGTTCACTTTCCATAGGAAATTCACTAATAAATGGTAAAATATAAAGAGTATAATATTAAAAACACAAACTTAAACATTCAGCAATAAATACTCGATTAAACTACTAACACATATTTTACTATGGGTAGTCATTGACAACGTTAACCTGATTCATCAAGAGCCATCAGCCGCTTTGAGTGAATCAAAGCATGAATGAGGTGTCAATGCAACACCTGCCCTGTCAAATACACAAGTACGTCACCTCTGGCATGATACTTCCACCCTGATTAGGTAAGATCATTTATTCAGGCTATTATGTTTGAGTTTTTGTCTCGTTTTAATGTTGAGTTGTGTTATTAATTCCTATGTAGTAAGAGGGTACTTCGAGTGTTTAAATTATTATTTAATACTATTTAACGGTTTTGTGATTTGTGGGCTCGTAATTATGGTTAATTTAAATTAAGTTGGATTAAGATATTCCTGGAACACTTTATACTCAGCCAGATCAATTTTTATGACGATTGTAGACTGTAAACTATGTGCGATAGATTACAGTCTATTGTAGACTGTAATCTTGTATTAGTGATAAACAAATTTTGTAATTTTTTTATTTGTTGTTCAGCATATATAACACCTTTTTGAATACTGTACTTAATGAATAAAATTAGGAATTCGTCACATACATAGACAATAAATGTTTAATTTTAACGTTACAAATTTAATAACATGATGTTTATAATTTTATATATCTAAATTCTTAAAAAAAACATACAACAAATATTTCAATATTTTAAACACTAAATAAATAATGTTCGCTTTCTTGGTATTTAAAAATTGTTTGCTAGAATTTTCTTAGTATAGTTTTATTTGAGATTTTGACAATATTATTTCAGGAAAAAATGGTATACAGATATTGAGGAGTTTTAGGTTTTTGAGGCTTTATAGCAGTTTTAAGTTTATGCAATTACAGTTGAAATAAAATTCCCAGATATGAATCAGAATTACATTTTCTTAAAAGTGCATACAAATTAAACAATTATTGGGAATGTTTAGCCCATGTGCAGATGGAGGCTGGAAAACTGATGGGAAAATATTACTTCTAAGCCCCTTTATTGATTTATAGGCTATAAAATTGAACATATTTCAATAAGAAACTATTGATTTTAAATGTGTTCAACTTATTTAAATTTTATATTAAGTATAGCTGGAGATGGTAACAATTGATATTGATGAAGGAAGTGGATACTACAGGTTAGTCTCAGATGAACAATAACACGTTCTTTCAGCAAATCTAGATTATAGAGTAAGAAAGTTTTAAATTATATACAACTCAATAGGACATATTTTAATTAGGAGATTTCACAAAACGTCTTCCCGTTGATACGTATTTCAAAATATGGAATTCAAGATAAATAACCTAAATAATATAACACCTGTTTCTAACTTGATTACGTTAATTTAAAGCACCTTTACCCTTATTCTGTGTCTACAGTACGCCAGTTTTTTTCTGTTTTACATATGTACAGACAATTTGCATAACAATAATATTGAGTTAACAAAGAGTTTAGAAAAGAGAAGTTAAGGAAAATAAGAACCGAATATCTGTAGCGTGAGGTGCAGGGGTAATTTCCGTCCGTCCCTCAAGATTCTATAAGACCGGGAGAAAAGCAGTTTAGTACAAATTTTGATTAAGTTTCAAAAATACACTATCTGCTGTGATTTTTTATTTTTCGTCTGAACCAATAACGATTTTGGGAGGTTTACAAATATATTCATAACTTACCAGGAACTGCACTTAACAAAGTAGGAACAGACAAATTAAACATTTTTATTGTTTGGATTAAACAAATAAATTAGTTTAGAAATTTGTCCAACATGAACATTTTCCAAAACATAGTTTAGAAAGGAAAACACAACTGTACGCTAATGACGAATTTGAGGCTCTTTAAGAAGAATTGTGAAACCTGTCACTTAATAACAGTTATAGAGTGTTTTTAAAAGATGATTAATTATCGGTTAAACACAATTTAATGTGATGGAGTCAATTAATTATGTTTTTAAGGAGCGATTGGTAGCACCTAATAACTTCCGGTAAATATTCCGGGGATAATCTACAATTAATAACGTTCAGCAGTTTATAAAATGAAAATTTCTACGAAACATTTCGCTTAAAAGGGTAATTTTTGTTATAACCACGTCTTTAAACACTTTAAAATATATTTAAACTTTCACTGTATTTACATAATTGACGAAAAATATTTACAAAGATGATACAAGGCTATACCCTCCTCTAATTATTAATGTACTGACCAGTATTTAAATGCAGCAGTAACGCATTTGAACCTAAATACGTTAATTGTGCTAGAAGTACCTATTTACCTAGAAGTAAATTGTGCTACGTGTTTTAATACATTAAATACGTAGTACATTTTATACGTAACATTTAAGTACCGGTAGTGTAAAGTTAAATATAGTGTAGTATGAGTTTTAATACGGTTTAAGTGTAGTAAGTTGTTTTTTTAGTACACTTGTAGTACTTTAGGGGAAAACTATGATTACTTTGTACACATACACATGGACGGAAGGTTATTTTCATTAGATTGTTGATTGCCTGAAAACCATTTAATATATTATTATTTTTTTCAAAATACAATAAACTTCAACGGAATTCTTTAGAATAGTACTATTCAAAATAGTAGTAGGTATCTTTTTCAAATTTGAGGATACTGTTTTAATTATAACTAGTAAACCTGTTGTTCGAAATCGAGAAATTGAATGAAATCCATATAAATATTATGTTACCGTACCAAAGCCAACATGGCTTACTGATTAACTGTGTTTACTCTATCCAGCTGATTGCTTAAAACTTATAGTTATTTCCCAATGTTAAGCTTATGGAAAAAACTCAACTTTAATGGGCCCCAAGGCCTCACTCACAAATGATTTATCTATAAAAAAAGTTTCCTGCACAACTTGACGTTAGGCTCTTTCCAATGACACCAAAAAACATGAAAATCGGTTCAGTAGTTTAGGAGGAGTGATTGTCACAAAAAAACTTGTTCGTCTATTAAATAAGTATAGATGAGGTACTAATTAATAAAGTCTACATCCAAAAACCGACTTATAATTTTAACCAATAATACACCTAATATTTAAACGCCACCTTTGTATCGTAATATTTTTAACACAACTATTCAAATGTCTCCGGAATATTATTAACCTTAATAATCTGAACGTTAAACTAAACAACCTCATACTGTCTCATTTTAGCTCAATTACGTAATACAATATTGACTCTACCTACAGTTAAACACGTTATTCTAAATAAAAAGTAATGGTATTAAAAACCAATATGTTGTCAAGGGCTTTTGCTCTTCTTCAGTTTATTCTGTATTGTATTTATGTTGGCTTTAAAACGTTTTATGTAAGGTCGTAAGATATCTCACAAGACAGGAGTCGTAAATGTCACAACATGGAGGGAAGTCAGCCGATATGTCCCTTCTTGGCCGTCTTCCAATGTAGTCGATAATCAATGTTTCATGTGGTGTATTGCTAATGGCAGTTATAACAGCGACGATCATTTGGTCGGGTTATCTCACAAGACAGGAGTCGTAAATGTCACAACATGGAGGGAAGTCAGCCGATATGTCCCTTCTTGGCCGTCTTCCAATGTAGTCGATAATCAATGTTTCATGTGGTGTATTGCTAATGGCAGTTATAACAGCGACGATCATTTGGTCGGGTTATCTCACAAGACAGGAGTCGTAAATGTCACAACATGGAGGGAAGTCAGCCGATATGTCCCTTCTTGGCCGTCTTCCAATGTAGTAGATAATCAATGTTTCATGTGGTGTATTGCTAATGGCAGTTATAACAGCGACGATCATTTGGTCGGGTTATCTCACAAGACAGGAGTCGTAAATGTCACAACATGGAGGGAAGTCAGCCGATATGTCCCTTCTTGGCCGTCTTCCAATGTAGTTGATAATCAATGTTTCATGTGGTGTATTGCTAATGGCAGTTATAACAGCGACGATCATTTGGTCGGGTTATCTCACAAGACAGGAGTCGTAAATGTCACAACATGGAGGGAAGTCAGCCGATATGTCCCTTCTTGGCCGTCTTCCAATGTAGTCGATAATCAATGTTTCATGTGGTGTATTGCTAATGGCAGTTATAACAGCGACGATCATTTGGTCGGGTTATCTCACAAGACAGGAGTCGTAAATGTCACAACATGGAGGGAAGTCAGCCGATATGTCCCTTCTTGGCCGTCTTCCAATGTAGTCGATAATCAATGTTTCATGTGGTGTATTGCTAATGGCAGTTATAACAGCGACGATCATTTGGTCGGGTTATCTCACAAGACAGGAGTCGTAAATGTCACAACATGGAGGGAAGTCAGCCGATATGTCCCTTCTTGGCCGTCTTCCAATGTAGTCGATAATCAATGTTTCATGTGGTGTATTGCTAATGGCAGTTATAACAGCGACGATCATTTGGTCGTAAGATATCTCACAAGACAGGAGTCGTAAATGTCACAACATGGAGGGAAGTCAGCCGATATGTCCCTTCTTGGCCGTCTTCCAATGTAGTCGATAATCAATGTTTCATGTGGTGTATTGCTAATGGCAGTTATAACAGCGACGATCATTTGGTCGGGTTATCTCACAAGACAGGAGTCGTAAATGTCACAACATGGAGGGAAGTCAGCCGATATGTCCCTTCTTGGCCGTCTTCCAATGTAGTTGATAATCAATGTTTCATGTGGTGTATTGCTAATGGCAGTTATAACAGCGACGATCATTTGGTCGTAAGATATCTCACAAGACAGGAGTCGTAAATGTCACAACATGGAGGGAAGTCAGCCGATATGTCCCTTCTTGGCCGTCTTCCAATGTAGTTGATAATCAATGTTTCATGTGGTGTATTGCTAATGGCAGTTATAACAGCGACGATCATTTGGTCGGGTTATCTCACAAGACAGGAGTCGTAAATGTCACAACATGGAGGGAAGTCAGCCGATATGTCCCTTCTTGGCCGTCTTCCAATGTAGTCGATAATCAATGTTTCATGTGGTGTATTGCTAATGGCAGTTATAACAGCGACGATCATTTGGTCGGGTTATCTCACAAGACAGGAGTCGTAAATGTCACAACATGGAGGGAAGTCAGCCGATATGTCCCTTCTTGGCCGTCTTCCAATGTAGTCGATAATCAATGTTTCATGTGGTGTATTGCTAATGGCAGTTATAACAGCGACGATCATTTGGTCGGGTTATCTCACAAGACAGGAGTCGTAAATGTCACAACATGGAGGGAAGTCAGCCGATATGTCCCTTCTTGGCCGTCTTCCAATGTAGTTGATAATCAATGTTTCATGTGGTGTATTGCTAATGGCAGTTATAACAGCGACGATCATTTGGTCGGGTTATCTCACAAGACAGGAGTCGTAAATGTCACAACATGGAGGGAAGTCAGCCGATATGTCCCTTCTTGGCCGTCTTCCAATGTAGTCGATAATCAATGTTTCATGTGGTGTATTGCTAATGGCAGTTATAACAGCGACGATCATTTGGTCGGGTTATCTCACAAGACAGGAGTCGTAAATGTCACAACATGGAGGGAAGTCAGCCGATATGTCCCTTCTTGGCCGTCTTCCAATGTAGTCGATAATCAATGTTTCATGTGGTGTATTGCTAATGGCAGTTATAACAGCGACGATCATTTGGTCGGGTTATCTCACAAGACAGGAGTCGTAAATGTCACAACATGGAGGGAAGTCAGCCGATATGTCCCTTCTTGGCCGTCTTCCAATGTAGTCGATAATCAATGTTTCATGTGGTGTATTGCTAATGGCAGTTATAACAGCGACGATCATTTGGTCGTAAGATATCTCACAAGACAGGAGTCGTAAATGTCACAACATGGAGGGAAGTCAGCCGATATGTCCCTTCTTGGCCGTCTTCCAATGTAGTCGATAATCAATGTTTCATGTGGTGTATTGCTAATGGCAGTTATAACAGCGACGATCATTTGGTCGGGTTATCTCACAAGACAGGAGTCGTAAATGTCACAACATGGAGGGAAGTCAGCCGATATGTCCCTTCTTGGCCGTCTTCCAATGTAGTTGATAATCAATGTTTCATGTGGTGTATTGCTAATGGCAGTTATAACAGCGACGATCATTTGGTCGTAAGATATCTCACAAGACAGGAGTCGTAAATGTCACAACATGGAGGGAAGTCAGCCGATATGTCCCTTCTTGGCCGTCTTCCAATGTAGTTGATAATCAATGTTTCATGTGGTGTATTGCTAATGGCAGTTATAACAGCGACGATCATTTGGTCGGGTTATCTCACAAGACAGGAGTCGTAAATGTCACAACATGGAGGGAAGTCAGCCGATATGTCCCTTCTTGGCCGTCTTCCAATGTAGTCGATAATCAATGTTTCATGTGGTGTATTGCTAATGGCAGTTATAACAGCGACGATCATTTGGTCGGGTTATCTCACAAGACAGGAGTCGTAAATGTCACAACATGGAGGGAAGTCAGCCGATATGTCCCTTCTTGGCCGTCTTCCAATGTAGTCGATAATCAATGTTTCATGTGGTGTATTGCTAATGGCAGTTATAACAGCGACGATCATTTGGTCGGGTTATCTCACAAGACAGGAGTCGTAAATGTCACAACATGGAGGGAAGTCAGCCGATATGTCCCTTCTTGGCCGTCTTCCAATGTAGTCGATAATCAATGTTTCATGTGGTGTATTGCTAATGGCAGTTATAACAGCGACGATCATTTGGTCGGGTTATCTCACAAGACAGGAGTCGTAAATGTCACAACATGGAGGGAAGTCAGCCGATATGTCCCTTCTTGGCCGTCTTCCAATGTAGTCGATAATCAATGTTTCATGTGGTGTATTGCTAATGGCAGTTATAACAGCGACGATCATTTGGTCCGGTTATCTCACAAGACAGGAGTCGTAAATGTCACAACATGGAGGGAAGTCAGCCGATATGTCCCTTCTTGGCCGTCTTCCAATGTAGTCGATAATCAATGTTTCATGTGGTGTATTGCTAATGGCAGTTATAACAGCGACGATCATTTGGTCGGGTTATTTAACTTGATCCAACCTGGGGGTGATTATATCCAACCTGTACAATATTGACCTAATATGTTTCACATAAAACTATTTAGGTTTCAGAATTGTATACTCATTCCAAATGTCATCTAGATTAGCTCAAAACTTACAGCAAAATGGTTGATTGAAAACGGTTGATAATATACTGAGTTCAATAGAAATAGTATGTACATTTAGCAGAATTTAGTTTTATTTTGGTTTATTTAAGGCACAACATTTAATTATGAAGGAATATGTTTCATACCAACCCTTAAATGTGGATTTCTTTCCTTTAAAATAATGTTGAAAATTGTATAAATATATCATAGGATTTTGTGGCGTAAGGTTTCATATTATCTTTCAAACAACTCGTAATATAAAATAACACAAATTTTTAACAATGGATAAACTATCCTTTTGTTAAGTAAAATAATATAATTAAAGGATATTTCATAAAATTAAAATCTGATAATTATTAATAGTGATAGCTCTTTGAACTGTATTGACACTGTTATAATTTATACAAAAACACTTTACAATAATTTATAACCACCCCATAATCATAAGTACTACGTACATCAAAAGTACTATGTTGATCAGAAGTACTAATTACAGTGCGTTGCATGATTGAAAAACTAGTGTTAATTTCTCTCGTGTAACACACTGTAGATGAGAATTACTACGTAGAAAGTTTAATATATTGAGTTTACTCCCAAAAAGTGCTCTTGTTTCACAGAAATAGTAGGCAAGTTGCATATAAGGCCAGTTTAAGAAGAAGCAGAAGGTCGCTTAAAAGGATCCTTAACTCTTTACGGCTTAACATTTTTGTGCACATACGGGGTAAGGTCAGCCGTAGCCTGAAGGGAGTAAGGTCGGTGTTTGATGAGTAATCCACAACAAAGCAGAAATCGTGGGCAAATAACCGAGGAAACCCCGCTAGAGCTTTAATTACGTCACGTGGATCGTAAAGTAACCTAACTCAGTTTTTTTATAATTTCATGTGGTTTTTATAGTGTAATTGTTTGTATTATGACTGTTAGTTTTAACCGTTTATTTTCCTGAAAGAATCATAAATTGAACGGTAGTAATAATGTTAATTTTTATAATAACGTATTACCCTCTCTACAGTAAGCGTAGTTAAAAATATTTAATCATGATTATCTTTCGTTTTAATAATCAAATTGCCAATTAATATATTTTGTTTAACATATAGCTCATAAAGAAATTAAAAAAAATTAAAACTCATTGATGCGACAAAAATGAATTTATGACCAAAGCTAATACGTTCAACCGGCTCTAATAACAAACTATTAATAAAACCCTTAAAAAAAACTTAAACCTTAAAATATCGTATGAAATTCACTAAAAGCGTCATTGAGATGTTATGATAGTTCTATAATATAAATTAATAAGACGATACAACAAAATTTGGTCATCACGGCAGGTTTTTTGTTTATATTTTAGAATTTTGAATATTTGTAAATGTTGTATACAACTTGTTACTTTGATATTGTCACCATTACAACTAATCTAAAAACGGTTATGCATTATTTTAATTATTTTAATAATCCAAATTTAAATAATAATCCTTCTAATTTCAAATTTAACTTTGATATCACCCTTTTAATTCAATGTAATCGAGTATAAAAACTAAGTTTCGATAAAATCTTTCTGTCGTCAGGGCTATGTCCAATAATTGAGTTTTAAGCCCACTGAGAGCCGAGGCTGTTTCCCATGACCTTAGGGACAGACTTAATGACTAAGGTTTAACCTGGAGGTATTTTGAATAATTGTAATTTGATTAGAGTATGATGCGAGTTGAATAAAATAACGAATGCTAGTCAAAGAAGAACTAAAAAGCCTAAACATTTCGATTTTAATTTTCTTTTGCGGAAAAGCAAAGAGTTTGAAATTAAAATGAATAAGTTATGTTTTAATTTTAAACGAGTTCGCACGCAGCAAGCTGACGTGAGGGAAGTGAATTTCCACATAAAAAACATTTAAAACTCAAAATCAGTGTAAAACATACATTTATTCCAATTTTTATTGAAATCTAAAAACAGTTTTTTTTTGGCTGTTCTGATGCTCCTGGTTTAATTTACCTGCAATGCTGGGAATAAAATTTTGCCATTATAAGGTTAAGAGAAGGTCCAGTCAGGCTTGAAAGTAGGCGTGAGGTTGCTGGGGATGATAAAAGTACACCAACAAATGAATAACAGGCTTTTCTAATGTAAAACCCCCATAAGACAAAGAAAGTACTGTGTTTGGTTTCTTTCTATAACTTGGTAAATAGTTATGCGAGAATGACGGGAGAGGGCTTTAAAGTTTCGCCTCACTAATTCCCATCTTTATACATGGATTAATTTTACATCCGGGGCTTTTATGACCCTTTTTGGGCCCAAAACTCAAAATTTAAAAGATTAATCCCCAAAAAAGGGTTTAGAGTTTTCCGATTGTTTTGCCCAACGAACTTGTCCAACTGATTACAGAAAGGAATGCCCCTACCAAATTTAAAGTAAATCGGACAAAAGATGCGACCGCTAGAGTGCAAACACATATATACCGTATACATGTATATATACGCACACACATATATATATATATATATAAAACATTTTGAACGACCCCCCAAAACGTGTTCAGGGGGTCACGTTAGGAACCTCTATGGTGGTCCCGCACTTAACTTTCACCGTGCGGGTCATGCTAATAGTTCACTTTCCATAGGAAATTCACTAATAAAAATAACTTAAAGAACTATTGAGGTGTGTGTGCAAGGTATATTGAATAAACTAATATTACCAGAATTGTCAAATTGCTGAAATATTATGACTGAGATTACTAATGCTAGGTTGATGACGAGTTCTTGGATACATTAGTCAATTTAATAATTTTAGTCAATAAATTTGGTTTCTTGATAAAATGATAATCTAAAAAGGCGATCTATCAACATTTCTCTGTAGACGTGAGGGTGATCTCTGTAGACGATCACTAGATAGGATGAATGTGCATGTTCAAGTGATTGGAATAACTTCTGTAAAGACCAAGCAGTCGGGAAGGATTCAAAAGGAATTAACCACGTATAAATGCAGAACATGCACAGATAAGTTAAAGAGGCTTTAATTGTAGTCATTAAATAATAAGACGATTTTAAAATTTTTTTGGAATTTTGAGAAAATTCAAAAATTGTGTGTGTTTAGAAATTTAAGAAAAGGAACGGTTAGACCTATGAAGGTGAAATTTAAGATTTTTGATACCGACGAGGGTGAAGTATGTTACCAGCTGGGGTTTCATCCGTTCGTTTTATGAAGAACCACCGTGGACTTAATTTGTTGTTAATGTCATCCACGGTCATCGATCTTTACGATAATAAATGTTTGAAGTGGATATTTAGATACAAAATACTCAATTACTCAATATAAAATTCCACCTACATATTAAATAGTCATACAAATTAGTCGTAAGGACCAATGCAACCAAACTGAAGGTGGGTCGTGTTCATTCAAAGCCTTTGTAATAATTAAAATAAACATAATAAATGTAAAGTAATGGCTGATTTACTAATATAAAAATAATATAACACTGGTTTTTAAATAATTTTGTTGGGGATGGAAAGTTCTATTAAAGCCAATACTCCCATTAATTTAACTTGGTTTTAAGCATAAAGTTTGAAGAGTTACCATAAATTTGGCTTTAATTTTAAAATTGTTTTATTCCATTGGATAGAAGATGAATGTGCCAGATAAATCAAGGAATACCTTAAATAAATGTTAGAAACTTTAAAAAATGTTTTCTACAAATCGATTCCCTTGAAAAACGGAAGTAAATAAATCTTTTAGCAAATTATGTAAAATTGGGTACAAATTATTAAAATTTGAAACATCCCTACTGATAAATCATTATTTGAAGCTTACAACCTATAATTGCTAATACATTAGTTTAATGTTGGTATATATATATCACAGCTAGAATCTATATATTAATACGCTAGGGGTTTTTTATTCACAGTCATAACTCGATAACGGCTGGATGGATTTTAACGTTTGAGGTGTCAAATTGAAGATGTTTTTACGTAGATTTGCCAATACGTCTCAGAATTTTAAGAAAGGGCATCACTTAAACACAGTAAAGGGCTGAATTTTCGCAACAGTGGCGCTATCCGACGGCTGAAGTCTCAACTACGTGTTGATTGAAAGTACGTTGTGATCATCCGTTTGAATATCAGATGTTTTGTTATGTTTGTTTACAACTGAAGAAACCTTTCGCTGTGTAAAAACTTGCTCGGATTCGATCAACAGGGCAACTAGTTGTGATTATTGATAAGAACCTGTTGCTACTGGGTAAAACCATTGACTATAAATACTGAAGGAGACGTCCCATCCATATGGCCCAGCTGTCCCACTTTTAGTGTATGCTAGAGTTTAAAATTGACGTAGTTTGATTAGGTCACCGACAGATTGTGCTGCTGTCAACTATTTATTTTAGTTATTTACGTTAACCTTTAAAATATTTCGACCCCAGAAAGCAAGTGATAATCAACTTATGTTTGCTTCTTGACTCACCAACTGTTGTATAATCCCCTCCTTGAGAGGATAAGTAATAGTTGACAGCAGCATACTCTGTTGGTGATTAGTGTAAACTACGACCTCTTTGAATCCTGGCACACACAAAACTAGGGACAGATTTTACAATGGCAATGAGAAGTCTACTTCAGTATTTATAGTCAATGGTAAAACCTACTCTTGTTTGGAGCTTTTGATTTTGTTTGTACAATTTTACTGATAAGTTAATAGTATTATTCGAAGTAAATAGACACAATTTTATGAATATAAAGACTTAATATTCATGATCTAGAATCAGGTTTCTTCAATATATCGACTAAAGGTCACGCACAGAGTTGAGATAAGGTTGGAATTTAATTTCACCTCAATTGAGGCTTATTGAATCTGGGATTATTGAAGAGTCGGTGGAAATATATTAGGACTTAGACTGTAGACAGAAATCGAAGTCAATAGGCACGATTCTAACATTATTTACACCTTAAGAGGGAATCAGGACTGATAACCTTGCTAGTTGACGCTTTGCTATTTGACGGTTTGCTAGTTCACGGTCTGCTAGTTGACGTTTTGCGTTTTGGTTTTCGGTACTAATGTCACGGGTTCGATCTTGGAGTTTCAACAATACGTTAAAATGTTTGGACCGTTGTTTTATAACAGTTTGTAAAAAATATGAATTAACAACCGCTATTATTATTTGCTTTAAAGATGACTCTGAAATAATATGAAAATAATAATCGGTTTTATGCTTTAAACCTAATGTTTTGTGGTTTGTACCCAACCCAACGCTATTGGACATTTCCTATTATATATTATCTATTTTTCCATCGCAGAATACCATGAAAGTAATATCGTTTAACCAGTATTGTCGGTATTGTGTTCATGTGTTTTAGAGTTGAAATAATAGAAATTAGAGAAAATGAATTCTGTAAAGATTGTTGTGATACATGCAAGAAACGGTAACACAAAATATTCTTTTACCGAAGAACTAAATTAAGTTTAAAACAGAACCAAAAACGCTGCCGAAGCAATAGATTTTGTTTACCTACAATTGAAAATAGGGTAGGTTAATTATATAATTTTTTTAATTTGATTTTTGTGATCAAGGAATACATTGACCAAAATCAACTTACTCTTAAATTAAGACCAATATCTGTAGTTGACTAGAGTAAGAAATTTCAGTAGTTCCAAAGATTGTATAGGCAGATGCATATTAGTTTAATTGTATTATTTGTGTTGTTGCAAAATAAGAGTTTTTAATTTACTCATTTATAATTTAAAATACTCCGGACATACAACCAAAATGCATGTAATACATTTGTGTTTTTTAATAATTGCATACAGTATTGCGACAATGTTTTAAGATTTAGCAGTAGTAGTCTCTTCATTGCTGCAGTACTACCAGCGCCTTTATTTTAGCCGATTTTATGACTTAAAATTACCTTCTTTTAGATTGCTTGGCGCAAACATCTTGAGAATGTAAAAACAGTTAAGAATATTTTTATTTTATTTTATTTTTCCTCAATCGTCTCTCTCAGTGGAGTGGGTTTTACCAAGGCTGCTGTGGTTTAATGACACAAATGTATGTTAACGTCACTAAAGTAGGTTGAGTATTTAGTTTTTTTTACAAGCATTGGCCCATAAAACTTCTAAATCATAAGTGAATGACCACATTACAGTAACAATCATGTTTTAGATTTTTTTTATTAGCGATATAATTTTTCTCCTAAAACAAACGATATAACAGGGATTTAATAAATTCCTTTTTAGCGAATTTCCCCTATAGGGAAGAAGCTATTACCGTAGGTCTCATGGTAAGACTTAAGCCCGAGACCATGATAACTTTTTGTTTTGAGGTCCCCAGATGTCCAAAACACTATTCGTTCAAATTTATATATATGTATATATATATATATATATATATATATATATATATATCTATATATGTGTCCGTGAATGCGATAAATTGAGTAAAAAACGTCCGATTTCGATGAAATTTGGCTCAAATGTGTAAACTGACATTTATGACTTTAAGTTCGAAAACCAGAAAAATCGGACTATGGGAAGGGGGGTTTATGGGGGTTTTAAATTTTCCAAAAATCAGTTTTTTGCATTTTTTACCCTAAAATTTTTAAAACACTTAATTTAGGTTTAGACCATGTTATAGAGCTTAAAAAAAACAAATAATATGGTATTTTGAATTATTAACCTAGGTTAAGTGGTTGCGGAAAAAATCCTAAAAACATGCTCATAAAATCTCCCATGTTAATCTTATGGGAAAAAGGTTTTTGGCTTTTCCTCAGTTAATTTTACTTTAAACTTCACATTTTCTTTTGCCAATCACTTCAGCTCCACAAAACAATCATTTTGGTGTTTAAATTGTGATTCTACGTCAAACCGTTGCAGAGATATTCAAAGTGCTAAACACAGTACGTTGTCCAATGTTATCCTTATGGAGAATAAATAAAATTTGATATCTTGATTATTTATGAATGTATATTGATGAAATTTGGTATGTGGCTTCATGTTGTACTGGTATATTGATAATTGCACAAAAAATAAATGTTTTGTTGATTGTCCCCGTAGCAGCTAACCTGCATACTCAGCCCTAATGTTATTATTATGGAGAATAAGTAACATTTTATATCTCCCTTAATTATGAACATAAATTAATAAAACATGGTAAGTAGCTTCACCTGGTTCAGTTATATTGATAATTGCATAAAAACTCATTTCTTATCTTCCTCGTTGCAGCAAACCTGCGTACTCAGTCCTATGCGTTTATTTATTCTTATGGGGAATAAATAAAATGTAATAAATCACTTATTTATGAATGTATTTTTGTCAAACTTGGTGAGTGGCTTTATGTACTAGTGAGAAACATATCAATGCATTGGAAATTCGCTGAGTACGCAGGTTTGCTGCGACGGGGGGTATTTTATTCTTATAAAATCAATATGCTTATATTTATAATGGTTTATTTATGTAAATACGGTAAATTTTTTTTTCAAGTATCAACCCGTAGAATTACAATGATGACTGGAATATTTATAAAACATAAGTGTTGGTAGGCTTTGGCGGCAGGCAACTGCTTCTTTACCCACTGTATAATTCCTTGTATACACAAGGGCACAATGGCCCGGCTCTACAGTAATGCATGCCGAATGAGTTTCGGATTACAAGGGCCCTAATGAGTTTTAGATACACGGAGTTCTCATAAAATGACATTTATGTTCTTTTATAAAGTTAGGAAATGAGATAATTGTTTGGTGTAAAGTTAATATTTTCTTTTTATAAAAAAGGTTTAAATTTATTTAGATATGTTCTATGATTCTACGATATGTTCAATGCTTTTTTTCTTTTGGTTAAACGGTTTTTGAGAGGGTATTACGAGTTTGGAAAAACCGGACCAACCAAGTTTTATTTTATTTATTTAGTAATTGAGTATTTCAAAGCATTTAAACGTTTAACTTTTATTGACACTTTTTAAAACAAAGCTCGCCCCCCCAAACCCTTCATGCATTAGCCAACTTAGTAGTTACATCTTCGTATCTATTAGAAATCATTAAAGAATATCTTCTTACTAATCCTTTAGGAAATTTCAAATAAATCGTGAGGTTCTGATTTCTAACCAGAACAGGTTGTAGAAATATACTTGAAAAACATTACAATGCGTCAATCACGTAACGTAACGGAAAAATGATCTTCACAAAACGATAAGAGTCATTTAGTCCCATACGGTCTCTAGTTATTGTATTTATGTTGGCTTTAAAATGTTTTATGTACGGTCGTAAGATATCTCACAAGACAGGAGTCGTAAATGTCACAACATGGAGGGAAGTCAGCCGATATGTCCCTTCCTGGCCGACTTCCAGTGCACTCGATAATCAATGTTTCCTTTAGTAAATGTATTTTCGTAAAGTGACAATCCCATATTAAGAGAGTTTGTATTCAGTTAAGAATTTGAGTGCTTATGTTACTTAAATTTGACCCGATGAGAAAGTAGGAAAAGTGTGTTCAATTTATAAATCTATAATATTACATATTAGATTGTTGAATGCCAATGAATTATTGTTCTTGAAACACAATTTGTGATACGTAGAACATATTATATAAACTAAATTAAAACAAAAACACATAAATAAGTTAATTAAACACACAGTTTTGAGCCTCTGCTTCTAGACTTGAAACAAGCATAAATTCTTACATTGTAAAAGATCCACACCAAGACTGTTATAGTTATTGTAGAAATTTTACTCATGAAACCTATTGAGGAAAGGCTTGAAATTGTACTATCCAAAAGGTACCATAGGGAGGTTGGTTGTTACATTTTTTTCACAACAAAGGAGACACGTCATCCTCATGACTTGGTTTGATTACGTAATATATAAAGGTAAACAGGAGACTTGATTTCCTTAAAAATATGTCTTGAATACTTTAAAAAAATATAAATTTATGTAAATTTGTTTTTGAAATTAGCGCAGATGTTACATTATTAAGAATTTATGATTTATTAACGTCTGCTATTTTTAAAAAAGTAAAGGTATTTCTTAATTTTTTCCCAGAACACAGTCTTCCCAATGAACCTGCAAAGTTTAATTTCTGTATTCCAAGTGGCTAAGGAGTATTACAATTTCAATTCAAAACTACAGATAGACGGATAAATTTACTACTAAATTTATAGCATATTTTAGAAAAATTTTTCTTTATTTTGACTTGAATTATCAAATCTCTTTATTTGTCATGAACAGTTATCATTAAATTTCCCTGAACATCTTTTATACAATTATTTTTATTATAAGTGATGCATGCGTATTATAATGCTCTTCATAAAGTGTATATAAAGTAATCGGCTAAAATGTAGGTATATTGGGGACATAATAAATACTACAATAAATGAGCATTTGAAGACACTTGTGTAATAGGATGGTTGGTGCTATTCACTCATGCTTACTTCATTAATTAACCCTCCCCCTCATGAGAGGAAAACAAATGTTATTACACTCTTGTGGTCCAGGTATCAAAACCTCATTAAGAACCGGGCAATGCTGAGCTCATTCTGAAAGCATTAGTAAAAGAATTTCCTGTTGTTGGGCATGTAAAAAATACTCTGTTTTCTAAAATATTTACAAAAATTTCTGGATGTAGCATGAAAAAAAGTTAAACTTATTTTAATAGCAAGTAAAGTAACTTGGGTAAAGAAAGTTGCTTAGAAGCAAACCTTTTTTAATTGATGGTGTGTATGAAGGAGTTATGTATCAAAAAGTTGTTTTCTAGACATTTGACTTCAAAGATATACTGTGGTTGCTTTTAATGTAATTAATATTTATTCACAATTTCTTTTCCGTGGTAGAGGATATACAGGGTTATTAAAAAAGAATGGTGCAAAAGTAAGGTTAATTCATTTGCATACTCTGAGTTGCAAAATCATGAAAACAGAATAAAAGTGTTTCTTATATTAACAAGTTTTAATTTACATTAAATTATATGCATTACAAATGCTCAATGTGAGCTCCATTAGAAAGTTCGCAAATATCCAGGCGAAATTCCAACTCAGCCCAGACATTCTGTAGCATTTCCTGGGTTATGGAATGCACGGCTTCTGTTATTCGATGTCTTAATTCCTGCAGGGTTTGGGGAATAAGAGGGTAGTACACTTTGTCTTTGATAAACCCCCACAAGAAAAAATCACAAGGTGTTAAGTCGGGCGATCTTGGCGGCCAGCGCATTAAAGGACTGTCTTCATTTCCAGAGCGTCCAATCCAACGGTCTGGCAACCTATCGTTCAAAAACTCACGCACTTCAGACTTGAAAGGTGGAGGAGCACCATCTAGCTGAAAAACTACGTCTGGAACATCTTCAGTAAGCTGAGGAATGAGCCATTCTGACAAGGTATCTAAGTAAACGATTCCAGTTACAGTGCCTTCAATGAAAAAGAAAGGTCCATACACTTTACGGTTGCTAAGAGCACAAAGAACATTCAGTTTAGGCGAATCTCTTTCGTACTCGATAATCTCTTGGCTTTTCTAACCCCCATATTCTTACATTATGGTGATTCACTTGTCCACTGAGATGTTCACAGGCCTCATCACTAAACACTAGTCTCTCAGCAAAGCCATCATTTTCAAATTGTCTAATCATATCATGGCAAAAATCTGTGCGTTTTGGCTTGTCAGTAGGCTTCAATGCTTGTAACAGCTGTAGTTTGTACGGTTTTCGTCTCAAACGCTTGCGTAAAACACGCCATACCGTGGACTGCGGTATGTGAAGTTCCCTACCAGCTTTGACTGTCGAGGTTTTTGGACTCCGCGCAAACTTAGCTTCGATTCTCTCCACAGCGTGGTGGCGAAGTGTGAGGACGGCCCGAACTCTTCCCGGCACACAAACATCCAGTTGTCTTGAATTGCCTCACCCAACGAGCTATGCATTTTCAATGAGGAGCCTCCTTCCTGAATTTGGTCCGAAAGTTCCGCTGAACACTAACAATAGCATTAGTACGAGCAAACTCTAAAACATAAAATACCTTTTCTTGTTTTGTAGTAGCCGTTTGTTGACAGGCTTCGTGTACTCAACTAAGCAACTGAGACAAAACATAACCTTGTCAAAACAGACTTATAAACACGCCCTTTCCATTGTTGTAACAATCAGCTGTTTGAAATCACGGAAACAGTCGTACCAACCGTTTAGTTTGCACCATTCTTTTTGAACAACCCTGTATAATTCTCATGAGGGATGGAAACCAATAATATTTTGAACCATAAAAATTAAAAAAATATTGTTATGTACATACCTCCTTTATCAAATAATTTTTTAATTTTAATTTTTTATTTATTTTTTTCAGAAGTAGATATGCTCACTTACCTCCTTCTTCCTCGTAAACTGGTGTACATAATATGCAGGCCAAAAGCCCTCTCCGAATTTAAATCTGTAAAAAATATAAAGTTTGGTGACAAACATTGATTTTTGTTTTCACTACAAAGAGAATAACTGAAGTATTATTGAAACCGTTAATGTAAAATACAAATTTAACTAATCCAAAATGTAAATTTTATATACTTTTATTATAATAAAGGACTATGAAAACTTCAGATTAGAGGTTGCATTTTGTTATCTATAAATTAAGTAAAAGCACGTCTTAACATTACCTATGAAGGGAGGCGCATCGGCTGATGTGCTACGGCGCTCTTTTGACTACCACTTGAAAGGATGAAAGTGTTTCATGCCCAAGTGATTGAAAGACTACGGACTACGGGGTGGGGAAAACAGGAGTGGAGGTGTATGAAAAGCTTCATTCATTCACGAGCAGCCAAGAACTTCCCGTCTGGTATAGATGTTACTTAAAGTGCATCTATTGACTTAATATTTAATATTTTTTTGTAATTAAGTAACGGAGTACCGTTAAAATGTATTATCAAACATATGTGCCATGTTTCAACATAATGCTATTGTCGTGCCTAGTATTAACGACAAATATTTTCTTCAAAATGTAAAGAGTAAAAACAATCAGATGAGGCAGAATATTGGAGCAATGTTAGGGGCTATTGCCCCTTCAAGCCACTAGTTGTATATTATTAATGTATCATTACATTGCTTACTATACTTTTGTAGGCTCTCACTGTTTGTATGAACATAATTAATAGGTTAAGGTCGGAAATAAAGTCAAAATATTACCTCGATTTAGTATTTTGTAACTTTTATTAAATAGTTGTCATTTTTATTTCATATGTGTTTTGTACATTGACTGCTAGCGTCATCCTTGTTTGACATCGCTAAACATAGAAACATTAGCCATGTTCATGTTTAAACATGACAGCCGCAGTTAGGGTGTAAACACTTGCAGTTTGTTTTACCAAAGCTAATTACACTTAAGTTATTACTGAATCTCCACTTAGTAGCATATCGTTTATTTTTTGCATTTTTAGAGGTGAATGTAATCTTTAAAATTATACCACATTTATTGGTTTTGATAAAGTTCTAAAGGAGATGGCCTACCCACAAAACACACCCTTTAGAAAAAAAATATTATTTATAAATCTACGTATTTTCCTTTATTTAAAGCAAGTTGGTGGGAGGATCTATATTTTAAAATAATTTCATGTAAAGTCACACGACTATTTAATACCTTATTAGTTATACCATTTGCCTATTTGTTAATTACAGTTTGGCTCTGAACAAATGTCAACGAATCCTGTAAAAAGCACGCGAGGGTGAGACAATCGTTTTCTCATTTCAACTAACGAGATCAGCTGACAACGACAGTCTGGGACTCGACGCCTAATTAATTCTGTCTGTTCGGTTGTCAGTGCTGTTTAAATATTACCAGTTTCTCCGTCTTATCATTGTCTATAAATGTTGTTGTTAGAAATATAGTTGTTTATGTATTGAGTGTAAAGACACTTTATATTCGAATTAAGTACACAATTTCTCCTACAACTGCAGTTTTTGACACAAGACACTTTCAATGGTTTTGGCTGAATTCACGAGGTTGAGGTTATAAACATCTAGTCTGTTACCTTGTTCCAAAACAACAATCAATCAGCTGTTTATTACCCCAGCGAGCGGAAAAGTAAGGCACAGCGAGTGAAAAAGAAAAAAACTCTTTTACAATGGTTTGTATATCCTAAATAAGCACTTTTGGCGCGTCAATACTATTTATTCATATTCACTTAATATTAAGATTTTTTATTATTAACAATTTATAAATTTTATGTTTACTAAATTTGGCTCGTGGACTTGTATTTTTATTAAAGAAAAGTACTTAATTGAAGAAAATAAACAATTCAATATTAATTAGATTAGTTCATTTCTGTTTAGAAAATAAATGAATTGAGCTACGAATTGCTTCGCTGTGTTATTCTTTGAATGAGTTAGACAATATATTTTGAACTTACAGGGAACGGAACAATATTTTAACGCGTTGGCTGCTGCGGACCCCGATCGTTTTTTTTCTCAACATAGAAACTTATGCAAATTTCATGTTTAAACATGTTTGAAGTAGCGAAAGTGTTAAAGACGATTTTTTGGTATGTATCTCCACTACTATGTGGAGATTCAGTAATAACTTAAGTGTAATTAGCTTTGGTAAAACAAACTGCAAGTGCTTAACACCCTAACTGCGGCTGTCATGTTTAAACATGAACGTGGCTAATGTTTCTATGTTTAGCGATGTCATACAAGGATGACGCTAGCAGTCAATGTACAAAACACATTATATGAAATAAAAATTACAGCTATTTAATAAAAGTTACAAAATGCTAAATCGAGGTAATATTTTGACTTATTTCCGACCTTAACCTTTTAATGATGTTATGTTTAGCAAACAGTGAGAGTCTATAAAAGTATAGTAAGCAATGCAATGATACATAATAATATACAACTAGTGGCTTGAAGGGGCAATAGCCCCTAACATTGCTCCAATATTCTGCCTCATCTGATTTTTTTACTCTTTACATTTTGAGGAAAATAAAACAATATAAGAAGGAACACATATCAGTTCGTAAACAATGTGAACACTTATTCACATGTTTGAATGTAAACCAAGCAGACGATTTTAATTCCCTTGCTTTTCTTACGGGAACGTTTTACGTTATTTCTCGTTTGCTATGGTGACTTTTTGGAAATACTGCTATTTTCCCCGAGTCCTTGAGTTCAAACCTATGATTTTAGCCGTCTCCCATCATTCTGCGATTTGCCAAACTTACACAATTTTGAATAATCAATTCGCTTACAGAATTAAATCATTTATAGTCAATGAATTATAACGACTTTATATAATACACGTTGTGCTGTCCTCTGCATATGCATATGAGCAGGATGGGTTAAAATCGAAACATTAGTATTATGATTATGAATAATATCGTAGAATATTTATTTATTAGTTTATGAAAAAATAGGGAACTATTGTTTTAAAGTAATATCAGTACTTTGATGAATAATTTTCATTTTATTCATCATCTTTAATTTTAACTGATTATATCTTGCTTGGTCTCAGAATAATCGTACTAGTTTTAGCGAATTTCCCCTATAGGGAAGAAGCTATTACCGTAGGTCTCGTGGTAAGACTTAAGCCCCAGACCATGATAACTTTTTGTTTTGAGGTCCCCAGATGCCAAAAACACTATTCGTTCAAATTTATATATATGTGTATATATATATATATATATATATATATATATATATGTGTGTGTGTGTGTGTGTGTCCGTTACCGCGATAACTTTTGAAAGAAGCGCCCGATTTTGATGAAATTTGGCACAAATGTGGAGAGTAACATTTATAACTTTAAGTTCGAAAACCAGAAAAATCGGACAATGGGAAGGGGGGTTTATGGGGTTTTTAAATTTACCAACAATCAGTTTTTTGCATTTTTCACCTTAAAATTTTAAAAAAACGTAATTTTGGTTTTGACCATGTTATAGAGCTTAAAAAAACAAATAATATGGTATTTTGAATTATTAACCTAGGTTAAGTGGTTGCGGAGAAAATCCAAAAAACGTACTCATAAAATCTCCCATGTTAATCTTACGGGAAAACAGTTTTTGGCTTTTCCTCAGTTTATTTTAATGTAAAATTCACATTTGCTTTTAGAAATCTGTTCAGTTCCACAAATCAATCATTTTGGTGTTTAAATTTCCATTCTACGCCCAACCGTTGCTGAGATATTCAAAGTACTAAACACAGTACGTTGTCCAATGTTATCCTTATGGAGAATAAATAAAATTTGATATCTCGATTATTTATGAATGTATGTTGATGAAACTTGTTATGTGGCTTCACGTAGTACTGGTATATTGACATTTGCACAAAAAATTAAGTTTTTGTTGATTATTCCCTTAGCAGCAAACCTGCGTACTCAGCCCCCATGTTATTCTTATGGAGAATAAGTCAGATGTATTGACTCCCTTAATTATGAACATAAATTAATAAAACTTGGTATGTAGCTGCACTTGGTTAAATTATATTGATAATTGCATAAAAACCCATTTTTTCCTTGTTGCAGCAAACCTGCTTACTCAGCCCCCATGTTATTCTTTTGGAGGATCACTAAAATGTTACATAGCGCTTATTTATGGTTGAATATTGATGAAACATGGTATGTGGCTTCGCCTAGTTACATTCTATTTATATTTGGATAAAAACCAATTGTTTGTGTTCCTTATTTCAGCAAACCTACGTTCTCATTACCAATGTTATTCTTATGGAGAATGATTAAAATCGCTTATATGTGAATACATTTTTATGAAACTTGGTATGCGGCTTTATGTGGTATTAAGACATATATTATGCATTATAAATTCTCTGAGTATGCAGGTTTACTGCGACGGGGGTATTTACTTTTATTTGAACATTTGTAATTTTACGTAGATACATTCGTGTTAACCTCATTTGAAGGTGTATTAAAGACGAACAGACTGCCCTAAATATTTAAATTTAATCAACGGTAAAATCAGTCAGTTTAAAACAAGAAAAGAAAAATCGCAAAAAAACAATTTAATTAGAGGTCCTAAGGACAATTCGCCCTGCCATTGTCGCGTCGCTCTCAGCCCTTAAACCGTTGCGACGCGAAATTGTTCTTGAACTCATTTGGAATTCCGCCCCTGCTTGATTTTAATTTGCCAAAACAATTTAAACAAATTATCAGCACGACAATTTTCCATGCTGTGATAGCCTTGTATTATTGTAAAAAATTCTTACCTGTGAAAATTAAGTTTTTATAATTAAATAGTATTATTGGTAAAAAAAACGTTAAAAACGTTTATTAAAAAAACAACCCTAATAAGAACAATTTATATTTAAATTATTCTAATGAAATGGTTTTAATATATAGATTTTCAGTTAACAACTTTAAATGAAAGTATACAATGAAAAGTCGTTTTTGTCTTAACGGAATTATAGTTTTCAATTATTTGGGATTATAATTATTTGAGTTATCTCTAAATTCACGAGACTTGCAAGCATAAATAATGGATAAAGCTCTATTTATCGTGTTTAAAATTTGCCCATTGATTTAGCAAGAAGAATATAATTTCTGTTGTGTTAAAACCAGAAATAAAATAAATATACAGTTATTTATTAAATACCTAAACTTAGAATATTGAATAAAATTCAATAAAGCGTTAGAGATAAATAAAATATATGCAATTAACAATTTGTTTTAGGTAGCCATTATATTTAAAAACGTGATGGTTTTTAAAACAATGTTTTTTGAGTTGACATTTTTACAGACAAATCCTTGTGCAAAGCGCCCATTTAATTTATCCAAATGAGTGGAAGCGCAGCTCTAAAAAGGCGAACAAATTAAAGCAAAGCAAACAGAGTAAATTGAAAGTAAAGAGGGAACACCTTCCAGTCACTGAATTTGGAGTAACAAAGGGAATTATTTGTTCTGCGTTTAATATTTACAAGCAATTTATTCTTATTTTACCTGGAGACTTTCTTTTATAGAAAACATGTTTATGTATTATTAAATATTAAGTTCTGTTTGTTACTGGATATGTGTAAGAAATACATCATTATTTTAAAAAGTTTTAATAAAGTTATTACAAAAACAACTTGTTAATCTTTTACCACAACAGTTGACGTTGAGTTAGATAACTGTAGTTACCACTGATTATTGGAATTGAAGGCACGACGACATAGTAGTTGAACTAACAGCACCTATCGTATCAAGGTTCCGATGTAACAACAATATTTTACAAAACATTTAATGTTGTTTGTACTCAATGTAATGAATTGTAGTATAATTATAATATCTGTCCCGGTTAGAATATTCATGGGATAAAAATATTATTTAGCATGGTTTTGTTTATTAATACAAATATCAGTGAAAATTAAAATTCAGGAAGTAAATATAAAATGAAATGTTTTAACTTTTGAAGTTTAGTTGTTTAAGTAAATATCAATTTAGTGTAACCTCGCTTAGTCACAAGGAAAATAGCTTAGTGAAATATTTAATGTAATTTTACAGACTAGTCATTATTATATTGCTTTAAATTCAAATAACTTAACGAACCTGAAGAAATTCAAAAATTTATGAGCATGTACTGGAAAGATAACAATCTTTCTGCCTCTAAAAAATATAGTTTTTTACATATAGCTAGATTTTATATGACTCATACATCCAAAACAATTAACTATTACTAGTAAACCTGTCGCGGCTTCGCTCGCGATCGTCATTTATAAATATTGTGTTACCGTTCCAAAGCCAACATGGCCTGGTGATAACTGTGTTTACTCTATCCAGCTGATTGCTTAAAACTTATAGTTATTTTCCCATGTTAAGCTTATGGGAAAAAACTCAACTTTAAGGGGCCCCAGGGCCTCACTCAGAAATTATTTCTCCATAAAAAAGGTTTCCTGCACAAATTCACGTTAGGCTTTTTCCAATGACACCAAAAACATTAAAATCGGTTTAGTAGTTTGGGAGGAGTGATTGTCACAAAAAACCTGCTCGCCTATTAAATAAGTATAGACTGGTTAGTATAGTGCGAATTATTATAAAGCTTTTTAATAAACAAACTAGAGCGAGTCAAAATATTCTAAAAATGTATAGAAAGTAGAAACTTGATTGTTGTGGCTAAGGTTATAAAGTTTACAAAGGTGGTGATGAACAATGCTAATGAAGCTGTCACTTCCATTAACGTAGTTGATTTCCCATCAAGTCGTTGAACGATTAACATAAATTAACTTTAAGAAGTTAAGAAATTAAGATTGCTCCGTCAACAAGTGAAAGTTACTGGTTAAGCTACTTAAGTATACAGATGGAGGTTCTTAAAGTTGCGGTAGACTTTCATGCATTATAGTTTTAGGTAAAAGAAACAAGAATTTACTGACCACATTACTAACAAATTACGTGCCATTAGTCTCGTTTCAACCAACAACGATAATAATAGTAGTAATAATAATAGTTACAATGATAATAAATACAATAAATAAAATACCCCCGTCGCAGCAAACCTGCGTACTCAGCGAATTTCCAATGCAAAATATAAGTCTTAATACCACATAAAGCCGCATACCAAGTTTCATAAAAATATATTCAAAAATAAGCGATATATCAAATTTGAATTATTCTCTATAACAATAAAATTGGGGATGAGTACGCAGGTTTGCTGCTACAAAAAACAACAAATATAGGGTTTCTTGTAAATATCAATATTACTCAACTAGGTGAAGCCACATACCAAGTTTCATCAATATAAGTTCATAAATAAGCGATATATGCCATTTTGATTATTCTCCATAAGAATAACGTGGGAGATGAGTACGCAGGTTTGCTGCAATAAGGAACACAAAAAATGGGTTTTTATGCAAATATCAATAGAACTCAACTAGGTGAACCAACATTCCAAGTTTTATTAATTAATGTTCATAATTAAGGGATACATTACATTTTACTTATTCTCCCTAAGAATAACATCGGGCTGAGGACGCAGGTTTGCTGCTACGGGAATTATTGGTAAAAATCGGGGTTTTTGTGAAAATAACAACAGACCACAACCAGATGAAACCATATACCAAGTTTTGTTAGAATACGTTCATAAATAAGCGAGCTATATTTTTTTCTTATTCTCCATAAGAATAGCATTGGACAACGTACTGTGTTTAGCACTTTCAATTTCTCTGTAACCATTTGACGTAGAGAAATGGTCAAAACACCAAATTGTGCGTTTTTAAGCTGATTCCAATAGAGGAAACTAAAATTTGACTTTTTCAAAAATCATATGTAGAAAACTCAAAAAACCCATTTTTGGGGTACAAAACCCCCCAAAATACCCCTTCGGATAGTCCGATTTGTCTGGTTTTCGAACTTAGTCATAAATGCTGCTTTACACGCTTATACCCAATTTCGTCAAAATCGGATTATTTTTACGAGAGTTATCGCACCCACGGACACACACACACACACACACACACACACACACACACACACACACACACACACACACACACACACACACACATATATATATATATATATATATATATATACAGTTTCAAACGAATGGTGTTTTTGGGGTCTGGGGACCTCAAAACGAAAAGTTATCATGGTCCCGGGCCTAGGTCTTACCATGCCGACTACGGTAATAGCTTTTTCCCTATAGGGGAAATTCGCTAAAACGAGTACGCACGCAGCACGCTGACGTGAGGGAAGAGAATTTCCACAAAAAAGTTACAAACTCAAAATATGTGTAAAAACATACATGTATTCCAATTTTTATTGAAATTTGAAAACAGTGATTTTTTGGCTGTTCTGATGCTCCTGGTTTCATTTACCTGCAAAACTGGGAATACAATTTTGCGCATTATAATGTTAGGAGAATGTCCAGACAGGCTTGAAAGTAGGCGTGAGGTTGCTGGGGATGATACAAGTACTCTAACACAGGAATAGCAGGCTTTTCTAGTGTAAAACCCCCATAAGACAACGTACTGTGTTTAGTCGAAACACATTTTCTTTAATAACTCGGTAAATACGTATGCTAGTATGACAAGAGAGGGCTTAAAACTTTCGCCTCACTAATTCCCATCTATTTCCTGTCTATTTATTTATGTATGTATATATATATATACAATTTTGAACGACCCCCCAAAACGTGTTTAGGGGGTCACGTTAGGAACTTCTATGGTGGTCCCGGGCTTAAGTTTCACCGTGCGGGTCATGCTAATAGTTCACTTTCCAAAGGAAATTCACTAATAAATATAAACGAGTTCGCACGCAGCACGCTGACGTGAGGAAAGTGAATTTCCACATAACAACTTTTATAACTCAAAATCAGTGTAAAAATATACATGTATTCTAATTTTTTTGAAATCTGAAATTATTGATTTTTTGGCTGTTCTGATGCTCCTGGTTTCATTTACCTGCAAAGCTGGGAATACAATTTTGCGCATTATAATGTTAGGAGAAGGTCTAGTCAGGCTTGAAAGTAGGCGTGAGGTTGCTGGGGATGATAAAAGTACTCTAACAAAGGAATAACAGGCTTTTCTAGTGTAAAACCCCCATAAGACATCGTACTGTGTTTAGTCGAAACACATTTTCTTTAATAACTTGGTAAATATGTATGCTAGAATGACGAGAGAGGGCTTACATTTTCGCCCCACTAATTCCCATCGTTTTACATGCATTAATGCTACGTACGGGGCTTTTCTGGCCCTTTTTGGGCCCAAAAACTCAAAATTTGAAAGATAATCCCCAAAAACTGGGTTTAGAGTTTTCCGATTGTTTTGCTCAACGAACTTGTCCAACAGATTACAGAAAGGAACGTCCCTACCAAATTTGAAGTAAATCGGACAAAAAATGCGACCGCTAGAGTGCAAACATATATATATTTATATGTCTATTTATATATGTATGTATATATTTATATATATATATATATATATACATACATGTATATATACAATTTTGAACGACCCCCCAAAACGTGTTTAGGGGGTCACGTTAGGAACTTCTATGGTGGTCCCGGGCTTAAGTTTCACCGTGCGGGTCATGCTAATAGTTCACTTTCCAAAGGAAATTCACTAATAAATATAAATAAAACAGAAGTCTAATAAATGTGCAAGCCTAATAAATATTCAAATGCAGCAATCATGCACAAGCAGTGTGACAGTAGTTACTGAGATAATGTGGTATATAGTTTAGGTAATGAAAATCTGTCATGATGTAAATAAGGTTTAGAATAGGAAGTCTTTCAGTCTTAGTACTTTGTGATGTTCTCCAAAGTTTTATATTTGATACCTAGTCCATTTTTAACGAGCATTTATTACAAATATTAAACAATAAGAAACAAAAGTTTTAAAACTCTCAGAAACGTGGTAATTCATTACAAATTATACGGATGAAATAAAAATAAAACTATTTAATTTATACTTCATAAGACATATTAAATCTATCATATTCAAAGAACTTTATCAATGTCTCAAATTAAATAGTACATTTTTTGTGAGATAACAAATATAAGATTATTCAGATGACAAATATTTTAGTGTGGAACACTGCATTATTTAAAGAATTTAAGTAACAACATAAATTACGTACGTTTAAAGTTTTTTTCAAAGAAGACAATAACCCTCGTTCCGACCCTCGTGACTGAATGTTTGGCGAAAGAGCCTCGGTCAAAGCCGAACTGTTAATATATCACTTCAAAAAGACCGCAAGAACTCAAACGGCACGGAAAGTTAATATTTGGAATCTCGCTAAGACCTCTTTACTACTGTATTATATTACTTTGGAAATTCCATTGCTGTTTAGTGCTGCGTTTATTTTCGCACATTTACATTCAACCGAGATATAACTATCGAATAAGGTCAGTCAGTTTGTTTGGATGACTGAGAGTAATATTTCACCACTTCGCCCTACTGATAATCAGATCTGTATAACTCATTTGCCTCTTTTCTACATTTTTAAGGTCACTCCAGTTTGTAATTTATAGCTCAGTGTCAGAGATAAAGTATATTAAAACAATAAAATGCTATCGCTGGATATATTAGTGATAAATGAACTACTTAGAATATTATTACTAAATATTGAGATTTATTTCCTCAACGAATTAAACGTTTTCAAGAGCAACAGGTCAATAATAATTGTTGATTATTTTGGTGAAATTTTATAAATCATTTCCTCATTCCAACCAAATCGTATTTTATCCACACATGTTGGAATGTTTGTTGTGAATGTTTTCGTATCACTTACATTTCATATTCAACAGAAACTTCCCTCTGTTCGGTTTACTGACTTTTGAATTTAAAGTTGAGTCAATTTTATGTTAAGAATTATTGAATAAGGAATACACAAACTAACTACTCTTTGAAATTTCATCCACAACGTTTAAATATAGAGATTTTGGTAAATATATTAGGAGGTTTAAATATAAAGAGTTTATAAATCAACAATCAATATTATAACGATGATGATAGTTGCATTAACGCGCTTTGCTAGGTGATTTGTATTTTTAGCTGTTCCCCTATACCTTAAAATGCCAGCTAATAGCTGTTACAAGTAACATAACAAAGAGATTTGTTTTCTCTACCCCTCATTCCAGTTGTCAAAAGTACCCTACATGGTGTCTCTAAACAATTAATGATCCTCAAAACTAAACGTGTAACAAAAATATTCTGTATCCACGACTATCAAATTTAAAATATAGTCTCAGAATTGTCAAGTTTTTCTCTTGGTCCGTTCTTAGTTAGAGTTTCTTAAAAAAGAGTGATGAAATATAAAACTTTTAGAAATGAAAATTAGTGTAAAGGAGGAAAATACAAAAATACAATACATTTTAATGGGTAGATAGTAAATTTATAGTGGGAAAAAATAGTAGATTTGTGAACACTTTTAAAACACTTCAGTACACCAATTAGACTTGCTAACGATCTGTCATTTCCAATTCCTTCCCGTGATTTCCCGTCAAAGACATCCAACAATTACCCTTTCTCTAACCTCAGACACAAACAACATAGCTGTCTGTAACTAATTACGTCTTCTCTCTAAAAGATTTACTACTTTTCTGAACAGATAATAATTTATTTATCCTATACTCTAATATGAGTAAGGTTTGCTTGCTTGCTTGCTTGCGACACGATCTCAAAAACGGCTCCAACGATTACCTTCAAAAGTTCGAATTAACTAATTTCTGGGATGAAAATAAGTTCTAGACAGGCCTCATCCCCAGGAAAAATCAAATAATGTAAAAAAACTAAAACGAAAAGTTAAAAAAAATAACATTGGTCTTATGGAGATTCAAATCAAAACAAAAGAATTGTAACAGCTGTTCATAATCAACCAGGGAACTGTCGAAGTAATACTCATGTTGTTTATGATTATAAACGTGTGGTTTCCTGAGAGCAGAGATTAAAAGATTTGAGTGAAGATTACATATATAGAGTAGTAAAATAAATCAAAGGGACATTGAGCTATAAATAACAACTGGAGTGACCTTAAAAATGTAGAAAAGAGGCAAATGAGTTATACAAATCTGATTATCAGTAGGGGGAAGTGGTGAAATATTACTCCGAGTGATCTAAACTGACTGACTGGCCTTCCCCCAAGCAAACGTCGGCCCCCAGATACTATTGGTTAAATCGTTTAAATATACTTATATCAAAGTTAATTATACTGCAGCCTTAGTTGTATTTACACTTTTTAAAATGTACGTAGAATTTTTACTGGAAGTTACTCATATCCAGTACCTTTGATGATAGAAAAACAAACAATAATAATGGATGAGATTTTCCTCGGGTTTTCGTTACTATACCGCGTTAATTAAAAATTACAGCACAATTGACCTCTCTATAAAACATCCAAATTACGGAGTTTTTAAAGTAATTTGTCGAGAATCTGAAGAATGCAATTTAAGGTGTTCTTTGAAAAATCCTCTGCCAAATCCAATCACCAGGGGTCACTAAGGAGGTGTTATGAAGCAGGAATTTAATATCGCCTCACTCCGGCCCTCAGTGGATTCCGGGTGATAATGTTTGTGATTGCGTTAATATCAGTTACTTAGTTCTTTAAACGTAATAAATTGTTTATTAATACTTTCAGTAAGCTATTATACATGCATGCTGTATTAAACACACGAGTAGAATATTTTATAATTTTTCTGCGGACCGTCAAACACGATCCAGAGTCATAAATCTCTAACATTACTTATTATTAGTGAATTTCCTTTGGAAAAGTGAACTATTAGCATGACCCGCACGGTGAGAATTAAGCCCGGGACCACCATAGAAGTTCTTAACGTGACCCCCTGATCACGTTTTGGGGGGTCGTTCAAAATTGTATGTATATAATTACAAAGCAATAATGCTTCAACAAAAACTATGCTTTAATTAAAGTAATTATTTTATTGTCAATAATGTTAAGAGCTTGTTCAATATAAAATGTTTTATAAATGGTTGTTATTAAATGTTTTGTCTGAGGTTTCATATTATTTATGGGAGGAAATAAATAAATAAATAAATAAATAAATATATATATATATATATGTATGCACTCTCGCAGTCGCATTTTTTGTCCGATTTATTTCAAATTTGGTAGGGACGTTTCTTTCTATAATCAGTTGGACATGTTCATTGCGCAAAACAATCGGAAAACTCTAAACTCTTTTTTTGGGGATTATTTTTCAAATTTTGAGTTTTAGGGCCCAAAAAGGGTCAGAAAAGCCCCGGACTTAATACTAATGTATGTATTAAGATGGGAATTAGTGAAGCGAAAGTTTTAAGCCCTCTCTCGTGATTCTAGCTTAAATATTTACCGAGTTATTAAATAAATTTATATCGGCTAAACACAGTATGTTGTCTTATGGGTTTTTACATTAGAAAATCATGTTATTCATTTGTTGGTGTATTTTTACCATCCCCAGCAACCTCACACTTACTTTCAAGCCTAACAGGACCTTCTCCTAACCTTATAATGCGCAAAATTTATTCATGGCATTGCAGGTAAATGAAATCAGAAGCATCAGAACAGTAAAAAATCAATGTTTTCGGATTTCAATAAAATTGGAATAAATGTACGTTTTTACACTGGTTTTGAGTTTAAAAAGTTTTGAAAAAGTTTTGCTTGTGGAAATTCATTTCCCTCACGTCAGCGTGCTGCGTGCGAACTCGTTTATTTTATATTACGGAATGTTATAAAGCCTTACAACTATTACAAATGTACACTAACACTGTATTCACATATTATACAATAAACATATATAAAGGATGATACAATTAAATACTCGAAAGATAACGTCAAAATCGATAGTCTTTACCATATTTTATATACGTTTACCGTCTGATATGTGGATACAGTATAAGTTTAACAATAATTTTAAGTGTTGTAAAACGACTTTTGTTAAATCCCGTCATAAATAAAATCACGTACCGTGCTAATCGAAATTTGCTTAATTTTAAATGGTGTCTTTTACAATAAGCATTATATAGTTTCTTGGAATTTGCTAAGTTAAAAATTATGTAAGGGTAATTTATATACAAAAATTAATAAAGCAATTAATAACATTTTTAAAGCTTGACATTACAAAAGTAATGGATTTATTGAAGAAATTATACAATAAACGCACTAATCTAATTATAACTTTGGCTAGCCTTTAGAGTTATGTTTTGCAACGCAACTGTATTGTTCATGGCCAATAAATGATATTCATATAGTTCGATCGGTTATAGGTTATATAGTTTGACCCTGAAAGCATGATCAATTGGTGGATTTAAATTAGAACGATCCTAATTTGGGCAGTATTATTTCTTTTAAACATGTTATAGAAAAATAAGGATATAAATACCGTTTTATAACATTACGTGTTCCGTTTGACGACTCGAAATACTAGTTGTAATTTTGTTGTCAAGGGACATTTAGACTGAAACCAGAATATTTGATATAACATAAAAAAAACTTGATGCCCGCAAGTAAAATTCCTAATTTTGGTACTAGTAAAGCTAATAATGCACTAATAAAGCTAATGTTAAGAGAGATTCTTGGATTTTCTCCCAGTGTAGCAGTTATCACTCCCAGTTATCTCCCACTTGTGTAGTTATCAATCGTGCGGATTCAGTTAACGGAAGATTTGTAACTAAACGCAATTAATAAAGTATAAATCTCCAATCTGCAATATTATGTCAATAAAGTTTTCTTCTACTACTGAAATAATTGTTATGTTTTTATATCAAAAAATCCATCCACAAAATAAAACATGAAGTATTCAGCCAAAATAATGAAAACTCTAGATCCTTGTATGAGGTGATACTTCATCAAAGACGATGGGCAAGGTGCTTGAGATAAGACTGGATTTACAGGAGGGTCACCGGGCCAATGCATATTAATGTTAAAAGGGACGGCATTTAAACTGCCCTTTATAACCCTCTTATTGCCATTCTTGGACCTATACTGTAATTCATAATTGACCCTAATAAAAAATGAATACTTTTAGGGCTCAAATATATATATATACATTCTGCCTCTACATTTTATATTCATTATTTTTTATTAATCAGACAGTTCCAACTATACTTATTTAAACATAAAGTTGTTGGCCTCATAAAACAAATGCGTGGCAAAAATTATTCAAATCAATCAAATGGAACAACAGGTCTAATAACAGGCGTAACAGAAAATCTTAGGTCTAAAATGCCCATTGATTGTAGCCTGGGTTAGGTCAGTCTATTTATAAAAACAATATTCTCTTTATAAAACACAACTTCTTAATAATAGCTGTGAAAACAAAGTTACTCTTTAACTGATAACACATACTATAAATATAACACAGAAAGACGCGTGAAGATAACAAAAGTAAACAATTGTATACTTTCACTTTCAACCAAAGCAGGATAAAAACAAGTTTGCACAACTCATGTGAGCCAGTTTGTATCTTATTACTGTAGATTATACATTTTGGAGAAACTTTAAAAAAAGTAATATTGTACCTTGGAATTACCTATTTATGGCCTTTCATTTAAGTGTATGGTTGATGAAAACCAACCAGAGGAAATTGATCTATTTATTTTAATATGTATAAAAATATGTAGGCAATAATATATTAAAAGTTGTGGCATATAATGAGCCTTTCATATACATAGGGCCGACCTCTTCCTATAACAATAGCCTTATCGGGCAGAAACACCCTTGTATGCTTGGCTTGCTACCTTTACGGGGACTGCCCTTATCAGACCCTCCCACAATTCCTCATCTCTTATTATACCCCACTTATATTTGAGGATAATTCATATTTTTGTAAATTTAGAATTTTATCTATAAAAGTGTTTTATACTTAAAACTTTATAAGTTTGAAATATTCGTTTTCGATGGTTTGTTATAATTTAATATATGCTTTTATTTGTACGATTCTACTTCACAATTTGTTTAGGATATAAAAAGCTACCTTAAAAACGTTATTGGTATATGCAGAGTAAAATTTTGCATAAATTTAAATAAGGAAAAAACCTTAAGTGTGATGGTACTTGTATTTTGAAAATGTCTGCGTAGCAGATTTTCTGATAATATAAAATGGGATGATATATTAGAATATTAATTTCAAACAAAGAAATGACAAAAATAACAAAGAAAACATAAAGAACAAAGAAGTTTACAAAGATACGTTTTCGTTTCGTTCTGGCTTTCGCCTCATAACATATTATTTTTATTCTGCGTATTTCCTATGTTATTATTTTTAGAATGGTTTTTGTGGAGGGAGACTTAATTTTCCTCATCCCTGAGACCCATCCATTTTCTATAAATAGGTTGGTTGGTTCTACATGCGGTTGGTTCCGAACCACCGGTCCTTAGCACTTCACATAGCTGATATTTATTGAGGATTGCTGGGGATTAAACCCTTGTCCTTGCGAACTCATGTCAAGTGCTCAGCCACTAGATACAAGATAGCCTTTTACACCAATTGTTTAAGTTCCATTTATATGAATGAGGTTTTAATTGGATTTTGGAGATTGAAAGTTTAAATGGATGCTCTTCTATTGGTCTTAGAATCTAGACAGAGATGATTGCAGGAGTTAACTACAACCACGCAATATTGTTAGTAATATAGCATGTTTAATTATTAACAACTAACTTACTTTTGACTTAACATCGGCGTCCCGTGTCCTCTAGGGGCGTAGGATCTGTAAATACGTTTCCATCTGGACACGTCTTCCACCGCTCTCCATTCAACTAGGAGGGGAGGGTTCAAGGAAGGGATTTACAAGTTTCCAAATATTCTTCTGTGGTATAAAATTACGACTTTTCAAGAATATTTTGATATTTCTTTAAATTTTGAAAATTGTTGTATTGTTTTGATTGAATTTGACAAAGCTTGGTACAGTTTCATACCTAGAAATTCAGGTTTCTTTTCAAAAATTGTGAGCTTACGCTGCTGTGCGAAAGAGGTATTATTTCTAGCATTATGCTTGTTCAAGTCTATTCCAGATAATTTATTAGTTTTACTAAGAAATATGTATTGTAACACCGAATTTAGGTGGGATGACCAAGCCATCTGATGAATGTTTAATATTTATAATAAACTTGAAATTGAAATAAAAAACATAATTATGAAATAATTGTCCACATCGCTGAGTGAAATGAAGATTTAAAATATATTGAAGAGTTTTTATTTGCTATCCAAATATTTCCTTGCAGTTCTCGCGGAGGAGCTGTATTCCACATCAAACCTTCACCCCTTGCATACTGATTGTAAGCATCTGAAGCTGTAAAACAACGTTGTGTTATTCTACGGGTTATCTTATTCCAAAGTAAAGGAACGCACAAATACAAGCATGAGACGTGCACTTGCGTAACGTCTTTGTACATAGGTTGTTAATTTACTTAAACATTTTTGCTGAAATAAACTAAATATTGTGACTGTCGTTGTGAAAATATTTATGAGATATGTTAATGTTTATCAGTCAGTTCTAACTGCATCATAAAAAGGGCATTAACTTTTTTAAAACCATGTGTAAGCAAGTCCTAAACCTTTAAAAACCACAAATAAAAGTAAAACTTATACGTAATAGTGATACGTAATTACTTAGTTTTGCTTTAAAATATATTTGAAATAATTCCTTTCCCTAAGTCAATCAGCATTTCAGAATTCAAACCGAGTAAAGTAAGTGTGAGTCATTAGGAGAACATCGGAGGGGGTAAGGAAGGAAAGTGAGGGCAGAAGTTTGTAAGTTATAAGTTCAGTCCCATCTAATGGCTTAGAAACAAACTGGGAGACAGATTATGTGACTTGACCCTCTGTGACTTATCTGATTGTTTCTTTCACAACTTTTTTATTTTAAGAGGTGACCGCCTCTTTTAGCAAATTTCTCATATAGGGAAGAAGCTATTACCGTAGCTGGCATGGTAAGACCTAGGCCCGGGACCATGATAACTTTTCGTTTTGAGGGCCCCATATGCCAAAAACACCATTCGTTCAAAACTGTATATATATATATATCAGTTTTAGATATATGGTTATATATATGTGTCTGTGAGCACGATAACTCTCGTAAAAATAATAATATTTTGACGAAATTTGGTATAAACGTGTAAAGCTGCATCTATGACTTTAAGTTCGAAAACAAGACAGATCGGGTATTTCGGAGGGGTTTTGTACCCCAAAAATGGGTTTTTTGAGTTTTTTACAACTAATTTTTGGAAAAGTCAAATTTTAATTTTTTACCATTGGATACAACTTAAAAAGACGCACAATTTGGTGTTTTGATCATTGCTCTACGTCAAACGGTTACAGAGATATTGAAAGTGTTAACACAGTACGTTGTCCTATGTTCTTCTTGCGGAGAATAAGAAAAATTGTATATCTCGCTTATTTATCAACTTATCCTGATGAAACTTGGTATATCATTGTGGTCTATTGGTATTTGCACTAAAAAACATTTTTGACCGATAGTTCCTGCAGCAGCAAACCTGCGTACTCAGCTCCCACGTTATTGTTATGGAGAATAAGTAACGTGTTATCTCCCTTAATTTTGGACATAAATTAATACAATTTGGTATGTGACTATACCTACTTGAGTTATATTGATCTTTGTATAAAATCCCATTTTTTTATTCCCTGCTCCAGCAAACCTGCATACTCAGCCGCCATGCTATTCTTATGGAGAATAATAAAAATGTCAAAATAGTTTTTTTATGATTGTATATTGATGAAACTTGGTAGGTATTAAGGTATTAAGGTATTCAGTATGTGGTATTAAGATACATACAAGCATTGGAAATTCGCTTAGTACGCAGGTTTGCTGCTACAGGGGTGTTTTTTATATCCATCGTTCATCTATATCGGTCTAAAGACTGCGCGTGGAACGTATTTTAGCAAAGCAAGGGGTTAGCCGCTACAGTACTAACACAATTTACTACCAATGACTGGGATTCGAACCCACGACAGAGCCGCTGACTTGATTACTTGACCACTACGCCTGCGATTCTTAACCTTCCTCTAGAACAACCACCTGCATATGTTATTGCAGAATTGTTGTATAATTTTCCCTGGTAACTATCTCGTAGCGTATTTTCAAGCCCAGCTTGAGACGCCTTTTAATAATGTCCAGGTTCTACAAGTATGTTAAGGACATTTACTTAATCAAGTCAGGCTGCTTGCGGCAAAGGTTACAAAGTTTACAAAGACGATGATGAACAATGCTAATGAAGCTGTCACTTCAATTACGCCACTCGTTTTACCATCAACACATTTTAGGAATTTGCATAAATTAAAAGAAAACCTGAAAAATAAAGTCTTAACACGCTTTTCTCACAGCGAAAATTATCGAAGAAGGTAAATGCTTTACTGTTGCCTAGAATTTGCAGCTTAGCTGTAAATAAATTCTGGACTTATCCAAACATACAATTGACTAAGTATTCCAAATGATACAATAATAGAATCAATTCGTCGTTATTAATTTTCGTAAATTGGATTGTATAACCTGTGTAATGTTTGTTGGAGCAAATAACCAATTGTTCATGTTTAAACTCTGATTATGAATCAGTATCTATGTTGTAGGTAAATAGGTAAATACTTGTCCATTACTATTAGTGAATTTCCTTTGGAAAGTGAACTATTAGCATGACCCGCACGGTGAAACTTAAACCCGGGACCACCATAGAAGTTCCTAATGTGACCCCCTGAACGCGTTTTGGGGGGTCGTTCAAAATTTTATATATACATGTGTGTGTGTGTGTGTGTGTGTGTGAGTGTGTGTGTGTGTGTGTGTGTGTGTGTGTGTGTGTGTGTTTGCACTCTAGCGGTTGCATTTTTTGTCCGATTAACTTCAAATTTGGTAGGGACATTCCTTTCTGAATTAAGTTGAACAAGTTCGTTGGGCAAAACAATCGGAAAACTCTAAACCCCCTTTTTGGGGATTAATCTTTAAAATTTCGAGTTTTGGGCCCAAAAAGGGTCAGAAAAGCCCCGGATGTGAAACTAATGCATGCAAAAAGATGGGAATTAGTAAGGCGAAAGTATTAAGCCTTCTCCCATCATTCTACCATAAATATTTACCGAGTTATTAAGAGTCTTCATCACCGGAAGTTGCTAGACGCTATCTTGGAGTTTTTCTCCATAAGGCCAATGTTAACTTTGTGCCTCCATTACTCCTCACCTGATCGTCACATACAATTCATTTTGGTGTCAAATTAAAGGTTTCACCGTCCTCTAGGGAAATACAATATCGATTTTTTTAATTTGGGTACTATAGTCGCATAGTAATTAGTTTAATTTTGAACTAAAACACTGTACATGTTCTCATTAATTTGTAACAAAATCCAAATTCGACTATTGTATTTCCCTAGAGGACGAGGAAACCTTTAATTTGACACCAAAATTAATTGTTTGTGACGATCAGGTGAGGAGTAATGGGGGCACAAAGTTAACATTGGCCTTATGGAACAAAACACCAAGATGGCGTCCGGCAACTTCCGGTGATGAAGACTCTTAAGGAAATTGTGTTTCGACTAAACACAGTATCTTATGGGGGTTTTACACTATAAAAGCCTGTTATTCCTTTGTTAAAGCACTTTTATCATCCCCAGCAACTCACGCCTACTTTCAAGCCTGCCTGGACCTTCTCCTAACCTTATAATGCGCAAAATTGTATTCCCAGCTTTGCAGGTAAATGAAACCAGGAGCATCAGAACAGCCAAAAAATCAGTGTTTTCAGATTTCAATACAAATTGAAATACATGTGTGTTTTTACACAGATTTTGAGTTTAAAAGTTTTTATGCGGAAATTCACTTCCCTCACGTCAGCGTGCTGCGTGCGAACTCGTTATTTAATTGTTGTGGTGTCTAATTACTTTCTCCCTCTATACATAGTATATGGAGAAAGTATTGTTTTCGTCAAAATTTTCGAATTTGAGTTGTTAGTGGAAATATTCGTTTTGGTGCTCCCTGAACCCAAAAAAGTGGTTTTTACGAGATGTCTGTCTGTGTGTGTGTGTGTGTGTGTGTGTCCGTGTGTGTGTGTGTGTGTGTGTGTGTGTGTGTGTGTGTGTGTGTGTGTGTGTGTGTGTGTGTGTGCGTGCGTGTGCGCGTGCGTGCGTGCGTGCGTGCGTGCGTGCGTGCGTGCGTGCGTGCGTGCGTGCGTGCGTGCGTGCGTGCGTGTGTGTGTGTGTATGTGTGGATGTTTACAGAGCTAGAGCCCTAACCAATGGGCCGATTTTGATGAAATTTGATATGTAGATACTAATCCACAATATCTCCAGGCATTTTTTTCATTTTTTTGAATTTTTGATTTTTAAGGGTAATTATCCCCCAAAAACCGCCAAAAAACATTAAAAATCAAAATTTCTCAAAAACAGCTCTAACGATTTTGATTAAACCTTAGTCGTTTGTAGAACTTTAGTTTTCCAACAAAATGACACCACCCGCATTCCTGTAAAAATTGGGGTTCAGAAATTACAGGACTTAAAACATCAAAAATCCAGTTTTTTGGATTTTTCATTAAAAAAAATAAATAAAAAAATATTACTATTCACAATTAAAAAGAGCTCAAAAAACTAAATAATTTAGTATTTTGAATTACTATTCTACGATTGCTGGTTTCGGAGAAAATTGAAATTTTCTTTTTGCGGTCAACGCAGTACGTTTTCCAATGTTATTCTTATGGGGAATACAGAAATTACTATTTCTCTCTTATTTACTGATCAATTTAATTCAAACTTGATATGCTTGTCAAGTTAGCATTGACCAACATAGAAAATTCGAAATATGATGCCCCTTAATAACCCTGGGGGGGAATAGAGGGCATTTCCCCTCTTAAAACCACGAGTGTAGCAATGGATTCTGTAGTGCCTCCAAAGCAGGGATTTGGGTGGATGTTTTTTAAAACAACTTATTTACAAGATTTTTTGTACATTCGACCGTGCTTTGTATTCTATATTTAGTAAATAAAAAGTAATTTATTCGTTAAAGTTGGGCTAAAAGGGAGAAAGTATGTGTCAGTTTCTTGATACCGTTTATTTATATAATATGATACTATGCTTTAACAATGGAGTCACGAAACGATCTATGGACCTGTTTGTGAACAGATATTGTGTGTTTGTGTGTAAACCAGAGGATTTTGGATAATGTCCCGTTTTAATTGAAGCAGGATATGTGCTCATGCATAATCTGAACCCTTCAAACAATCCTCAACTTTCAGTCAAACATACGTACGGACAAAACACGTATTCTCTGTGAGAATTCATTTGTGTTCGAAACATACCTTGCACAGATACGTTTCCTCCAGGAGATAATTTATTATTACGGGCAAAACGAAATAATTTATTTAAATGAGATTTTTTAGCGAATTTCCCCTATGGGGAAGAAGCTATTACCGTAGTGGGGTGGCATGGTAAGACCTAGGCCCAGGACCATGATAACTTTTCGTTTTGAGGCCCCCAGATGCCAAAAACACCATTCGTTCAAATTCATATATATGTATATGTATATGTATATAGGTATATATATATATATATATATATATATATATATATATATATAGGTATATTAAAAATTAATCAAGTAAAAACTGAGTACCCTTGTTTATGAGATTTATATTTAAACCATCATGTTTCGGCATCTAAGGCCATTTTCAAGGTTGATAAATTTCACATAGTTTGGTTTAAGTTATGTAATAAAAGAAATAATAGTAAAATGTAAACAAATAAAATCAGAGTAAAATTCAATTAAGTTAAAAACCTATGTATAAATAATCATGGAATGGTTGGGAGTTTCTTGAATATCTCTTCTATCTATTTATGTTCTTGTCTCATTTCCCATATTTTATTAAAAATTGGATTTGTAACGGCGGGTACTTGTGAATTTAGTTTACTTTGAGGATTTTCTTTGTATTTCATGAATAATAATAATAAAATGGATTCAAAAGAAGAACATATATTCATGAAATACAAAGAAAATCCTCAAAGTAAACTAAATTCACAATTACCCGTTACAAATCCAATTTTTAATAAAATATGGGAAATGAGACAAGAACATAAATAGATAGAAAAGATATTCAAGAAACTCCCAACCACGCCATGATTATTTATACATATGTTTTTAATTTAATTTAATTTTACTCTGATTTTATTTGTTTACATTTTACTATTATTTCTTTTATTGTATAACTTAAACCAAACTATGTGAAATTTATCAACCTTGAAAATGGCCTTAGATGCCGAAACATGTCGTGTGTGTGTGTGTGTGTGTGTGTGTGTGTGTGTGTGTGTGTGTGTGTGTGTGTGTGTGTGTGTGTGTGTGTGTGTGTGTGTGTGTGTGTGTGTGTGTGTGTGTGTGTGTGTGTGGTGTGTGTGTGTGTGTGCGCGCGCGTGTGTGTGTCCGTAGGCACGATAACTTTCGTAAAAATGGTCTGATTGTGATGAAATTTGGTATAAACGTGTAAGGCAGCATCTATTTTCATGACCTCGAGAACCAGACAGGTCGCTCCACTTTAAAGGGGGTTTTGGGCGGGGGTTTTGTACCCCAAAAATTGGTTTTTTGAACTTTTACATATAATTCTTTTAAACCCAAATTTTGGTTTACACCATTAAATTCAGCTTAAAAAATTTCTTATTTTGATCATTGCTCTACGTTAATTGGTTACCGAGATATTGAGAGTGCTAAACACAGTACGTTGTCCAATGTTAATCTTATGGAGAATAATTACAATTGTATATCTCGCTTATTAATGAACATATATTAATAAAACTTGGTATGTGGCTTTATATGGTTAGGTTTCAATGTTATTTGCATACAACACTCATTTTTTGTGGTTCCCGGGGCAGCAAACCTGCGTACTCAGTAGCTATAATGTTATTCTTATGAAGAATAATAAACATGTGATATCTTGCTTGTTTATGAATATAAATTGATAAAACTTGGTATGTTGCTTCATCTGGCGGTGATCCATTGGTATTTACATAATAACCAGATTTTGTGGCCCTTGATTCAGCAATCCTGCATATTCAGTCTTAATGTTTTTCTTTTGGGGAGCAAATAAAATGTCATATCTCGCTTATTTATTAATATGCTTTGATTAAAGTTGGTAAGGGCCTCCATGACTTAGTGAAGTACCAGTTGAAATTCGCTGAGTATGCAGATTTCCTGCTACGGGGGTATTAAGCTGGTCTGCGGTATTTAATATATTTTATTGTTGGTTAATTCTCGTTCAAAGGGGGAACAAACACCATACACTTTTAGGGCAACAACAGATGACAAGCAATTGTTATTTAAAAATATTTGTTCTTTGCATTGCTATACACGTTATTTAATCTGATAATTTACATGACTGATGATAAATTATACTTGATTAAGTTTAATAAACTATTAGAATACCACGAAAATCGCAAATAATATAAAATAATATAATATCTTCTAAATAGAATTTGTTAGTAAAAACGCTCACGGAAAAATAACCAGTATTCTTGAGCTAAATGGGAAACGACGACAATCTTTGACAAAAGAAATATAAAATATATCCTACTTTCAAAAATAAGTGTGCAAAAATGCTAAGTTTGTTTCCTTAAGGCAGAGTTTGTGAAAGATTGATAAAGTCAACGGCTAATTAATTAACAATGCAAATGACGCTGTCATCTCCATTAGCTCAGACTGACTCTTCATTGAGGCACTTTCAAGTTAATAGTAATTCCCCTCATTTGAATTTTAAACTTTAAACGAACTTTAACAAAACATTCTGCAACAAACAAGATACAGGTAAAGTCTCGTGAAGTTTTGAGATTTGATGGGTCTATTTCACTATATGGCCCTCACTTCTTTTGCCTCCCCTTAAAGTTTGTATCTGGCTACGCATATAGCCACAGAATATTAATACAGTAGGTAATAAATCTAACATTTAAAAACAGCTGATTTATCATGATAGTGGTTAAAATAAATACTCCCTTCGCAGCAAACCTGCATACTCAGCGAATTTCCAATGATATGTCTTATACTAAGTTTCATAAAAATATATTCACATATAAGCGATTTTAATCATTCTCCATAAGAATAACATTGGTAATGAGTACGTAGGTTTGCTGAAATAAGGAACAAAAACAATTGGTTTTTATGCAAATATAAATAGAATGTAAGTAGGCGAAGCCACATACCATGTTTCATCAATATTCAATCATAAATAAGCGCTATGTAACATTTTAGTGATTCTCCATAAGAATAACATGGGGCTGAGTAAGCAGGTTTGCTGCAACAAGGAAAAATGGGTTTTTATGCAATTATCAATGTAATTTAACCAAGTGAAGCTACATACCAAGTTTTATTAATTTATGTTCATAATTAAGGGACTCAATACATCTGACTTATTCTTCATAAGAATAACATGGGGGCTGAGTACGCAGGTTTGCTGCTAAGGGAATAATCAACAAAAATTCAATTTTTGTTGTGCAAATATCAATATACCAGTACTACATGAAGCCACATAACAAGTTTCATCAACATGCATTCTTAAATAATCGAGATATAGAATTTTATTTATTCTCCATAAGGATAACATTGGACAACATACTGTGTTTAGCACTTTGAATATCTCAGCAACGGTTGAGCGTAGAATGAAAATTTAAACACCAAAATGATTTTTTTGTGGAACTGAACAGATTAGTAAGAGCAAATGTGAATTTTACATTAAAATAAACTGAGGAAAAGCCAAAAACTGTTTTCCCGTAAGATTAACATGGGAGATTTTATGAGTACGTTTTTTGGATTTTCTCCGCAACCACTTCACCTAGGTTAATAATTAAAAATACCATATTATTTGTTTTTTTAAGCTCTATAACATGGTCAAAACCAAAATTAAGTTTTTAAAAAATTTTAGGGTGAAAAATGCAAAAAACTGATTTTTGGAAAATTTAAAAACCCCATAAACCCACCTTCCCATGGTCCGATTTTTCTGGTTTTCGAACTTAAAGTCATAAATGTTACTCTCCACATTTGTGCCAAATTTCATCAAAATCGGGCGCTTCTTTCAAAAGTTATCGCGGTAACGGAAATATATATATATATATATATATAAATTTGAACGAATAGTGTTTTTGGCATCTGGGGACCTCAAAACAAAAAGTTATCATGGTCTGGGGCTTAAGTCTTACCATGAGACCTACGGTAATAGCTTCTTCCCTATAGGGGAAATTCGCTAAAATGACCGTAAACTTAGTGTTAAATTTGTTTTATTAAGATACTAACTGGAGAATCAGAATTTTAAATTTTATAAAATTCAATATAAATATCCAAAATAAAATGTTTAAAATACCTTTTCCGACAAATGATCCGATGTATTTGGGAGACTACAGCTGGTTCGTGCTATTTATTAACACATCTTCAGGTCTGGACGTGAAAATTAAGTTATAAAGGGTGTCGGTAGATTTCTCAATTGCTGTTTTTCGAAATTTGGCCAAATTTATTTTTACCTGAATTTGTATGGGTCCCGTGTGTGTTTTTGAGTGTAGGTATGTTTTTATCAATACCACATCCATGAAAATGGACAAGTAACTTCCTTTTGACGTCCAGCCCTGAAGATGTGTTAATAAATAGCACGAAACAGTCTCCCAATCTATGTCTACATAATGGTCTACATCGGACCATTTGACGGAACAGGTGTTTTAAACCTGTTATTAGTGAATTTCCTATGGAAAAGGGAACTATTAGCATGACTTGCACGGTGAAACTTAAGCCCGGGAACCACCGTAAAAGTTCCTAACGTGACCACCGAACAAGTTTTGGGGGTCGCTAAAACTTGATATGTGTTCGCACTCTAGCAGTCGCAATTTTTGTCCGATTTACTTGAAATGTGGTAGGAACCTTCCCTTCTGTAAACAGTTAGACAAGTTAATTGGGAAAACAATAGGACTACTCTAACCCCCATTTTGGGGATTTAAATTTTTCAAATTTTAGTTTCTGGGCTCAAAAGGGGCCAGAAAAGCCCCAAATGTAACATTATTGCACATTAAATTATTGTACGTAAAACGCCAAAAATTTTAAGCCCTCTTTCATCATTCTAGCACAAGTATTTATCGAGTTATAAAAGAAATGTCTTAACACAGTACGTTGTCTTGTGGGGATTTTACACTGGAAAAGGCTGTTTTTCATATCTTGATTTAGTTTGATCACCGCCAATACCCCTATACTAACTTGTTATCCTAACTAAACCTACGCCTTACCTTATAATGTACAACACTGCCATCCTAATAGTCAATTTAAATATAAACAGGAGCATCAGAACAGCCAAAAAATAAAACTTTTAAATAAAAAAAAAACGTTACCAGTGTTGTTTTAACCCCTTTATTAGATTTATTTAAAGGTTTTAATGCGCAAATTCACTTCCCTCACGTCAGCGTGCTGCGTGCGATCTCGTTTTGTTGATAAATTATCCAGACGCTATCCATCATAAAAACATAATCTTCAACACAAATTAATTAAGTTACATTAAATTACGAAAGGTAAATAAGAGTTTATGTGTTTATGTGTTGTCGAAGGGACGGATTCAGAGATCCAAAGATTCAAAGATCCTCACACGTCAACCGAAGCTTATTGTGTGTCCCTAGTACGTTAGTTTGGCAAACCAATGCCCGTACCCTTTACGAGATCCAGGAGTTTTTTACAAATACTAGCGTCCCTTTCATCACCTGGTTGCTTACAACCAAACAGAGCCCTTCTCCTTGCCCCGAGTCTCTCGCAGTCAAGTATGATGTGCTTGGCAGTCTCTTCACACTGATTGCAAATAAATAAGAGTTACGGATAATTTGGTGTAGTTTATAGCGAATGGTATAACCTTGCCTTTTAATTTAGATTTAAGTATTATAAAACACGTGTGTGTCGCATATTTGACACGTCATGTGACGGGTGTTCTGTGAAGTGTTTTAATATGTTGATGTGTTGACCTTTTGCTATAGACTCTTTCCTATAAACATACGTGGAATCTTCTTAGGAATAATATTCTTTTATTTATTTTATACACTATTGTGAAATGTGTTTTTTGTTCTGGAATAAAATATGATTTGATTTGAAACTGTGTAGAATAAACAGCAATGCATAATGATAAATAAACATATATTTTGTAAACATGGATAGCATATATTCCATGCTGAATTTACCTGAGAGAAATAAAGTTGTGATATTTATAAAAAAAAAAATAACTAAATATCTACATTAAATACATTTATTTTTCTTAAAAAAAAGCTGAAACTGAAGTAATTAGAAGTAATTTAACTAGAGATAAAAATGAGATAGTATTTCGGATAGTACTTTATATGAAAAATAATAGTTTTTACGAATAAGTTGATACAAACTGTTAAATTACCTTAATATAACTACAATGTAGTAGGAACCTTTTACCGTTACTTAATATCTAAACTTTAACATAAATTATAATTTTAATTCTTGTGTTGATTATCGAAAACAATCATAAGATAAATTTATACAAAATATGGAATTACGTATTTAAAATGTAATTTTATAGCGGAAGGAGTAGCTCAGAAAAAATATATTTGGAACTTAAAATTTACAACAGTTTTGAGGCTGTAAGAATTGCTTTAGGTTATATATATCCTGCCAAAGCTGTCGCGTTGTAACTTGCCATTTAATCCCAGTCAGACATTTATGCGCATTCGTACCTCAAACTTCTCCTAATCCTTGGTTGTCCGCCCATCACACGTCTAGTCTCACATGAAAGGTCTCTCCGGTACTATAAAGATAAAGAACATATAAATACTAACATTTCAAAAGCGAACTAGAATTGTGGAAACCTAGGAATCACTGCGTGATAACACTGGAGAAAATAAATGTGTCAAGTTTTTGTAACTGTTTCCAAAAGTGTTAAAAATATGAAAGTAATAAAAATTAAGTTCATAAAAGTTTAAATCAGAATTTGTAAAGTTGTCATGGTTCTGATATTCTTTTCCAGAATACTAATGTTACACGAAAGAAAATTATTTACCCCACTAGCGAGAATAATTAAATATGTAAAATAAAGATGAGAAGAAGATAAAGGTTTTATAAAATAAATACTTCAAACTCATTAAATAAGTAACGGTACTCAAATGAACACATAATTTAAAAGGCAGAGGCTACGTACTCGTCCGACGTGAGCCACTACTGTTCACGTCCGTCCCAAATTATGCACCGTACGTTACTTTTCCTGTGATTTTTAAAACAGATTGAGAGCCAGAAAACCTCCTAACCTAACTTAACGTAATCTAACCTAACGTAACGTAACCTAACCTAACCTAACCTAAGCGGTAGCGATGTGAATTTGCCCTTACATTGGACCTGTACGTAGTCACTTCGTAATTTAAATCTGCATTAATAAGACAAGCTGTAAAAACCAGGGCCAAATAGGTTTAACATACTGTAAATAAATCGATTTTGAAGGAAACTAACCAACGAACCGAATTAATAATAATTTATTTTTTCATTATGATTTAGAATTTGTAAAAAAGTAATTAATTTTATCTCAGTTTGTTCTAAAATTTAAAACTTGTACACATTTTAACCGTCAATTCCGTTTTAACCGTCATTGTAACCGTCAATTTTGAAATCTGAAAATTAAAAAACTAATATTTCTGGTATATTTGATTAATATATTGCTGAAACAAGACTTATGTCGTAATCTGTTAGTGAATATTTTGCAATTTTAGTAACGATTTAGTATTGAATGTTGATATGAATATTCCTATGCAATCCCATCCTTTACTAAGAAGAATAAAACATAAATACGAAACCCTTGTTAGGATGGTAATTAAACTATCGTGCAGGTATAACTTTACGAACTTCTTATGACGCAAGAAGAACTAACAAAACATGCCTTTGGAAAAGCATGTCTATAAATTGTTAAACATCTTAGAAACGGGTAATTTTTATTCGAGGGAGATTTTATAAAGATTTCTATTACTGACACTTGAATGTAAAATATAGCATAATATAATAAGTATTCATATTTCAATATTGTAATTTATCTTGATACATGTTAAATAAATTGTATCTACCCAAGAAGTATTAATACTTGTTTCATCAATTTATTTAAAGTTAGCCATATTAAAGTAGCTCTCAATTTTACTGTTAATAAATAGTTTTATGTTACCTATAGAATGTTATAAGAAACCAGAGCGTTATATGAACTGCTAATGGAAGCAGAAGACAGGCAATGGTCCTTAAGATTAGGTGGATTTACTGGTCGGTCATAGGCCCAATGCATATTAATGCTGTAAGGGACAGTCCTTAAACTGCCCTTTATTACCCTCGCTATTGTGATAACTGGGTTTGCACTCAGTTTTAAAAGTCCAAAACTTTACAAATACAGTATAAGTTACACTGTTCTTTATATCTAGATAGTTTGACGATATGCCACGATAGTTTTATTTTTATTTTAGAACCTGCATAAAATACGAAGAAAAACATTGGATGTGAATAAAATGTATACAGCATGTAGTACTTAACTCTGGGATTCATTTGACTCTAAAACAGTGTTTCATGTGCCCACTCATGTCCAAAGTACATACAGCAAATGGCCTGCGTCCAAATGTCCATGTAACAGGGTTGTAGAGTCCTTCGGCTTGTCAGCTTGACGGTTAGGAACCGTGACAGACTTACTCGACATCAGAGAGTGGATCTCTTATATGAAAACGTCGCAGTATAACTTAATACGTTCAAATATAACCCCATAATAAAACCCCACAAAAATGACGAATGATAGGGTTTATACAAATAAACCCATATTTTCTTAAATCTTTCAATTTGTGTATTCATAATAATCCTGAATACAGTCTAGATAGAACAGATTTTTTTACAAACTGACTTTACTAATTCGTGTTGTTAATTGTAAATGGAAATCCGATAATAGAGGTTTTCAATTAGTCAATTAGAATATGGTGAGGTTGCCAATATTTTAATTACAATGCGGTTTTATTGTACTGGTATTGAAACACCGTAGTAATACGTTATTTTTACTTAACAAATTAACACTCTCAATTCCAGGTCATTCGTATGCAGAATTTGATACTTAAGTCATTAGGGCAAACAGAGTCGATATAACCCCGAAGGAAGTAAGAGGGTAAAAGTTTCCAAGTTATAACTTCAGTCTCGACTAATGGCTCGGAAAGAGAACTGGAGACAGAATTTGTAAACTTGACCTTACTGCAGCACTTCTCAGTGGACTTATCAGAATCATTTCTGTTTTTTATTTAGTTCAAACATTTGAAGTAGTATAAATTTTAAGTTGTTTGGAAAATTTATTAATGAGGTATTTATTTTTTAAAGTTCTGAACAAGTCGATCCACGATTTGTTGTATAACAATTTGTAAATGGATGACTTGTTTCAAATCCTTATGTTTTCATCATCGAAACCAGTTACCCTAGCATGCAACGTTTAAGAATAACTATTATTTTTTCAATGTTTTTATAATAAGAATTTTTAATTGGGGTCTCTACTATTATATATTTAAGATCAAAAGCACAATATCCGTACAATTATCACTCATAACTTAGCTTTAAATATTAAAATAAAGATCCCGAGCTGTACGTAAGACAGGATTAAACTCTGTTTGTTTAAGAAATATGTATAAATTATCAATCTTTACATTATTGAAGCATATTCAATTTAGCAATTAATGCAGTAGTTGTTTTTCAGTAATTCGTTTTTCTCAATCTAAATTGCTAAAATTTAATATTTCCAAGATGACACTAACATTAGTGTATATTATAGTTAAAGCGTTAGATTCCAAGAAATAGTGTCTGTTTATCTCAAAAATCGTCTTAGGGGTAAAATAAGGAGGAGCTTTAAGATTGTATAGAAGAAATCAATTGAAATATGTCTCTAGATTATACACACAATATCAAGTAGAGTTTTTTATAAGCTCAGAATTACACGTTGGTGCTGATTTGTTTAAAACGTATTTATGATATACATATTTTTGTGATCAAATTATTACAAATATTTTATTTATAATTTACGGCATTAATTGATGTAACAAACTCGAACTAGTTTCAAGCAAACAGACTCATGTATACAACCAAATTTTTGGATTTTTTACCAAATAAGCTTTTTAGCGAATTTCCCCTATAGGAAGAAGCTCCTACCGTAGTCGGCATGGTAAGACCTAGGCCCGAGACCATGATAAATTTTCGTTTTGAGGTCCCCAGACCCCAAAAACACAATTCGTTCGAAACTGTATGCATATACAATACCTCAAAATTTACATATAAGTACCGTTTTACGCCTGGCAGCGCTCACGTAGGAAATGTCTCCTCTTCCAGTGGCTCGTATGTTTTTTTAGCTGCTAGTCTAGATTATTTGGTCATGTATAAGTGAATAGCTGCACGCATCATTATATGTCCGTGGGTGCGAGAACACTGGTAAAAATTATCCGATTTTTATAAAATTTTATATAAACGTGTAAAGAAAAATGTATGACTTTAAGTTCGAAAACTAGCCATATCGCTCTATCTAAAGAGGTATTTTGGGGGGTTTTGTACCCCACCAATTTTTTTGGAACTTGTTACATATAATTTTTGAAATAATCAAATTTTAGTTTTCAGTATTGGATTTAGCTTTAAAAAAACACACAATTTGGTATCTTGATCATTCCTCTACGTTAATCGGTTACCGAGATATTGAAAGTGCCAAACACAGTACGTTATCTAATGCTATTGTTATGGAGAATAAGGAAACAATTATGTCTTGCTTCTTTATGAACGTACACTGACGAAACTTGGTATACGGCTTTATCTGGATGTGGTCTATTGATATTTGCTCAAAAAACAATTTTTTGCTAAATGTACAGGTAGCAGCAAACCTGTGTACTCAGCCCCCATGTTATTCTTTTGGAAAAAAATTAAAATGCTATGTCTCCCTTAATTATGAACGTAAATTAATAAAACGTTGTATATGCCTTCACCTAGTTGACTTATATTTGCCTAAACACCCTTTTTTGTTCCTTTTTTGCAGCAAACCTGCGTACTCATTCCCCATGTTATTCATATGGAGATTAATCAAAATAGGACATATCGCTTATTTATGAATGTGTATTGATGAAACTAGGTACTGTATGTGGCTTCACCTAGTTGAGTTATATTGATATTTGCATAGAAACCAATTGTTTATATTATGGAGAGTAAGCAAACACTAGGTTCCTTGTTTCAGAAAACCTATGTGTTCATTCCAAATGTTATTCTTATGGAGAATAATTAAAATTGTATATATCGCTTATTTGTGACTATTTTTTTATGAAACTTGGTATGCGGCTTTATGTGGTATTAAGACATATATTACGCATTGGAAATTCGCTGAGTGTGCAGGTTTGCTGCGACGGGGGTATTGAAGGTTAAAATCGAAACCATTGATAAATAAATAACACGTTAAATATATAAGCACATTACTAGTAACAATAATGACTGCAGATATCGGTTAGTTCCCTGAAAAATCTAAATAAATATTCCTAATGTATGGTGGGCAATGTTAACCTGAAATACCGAAATAAAGTTTTTTAATTTTTAATGGTTGACATGCTAGGTTACGTTTAAACGTTATGTGTGTACTGCTCAACCTACAAAATTAGCCTTTTAATTTTATTTACATACATAATAGATAGAATCTGATAAAACATATGACATATAATACACATATGGCAGATGTAAATGCCTCATATAAGGTCTAGTGCATCAGCTTTTTAAATAATATGTTTATAATTCAATTATAAAAGAAAACATTTACGTAATACTGTACAAGACTCAACTTTAACTAGTTTTTTTTTATAAAAAAGTAAATAAACGATTACGATGGTGTTAAATACATTTTCTGAATAAATACAAATTATAATCTTGACTTATGGCTAGCCAAGCATGAAAGGGTGTTCCTTGTAGATAAGGCTAATGTTTAGGGTCTGCTACGGGCCGATGAATATTAACGTTGGTGGTGGAGAGGAGAGTCAACATGGATAACTCCTCATTGTAAGATACCAACAGGTTTTCATTATTTAATTAAAAAATGTGTTAATGTTTTAAAACGAATGTGGGTTTTTTGTTCATAATGATATTGCAAAACATGTATAATTAGAATTGTTTAAATATATTCATAAAAATTATTCCCGGAAAAAGTGAATTCTCATGACTGGAAAAAATTAAAGTATGTTTAAGTTTTTAAATAGCTTACCGTGTATAGATCGTGGTATTGTAAACAAAACTGTCATAAATACGTTAATTTTGTATCTAAATTCTTTCTTTGGTATAACAACCCTTTACAGTTCTCCTAAGTCTATGAATACCAAGTACCAAGTAAAGTTTGAAAAATCCTATAGTAGCATATCTAGACTTCACTTTAACAGTTGGTTTGTCATACAATAATCATAGGTTAAAAACTTACTACATCCCTAGTTTAACCTACTATAACCCTAGTTATTCCCTAGGTGTATTTAAGTAAGGTGTGCTATTCAGAAGAAACGAATTTGATCTCGTTCTGCGCAGCCACGGTGACGTCACGGTGTTTATTTGATCAGCTGGTTTACATAGACAGCTAAAGTTTGCTCTTGGCTAGAGCCTATCCAAAAACCCAGGTCGAGATCAGAACTCTACCTGATCTCATGGGTGTAGGCGTTCCGATCCCGATCTGAGTTTTTAGATAGCCTATAGCTGCCAGTGCTGAATTTTCCCATTGGTTGCAAACTAGTTCCTAAAAAAGCGCATCACTAAAGTATTCTGACTACCCCATGTCCCTCACTCCTTCACATAGGATAATCAGAATACATTGGTGACGCGCTTCCGCCACCAAATGACGTCACGCTACGTTGCGCAATAGAACATCTAACTTAAATGCCTGGAGGGGATTGGGAGGGGGGAGGATATAAATAAAACCAAGCTACGTTCCAGTTACATATTTTTTCTAGTGTGACATAATGCAAAGATGACTGACTGGTTCATGTAACAGTTAAAAACAGAATTAATCCTTGTCAGTGTCGGTTGACTAGACGTGGAAGGACCACGAAAACCTACAGGCACTTGGGAACAGAACATGACATTGGGGTTTACTGCCATAAAACAACGCTGTTTTAAAAATAAACTCCCTTTTTCCTTAACATTTCAGTCTACAGCTAAACATGTAGAGCATCTAAAAACTGTACCATTAATTATCAAGGTTAGTATTAAATATACATGTAAGATAATATTACAAGTTTCTAAAATTATAGTTTTATTTATTACAAATATTATAACTTTTTGTTTACAAATATAATACCTGTGTACAGAAAATATTTAACACAATTTCAAGTACCTTGAGTTATTAGATTTTGATTATAATTTTTCTTCCATGCCTTGCTAACGTCTATGAGGATTTTTGTATGTACAATGTACAGTTTTTTGTTTTTACCTAATGACGAAGTTTTTACATAAGCATCACTTGGATACAAACTCAATTTTAAATTTTAAAAATATCAAAACAATGAAACTGGACTGAAACATTTTAAATTTCAGTCAACAACATATCCTGTAACTGAAATTAAAACTAAAGTGATCAACAATATAAACCGAATTGTTTCTGAAAAAATAATTAAATTCCAAGATTTACGAGGGTGAATTTAAGAACGGTTGCCAGAGGAAATGAGGGTGGGGAAAGTTTGTAGTTTTGACTCAAGGCTCGACTAATGGCCCGGAAACAAACTGGAAGACAGATTTGGTCCTTTCCCCATCCCCCCACTACGAATACCACAGTTGTAGGGTCTTGTCAAAACTGTCCGAAAGACTTTCTATTAGCGAATTTTCCCTATAGGGAAGAAGCTATTAACGTAGTGGGCATGGTAAGACCTAGGCCCGGGACCATGATAACTTTTCGTTTTGAGGTCCCCAGACCCCAGAAACACCATTCGTTCGAAACTGTATAATATGTGTGTGTCCGTGAGCACGAAAACTCTCGTAGAAATAATCCGATTTTGATGAAATTTAGTATAAACGTGTAAAGCAACATTTATGACTTTAAGTTCGAAAACCAGCCAGATCGCTCCATCCGAAGGGGTATTTTGGGGGGGGCTTTGTACCCCAAATTTTTTTAAAATCTTTTACATATAATTTTTAAAATAGTCATATTTTAGTTTTTACTATTGGATTCAGCTTAAAAAAACACACAATTTGGTATTTTGATCATTCCTCGACGTCAATTGGTTACCGAGATATTGAAAGTGCTAAACACAGTACGTTGTCTAATGTTATTCTTATGGAGGAAAAGACAAATTTTGTATCTTGCTTATTTATGAACGTATATTGACGAAACTTAGTATAAGGCTTCATCTGGTTGTGGTTTATTGATATTTGCTAAAAAAACAATTTTTTCCAAAGGCTCCCGTAGCATCAAACCTGCATGCTCTGCCCCATGTTATTCTTATGGAGAATAATAAAATGCTATGTCTTCCTTAATTATGAATATAAATGAATAAAACCTTGTATACGACTTCACCTAACTGAGTTGTATTGATAGTAGCATAAAAACCCATTTTTTGTGTTCCTTGTTGCAGCTAACCTGCGTACTCAGCCCCAATGTTATTCTTATGGAGAATAATTAAAATTGTATACACCGCTTATTTGTGAATATATTTTTAGGAAACTTGGTAAGTGGCTTTATGTAGTATTAAGACATTTATATCTCCATTGGAAATTCGCTGAGTATGCAGGTTTGCTGTGATGGGGGTATTTTTAACTTATTTAAAATTATCGTTTAATTTTTCATAACATACTGACAGCCAAGATTGTAAACAGTCACACAGAATCACAGTTTATCAAATAGAAAGCGGAATTCCAAGTTGCTTTCCCAGATAATGGAATTACTGAGTTAGTCAGGTGCAGGTAATGGACCCAACTTTGTCTGTGTTTGTTGGAAACCAACTCGTTACAAACAATCAGAGACTTAGTGGCCAACTTACCAACTTATCGCGTCATTTTCAGGAGCTGTGTGTTACCATTTTCGGAAGGTATGGTGGGTTAACCCTCTACAAGTATACTTTCCTCTTTGGTAGATACAGATTTTTTTCATTAGTTTACTTATGTTAACTTTTTATCTAATTAAATTTCTTGACTCTAAGATACAAGCGTAAAAACCACGTAAACTAATTTGATTACGCATTTTCCTACTTGCATCCTACCTTGGAAATTGTATAATATAAGATAAAAGTACCAGAAAGACAACAGTATGTATAAAATGGTTTATTAGGATTGTAGTAAAGGTTGGAAATACTACAAAACTTGAATACAGTATTCTGTGTCAATTAATGATAAAATTAGATTATTTCTGTTTTGTTTTTAAATCAAATTATTTTGCTAATTACTGTTACACAAAAAAACCTTAACTAATAACATCTAGGGGGATGGATTACGTTTGTCATCATTTAAGTAACAAGAATAAAAACTAAATTACTAAGACTTAAAGCAAACAGTACCTAAACCCTTTTTATTTTTAGTATAACTCAATGGATATCTTTAAACTTGAAAATAACGCAAATGTTTCAAGAGGCATCGAAAAATTACTTATATGACTTTACGCGTACATATTAAATACTACGATATAAAATAAACGCATTAGTATTAGTGCTTTGACGTGCACAGCGGATCTACATGGATATATTTATATGAAATCCGTTAGTCAAATATCATAATTGTGACGCTTAGCGTCACCCTATTTTATATAGTGCGCGCAAACTCCGTCGCGCAGCCACTGCCTGGAGCACTTCGCCTGTCGCGCCGTTGGCAGAGCGAACAACTTTTTTCCGTTTTGTCAACGAAATCTGGCTTAGCGGCGTCCTCTCCCCCTTCCTACTGCCGGCGTCAGAAAGGACGGACGTGTTGAACCTCATCTCTGCAACCAATTCGCACAACCGATAAGTTTTCATTTAAGTATAGGGTAATTTAGTGACAGAATGGCTGGCTAAACAGCTTATTAAGGGGAAACCCATAAGGTTCGCCCCGATACAGGAATGTAGGAACAAATAGTAGTGTTCGGGCCTGGCCCGAACACTTTGCAACAGGTTGAATTTTCAGCACGTTTAGACCAAATTAACCAGACTCCCCAGAAGATTATCCATAGTTTTTTATTAGCTTGCAGTATTTCTATACATTCATTTTCCTTAAGGATTAGTTACCATGCTTAGATCAATATTGCTATAACCTCAGATGCAGATTTAGTATATATCAGTTTTTGGAAGGATCTTAGTTAGTTCATTACAGCTATTTAGATTAAATCAAAGCTGGCTAAGTAGGCTTTCTGGTCTCGGGTAAAAGATCTCCGAGCCTCTGGTCCCCCAAGCACGTTTTCCAGTTCAATTATATAGTTTGGTACCGGTATTTCAACACAGGTTGGAAGACAGTCTTACTTCCATTTAGGTATTACAGTTCATTATTTATAGTTAGTAGCAGAGTCAGCACGCCCTATAATCTAGTTCACCAAATTAACCATTTAGTTCCCCCCTTTTTTACCCTACGTATGGGTAACCTATAATTAACTTATTCCCCCATATAATTAACTTATTACTTCCCCCCGGCTACATATGCTAGCATAAACCCCCCAAACTTCAGCCCTTTCGCTACATATGGTAGCAGGCTTAAGCCTAGGGCCAGAGAGCTTTGGGCAGCTTTGTTTTTTGTAGGTTAGAAAACTTAGGATTTAGTCGATGAATCTTCTGGGGAGTTTATGTCCCATATCAGACTTTTTTAGAATGCTAGACTGACACCAGGAAGGTAGGGGGCCTAGCCCTCAATTTTTGAGGTTAAACCTTTTCCAAATTTATCTAACTAGGGTGACCAAGGGAAAATAGTGTGTCTTAGGTAGGATTTTGTATTTGTTGTTCTGTTTTGTATTTCAGTGAGAATCCACAACTCATCAGGCCTTGGCAGCAGTAACAGTGTTTCAGTGTTTCAGTGATTTATTCAGTGTTTAGGATTTTAATTTGTAAGCCTAGCAAGAGGCATATCTGGTCTATAAAAAAATGTATTGGGTACAGGTCTCAGGTATGGTGGTTTAACGGCCATAACCCAATTTTTATTACAATTAGAATGGCATTTGGCCAAAACCAAGGTGTTTTGTTTTGTTATACACATAAAGACCAGTTTCTATAGTTAAAGCCAACACCTTGCTATGTGTTAAATTCAGTGACTGTTTTTTATGTTATTTAATTGTTCAATAAAATATATTTATCATGCTGCAGCCTCATCTTTTACAACTGTTAGTCTGTGGCTACAATCTGTGCTGTTTGTCTGTCCAATGTTTAATTTATTCTTTGTACTATGTGATTTTGTCTTTAAAATTATGTGAATATATTTTCTCACACTATTGGTCATCCCTAGTAACAATAATATTCTTTTAGTGTAAGCATTCAGAGGGCCAGAATCTGCCAATAGTAAAGTTTTTAGGGCCTAGCAGTTTTTGCAGTAGGAAGTTTTTTGCAAATTTTGGATCAGTAAAACCCTTTAGGCTAGATTTTTATGGTATATAATTGTAGAATGGGTTCTCAGGACATGTCTAACATAGGTAACCATAGTCAATTTAGTTTATATTTTGCATTTCAGTTGGTTTTTAACTCAGTTCACTTTTAGGCTAAGTCAGAATTCTGACTTGGTACAGCTGGCATTTTACATCAAGGCATTAATGTAACATACTGTAGAATATATTTTTCTTTTTCCCTCGTGCCAAATGTATTTATAACTAGGCGTTTTTGAGCAACAATGTGCCTCTAGTAATTCGGTCGGGGCTTGTGTTTATAAGTTGGTCAATTCTCCGGCCGGTCACGCTACGTCACAACTACGTCCCTCGCCACCAATTCTTGTGCTGAACTTAGCTTACCTACAGCTAACGTCTGGTTGGGCGGCCAATGGATTAGCGCTGCACCCACCTTTTTTGCTAGTAAAATCTTTTTCAATTAGTTTAACTGAAGTTAAACCGGCACTTTTATCAATTTTATTTTTGCTTATGTGCAGTTACTTGTTCAGGGAACCGAATTTTACATTTGGGGAAAATTTAGGATAGCTCATGCCCATTTGTTTTCTTTTGTAGTTAAATACGGGACATTAGGGGCCGACCTTTTCCTTTCATTTCACAAATAGACACCTTCCAGTGTCGGTCGGCGAAGCTTGGGTTTTCCCTTCACTGTTAATTTATTTATGACCCAAGCAAGTAATTTGATTAGTGTTCAGGTCCTTGGCGACTCATATGCCACCCGTTTTTGCAATTTTTCTCGAGCAAATCCCGGCCTAACTGGGAGTTTACGGCCAATTTTAATTCGGAGCATCTCTGGAGCAAGAGTATCTGACCTTAAGACTTTTGTTAAGTTAAATGTTTCAGCCATACAGCCGCATATGCCCTTGTTATGTTTCTTAGGTACAAACGATTTTTTAGCAAACGTAGATATTACAGTTTTCAAGAATTCCTTTTTGTCCTTTTTGAGTCTGATACGGCGTTTATATCCAAGGATGGTCATTGTTTTTACAACATTGCCGTGTTATCCTCGGATAGAAAAATACACCCCAGCAGTTACCATTTTACATAAAATTAATAGGTTTTTGCTCACATTACGTTCACACTTCGTCAAAGTGATAGACCTCCCCGACGAATTAAATCGCACCCGATTTTTTCATGCCTATTATGGGAAATCAATGCGTCGTGATGGAATACATTTCAACAACGGTGCATTTATAGAGTTGATTCCTGTAATAGAAAATTCTTTATCACCAATGCCGACGTAGATTTTATTTGTAAATGGTTTTCAACGAACAGCAATTTTATGCTCCAGGGAAAGTCTGTTACGGCCAATTGTTTTGCAATTGCTCAACCTCCAATCATTTAGGGATTTGTTTTTCCTTTCTCGAAATTAATGGATTTTTTTGGGATTCTGGATTAAAATAAAAAAAAAAATAATAAATTAATTAATACCTCTTTTCTTGTGTTGGGCGCGTTGCCTGGGTTACCCTTTTTGCGCAATTTGAATTTTTGAGCAACGACTCTTGATAAGGGATACCCATAGGCAGTAGGTGTTTTGTGTTACAATATTTTTCTCACTTTGTAGTTTTCCGGGTTTTTAGACAAAATGCCCTCAAGGGTGTATTCACCCGAAGAGTTGCCAGCAGGCACTTCCTGGATTTGTACCCTCAATGCTTAGGAACCCACATTTTTCACAGTTAAAAAGACTTTCAGCCAAAATATTAAAGACCTTTTACCCAGACCAGAAACGCTCTACAAAAGTGATATTAGGTTAAGTCTTCTCTCTCTGTCGCTGTCCCCGCCAACGCCCGGGGGACTGTGAGTCTCAGGGTATCCTTCCCTAGGATGGGCTGCCCTACACGTCCTCCCCCGTGCGTTGTCGGCCAAATCTTTCCCCTCCCCTTTTCGTCTCCGACACCCTCACTGGGTCTTGTAAAGAATTTTTTTTTCCTGATTGAGATTAACCTTTCTGCGCATGGTTACCTTTTTTTTTGTTTTATTCATTTTTTTCACCATCGCAGGAAGAGGCTCAGTGGTGGCACCTTCTGTGGCGACCTTTGTACTAGTCGAGTGTTTGGAAGACAAACTCTTTTACTATTCTTTCCTATTTCTCTCCCTTTGCTCTTTTCACACTTCTTAGCTTAATTAGTCACTAAAGTAGTAGTAGTTAGGTTTAGGAACAGTCTAGAGAAGATCAGAAGGTAGTTAAGTTAAAGATTTTCATGTTGTAATAGGTATACCAAGACAAACGTCGATTGTATGAACGAGTAGGGGCAGGATTTTTCTCAATTAAGCAAGAACCGGGCACTAGGAAGATTTTTTCCCCCAAACAGTCCACAAGCACCTATCCTCACATGAAATTACCGCTCATCATAGCGTAATTGCGAGCGCAATTTTTTTTCTGCATGCGAAGCAAAAAATACAAAAAAAGGGTTTTCAACAGTTTTGCAGATCCTTCCAAACTCCACAACTCTCACTCACTTCAGAAACAGTTTCCGCGGACCTCACCAGTCTGGCCTTGGTAACCCGGCGCCAAACATGGGACAATCCCACGGTACCCCAGTTAGGAAAAGACCAACCCGTCAGTTATCGGACCGCCGCCTTGCGATCAACCTTTCATCACCTTCACCACGACAGTTCACCTTTAAAAAGATTTTTGTTTAGCAATCATCACCGATCAATACAGTTAATACCCCCAACTATTAAAATAACACCATGACAACTGCACAATCAAAAATTTACATTAAACAGTACAACCGGCAACCAAATGATATTATTTAAAGACAGAATAATAAAGTGATCTCAAGCAATATCAGTTACCAGTGCTTTATTTGGACAGTGTCAGTTACTTGGACAGTAAAATAGACATTTTCTCAACCGCAAGTTCACATCATCAGCTCCAAGTGACAGAAGTGATATTCCGACACCAAGTTCCGAGAGGATGGCAACATCTTCAAAGGCAGATCCAGCAGAGCCTCAGCTTTGTCCACACCAACAGCAACGCGGTGATCAGGACCTGCTGGGAGCACATCTCACCCTGCTGCCTGCAATCCTCGGCTGTTCCAGTTTTCTCCATCACCTGTCAGCGGGGAACCAGCCAAGTCGATGCCTGACCAAGACCTCCTCTCGGACACCCCCCCAAACAAAAAACATCACCAAAGACCACGTTATCTTCTCCAACTCTGTGCGATTTTCAACTTATAAAAAAAAACAAAAAAAAAAAAAAAACATGTTTTTGTGCGTGCAGTTGTCCGTCCCTTTTACTGTCGCTTTCCGACTTTCTGTTTCAGCTGAGCCAAGATCACAGTAGTCACAAGTTTGCTAGGTTAGGTTAATTTAGCTGTCGCACCCAACATACCTTCCTCTATTCGCGAGGGGGGGTGGATCCCGATCCCTGCCGTGGTTGGTCAACCAAAACAATCAGCTTTTTCCCCAAACAAACGTTGCGAACGAGGTTCCAAGTCGAAGCCGGACTGGTCAGGGGTTTTCGCCTTTCCTCATCTGTTCTCGGCTTCCCTTGAGTTAAAACCGGGACCATGACATCTCGGGACCCAGAGCACGATAGAGGGAGGCAACTCGAACAAAAACCACTCAAAACACTCAACAACCTCACACCTTCAGCAAAACTGATTCCTTTTCTTTTCTTTTGCCGTAAGGGGGGTGGTTGTGACGCTTAGCGTCACCCTATTTTATATAGTGCGCGCAAACTCCGTCGCGCAGCCACTGCCTGGAGCACTTCACCTGTCGCGCCGTTGGCAGAGCGAACAACTTTTTTCCGTTTTGTCAACGAAATCTGGCTTAGCGGCGTCCTCTCCCCCTTCCTACTGCCGGCGTCAGAAAGGACGGACGTGTTGAACCTCATCTCTGCAACCAATTCGCACAACCGATAAGTTTTCATTTAAGTATAGGGTAATTTAGTGACAGAATGGCTGGCTAAACAGCTTATTAAGGGGAAACCCATAAGGTTCGCCCCGATACAGGAATGTAGGAACAAATAGTAGTGTTCGGGCCTGGCCCGAACACTTTGCAACAGGTTGAATTTTCAGCACGTTTAGACCAAATTAACCAGACTCCCCAGAAGATTATCCATAGTTTTTTATTAGCTTGCAGTATTTCTATACATTCATTTTCCTTAAGGATTAGTTACCATGCTTAGATCAATATTGCTATAACCTCAGATGCAGATTTAGTATATATCAGTTTTTGGAAGGATCTTAGTTAGTTCATTACAGCTATTTAGATTAAATCAAAGCTGGCTAAGTAGGCTTTCTGGTCTCGGGTAAAAGATCTCCGAGCCTCTGGTCCCCCAAGCACGTTTTCCAGTTCAATTATATAGTTTGGTACCGGTATTTAAACACAGGTTGGAAGACAGTCTTACTTCCATTTAGGTATTACAGTTCATTATTTATAGTTAGTAGCAGAGTCAGCACGCCCTATAATCTAGTTCACCAAATTAACCATTTAGTTCCCCCCTTTTTTACCCTACGTATGGGTAACCTATAATTAACTTATTCCCCCATATAATTAACTTATTACTTCCCCCCGGCTACATATGCTAGCATAAACCCCCCAAACTTCAGCCCTTTCACTACATAATAGTATATTTTTAGAACATTTTAGATATTTTTATGATTCATTTAACTGAGAGCAACTACATTGTTTAATTGCAACATTATTTTTCAGGTCCAATCAAGCTGCAACCATTGCCGACATTGCGATACCAGAAATCAAGGTAACAATAAATTATTTACCTCTAAGATCGCCGCCACTTTTAGTTCAGAAATTAAAGCTAAAGATTTAGGATTTAAACATTGAAATGAAATAGGTTTAGCAACTACAAATTTATTTCCACCATTTGTACATTCATGTACCCTACTGACATAATCATATTAAAATGATACATGAAACAAAATGGATTGTGGTACTAAAATAATAATAAGAACTCGATCACTCAACTAATATTATTGTAGCGTTCAAGCATTTCGAAGGAGTATTATTGACTATGTACCTAAAACTATTAGTTGTTTGTTTAGAATGATTGAATGTGTTTTACAAAAAGCCTGTTCGAAACTGAAAGGGATTTTGGAAACAACATTAATTTAAAAGTCCTTCCTAAAATCTAGGAGTACTTTGAGATTTCTAACGCCAACCGGAGCAATGATTTTTTTCACTTCCAAATTAAAATTCTTGTCTTTCCCGCGTTTAAGATTACACGACGTTATCTCAGCAGTTTTATCTGCACAGCTTTCGTGTCCACGACACCTCTGCTCATTTACACATTATATTAAACTTTATATCTCTTTTACACTTAATATATTAAAGCTCATATTATAAAATTTAAAAATAACATTAAAAAAAGATAACAGAATTATTGCTCATGATTAAACTCACAATACATATAGTTGAAGGAAATTAAGAAATGGGAATCTTTTATTTAATATTTTAACTTTTCGTCAACAATATAATATAGTTATAGACTTTAAAATATTCAATAATTTTATTTTTGAACATGAGTTTGTAAGCGTTAATATACATTTAATAGTAAATGACATTTAGCTTACTGAACACAATTCAACCTATTTATCATGTTTTACTATAAACAACGATTTAAATCAACCCTTATCCAGCCATCAGTACTGCTTTAAAAAGCTCTGAGACATATATATTTGCCTATGGAACAAAACAAACAAAGTGAGAGAGATTCTTTTAACTCAAGAACCAATAATCAAGAATTAATAATTGAAAGTTGTTCTCTATTCAAAATCAATCTTAAGATAATAGATTCTATTATGCAATAGGGTTGGTATAGTTTTAGCGAATTTCCCCTATAGGGAAGAAGCTATTACCGTAGGTCTCATGGTAAGACTTAAGCCCGAGACCATGACAAATTTTTTTTTTTAGGTCCCCAGATGACTAAACACGATTCGTTCAAATTTATATATATATGTATATATATATATATATATATATATATATATATATATATATATATATATATATATATGTGTGTCCGTGAATGCGATAACTTGAGTAAAAAACGTCCGATTTCGATGAAATTTGGCTCAAATGTGTAAAGTGACATTCATGACTAAGTTCGAAAACCAGAAAAATCGGGCCATGGGAAGGGGGGTTTATGGGGGTTTTAAATTTTCCAAAAATCAGTTTTTTGCATTTTTTACCCTACAATTTTTAAAACACTTAATTTTGGTTTAGACCATGTTATAGAGCTTAAAAAAACAAATAATACGGTATTTTGAATTATTAAGCTAGGTTAAGTGGTTGCTGAGAAAATCCAAAAAAACCTGCTCATAAAATCTCCTATGTTAATCTTATGGGAAAAAGGTTTTGGGCTTTTCCTAAGTTAATTTTGATGTAAACTTCACATTTGCTTTTACCAATCAATTCAGCTCCACAAAACAATCATTTTGGTGTTTAAATTGTGATTCTACGTCCAACCGTTGCAGAGATATTCAAAGTGCTAAACACAGTACGTTGTCCAATGTTATCCTTATGGAGAATAAATAAAATTTGATATCTCCATTATTAATGAATGTATATTGATGAAACTTGGCACGTGGGGTCACGTAGTACTGGTATATTGATATTTGCACAAAAAATTGATTTTTTGTTGATTATCCCCGTAGCAGCGAACCTGCGTACTCAGCCCCCATGTTATTCTTATGGAGAATAAGTAAAATGTAATGACTCCCTTAATTATGAACATAAATTAATACAACTTGCTATGTGGCTTCACCTTGTTGAGTTATAATGATATTTGCATAAAAACCAATTTTTTTAGTTCCTTGTTGCAGCAAACCTGCTTACTCATCTCCCATGTTATTCTTATGGAGAATAATTAAAATTGTATATATCGCTTATATGTGAATATATTTTTATAAAACTTGGTATGCGGCTTTATATGGCATTAAGACATATATTATGCATTGGAAATTCGCTGAGTACGCAGGTTTGCTGCGACGGGGGTATTTTAAGTTAGCTATAAGTATTTGATTTATTACTTAAGCATGTACAATATTGTAAAGGGCTCTGTTGTTTTTTGTTTTTTTTATTACTTATACTTATGTGAAACAACATACGAAAGAAAATATTAAAAAGAAATGCATACCAATTTAAGTTCTGTCGATATTGGTTAAATGTGTAAGATCCAATACTACGGCTCTTTGCTGTAAAACCTTTGCCTGGTGTATGGTGTTGTTGCATGGATAAGTTAATAGTTTTTTTAGACATGACCAGTTCACAGTAAGCACACATTTTCTTTACGTGTTTAATTGTATAAACAACAATTTGGAACACAAATTGACTAGTTACAGGCTGTGGAGTTTCATTAACGAATGTTAAATAGTTTTAGAATATTACATTGTAGGAGTCAACTTTCTAAGAAAAATGTATACAATTTTACATTAAGCTAGTTTTAACCATATCCAAAACAGTGTAAAACATAAATGTAGTTTTCCAAGAAAATTTTTAATTAATTTGAAATAAACACATATTTATTATACATTGTACTACTTAATTAGGGTGTTCATGAAACAAAACCCACATTTATGTACTCAGAATTGAATACGTTTCATATATTTTATGTATCGGAACATACATTTATTTTAAATGTGTGTCACATTTGTTACTTACAAAAATGCTTTGTAAAAGAAAAATATTTTCCAAGGGCATTTGTGTATACGACCCTCAGGGACTTAACCCCTTTAACTTGCGCCACCGCGGTTTTACGTTCTCATTGTAAACTCCCTCTTGTGTTATGCTATTAAATTGTAATTTTCTCTTTCTTCCTCTTCCAAAAACTTACAGAATTACTAAGCGTAGTTGTGATTGCAATCGATATAGTTTGAAGTGGAAAACTGTAATCTTGTCGTTACAGAAGTCTTACAAAAACAGTTTCAATTGATTGTTCCATCAGAAAGTAAAGTACATATGCTTTTAGCGAATTTCCCCTATAGGGAAGAAGCTATTACCCTAGCCGGCATGGTAAGACCTAGGCTCGGGACCATGATAAATTTTCGTTTCGAGGCCCCCAAAAGCCAAAAACACCATTCGTTCAAATTCATGTGTGTGTGTGTGTGTGTGTGTGTGTGTGTGTGTGTGTGTGTGTGTGTGTGTGTGTGTGTGTGTGTGTGTGTGTGTGTGTGTGTGTGTGTGTGTGTGTGTGTGTGTGTGTGTGTGTGTGTGTCCGTAGACACGATAACTTTTGTAAAAATGGTCTGACCTTGATGGAATTTGGTATACACGTGTAAGGCAGCATCTATTTTCATGAGTTCCTTTTTAATCTCAAATGTTGGTTTACACCACTAAATTCAGTTTAAAAAAAGCAATTTGGTATTTTGATCATCGCTCTACGTCAATTAGTTCCCGAGATATTGAAAGTACTAATCATAGTTGTCCAGTGTTAATCTTATGGAGAATAAGTATAATTTTATATATCGCTTATAAATGAACATGGTATGTGGCTTAATATGGTTGGGGTTTACTGATATTTGCATACAAACCCCTTTTTTTGGTCCTCATGGCAGCAACCTGCGTACTCAGCAGCTATAATGTTATTCTTATGGAGAATAAGAAACATGTGATAACTTGCTTGTTTATGAACTAATTAATTTGGTAAAACTTGGTATGTTGCTTCATCTGGTGTTGATCCAGTTGTCATTGCATAACCACCCGATTTTTGTGGTCATTGACCACAGTGAGTATGCAAACCTGCATACTCAGTCCTAAAGTTTTTCTTACGGAGAATAATAAAAATGTCACAGGGTATCTCGCTTATTTATGTATATGCTTTGATGAAGTTGGTATGTGGCTTCTTTAAGTACGATTTGAAATTCGCTGAATATGCAGGTTTGCTGCATCCCATATTTATAAGCTTGAAGCAATCCCATACTTATATTGCTCATGCTACCTCTTTAAATTGTATTTTCCTTTTTAAAACGCAGTGTAAATATGCAGTTTCTAAAATATGATGAATGAGCAATATTTGTATGGGGTAGTGTGCTACTCGTCTCTTTGAACCCCCCCCCTTTTGTGTAATCATGTGTTTATATCCAACCAAGAAAGCTGAATTGAGCAGGATAATATTTTCTTCAATATTTTTAATATTAAAAAGTCATTATATAACTACCAACTGGTACAAAATATTACACAACATCAACAACAATTACTAATATTATATCGAGTGTACAAATTCAGTTGTTTACATTTTCCTCGATACATAATTGATCCTATAATCGTATTAGTGTTTACTAGTAATAAGATTTAGACTGGTACAACTTGAAAGGTTTCAGTTTGCCTGATTCGTTTTTAGAAGCTTACATAGTATTACTCTCGCTTTCACCTCGGATTGCTTGGACGTAAATACAAAGCAAAATAAATTTACTGAGTAATTTTGTATTATGTTGTCAAATTTACAAAAAACCTAAATATGTAAATTACTCCAATAAATTCATACAGTATTTCCTAAATAAACTTATTTACTTTATTATTTTAAAAAATTTACCAAATTTGTATAAACGTTAAATAAGTATTAAAATTTAAGATTTAAGAATAAGGGAATACTTATTGTTGGAAACAAATTTCCTGTTTACGACATAACAGTTGTTAAACATGCAAAACGTAAGAGAGGAGATGAGCTTGGGCTGGGATTGAACATTATGTGACGTCATCGACACCAAGGTAATCCTCAGTTAACTCTACACTCACCGTGAGCTGGCAGGTGTTACCACGTCGATATACCATTACTTCATATAAACCAATAAATTTCTAAAAATATTTAAAAAAGGGTTAAATACTTATTTTGTCATATTATTAACATTTTGTTAAACTTCGTTTAACGTGTTTCTTAGGAAGTGAGTATAAACGTGTGTTTTGTTGCATTTAATACTGGATTGTTGAGGACTTTTATTTAGCCCATATGACCACCGAGGCAAACGGGAGGTCATAAGTCCCGCCCTGTGGGACTCTAGGGTGTTAACAGTCCCCCAACTTTACAACCTCATTCTCAAATCCCTTACTTACTCTGCAGTAAGTTTTAATTTGACTTTTCCCCTTCTCTCTTAGAGAGGAAAATGTGGTATTTTGTATATATATCTTTAAAAACTCATTATATCTTCATTGAATTACATGATAAAAATGAATTCATAGAATTACCTTTTGCTACATATTGTTTACTTATTACTGGTTATTATATTATGCTTGTAAAGCCTTATAAAGTTCTTAAGAAGGCATTCTCAATGAGAAAGAAAATAGAATGCCCATATTTCCAATGCTGTGCTTTACAAAAGACAACCCTAAAAATAAAATATATATGAAGAAGGTGCTCTGTTAACATCAAAGCTGGGATACAACATGAGGAAAACGACTAAAATCACGCATTTATCAACCATCTGTTATTGTCAGCAACGTTATTTACGTAACCTCAACTCCTTATCTGTTTGCTAATTTTCTGGAATAGCTTTTGAGTAAACCTTTAGATTCATATATAAAATAATTATCTTTTTTAAAAACTGTAAGGAAGAGCTTAGTATGGATAGCAATCGTTATGAAAACTATCTTTACTAAAGAACTTTTGATATTTTTTGAGCATACTTAATATTTAAATGACGGAATTTTCACCATATAAAACTACTGGAAGTCTATTATATTCCACTGATGTAGATTTTTGTCCCAATAAAATAAAACGCTATAAAGCTTGCCGTATAAAAATACCCCCGTCACAGCAAACCTGCGTACTCAGCAAATTTCCAACGCATAATATAAGTCTTAATACCGCATAAAGCCGCATAGCAAGTTTCATAAATATACATTCACAAATAAGCGAAATATACAATTTTAATTATTCTCCATAAGAATGACATTGAGTACGTAGGTTTGCTGCAACAAGGAACAAAAAATATGGGTTTTCATGCAAATATCAATATAAATCACCTAGGTGAAACCACATACCAAGTTTCATCAATATGCATCCACAAATAAGCGATATATACTATTTTGATTTTTCTCCATAAGCATAACATGGGTGATGAGTACGCAGGTTTGCTGCAACAAGGAACACAAACAAATTGTTTTTTTCGTCATACTGCTTCAAAAACAACTGTTTTTGACGGATGCGTTGAGATTCAAAAGTTCTTTTTTTTAGTCTTTGGATAATAACATATGTTTTGATGATCATTATCGTACTAGTACTAAAAAGATCATTGTTGATGATACTTTTGATTCGAGGTAGTCATAAATCGATTAAAATTCATTCGATTATAAATAATCGAAACATTCATTGTTATCATCGAAACATACATTGTTGTATTGTTTTATTTTTGCGTTCGTTTCCCGTACACCACTGGTGAGTAACAACTGTGAGTGACACGTTGGACGAAGTTTAGTAGCGTATAAAATAATGGTTATAAATAAAAGGAATTCAAGGTAAATTTAGGGTTATCATATTTCCATGACAACCGTGCCCAAATCGAATGTTTGTTTTGAATAACAACCGACTGATTCGAACCACAGTGATTGGTTTGAAGTGATCGACTCAACAACCGATAGATATGAATGAACCTAAGTTATGCATGTGCAACAGCTGATTGTTTCAAGAGACAAGCTGAAAGAAAAATCTGAGGTTATGAAGACACAGTACGTAAATTTTACTTTTGTTTTTATCTAAAGTTTTTTGGAGGTATGACGAAAAATATAGTTCGTCACTCGGATCAAAAGTGTCTTTTTAATACTCGCTCATTTCCCAGCCTCGGCTTCGCCTCGGCAGTTGTACTGGAGCTCGTATTAAAAAGATCCACTTTTGATCCTAGTGACGAAATATACTATTATGCAAATATCAATATAATTAAACCATATAGCAAGCCACATACCAAGTTTTATTAAATTATGTTCATAATTAAGGGATACATTACATTTTACTTATTCTCCATAAGAATGACATTGGACAACGTACTGTTTTTAGCACTTTCAATATCCCTGTAACCATTTGACGTGGAGAAATGATCAAAACACCAAATTGTGTGTTTTTTTAAGTTTAATCAGTCTCTGATTGGGCCTGATGATGACCGCTGTAACTGGTTGAAATCGATCGCCTTGTACCATCTTTTGTGTATATTTTACCGTCTTGTATATAAGTACAGTATAAGTGTAAATGTACTTATAGTGTTGTAAGACGTATTTTTGTTATCCTGTTCAGTTGTAACAACACGTATCATGCTAATAAAGAAATTCTTTGATATAGTTATAACGTTTTAACCCACTTTCTAAAGTTGAAGCATAAATTGGAACATAAAACCAAAGATAGCTCTTCTCTCTTCTCTCTTTTATTAGAGTATGCCTACAAACCCTTACAACACAGGGGAAATAATTTTAGATATGGAAAAAATTGCACAATTTAAGAAATGTGGAGCAAAACAAGAACTCTACAAAGTACATAAGTAGAGAGAGAAGATGTGGTAAACTGTTCTCATCACCTCGGCTCATCACTGCAGCTTTATTGTGATGGTTCATATACTTTCATTATTTTTGTGATACTTTAATAACATATTCTATCCAGTAAGAAGATTTTGTGGATGATTACAAATGGATTCACTTTCACCCAATAGACAGACAGTTATTGACAGTTACTTTAAGTAATAAGCTAAACAATTAGTTAACCAATTAACCAGTTGTCGTAACTTCTAAATGTTTAAGTAACTATTCCTACTTTTACTCATTTTGCAATTTGTTTTGCTGAAAGATAAATAAATAAAGCCTAAAAGATCTAATCATAAAACTTCTGTTGTTGGTTCTAGTCCATTAAACAGTATAGACATGATACAGTATGAACTGAGAACTCAAACTCAATATTTAACACAATAATTAAAGAGACATTAAGTTTTATATTCTGATATACAAATAAACACTTTTGATCAACAGAAAATTGATGATTTCGGTTTAACGACGAGTCTCACCTTCTAATGAAAAAAGTAAATGCTTTTAAATTTGTGCTAGTCTCCCTTTTGAGAATATTGTCCAATACAACGAATGTAGTAAATGCAAAATAAATGCATGTTGTGGAGTCGGATTTGAGTATAACTTCAGAAAATCAATTCCCCACAAATTTCCTCTTAATAAAGTCTTTAATTTAAATAAAGTAAAGACTAAATATGAAAATTAAAACTAAAGAAAACTGAGACGAAAGATGCTTACATCTACAATATAATGTTGTTTTATGACGTAATAGTACCCTAAAAAGAATTTTCTTTGAGACGTAAACAGATCTGACAGAAGCGGCTCAGAGAGAATTGTATTTAAAAATGCTGAGGAGGAGAGGTCAAAGAAAAAAGACGTCTCTGCATTTCAACTGTTGTTCATATTAAATCTTTGTCTTTTACTTATAATTTTAGTTTTTTAAAATTTTTATTTATGTATATACAGAGTGTTTTTAAATTAATGTTGCTAACTTCGGGATATTGTTTCTTAATGTCTTTCTTAATGTGTCTTAATGTCAAAAGGAACGTAAATCATCATATAACAGGGGGACTATTTCTTTTCTTGTACTGTCTGTCTGTCTGTAAGTGATTTTTACTAGAAAATTTATATTTTAAAAACAGCTATACCAAATTCAACCAAATTTTGGCGAAATACTCTTCTTGGAAGATTCTTTTTTATAAAAAAATATTTGTTCATAATATATTTCTGTTTCAAAATGGCGGCCATTAAAAATGTTTAACCTCAAATTTCTAAAAAAACTACTAATTCTACGAAATATCTTTTAGAGTGAAGAAAGTTAGAAAATATAATTATAAATCCATATCTGCTTTAACATTGAAAATCGGGTTAAAAGTAACTGAACTATGACTGAAAAACCGAACATATGGCTAAATTTTGCTACCATAACTAATTAAAATTACGGCAAAATTTAGCGATGTGTTCAGTTGTTCAGTTAATTTTAACCCGATTTTCTATGTTAAAGCAGATATGGATTTATAATTATATTTTCTAAGTTTCTTTACCCAAACAAGTTTTTCGTAAAATTTCTACTTTTTTAGTTATTTGAGGTTAAAGCAGCTATAGCAGGTATAGTTTTTCAATGGCCGCCATTTTTAAACGGAAAGATATTAGGAAAAAATATTTTGTTTCTAAAAAGGAACCTACCAAGAAGATTATTTAACTAGAATTTGGTTGAATTTGGTCAAACCGTTTTTAAAATATAAATTTTCTAGTAAAAATCACATACAGACAGACAGACAGTAAACGAAAAGAAATAGACCCCCGGTTATGTGATGATTTACGTTCATTTTGGCATAAGGAACAATATCCCGAAGTTAGCAACATTCATTTGGAAACACCCTGTATAAATCTTCACGGGTGTTTGTTTAGTACATTCTATATTAAATAAACTACTAACTAGTTAATGATTCTCTCTTAACAAAAAGTCATTGTATGACAATATCCTAAAACATAAATTTAAAACGTATTCAAATCATGGCAGCATTGTACTTTTTGGGGCAGTGCACTTTTCCCTACAGTCATGAAAACCTGCTAGATATAACTAGGTAAGTGGGAGTTTAGTTGCTCAACTTACTTACAATTAAATACTATGTTTAGTTCATCTTAAGTTGTTATCACCAAGAAATAATATTATAGTATAAACTTGTAAGGAATCGTCACATAAAAAGGCCATAGTATATGTTTGAAAAGTTAGCAAGCTGTTTTTCAGATTTTAAGTGGTCTGGTAGCAGAAGCTTATATAGCGCTTATTATTCAGTAAATGAAGTTAGGTCGAGTTAAATGGACTATTTGTAACCGTGATATAACGTCGTTGATACAATTTAAAACGTTTAAACATCTTACACCTTGAACAGCTTAGTTTGTAAAAGCTTTTCCCAATTTCTCAAATAACTTCAAGCGGTGTAATGAGTTAATGTTTAAACTGATTCTCGATGAGACGCTTTGTAAGGTAATGCAGTTGCCGAGGTAAAGGTGACGCCGCGCCGTGCGACTGGCAGCTATCAGGACCACAAAGAGCGCAGCGGCCCGGGATAACAGGGCTTCGAGAAAACACTGATGGTGAAACCTTTCTGGTTTAGACCTGTTTCAAAGTATAGAAAAACATCCAAAAATTAGGTTTTTCACAATATATAAATACTAATGTCTGCTAATATTATGAAAATTAATGTTTTATTGTATGTATCAAAAATTATGTTTTTTAGTAGTATGATACGTGTTGTTACAACAAAATACGATAGAAAAACAACGTCTTGCAACACTACAAAGTGTAACTATTTGAAATCGATCACCTTGTACACACATTTACCGTCTTGTATGTTAGTACAGTGTAAGTGTAAATATACTTTGTAGTGTTGTGAGACTTAGTTTATTTATCCTGATTTGTTTTGTTTGGTGTATCACACACAGTACAGTGAACCGATTAAGCTAAATTTTTTAGGATAGAGCAGGTTAAAAATATAGGACTACTACCATTTTTAAATCTTTAGGACATCGTCCCATCAGCCTTAGACGTTTTAATGTTAATCTTAGTGACAGTTTATAAATTGATTTCATGACTGCTTAATCAGATAGTTTTATATATTAATCGAGATAGTTTTAAAATTTTTTCAATTACGGTTATTTAAATAAATAAATAAATAAAATGGTCTTTTATTTAGAGCGTTTTTCATGAATATTACATGGTTTTCAAAACAACTCGAGTCACATAATATTATTAACACAAAGCTATTTACAACAAAAATTATCTAATAATATTATACAATGTTATATGACTTAAAACTAACAAAATTGACCTGATAAAAAACAAAATCTTTTAAATCTGTCCACTTAATAACGCATTTTGCAATCTTTTTTTAAAAGTCTTTTGACTGACCAATTCATGGCCGAAACTGGACGACAGATAGTAATGGAGCTTTGGGGCAAAATAAGAAAACCCCTTACGAGCGGACTCACAGCGCACACGAGGCATCTCAAGCATGGTAACTGCCCTGTCTGGTAACTGGTATTAACGATATTATAAAGTCAATTATTTCTTTATGAGTTTACCGGGAACAATGTGAGCTAGAAAATCGGGCAGTATGCATCTCCATTAACCATCTCTGACAGTTTAATGATGTATCGATAAGATTAAATTGGTACTTGTAGGAATTCAAATTATCACACGTTGAATTCGTATTTAATTTGTTTAATATTAACCTTAAAACGTTTACTGATTATTTAATATAATGTGTACTTTATGTATACTTTATCCACTTAAAAGTCTTGAACGACCTTTCATGCTCCAACCCAGAGTTTACACTAATATTTAACCACGTGAAGCAGTTTAACTAAGTGAAACAGTTTAACCTGTATTAACTTAAAAGCTTCTCACATCAAAACAAAAACTTTTTGCTTATACTGTAAACAAAAACACCCCCATTTTTAATATGATGTGATTTTCCTTATACTTATAAATTCCAAACCCAATTTATTATATTTAAAACTATGTTTATTTTAATTTGTTTAATAAGAACGATAATTTACAGTATAATTTGGGTTAAAAAAGAACAATATAAGATATTTGTAGTTGTAAGGTCATTGGAAACTACAATATTGGTACGTTGATGTTTTCTGTACAGTTACAGCCCACCTAGATTGGTTACAGTTATTGATCTGATATACATCGTAGTTTGATTAAGTAAAAAAAAACTAAGTTTTGAATAACTGAGTGAGTGTTTTTAGTGTAAATGTTAAATTATTAAATGTTGGAGTTTTATGGTAATGGAAAGTAGTTCAATGACTGTGCGTCGTAGTTAAATTGATTTCTTTTATCTCATAACTTTAACACCCCTACAATGCATTAGATAGAAACAAATCCATTAGTGTGATCAGTTCAAAAGTTTTATGCCATAATATTTAAAGTTTCAACCTTAATAAAGAACTTTAAATATCTCGTGAATCATTAAACTGTTAAACACTTCTTTAGATTTATGTGGGTTGCAAAGATAAACGAGTTCGCACGCAGCACGCTGACGTGAGGGAAGTGAATTTCCACATAACAAACTTGTAAAACTCAAAATCAGTGTAAAACATACATTTATTCAAATTTTTATGGAAATCTGAAAACATTGATTTTTTGGCTGTTCTGATGCTCCTGGTTTCACTTACCTGCAATGCTGGGAATACAATTTTGCACATTATAAGGTTAGGAGAAGGTCCAGTCAGGCTTGAAAGTAGACATGAGGTTGCTGGGGATGATAAAAGTACTCTAACAAAGGAATAACAGGCTTTTCTAATGTAAAACCCCCATAAGACAACGTACTGTGTTTGGTCAATACACATTTTCTTCTATAACTTTGTAAATAGTTATGCTATAATGACGGGAGAGGGCTTAAAAGTTTCGCCTCACTAATTCCCATCTTTATACGTGGATTAATTTTACATTCGGGGCTTTTATGACCCTTTTCGGGCCCAAAAACTCAAAATTTGAAAGATTAATCCTCTAAAAAGGGGTTTAGAGTTTTCTGATTGTTTTGCCCAACGAACTTGTCCAAATGATTACAGAAAGGAATGTCCACCAAATTTGAATTAAATCGGACAAAAAATGCGACCGCTAGAGTGCAAACACATATATAGACACACACACACACACACACACACACACACATATATATATATATATATATATATATATATATAATTTTGAACGACCCCCAAAACGTGTTCAGGGGGTCACGTTAGGAACTTCTATGGTGGTCCCGGGCTTAAGTTTCACCGTGCGGGTCATGCTAATAGTTCACTTTCCATAGGAAATTCACTAATAAAAAAGTAGGTTTTACAGTAGTTCAATGAGTTTGTACACAAGCTATTATCAAAATAGTGAACTTGGTTCAAGTAAGAACCATAATATCTTCTACTCTCTTGTCATCACTAAAGCAGTTCTCATTACAATGTTTTTACTATGAATATTATATAAATTTAACCCAATATACATATTTAGCTCTTAGGAATCATACAAATATATAAATGATGGCTAAACGAAATGAACGACATCGCCAATGCCAACCAAACAAGATAATTATCATTATTTATTTTAAATTTAGTTTTATTAGCATTATGTGCTTAATTGAGTTTGAATTCAAATATACTAAAAGATTTTGACGTTTTACGATGGATATTCAACATGGGTTTTTCTCATGAAAATAGCTTATATTGCTTAAACAATATTTAACTAAAAAAAAAAAAAAAACATTGATCATTCATCGCTGACTTCGGACTGCATGAAAAACCACTGTTTTCGTTAGGTCACACATGTGATAATGTATCTTATCGAGATTGTGTTGTAATTTTAGATTATTATCCAAAATGGTCCTACCGCATTATAGATTTACCTGAAGGATATGTATTTTTTCGCTGTGATAAATTAAAAACATTACAATCATTGATGTTGGTACAAGTAAAATTACCATTAGAAAAAAAACCATTTGATCTTTTTCTCTTGTACGTTTCATTCATTATTGTAATCAGTTATTTTAAATAGTGAGGTTTTATTTAGATTAAACTTTATTTTTCTAGTTAATCTATTGTGTTGAGCTTTTATTATACTACTGTGTTAAGTACATAAATAATATACTAGGTGTACGCTCATTCTTCCCGTAAGAGGATGAACGAAGACTGAATTTTTAAATATATGTAGGCAGGTACTGGATTGGTAACACTCTTCTGTTATCCGTTTTAACTCCACAACAGCAAGAAAAGATAATTAATAAGCCAAATATTTTACTAATGGAATGGTAACACCATTCCCATATCCGTTTTAACTCCACAACGGCAAGAACAGATAATTTAGGACTAATGTAAATAAAAAATACTACTGACTACTGGAGTGGTAACACCCTTCTCATATCCGATTTAACACGAGAGTACCTGGGGGGCCCAGCTTTGCTCGGGGGAGGGCCAGTCAATCAGTTTAGATGACTTGGAGTAATATTTCATCACTTTCCCCTACTGATAATCAGATTTGTATAACTCATCTACCTCTTTTCTACATTTTTAAGGTTCCTCCAGTTGTTATTTATAGCTCAAAGTCCCTTTCATTTATTTTACTACTCTATATATATAATCTTCACTCAAATCTTTTAATCTCTGTTCTCAGGAAACCACATGTTAATAATCATAAAAAACATGAGTATTACTTTGACAATTCCCTGGTTGATTATGAACAGCTGATAAAATTCTTTTGTGTTGATTTAAAACTCCATAAGCCCAATATTAATTTTTTTAACCTATCATTTTAGTTTTTTACATTATTTGATATTTCCTGGGAATGAGGCCTGTCTAGAACTTATTTTTATCCCAGAAATTAGTTATTTTGAACATTTGAAGGAAATCGTTGGAGCCGTTTTTGAGATCAGTGTCGCAAGCAAGCAAACATACAAGCAAACCTTACTCATATTAGAGTATATGATACCTGGGTACCGAACTTTGCTCGGGGGAAGGCCAGTCAGTTTGTTTAGATGACTTGGAGCATATTTCACCACTTCCCCCTACTGATAATCAGATTTGTATAACTGATTTGCCTCTTTTCTACATTTTTAAGGTCACTCCAGTTGTTATTTATAGCTCAATATCCCTTTGATTTATTTTACTACTCTATATATGTAATCTTCTCTCAAATCTTTTAATCTCTGCTCTCAGGAAACCACATGTTAATAATCATAAACAACATGAGTTCCATGTGGTTCCATAAAATCAGATAATAAATCCTTTGAATGAAGATTACATGTAGAGTGGTCATATCCAGAATGACTCAAAGGTGCATTATAATAACAACTGTTGTGACCTCAAAAATGCTCTTTAGTAGGGTACATAGTGAAAAACAACTCCAAGTCATAAACAAGATTGACCTTTCCCTAGAAAATCTCAGCCCCAGGTAGTACTTAAACTATATGAGTATAACTTTGAGAGTTCGCTGAAAGATTTTGAACAGCTGTTGTGACTCTTTTGCTTTTATTTTAATCTCTAAAAGCCCAATGTGATTTTTTCAATTTTCCATAGCGGCTTTTTACATTATTTGATTTTTTTGGGGATGGGACATGTCTAGGACTTATTTTTAACCCAGATATCAGGTTTTACAACACAAGTAGTTGGAAGGACACATTAGCTATTTTTCAAGAAAATCGTTGGAGCCGTTTTTGAGATCAGAGTTGCAAGCAATCAACCAAGCAAGCGAGCATGCAAACCTTACTCATATTATAGTGTAGGATAGGATTGAGTCAAAATAATTCAGCATTTGTATTGATTGACTATAACATATTTTTACTCTTAGGCACATAGAATGTACACGAGACAGGGACAATGATTCTGGATTCTAGCATGCTTGAAGTTCTGCATACAGACGGCCAGGGCTGAATTTAGGTCTGTACAGGCTCTGGTCTACACCCTAAATGCAAGTGAGGGCCCTTACCAGCCCGGCCAACTTTCCTGTTTGATTTATATAATATAACCTACACTTATATCAGGCTCTACAGATGGCGTTGTGCAATTACTTAAATTTCGAATTGCTAAAATCCGTATTTCTGCCTAGTGTATATTAACGTTGTCATGGCAAGATATTATTAAGTGATTTTCATTATCTAAATACATAAAACAAAGTCGGGATTGTATGTTAGTTATTTAGTTTCATCAAACAGCTGTTATAAGGATGATATCTAAACATACTTGAAAAGCATATAAACATATGTTTATTATAGAAATAATAAATCTATTTGAATAGCAACTCATTTTCAATACCGAAGCAAGCTCTATATAAACATAGGCAAGTGAGCGTAGCTAACGAGCTCATCTTGAAAAAGAACGAGAATTTTTGACATAAAACAAATTCAGTGACATTAGGACAGAATAATGTCTGTCTGACCAGCTAGTAGTACTCAACCCGAACGCTGACCCGAACTCCCGAACGCTTACCCAAGGATCATCTTTCCTCTATAAATTTAACAAGGCAACTTTTAAAGCCAGCGAGGCGGAGCTCTAAGGTCGGAGTTAAAAGAAAATAACAACAATTTTTTGTATAATTGAACATTTTCTAAAATTACTAATAAAGGCGTAAATAATAACATAGACAATTTTCCTGTGCGGTGGAGGTCTATGGTTGAGTAGGGTGGCGTATCAAACGTGGGGACATCTTTCAGGAGATGCTGCTTTAACAAAATAAATCCAACGAATCATACGTTAAAATTAAAAGTTGGGAGTGATAGTAAAGGCAGAGCCCTGAGGGAAGAACAAAGAGGTATCCATAATATTTTGGTACCCAACAACGTAGTATATAGGTCTGGAGCAGTTTTGAGGAGCCGCTTTCGAAATCTTTGGATTTTTTATTTGGTGGTTTATATTAGGTTTCTAATAAAATATATACCACCTGATTTTTTAGAAAAATTTGGGTTCAGAAATTACAGGGCTTAAGAGATCCCAAACTTCAGTTTCTTTACCTTTCTTATAAACTTTAAATATTTTTAGCAGATTTCAACAGTTTTATCTCATTGCCATAAAAAGCTCTAAAAGATTAAAAATTAGTACTCCAATCCACAGACGGTTAAATTAGTATTTCGTTAGTAGGCTATTCGGCTAATGGTTGTGGAGAATATTTAAATTTCCATTCAGCAGTAAACTAAGTATATTGTCCGATGTTATTCTTATAAGAAATAAAAAACATATATCTCTTGTATACTGATTAATTTTATTAAAACTTGGTGGGTTAGCATTGACCAATAGAGAATATTCGTCCTAGGACAACCTTAAAACTGGTCTATACCAGTTTGGATGCTGACATTGGGTACAGCAAATGAAATTGTCATTACATATGAAGTTTTTTGGATGTCCATTATGACAAACTTCCCTTTCACCTTTGGTCCCTCCACTTGCAGTGGCTCGGGGCGGAAACTCAGGGGTTGGTCCCCAACCTGAGAATGTATGGTCCCTGGCTGTTTTACATGGATACCCCATCCGTTGAGTTGGCCAGTTGGAGGGCAGAGCGGGTCCACATTGAGCCTGATCACAGTTGTCACAAGGCACGGGAGTTGGTACTCTGAAAGGCCAATTTGGCTGCCTGTCCCATCCTACCCTTTCCTTTCCTGCTATATCCTAACCTTCTGGTAACCTGCGCAAAATTCCTGCTTGTGGAAAACGTGCCTATACAGCTATGCTGGGGTTTCCTAATCTAGCAACAATGAATAGAGAATATGCGGAATACGTTTCCATCTAACCCTGGAGGGTGAGGTGGAGCAATTAACCTCTTAAAACCACTGTGTGTACCTAGCAAATTAGATTGAACTGATTGCGTTTATTTGGTCACAGGTCCTAGCTCCTGTTCACGCTTTTTTATGACTCGGCCAATGACTAATATATTTTTGACACCGGATGGTTTTCGACGAGTTTTAAATATATAACCTGAGGGAAAAGTTGTCAATTATTATTACACCTATTAATTTCCAGTTCCAAAATCAGGGGGTTAATAATACAGAAGTATACTTGTTTTAAACCCATTTAATGTAAACAAATGTATTCAATGATTTATTTATATAACAGTATCTTATAAAATTCATACCTTAAATTTAAAAATGTTTACATCATTAATATATGTTAGTTTGGATTTAAATACACAAGCTACTGAAATCGCAGCACGAGATATTTAAGAGCAAAATCCAACATCTACATTAATGACAATTTTTCAGGAGGGCAATCTGTCTACATCGTAATTAGTTGAACAATGTAGACGGTTGGGACTAAGGAGTTTTGGACATCTTGATTGTGTATGAAAATCAATATTAACCACAGAAAATGCAAACAAATATAAACTGTAACCAGACTATTTTACTGACCGGTAGATTACAAAACTTTAATCCCATGTCATTAGGTGACAGTGAGGCTTATTTGGTACATTACATGTAATAAAGATAGTTTGCACGTATGGTCGTTTAGTAAGTCTGCCATCAAGTAATTTGTTCACAATGTAAAGAAACTACTATAGGTCTACAACACGCTTGATTATCAATCATAGTCAGTCGTGTTACAGAGTTATACTGTCCGAGTAATTCAAAAATTCCAAAACCTATTGTATTAATTTATCATCACTAGTCCAAACACTTAGCTTTTACATCGAAGTTTTCCAGTAAAAAATAAACTAATAATAAATCTAAATAGATATAGGCTAAGTATTGTTTTAAACACGACAAAACACTACCAATTTACATAACACTCACATTTTAAATTATTTCAAAATAACAAAATGTATGGAACAAAACATAACCTAACTTCATAGTTGAAAACGTGTTTAAATTTTTTGTGATTTATAAACAAATATGCAGTGTTTCCACTCTACGGTAAAAATATGCCACGTACTGATACAAAAAATCCCACTTTATCCCAGACTCTCCCTTATAGTATCCCTCGTCATATCCCACACTTTCCCACTGATTTGTTAAACATTGCAACACAATTAATGTTAAATATTATATGATTATTGAATAATGTATTAGTACAATATTTATACCGTTAGATAGAGCTTATTTAGATCTACTAATTACCTATAGGTATTTTACATTTTAGTACCTCAAAGGATTTTGAGCAATGCGACATAGGTCAAATGATACGGTGAATTAACTAAATTAAATAATTTATTTACGTGAGAGGTACTAATATTTTTAATGGTAGTACTAAAGAGTACGAAGTAGGTACTAAATAATGGCAAATAGTGTTGTTAATTCCAACATGGCTCGGCCAGCGAAATTGACATGATTCAGTGTTCGTTCTGTGACGTTTATAAAATCATAATAGGTGCGGACAGCGAGGTTAAAAAATGGGAAACCCCGCAACTGCCAGTACGGCGAGAAAATCCACTAGAAGTGCTACTGCTAAGGTGCTCTGGTCGTAAGTTGTAAGCAAACTAGCAGACGTAATGCCGATTTCAAAAAAATCCCACTTTATCCCACAATCCCATTTTATCCCACAAGCAGTAAAAATATCCCATATAGGGGATAAAAATCCCTCAAGTGAAACACAGATAAATCACAGCTGACATTTTAAAGACAACCATAGTCAATAGCTTACTACGAAAACCAATTCAACTACTGAATATCAAACATTAAAATTAGGTTTAATAATGATTAATAATCCAAAATAAAATACAAATGCTGTGTTAAAACATCCCTTTGGTATCCCAAATGACTCCTTCAAAATTTCATTAAGAAATGTTTTACAGTTATTTAGTATTTCGATAACACACCCACCCACACACACACGCACGGCCACTGAAACTTCTTCATCAATACAGTGATTCACTTCGTTCATCAATTAGATAAAATATATAACAGTATATGGTTTGAGCAGTCTACTTAATTTCAAATGCCGATGCAACACTTTGTCAAAGAAATAAGTTTCTTAATTTATTTTATATTTAGGTTTGAGTGGAAAATGTAAATTAACCAATTAAAAAAAGGTTTTAAAAATAATAAACTGAAAGCGACTGTTGGAGAAAGTTTTCTTTACAGAGTAAATATGACGCGGGCAATCGCAATTGCAATAGCGTTGTTGTATTTACCCCTTCGGGACCGAAGCCCGTTGACTTGCACCACTGCGGTTTTACATTCTCATTCCGGTCTCCCTCTTTTGTAATACTATTAAATTGTGATTTTCTCTTCACCCCACCTCTTCTCAGCAGCATCCAAGATTTGTTACGACCATTATAGTTTAGGTTACGTATTTATATCACTTTATTAATACATATTTGATGTGACGCTTAGAATATCCTAAAAACTGATGATCCTGTTGTATTAATTCGTGCAAGTGGAGTATTGTAACCAAATGAAAGTAAAATGTTTTGTTTTAAAAGTTTAGTAAATAGGATCAAGTAATCTGTAACATTACAAAAGGTTACTCGAAGAGCACAAGTATCCTTAATTTTAATCATTATGACTCATAAATAAATTCGTGTTTATAATTGCCAATTGGAAATTCTTGTTTTAACAAATTTTTACAGTGCGTTGTTAATTTAGAGATTTTATCTTTGTCTTAAAGAAGATTTATTATATTTAAAACTAGGTATAAAATTTGATATTGATTTACTTAAGCTATGTTAGATAAGCTTTTACTTAGAATAATTAAATAGTTTTGTTTGAGAGATAGTAATGAGAGAAGTAAGTTGACCAGATCGGCAAGAGTAAAAACAGGACGCCGATACCTCAGTGAGGAGGGGGTATGCAATATTCGGTAGGTAAAACCCGTCCGTGGGGATGGACCAACCCGGGAAAATTTTACAATATTCTCATTAAAACTAGTGTATTTCCAGGCTTCCCAATTATCCTAATATTTATTTGTGTTTCAACGCCAACGACATTTTTGTTAACAGAACACAAACGCTTTTAGGAAAAGCAGTCCGAACTCCTCAAATTGCTCAAGGACAGCTATTGCACTGTATGCCTCAAATCTTAGCGTTCCCATTTTTAAATTTCCACTCTTTTTACCAAATTTCCCTTAAAATTCTTCACTTACGCTTCGGCATGATTATGTACACTAGAGGAAATGAAAACGTAACTGTAAACCAACCAAGTTTTAGTTGACTATGTTAATTAAACATAAGTCACACCACACTGACTATTTTGTCGTTCATCTGTTTACTGAGATGAAAAAACGGGACATTTCCGATTTTCCAAGTCGTCTGGTCACCATAAATCATAGTGACTGGTGAATTATTTTCTCAATAACTACATAACCCACTCATATCATCACGACTGAGTGGATGCATGTTGGATGACGGAATAGGAAACTGAATCTTGGAAAGCAACCGGAGCCGGATGTTGAACAGGAGACAGGAAGCTGCTGGCAGGATGTCCAGGATGTGTCCGTTTGTCGTACATTACTGATTTGACCGCAGGTCCCAAGTCCCACGAGTACCTTCGTCACTCGAAAACAAGCCAGACTACATATGACGTCATCAAATGTATGCATATAATTTCCCATTCGTTTTGTGTATTGTGGTAGTATGTGTATGAAAACCCGTTTCTCTTTTATTACATGATATTTTCGCATGATATTTTTAAAGGCGGGATAATCTATAGTAAAATAAAAATCGATCATGGAGTAGGCTCAAAAAATATATCCAGTCGCTTAAAGGTAGCTGGTTCTTCATAACTGATCATAATTTATTATCCCTACATATTTTTAAATTAATTTAAATAACTTTTTCTTGGTCTGTTCGGGCATCAACCATCCTGTTTTATCTATTTACGGTCATTTATGTATCGTAAAAAGTGTTATTATTTTATTTAAAATAGTAATACATTTTTTTAATGTTTCCGTTGCCCTGAATTATATTTGTTGGGCATTTACTTTTACTATACTTTTAAAACCTATTTCAACTGTAATAACAACTTTACATTAATATAATAAATATTAATTTACATTAATTACTTTGTGTACTTTTCATTGTATATAGCATAAAACATAAATCTTACTTACTTATTTACTTTATATGTAATGGTAAATAATAAACTAATAAATTTTTTATTTTGAGCTACAGACTTTTTTCTAAAAACATTACCATATTTACTCATATTCGGAAGAAACAATATCATTAAATATACTTCAAAAAACATTTGCCAGCAGTCTCCTAAATTTCGGTGCCAATATGCAGTTTATTAGAATACTTATTCAACATGCAAAACACACGAGAACGAGCGGTGCTTATGCGGGATTGGACATTACCTGACGTCATCGACACCCCGTATGATCACGGGTTTATAACGCCTCGGGGAGCTGACACAGGCAGACCTAGTATTTTGTATCTTCATTCATAAAACCGCTGTTAGATCAAGGTTTATGTGTCAAATACCATTTTTTTTAGTTCAAAAACGTTTTCTACTAGATTAAGTATTACTCAGACTAGAATATACTTAAATTATTTAAACTATAATTCATACATAAAAAAGGAGCAGTTTAATCTATATCTGTTATCAGATTTCTAACAGTCAACGTCGGATTAATAACATGAGCTTAAAAATGTATTTATGTTTTTCCAGCTTTTTTTTAAATACCGAATTTCCCCCTTATTATTAAAACGACAACAAATATTTCAAAAATGCTTCCCATATTTTAAATTTATAATGGGGCAAAACAGAGTAGCATGCTAAAGTGATATTTGTATTCATATTTACAAATTATTAATATTGTATTGCAATATTATGAATAATTTGTTTCTTTATGACCTCTGGATCATTAATTTCAAAATAAAAGGTTTTAATACCTGTTACTGGTAACTAATTACCTGTTACCGGATCATTTCATGGAACAAGTATTTTAAACCTTTTATTTACCTTCTTATAAATTATACTAATTACACTTACTTTAATGAGTTTATATAACTTTTCTATGATTGGATACTTATTTCTCTGTGATTGCAATAACTGTTTTCTCGACATTATTGCAGCAACACGTTTTGTTATGTCTATACCTTGAAATAAATACTATACACTGGCAACCAATTAGTATATCAGGCAAATTAAATATGTTTATTGTCCTAAGAACAACTGTTGGCCATTATGATAGAGCAGCGTAATTCTTGATTAATAGTTTAATAAAATATATATTTTGATTCCCAAACCGGATCATAAAAAATTATGAGTAAACATAATATTATCTATGAGTTTCCTCTTCTTTCAAATTCGCCAACAGTGTTTTCTTCTAGCCCTGTTATCCCGGGCCGCTGCCCTCTTTGTGGTCCTGATAGCTGCCAGTCGCACGGTGTGACGTCACCTTTACCTCGGCAACTGCCATTACTTTACAAAGCGTCTCATCGAGAAGCAGTTAAAAACATTAACTGATTACACCGCTTGAAGCTAGGGGAAAAAATGGGGAAAAGCTTTTACAAGCTAAACTGTTCAAGGTTTAAGGTGTTTATAACAATTTACATTGTATCATAACAACATTGTGCATTGAACATTGTATTGTAACAATGTCAATATAACTGTTATAAATACTCCAGAACTTGAACATTATTTACATATAAACATATATAGCTTACAAAGAAACTAGCAGTCTTGTCGTGATTTCATAAACGAAAATTATAATGTAAATAGATTAAAATAATCGCTACGCTCATCCTCCTTAGAGACGAGAAAACTCAATGGTCGTCTTTAGTATCTGCGATCATACAACAATTGTCTATGTTTTTTTTCTATAGGGAAACTTTCGGGATAACTTTATTCTTGAATTGAATTCAACATATGCTATGCAGCCCGATGTGTAACTGACTCACTCACTCACGTATACGAATGCTAGACTACTTACAGACGAGCTTGAAGTCCCAGGACAACCTTAAAACTGGCCTATACCAGTTTTGAGGCTGTCGGGTACAGCAAATGAAGTTGTCATTACATATGGTATGTTTTTTGGCTGTCCATTATGACAAACTTCCCCTTCACCTTTGGGCCCTCCATTTGCAGCGACTAGGGATAGAATCTCCGGGTTTGGTCCCCAAACTGAGAATGGATGGTCCCTGGCTGTTGTACATGGATAACCTGTTAGTTATGTTGACCAGTTGGAGGGCAGAATGCGGGTCCCCTGTTTGAGAACCTCATCCCAGCAGGGGGGGGGGGGGACAGGGACACGGGAGTTGGCCCTCTGAAGGGTCGATTTACGGCTGCCGTCCCAAACCACCCTTTCCTTTCCTTTGATATCCTATCCTTCTGGTAACCTGCGCAATATTCCCGCTTGGGAAGACGTGCCTAGCAGCTATGCTGGGGTTTCCTAATCCGCAACAATAATGATGATGATGACGGGCTAGAAAAGTAAAATTTAGCATACACGTAGTTTGTCCCTAGAAACTCCCGAAAAATTTTCAAAAAATAAACTTTTCAATTTGAAATCCTCTAATTTGTATCTTGAAAATTGGAAATTTTAATATTGGGCTTATGAAGTTTCAAATAAGAATAAAAGAAATCATTACAGCTGTAAAAAAATCCAAACAACTGTCAATGTAACTCTCACACGGTATAATAAAAACAAATGATAGAACCATGAAACAAATATAACATCTAGAATGGATATATCACAAATGAATCAAAATAGTACACTATATCAAAAATACTTAAAGGTAAATTGAGTTATACTAACAACTGGAGCGACCCCAAGCGGGGGTCTGGGGAGGAGCCCTCAGCAAGCGAATCGACTTGAACATATATAACCATACTTGTTGCGAGCATGTGGTCAATATCGCTTACATCAAAATTAATATTTTAGGGGTGTTCAAATTTTCTACTTTTCTTTAATTATCCATTTAAAATTATCATGGTGTAGTTAGTGAAAAGTAAAGCTGCTACGTTTATAATTACTGACGAAAAGATTGTCACTTTGTTTAATTTGATAATAATATGATAAGAATAAACTCTGTTTAATTTGATAATAATATGACTCAAATTTCAGAATAAACTCTCTGGATGTACATTAGTATTGGTGTATATTAGTATTGGATGTATATTAGTATGGGTGAGGCATTCTCACTCCATCGCCCCAAGCAAAGTAATACAAACTAGCAATATAATACAGATTTATACAAATTAATTGTTATTTTTATATTAACGAAACTCGTGGTTACAACGGAAAAAGTACACTTCTTCAATTTAGATCACGAAGAAAAATATTGAGACTACGTAAAATATACCCAACATTCTTGATGGAGAATGTTATAACATGATAACTCATCTGTTAGAAGTCATATAAATCGTTTCTAGTGAAAAGATAATCAGCTATAATTGTTAGTACAAATTAAATTATATTTGCCAAAAACGGAAGTAGACTGTTTTATGTTAACTAACAGAGGTAAATGGTCTTAGAGGTATAAGTCCTGAAAATTAAATGATGTCTCCAAGGGAAGCTCCATAAAGTGAGGGAATTCTTAAACAAGAAAGGGTTGTTTTTACGCTGTCTTAACAAATCCTATTAAAGCATTTAAACAGTCACACAGTGTTCGTGACGACGGCTTTACTTTAATAAACTCTTTGTAAGCTTTCAAAAGTCTTCTTAGATTTAAACAAAACAGCTGTTTACTTAGCTCACTTTGATTATGATTTAAAAGACATTTTTTTAAGATTTCACGACCTAACGTTTGTTTTTTACATATACCATAAAGGACTTTTAATAAAGATTAACTAATCCTATGCTGTAAAACTTATACATTTTGTAATGTTGTTATGTTGTATATTGAAATCAATATTAATATTTTTAGTTTTTATGTCAATAACCTTCGTAAGCAACACATAGTTACATACCTTGTCGTCAACAGTTCAAGTTGTGCTGTTGATGACAATATTAACTATTAATCTACTTTAGATAGTTATGCTGCTCTTATTTTTCAGGGCATAATGAAGATGAAGAACTGTGCACATAGTTACATACCTTGTCGTCGACAGTTCAAGTTGTGCTGTTGACAACAATATTACCTATTAATCTACTTTAGATAGTTATTCTACCCTCATGTTTCAGGGCATAATGAAGATGAGCAAAGTGGGAAACCAGACCAACTCTCAGGACCCACAGGCCGTCAACTCTCGGGTGTTCGTGGGAAACCTCAACACCTTCCAGTGCAGCAAGACAGACGTAGAGAGGATGTTTCAACGGTACGGACGACTCGCTGGTATGTCCCTGGTTTACTTTTATGTTTGTAACTACTTTTTGTCTGTGTATCTACGCCAGAGGTGGTTTATGCATTTTGTATAGCTACTTAAATGCTTTTAGGGCAAACGGTCCAAACCCATACTGATGTGGAAAATCCCGGGATTAAAACCTATGATCCATGGTTCAAGAGGCTAACCGTTAAGCTGGCGAAATTTCTAAGTATTTTTCAATCTAAGATTTTTGTAATGATGTTTTTCTAACTTCAATTCCTTACTATCTAATGTAAAATAGTAGAGAAATATTTCATAGTAAACGGAAATGTATGAACTTGACAGGGAATATAATACTTTTCTTTAAATAAGTATAAGTTTTTAAAGAATTATCTAACTATAAATTACGTATTAAAATATTAGCTACTTAAAACACTTCTAGTGTATTTATTCTTTATTCTGACCCGGATTTTTTTAAATTTACCTTACCAACCTATTATATTATCGATTAGATAGTATGTAGGCTAATAAACTACTAAGGTAATAGGGGCTACGAACTTCTTAAAACATTTTAATGTAGTTTTAAAACTTAAAAACATCAACAGATTAAAACTTTGAGTTTATTGTAAACCAACATATTCGCTTATGTATAATTAATACAGGTTTTGTTGATTCTAAATCTAAATGTTTTTGCTAGTGCTAATTACAGTAATTGTTGACTATAAATTAGTTAAAGAACAACCACAGTACTGTACTATAAAGCACACTGAAACTTTGTTCGTCTCCACGCACAAGCTTTACCCATTGGATGGCCAGCTCAAATTTAAAACGTTTTGATTGCTTTGGTTGTTACCGTTTTATAAATAAATAATTTAATATAGTTTATAATATGATTTATTCATTTATTATTATTCATATGACTTTTACTAACAGTTAATTCAAATGAAAGTATAGTTTAAGTGGAGTTATATTTGGAATGTTACAAATCCAACTAACGAGATTTGGTTACAAAAAAACTTAAGTTAAAATGCTGTTTATTAAAAAAAAAATTTAACTGCATAGTTAGTGTTCATGTATAGAAAACTGTGAGCTTTAAAAAAAATAAATGTAGAGTGGTAGCTGTAGAGTTAAAGCTAATAAAATGATGGAAGAGGCAATAAATGAGAAGTGATTTTGGCTTTAAATCGACTAGAATAAAAATAAGTGGCTAGCACATTCAGCAGTCTTCTGCTCAACGGGCCATTAGGCCGCTCATCAGGCGCGTGAGGCGGAGTTAAAACTACATCAGTCACAAGACGTTTAATAATAAAAATGAATAATGAATAAATAAATAAATGAATAATGAAATGAATAAATAAAGACGTTTAACAATAAAAATGCACTGTAAAATTAGGATAGTACTTTTTTAATTTTGGTCAATCTAGGCTCTGAATAGACGAAAACTGTAACTCAACAATCAAAATTGACTTTGTGATACGTAAATACCCCCGTAGCAGCAAACCTGCGTACTCAGCGAATTTCCAATGCATATATATGTATCTTAATACCACATAAATCCACATACCAAGTTTCATCAATATAAATTCATAAATAAACGATTTATGACATTTTAATTATTCTCCACAAGAATAACATGGCGGCTGAGTATGCAGGTTTGCTGAAGCAAGGAGTACAAAAAATGGGGTTTTATACAAATATCAATATAACTCATGTAGGTAAAGCCACATACCAAATTTCATTAATTTATTTTCATAATAAAGGGAGATAACACGTTACTTATTCTTCATAAGAATAACATGGGGCTGAGTACGCAGGTTTGCTGCTACGGAAGCCATTGGTAAAAAATTGTTTTTTGAGCAAATATCAATGGACTACAACCAGATGAAGTCGTATACCAAGTTTCGTCAGTATACGTTCATAAACAAGCAAGATATACAATTTTTTCTTTTCCTCCATAAGAATAACATTAGACAACGTACTGTGTTTAGCACTTTCAATATCTCGGTAACCAATTGACGTAGAGAAATGATCAAAATACCAAATTGTGTGTTTTTTTAAGCTGAATCGAATGGAAAAAACTAAAATTTGACTATTTCCAAAATTATATGTAAAAAATTCGAAAAACCCATTTTTGGGGTACAAAACCCCCCCAAATTACCCCTTCGGATAGAGCGATCTGGCTGGTTTTCGAACTTAAAGTCATAAATGTTGCTTTACATGTTTATACCAAATTTCATCAAAATCGGATAATTTTTATGAGAGTTATCGTGCTCACGGACACACATATATACAGGGTGATCAACTCAAGGAGGCCACCATTGGGATCTCAGAAAGTATTAATTTTACAGCAAAACTTTTAATTGGGAACTTTACCTTATTTTTTATGCTCATTAGAATTACGTAGTTAAAATTTTAAAATTTGGTCGCCATTTTCCAATATGGCGGCCAACTTTGAAATTTCTTATGAAAACACCTATTTGTTATGACTGATATGGGTTTTAAATTCAATTTTAAGACCTTTTTATTCTTGTTGTTATTTTAATAAACGTGACCGTTTAGCCGCTAGAAGCGCTGAAAGTTTCAGAAACTCTTATTTCAACACTTATTAAATAGGCATGTTTTACTATTTGCAAACAATAAAATTTAACTCAGAGTGCAATATTATTGTACAATGGAATGTAAAAAGCTGTTGCAATTTCACAAATACTTTATTATGTACAAAAACATACTTAAATTACTGTTACAAGTAATTATCTATGATGACTTAAAGCGGGTGTTCAATGTGTCCTCCATCTTCATAAATGCATGCGTGAGCCCTTCTGTGCAAGTCATTTACGGCTCGTGATAATGTGTTATGGTGAATGTTATGAAAAATGTCCATCACTTTGTTGCGCATTTCTTCCACCGAAGCATACCTATCGGTGTACGGTTCATCCTTCAAGTGTCACCATAGGAAGAAATCTAGTGGGGTTAGAACCACAGAATCTAGTGGGGTTAGTTAGTGGGGTTATGAACTACATTGAAACAAAAGTAATATTTGTTCTATTCAAAATTACAACAGACGCTGGTTAACAGTAATAATACCAGCAACAAAACAATTACTAGGTTAGACGAGCTAAAAGCAACTGTGAAAATTTGCAACAATGAAACAGCTGATTATTGCCTAGCAACACAATCATGTGTTACTGTTGTTCAATTGTAGCGAGCTGTACTTGGACTTACCCAATACACAGAGGTTGCGTTAGTGATGTTTTTAAATAATTTAAGTACTTTTTTTGTATAAAATAAAGTATTTGTGAAATTTCAACAGCTTTTTACATTCCATTGTACAATAATATTGCACTCTGAGTTAAATTTTATTGTTTGCAAATAGTAAAACATGCCTATTTAATAAGTGTTGAAATAAGAGTTTCTGAAACTTACAGCGCTCTTAGCAGCTAAACGGTCAAGTTTATCAAAATAACAACAAGAATAAAAAGGTCTTAAAATTGAATTTAAAACCCATATGAGTCATAAAAAATAGGTGTTTTCATAAGAAATTTCAAAGTTAGCCGCCATATTGGAAAATGGCGACCAAATTTTAAAATTTTAACTACGTAATTCTAATGAGCATAAAAAATAAGGTAAAGTTCCCAATTAAAAGTTTGCTGTAAAATTAATACTTTCTGAGATCCCAATGGTGGCCTCCTTGAGTTGATCACCCTGTATATATATATATATATATATATATATATATATATATATATATATATATATATACAGTTTCGAACGAATGGTGTTTTTGGGGTCTGGGGACCTCAAAACGAAAAGTTATCATGGCCCCGGGCCTAGGTCTTCCCATGCCGACTACGGTAATAGCTTCTTCCCTATAGGGGAAATTCGCCTAAACCTTCTCCCGCAAAGAACACTTTATAATTTGAATTTGCTTATTATATATATATATATATATATATATATATATATATATATATATAGATGTTTTTTTAAATGTTTACAGAACCTTTTTATGCCAAAAGTTAAATTCGATATAGTTTTCTTTATCACAAATAAACGTTAACTAAAACTAAAACATTTGGTTATTGATACAATCCAATAAATAATATATTATTGATTACATACTTCAATACTCAATACACAATAAACCCAATTATTGAGTCAGTTCAACCGAATAAAAAGTTTGTTCGTGGATTTAGTGTGGCAAACTCAAGTTCTCACACATTATATCACATATCACAAACTGGTGGCAGACTAACCTACACAAACTTAAATCTAAAATATATCTCTTTCAAAATATTTTAGGTAGATAAATAAATATTAATTTTATCTTGATTTACTTTGTCTGTTTGTTAATTATTTTTTCAAACATGTACGATGTATTTTGCCTTTTTAATACTTTTTGCGTATTGCAATAATGTTCGTGTAGTCTCATTACCAGCTATGGCAGTGAAATTTTTAGTTAGGGACCACCTCCTGTTGCCCACAAATATAATGAAACCCAGGTGAATTGTAAGCTTGTCAAAATGGGTAGCCAAAGGGCTACATACGTTATATGCCATCTTCATGGTCCCAGGACTACCTTAAAACTGGTTATACCAGTTTTGAAGCTGTCATTGGGTACAGCAAATGAAGTTGTGATTACATATGGTATGTCTTTTGGCTGTCCATTATGACAAACTTGCCTTTCACCTTTGGTCCCTCCATTTTCAGTGGCTAGGGACAGAATCTCCAGGTTTGGTCCCCAACCTGCCAACCTGAGAATGGATGGTCCCTGGCTGTTGTACATGGATACCCTGTTAGTTTAGTTGACCAGTTGGAGGGCAGAATGCGGGACCCCTGTTCGAGAGCCTCATCCCAGCTGTCACAGGGGCACGGGAGTTGGCCCTCTGAAGGGTCGATTTGGCTGCCGTCCTATCCCACCCGTTCTTTTCCTGCTAAATCCTATCTTTCCGGTAACCTGCGCAATATTCCCACTTGTGGAAGATGCGCTTAGCAGCTATGCTAGGGTTTCCTAATCCGCAACAATGATGATGATGATGATGATGATGATGATGATGCCATCTTCATCTTGTTGTGCCAAAACTTAGACTGCCAAGACTTAGACAAGTTTAGAAGCCATTCCTGCAGTTATAAATTTGAATCTTAAATTTCTACAATAGTGTAATATTTTGTAGGTTATTTGATGGTAAGCTAGTAAAAAAAATTGATGGGAAAGCTATCCCATCCCCCTTCGCATACACTGTTTATTGATATAAAATTTTGCAATAAAAAACAAATCAAATCACTGTTTCCAATGGCATGAGTAAGGGACTATTTTTGTGGGGGTAAATTTCCTTTCAACTCTAGTTCACTAGGTGGCAATCAAGTCTTCTCCATAAAGATCCTGTTCTAAAGTTTAAACTAATTTGAAATACTTCCATATATTTATATGTTTTATACCACGATTATTTTTAATGCAAGATGCTACACTTAAACATTACAATTATTTATATTAACAATTCCCTATGAAAATGTTAATACCGAAATAGCATTAAAGAACTGAATCTACTTAAATATTCAGCAAAAATAAAACATAAGCCGCGTTAAAATATTCACCGCCCGCTTAAAGCAGCCTTATAAACACAAACGGTTATCATTCGGCAATTCATTCACACCTCGCAAGCGGTGATGAAATCCGGGCGTGTTAAAACAGCTTAGCGACTTAGTCACACGTTCCGTCTGCTTTGTAATAACATGGACGTGCTACCGCTGGCGGCGGCTGCGCTTGTTAAAATATAAACAAGCGGCTGGAAACTAGCAATGCGGATCAGTTTGCTAAAGGCCCCTGCAGACGGGGACAGTAGTAGCAGCCAGTACTGGCGTCCACAAGTGGCGGCCACTGTATTGTCAAGACAGTAGCCCTACACACGGGGACAGTACTGGCTACCACCGAATCTGTTCTAGTGGCGGCCAGTGTGGCATCAGGGTGTGTTGTGTTCTGCCTCAAAATGGACGAATTTGATGAGGAATACGAAAATGCAGTGGATGAAGTTATTGAAGAAGTTGTTGTTGAAGTAGTTCATTGTTTGAGTGAAGAATTGCAAGAGTTACTAAAAAGTAATAGGTCTTGTTGGGTCAAGGATTGGGTGGGACGTCGCAGTAACCTAGGAGCTTCATCAACGATTTTAAGAGAACTTGCCAATGAAGATCCTCAAGAATATAGAAAAATTATGAGGATGAGTGTGGACCAATTCAGTGAACTCTTATCGTTAATTGAAGGTCAAATTTCAAAAGCTGATACGGTAATGAGGAGCGCAATCCCTGCCCGTATCAAACTTGAGATTGCTTTACGATTTTTAGCAACTGGTGATTCCTATCAATCCCTCGCAATTTTTTTTCGAGTACCAGCAAACACAATTTCAAGTTTCATGCCAGATGTCCTCAAAGCAATAACGACAGCATTAAATGACTACATGAAGGTAAGTTAAATGAATGTGTCAAGCGTCTTTAATTTAGGTTACCAACTTAATAATAGGCCTAGATTGTACATTTAATTATTTTCATTCTCCGGCACTCACGTGGGCTACAGGTGTAGCCGGCTCATTTAAAAACTTTTATCTTTAGAGTAAAATTACGTTCTAAAAGGATGAAGAAAGTTTTTTCGCTGGATTTTATTATAAAACAAGTTTAATGTTTTCAAAATAGTGATAACACATTGTACTTTACTTTATAATTCTCGGTGGTTAGCTAGGTATAAAAACATAATCTTTTTTGAAAACATCTTTATTGAATCAGTTCATAATGTTTATGTCAAATTTCTGTAGGTAAATTCATTTTCAGTGATGACATTGTCACAGCTCTCGTCATCTGAAACCTGACTGTAGTTGGAGTAGCTGCCAGAAATCATTGGAGATTCTCTAGATGGGCCTTCCAACAGCTTCAATCGTTCCCTTGAAATAAGAGTTTGTATTTTATCCTGAAGTTTAAGTCTGTGAACTAGTGGGAGGTCTTTTATTTGAGCTGAGACATATTTACCAAAAGCATCCACTTCGTCCATTGGGGCCCTCGAAGTTGAAGGTCTGTTCTCAGTTATTTTTTGTAGCTTTTCAATGGCCCCCTCAACCTTAGAAAGTTTGCTTAACCGCCTTTTTTTGTACGATGGCGTTGTCATTTGTGTAGATGGTACTGCTAATTCTCGAGTTTGGGCCGTTTCTTGCCCTTCTTGCTGATCCTCTAAAGCATCAGGAAAGTCCAAGTCAAGTTGTGTATTATCCTGGTCTTCGATTTCAGCATCGTCATTTTTAGTCTCACCGGTTGCTGGACCATTCTGTAAAAACACAAGTGCTCATTAATATTCGGGTGTTAAACATTTGTCAGTGTACAAGGTTCCATGTTTTGTGTGTTTTAGGTGCCAAAAACAAAGGATGAATGGAAGGAGGTGCAGAAGAATTTTGAAACTAAATGGAATTTCCCGTCATGTGTAGGCGCAATTGATGGAAAACACGTGGCTATAAAACGTCCACCTGGAAGCTGCTCAGAGTTTTTTAACTACAAAGGGGGATACAGCATTATTCTTTTGGCGTTGGTAGATGCAGACTACAAATTTCTATATGTCGATGTGGGAACCAATGGAAGGGCGAATGACGGAAGCGTTTTCCGGTTGTCATCACTCAAAGTAGCAATGGATAACAAGACGTTAGAATTCCCTGAAGAACACTTCGTTTTGGGAGATGACGCGTTTCCATTGCGTGAAAACCTTATGAAGCCCTTTTCCAAAAAGAATTTGACATTAGTGGAACGAATATTTAATTACCGCTTATCACGAGCACGCCGAGTGGTAGAAAATGCCTTTGGTATAATGGCAGCAAGATTCAAAATTTTTGGAAGAGAAATTGAAGTCGATTTGAAAACAGTAGATTTGATAGTGTTGTGTGCATGTACCCTCCATAATTGGTTAAGAACAACGTATCCAGCTACATACTTCGGAAGGGGTTGGATTGACCAAGAAGATACTGAAAGTTGCATTTTCGTCCCTGGACTATGGCGCTCAACAGGAACAGCACTGCCGTCATTGAAAACAGCTCGATCAACCAACTCACATACCAAGAGAGCTTCAGATACAAGAAGGAAATTAACAGAGTTCTTTAACGGAGAGGGACGTGTATCTTGGCAGATGAAGGCCATTGGCATGTAATCAATGGAAAGTATTAAGTTACTGTGTACGAAAATGTAAAATAAATGATTTACTATTAATAAATTACTTTTTTGTTCAATTGGTATTATTTAATAACTAAACAGCCAACCAAAATTATGTATTCTATTAATTACTAGTCTAGAGCTAACTTACCAAGTTGGTTTTTGGTTTCCTTGTGATAACTACATCCCTCATGAAAAGGTCTGCTGCTGCGAACCAGGGCAGTTTTGGTTTGTACACATCGTCGGTTCCTGCTCCACTAGTTTTAGATTCGCTTACTTTCAGCATTTCTGCTCTGTAAGTGGACTTGATAGCTTTGATTCTAGCTCTAATAAATCCCATATCAGGTACTTGTAGTCCCAAAGAAACCAAATCATTCTGCAATTTCAACATCGCACTCTCTCTCTTACTCTTATTAACATAGTCTGGGTGACGGATATTCCACAGCAGTTCATAATTTTCGTAACACTCCAAAAACACTGTTATATTATCTGCACTCCACTTAACACTCAGTTTCTTCTGCTCATCACTTTTCACTGAACTCATTGCTGTAAAAATCACTCAACCACGGATCGACAACAGTTTCCTACAGCGTCTAGTGCTGTACTGGCGGCCAGAACCTTTTAAGACATGGACAGTAATGGCCGCCAGTAGGTCACGTGACCACGCTACTGTTCTCTGAGCGGCCAGTAAACTCAAACTATTTTGTCTTTACTGGCGGCCAGTAGCTACTGGCCGTTGAAGCGTCCAGTACCCCATCACACGTAGACAGTAGGCGGACAATTACTGGCCGCCATTAATGGCTAGGTCTACTGGACGCCACTACTGTCCCCGTCTGCAGGGGCCTTAAGTAATCGCACAAGTTTTGAGAGGGAGATGTTCATTTTCATTCTCGTTGTTACAGTAAATTACGCTTTGGGTTGTGGGTAGCGGGACTGTTTTTGCGTCTCTCATAATCTGTGGTTGTAATTGTTTTTATATCGTAATATATTTATTCAATGAAGTAACCTAACCTAACATTAAGTAAATATAATTTAAATAGGTTAATGTTTTTGTTTCTGAAATTGTTTATTTTTTTATGGCATTTTCAAAGTGTGATCTACCCCAACACGGCACACGCTGCCTATTGAAGCAGTTAAAATGTTGGTTAGGTGGTTACGTTATTGGTACTTTTGCTAAACACCGAACTTCCTACAAACACTTAAATACAATACTTTAATTTAAATACAAAAATAAACAGTAAAATATTTAAAATATGTGACCTCAAAGCACGGGGGTGGTAACATAAATAGATGTACCAGGAAAGGCACTTAAATTAAACAGATAACATAATTACCACCAGCAAAAACAGATTACAGTATTAAATATGAAAAAAAAAAAATATTAAATATTAATTTAGACAAATATTGAAATAAAAAGTTAATATATTACGGTAGGTAGTCAATTAGATAACTTCATATCATGTTGTAATTCGAAGAGAGTGGAGTTACTAAAGTAATACACTTGCAAGTACGGCAGTTGTACATCCCCCGATCTGTATTCTAAACTACTCAAGATCCTTTGCTGAAGCCCCCGAGAGATCTCCTCCTCCATTAAAGTCACTTGTCTTCCCTCTCTCTCTCTACCCTATTGGCTGATCTAATTTTTTAGAAGGTTCCAAACATCAGCCGCTTCAATTCCTTCGGCCATTGGTCCGACAAATTGATGACATGTAGTCATCAATTTACAACTATGTGGAATTAATGTTTGGCTTCCTCACCACTGTCAGCAATCAGCAGCGCTGAGTGTGAGGGTATTACGATTGACTATAGTCAATGTGATATTGTCAGTGTGATAGTCAATGTGATTTTGTCAATGTGATAGTCAATGTGATAGTCAAAGTGGATTGATTTTAAAAGTTGTGTCTTAACCAATTCCCGCAGGATAAAATCAAAAGTATGCTAACGGGAAAAAGTGACACACTTTGTGAATCGGATGGTTACGCAAATAAACTTCCTATCCTTTGACCATATTAGTTTTTTAATCAAATATAATTTAATACATTTAGTAACCAGGATAAAAAGGATTCGGAGCTTAAGGAGTTTCGCTCTAGGTAAGTGGGGACAATGATCCCAGATTTGAGAGGGATGACGGCTTTTGTGCCCCCTTCCTCCTTCCCTCCCACTCGGAAACAAAACTTCTCAACCGTCCCCTTCTGCTCCCACTTCAAGTCGAATCAACTGGTGGCGTCAAGTCTCGGCTATATCAAACACAACAAATATCATATAGAATGTGCAAATAAGATACGCTGCTTTAAGAGATGATTTCGCGTGGAAAAAATACTCAAAGTTATATATTTATAATCCATGAGGTAGCAAGACATATGTGTTTTTTGGGTGAGAAGTCTAAACCAAAGAACTGATATGTGGGAAGCACTGAAAACTCTTGTGGCATACTTCAGAAACATCTCTCTAAATCGTTTAGAAAAAATGGGACATCGCACCACATTCATTTGCGTGTAAGGTGAAAAAACGTTGCAGCTGAAAAAATAATGTTCTAAACATAATAAAATAGTTTAAGGTGGAACATTTTTTCAGCTGAAGTTTTGTCCTTCTTAAAATAAAAAATTATTTTTATGTTAAAAAACAACACACTACTTTGTAGTAATCAACAACTGTTCTACCGTGTAGTGGGTGATAAATATTAAATTATTATGTATGTTATATATTATGTAATATAATTGTGATAAGACTAAATTTTCCTGTTCAGCACAGTTAATTTATAGTACATATCTATAAAATGAATTTCAAACATATTTTGTGGTATTAGTCATTACGTTTCTTTACCATAAAGACAAACATAAGCCGGTGCCCTTACACGTTGTTAAACTTAATGCTGAGTTTGAAGATTGTGTCGATCTAAAAACTATACAATCCAACAACACATAACAAAATCCAAAGTGTTGAAAATAAAGAACTTTAGTTTGAATTTGAGAACTTACGAATTGGCTAAAAAGTCATTTTTAAGCATGAAACAACCTTATGGAATCAACATTCGTTAATTATTGAATTTTTGGTTCTAGTATTAAAATAGTTTTATTTAACATCATCTGTTCTTAACAAAATGTGTAAATAACAACCGATCTATAGTTTTTGTTTTTCAATCTTTTGTCTGTGCTTTATAAAGAGTAAAACTGGAAATGTTACAGAAAATGGTTTTGATTTCTTAAGAAATATTCGATTATATACACACTTACACTTAAACACAATTAAATATATAATAATATTTCATACATATAATAGTTAAATTTTAAAGCGTTCAAAGTACAGTATTTTATATCCTTATAAATTGTATTCATAAGGTATTTTCGAAAACATTTAATTATTCGCAGTAAACACATTTAATTAATTTATCTTGCAAAACTTGCGACTGTTAAAATAGCTTTGCGGCTTAGTCACCTGTTTTCGTTTCTTCATCCGAATTCAAAATAACACGCGAGTCCGGCAGCGTAGTTTGTTTTCAATCAAAACTCGACAGACGAGGACCGGACGGCTTGTAAATTACTTGCCTAGTTAAATATTTTACCAAGTTCACAACAATTTGCTGGTTGAAAAATCCTGCGTTGTATGAATCATTCTAAATTATTTTCTGATTTTAAAATTGGCTTTATATTAATAATATAGCTTATATTTATATTGATTTATTTTTTTAGACTTTTATTAAGATGTTAAGTTTTTAATTATTTGAAAATCGTTTAGCGATATTCTATAAATTATAAATATAATTCTCTTCATCTAGATCTTTTCATCGTTTTCAAATTTCTATGAAAAGTTATTTTCATCTATTCAGTATTAATGTTTCGACCATATTGCATTTGATTGATTGTGCCATAACCTGACAGTAATTTATGTAGTTTTTCAAACAATAGACGCAAACAATGACACTAGTATTTAATAGTCTATTTAATAGACAAAGTATTTTCATAAAAAATTTTCCATTTATTATTTCAATGGTGCGTTTACTTAACTAATATTAATCCTTAACAAATGATTTTAAAACAACACTTAAATGATATCGGTAGTAGGGTTTAATTATAAGTATTGTTTCCTAGTCTTGTTTTCAAACAAGACCAATATTTTTATTTCCTTAACAAATTATACCTACCCTTATGGCACGCATTACGTACGTATCGAATGTTTTCTCGTCAGCAACCGAAAATATTCATGAGTATTTTGTTCTAAGACATCGTATCCCCTATTAACATTATAAAACAAGCATTAAATCCTGGATTTTATTTTGTTTATTTCTATCTTATTTAAATTTTAAATCATGAAGTAAGCATTTTATGGTTAGCTATATAATTGAAACCCATGCAATCTATTTTAAAAAAATGTTTACGCCAATTGGTGACTTGTATTTCGGTCTGTGTGTTTTGGCTCTGGTGGTAAATAGGTTTCGGTAGGAACTCTGTGGGACGACCGACTACTTGCCCACTGACCGTGAGGTGGACAACAATGGAGTAACAATGGACTATATCTAGATCTAGGTTTGATGTTTCAAAAACAAAAGTGTGGTTTGTTTAAATTTATTACTAATCAATCATTACATAATTATTCTGGCACTAAGTGGATTCACCTTTGTTTATTGTTCAACAACACTGTAACTGTCAGTCAAGGCAGGTATGATTGTTAATTTATAAGCCACTGCGTTGTACTCTGTGTACATAGTAGACTCTATATACATTGTATTAAATGGCTTTCGGATATTGCATCAAACGGGTGAGACGAATTTTCAAAATTGTAAAAACTGTTATGCCTGCAAATAAAACGATGTATATACGTACAAATTACACAATTACAAACTAAAAATGTGATCATGTCACTCCAAATTCATTTGTAATCCACCTTAAGCTAGAGGTTCGACAATTTTACGAATTCTAGATGAAGTCTGTGGAAATATAAGAAATGTCTTTGTTTTATGAAAATTTATACTTTAAAAGATATGCAAAGTTTTTTTAATTTACAAATTTAAACGGTTAAACGGTTAAATGGAACGGTACCAATCCATTCAAAGATCTTCCAAGCAAGTACAGAGGAGACGTGGGTTTTAGACATTTTATGATTCAAATCACATTTCTTACCTTGAACTGTTGAAGTCGACAGTAACCACTTACTTAAAACAATAAAAAGTAACCCCTAATCTAAACGTATATGGATACAACAATTTATTTATACTAATTCAAGGTTATCTATATATAACGAAACCCAAACCGTACCAAGTGCCAGTCTGACATCCGTGAAACATACAGTTCTTAAACGAAAGGTCTCGATGAGGGAATTGTAGGAAAACTGGTAGATTTGTGATAGTAACCTCTCCTACAATCAAAAATTAAATTAAATGTTAACTTGAAACACATTTTCCAAATACGAATTGGAATTCGATCAGCTGTATGATTTGCTTTAAATATAAAACTGAAATTAGGAGAATAAACTAAGCTGTTGGGAAAAGTAGACGAGGTAAATGTAAATATATCCAGAGTCTGGGGTATAAAAGTGAAGCATACATACTGACCGCCATTTTCCTCAAAAACCATTTAAGACTGTCATATAGCTCGAGGAGAGGATTTTATTCGTTACTATGTTGGTTGCCATGGGTGCAGAGTTGAAAGAGGGGCGACCATATAGGCTACACGTTTTTACACTAGACGACATCTCGTTTACTCTAGATATATTTACCTCGTTGGGGAAAGATAGTGATGATAAACACCTAGAAAATCAGAAACTAAGACGGTTAAATTAAATTAGGTACAAACCGAAGACAGGCGATAGTCAGAGAAGACGTTGCCACAGACAGTTCGTGTTACGTTGGTGGACAGGACGCCCTGCGGCGGGGATACGTCAGCCACAACCACACACAACATACGTCCGCACACAGGGGGGGATTTTGTTCTAGGTAATTGAAGATTGTCTCATGCTCATTTCAAGTTGTGACATAAATACTTTTAGCTTTTCTTAACTCAGAGTAATATTTATTTAATTGACCGTTTTTATCTGATGATTGCGAAGTGGAATGTGATTGTGAGTGTGGCACAGTAGAATTGACTTAAATGATTAAATTATTTAGGGGCATATCACATACACATTTTTTCTGTTTGGAAAAATTGTATCTCTAGACTTAAAACTCTTAGTTTATATAATTACATTTACGCAAACATATTCTTTAAGTAATACAAAATTTAATATATTTTTAGAACGAAATAGAGCACAGTAATTAATTAAAAATAATAATTTTAGTTTATATTTGCAACAAGAATTAGTTGTGGGATATGTTGTATAGCATAATACCGGGGGATAATAATTTGGTATGCTGTATATTTTAATCATTTTAATTTTAGTACGATATAATTGATTGGGAACTGAACAGTAGGGCCGAATGATGGATTAAACACTTTTTCTTACAATAACATTCGACCATTAAAAATAATTTAATTTAAATGACACTTAAGACAAATATAGTATGAACAACGATTGATTTTTTTTCAAAATAACCTCAAAAAAGGGAAATATGTTTATATCTTTAAACACTAAATTCATATATATATATATCAAAATTCATATACATGCTCTAAGGTTTTCCTATTCAAAATATTCAAACTTAATTAATACTGTACGGTATTACGTTATCAGTTCTGTAAATACCACATCTATAATGTGGTATTTACGACGATTGACGTAAACAAGAGTTAGAAATCATGACATGTTATGAGTTTTTTTTAATATGATCGCTACTAAGAAAGTAGACCTACTACTCTATATTTTAGGGCAAAATTATAGAACTTGACTCACAGATAAAATGCAAGGAAATCTTGGCCTGTTGGTAATTTAGAATCAGGTACTTTTTATTATTTCACGTATTCAATACATATACTTTATTTCATATTTTTAGAATAATTTATTAATTTTTATAAGTCTTATTAAAATTTGGTGACAGCTTAAAAATAAGTCACGTGAATTCCAAAGTCATTGAGTAGACCAGGTCGTGGTCAGAGACCAGGAAGTCTGCCAAGAAGCCCCTTTGATGTGTCTATTCATTCTTTCATTGTTGTACATATTGCTACCTGTCACCACGACTGTATTAATACGGCGCGACAAAATAGACGAATACTTAATCTCGATTAGAAACTAATTACAACTTCGTTTATTTATACTGACGTTAACTAGTTCTATTGATTATTGTTGAACAGTTCCACCATTAAACATTCTATGAAATTACCAGTCTTTTCATTGTAGTAGGACCAGTGTTCAATAAAATGTAAACCCTACGTGAATATGTAAATATTCCATTGGTGTAAAAAGTCATAAAACCAATATTGTCCGGGAATGAGTTGTAAGAACGAAAATGCAACGATTCTAAATTATTCAACCTCTAAAATTGATTCCCTTTTTACCAAACATACTTCAGTATTTTACAATACAATTAAAACAGGTACTCTACGGTATACATCTTATGTAATTAAATTGCATATTTGGGAAAACAAAATTGGAGATTCGTTGAAAATAGATTTCTGACGTGTTTTGTTTTATGGTTTGAGTCCAGAAAAATAACAGTTCTTAAAAAGTATGTATCCAAAAAAATATTAGTTTTAAGCAAAAGTATTAAAGGAAATAACTTAAAAGGTGGATACGAGTCATTGGAGGACAAAGAACAAGTTCGACAAGGCGATAATTTATAAAGAACAAAGTACGTTCCAAGGCAGTCGTGTGGAATGGAGATTATTCTCAGAGCAGCAGTTCGACTGTTCAAAACCACTACTGTAACATGTAGAAAGTTCTAATATTGTTTAAATTCTATCTCAGTTTTTTTGGTGTGTTAGTTTAAGACAAATTTATAAATTTTGCAATCCTCTGTTATTCTGTAATAATATTTTGTGAATTAATGATGTTGAAATTTGACCCTATTATACTTACTTTATGAACCCAGTTGACTGTTGCACATACAATATGTGTGAAGTGTAAAGACTGTTGATTGATTTTTCAGTTATTTGCATCACTAAATAGAATACTCTTGGTACAGTTACAAATAAACGGTATCAGGAAACTGACACATACTTTCTCCCTTTTAGCCAAACTTTAATGAATAAATTACTTTTTATTTACTAAATATAGAATACAAAGCACGGTCGAATGTACAGAAAATCTTGTAAACAAGTTGTTTTAAAAAACATCCACCCAAATTCCTGCTTTGGAGGCACTACAGGATCCATTGCTGCACTCGTGGTTTTAAGAGGGGAAATGTCCCCTATTCCCCCCCAGGGATATTAAGGGGCAACATATTTCGAATTAACTCTGTTGGTCAATGCTAAATTGACAAGCATATCAAGTTTGAATGAAATTGATCAGTAAACAAGAGAGAAATAGTTATTTTTGTATTCCACATAAGAATAACATTGGACAACGTACTGCGTTTACCGCTGAATGAAAATTTCAATTTTCTCCGAAACCAGCAATCGTAGAATAGTAATTCAAGATACTAAATTATTTAGTTTTTTGAGCTCTTTTTAATGGTGAATAGTAATATTTTTTATATTCATGTATTTTTATGAAAAATCCCAAAAAACTTAATTTTGGATGTTTTAAGTCCTGTAATTTCTGAACCCGAATTTTTACAGGTATGCGGGTGGTGTCATTTTGTTGCAAAACTAAAGTTCAACAAACGACTAAAGTTTAATCAAAATCGTTAGAGCCGTTTTTGAGAAATTTTGATTTTTCATGTTTTTTGGCGGTTTTTGGGGGATGATTACCCTTAAAAATCAAAAATTCAAAAAAATGAAAAAAATGCCTGGAGATATCGTGGATTAGTACCTACATACCAAATTTCATCAAAATCGGCCCATTGGTTAGGGCTCTAGCTCTGTACACATCCACACAGACACACACACACACACACACACACACACACACACACACACACACACACACACACACACACACACACACACACACACACACACACACACACACACACACACACACACACACACACACACACACACACACACACACACACACACGGACACACACACACACACACACACACACACACACACACACACACACACACAGACAGACAGACATCACGTAAAAACCACTTTTTTGGGTTCAGGGAGCACCAAAACGAATATTTCCACTAACAACTCAAATTCGAAAATTTTGACGAAAACAATACTTTCTCCATATACTATGTATAGAGGGAGAAAGTAAAAAAACGAAAAATTCATGTTATGGTTGAGGAAAATATATTAAATTGACTACTGCAAATTTACAGTTTCATAACTAGAAGTTGTAAGCTACGAGAATATAAGTCAATCAGAAAATTAAGGCTTTTAATGATATAAGGCTTTAATGAATTAAGGCTTTTAATGGTATAATATAAGAAAGTCATAATAACAAATGATGATCCAAAATACTGTGATAGTAAAATGAATCGAAAATAAAATCCAATTTAGTTTCATTTTATTTATAGCCATAACTCCGGAAGAGAATGGAACTGCAAAGACGTTAATCAGCAATTCTTATCCACGTCCTAAAATAAAGAGCGACACTTGTTCTGACCGGGTGAATAATTCAAATGAAAACTAATATTTCTATAGTCATGGTAAGATAGAGGATGCGTGAAATGAGCAGCATATTGCGGCTTGAATCACGAGATTAAAAATACCTCAGCTGGCACTCGCCCCCGTGTGACCTCTTTATTTAGCCGAGACATTAAATCTATCTGCAGCTCAAGTTGAAATATTTTTACAAATCGTTACCGCCATTAAGAACATTTTATTAGAAATATATTGGAGTCGTTGAAGGTGTGCTTTCCCGCGTTAATAAATATTCGAGTCCGATTATAAATCGTTAGGCAGGTGGGCGAAACGTTAAACTTAGCTCCTTTCTGTTATCTCGTGTTTGGACGTTCGCCCGGTGTTTACCTTTTGATTCTTGCGAAATTCTTTTACACCGACTCTAAACGGAGTTGTGAACAAACTTTAAACTCGGTGCGGTAAGCTGAAGTTTTCTCAGCCGAGAAATTAGCTGTGGCTAAATATTGAAGTTGACTCATTAAGAGCGTGTTATCAAGTCTTAAGATATTTGTTTGGAATCCTTCGGTGTAATATTTTGTGTCTTTTTAAAATTACGTTTTTTATAGTTTCAATGAATTTTTCTCTTTTTTTCATAATCTGTTATTGAACACGTATATTTTCTAACTGAACTTCTTCTGAAAAGGGTTTATTTCAATTAAACTGTTCAGTTATTATTAGGATATCGTGTACATGAATATTCAATTGTTATGTAGAGCCGTGTGACATATCAATCTTAGTACTGATTATTTACCCTCAAAAGTAAAGGAACTATGTCTAATTCAATTTTGTCAAGGGCGGACCCCTTTACAGAATCCAATAAAGTTATTTTAAGTTTTATAACATAATGATTTGTTGAGTTTCAAAGACTGCCGTTCTGATTCAAAGGTATCTACAAATGCCTTAAATGTATGCAATAATAAAATCAACGAAACATGGATCCCGTGCAATTAGTAAAAGCACTGAAGGGGGGTTCTGTTACGGAGTTATTCATAAATTTGAACCTTATTAAAACAAAAAAATTACATTTATATCACGGCAACACTTTATTAATTAAAATAAAATAAAGATATTATGCTTATATAATATAGAAAAATACGTTTAACAATAACTTTTAGTTTTGCTAAAATCAAATTTGAAGTACCAAAAGTTGTATATACTGCTCACCTTTATGATATTCTTGAAAATACTTTACTAAAGTATAATATATATGGTTGTATGATATTTATTTCTTCAAAATGAGATACAATACTGGTAGTTAATTTCCCATATACTTGTGTCTTTATTGCAGTATAAGTGGGAGGGAAAGTCACAAAGTGCCAGAGAATCTGCATGTGCAACTGTCTGAGCCATTGTTTGATGAAAGTTATTCGCCATACACCTGTCAGTAGCTGTCTCGTAAATAACAATATTTACTAGTGTTAAAAGCTCTGCTGTCGCTACTCTTGTTTGTTACTACTCTTAGTTAATCCACAGCTTCAAGCTACAAAAATAACAGTTACTAGTGCAATTATTTTGCTAGATAACAATAATTTTTTAGGATATTGTCTAACAAGATGAATTCATCTCTAGACTACTAAATAATTTTGTTTAAACTAAGACGAACATCAATGTATCAGTATATATCCAATATCTCTCCATAAAACGGTTCCATGTCTATTATTAACAAAGAACGAATAAATTATTTTTAATTTAGCCTAACTTAATGAAGGGACCGACATTTATTTGTAGACTCCACAAAGCACACGATTTTTCTTGGCCTAAAGAAGTATGTATTAATGATTAGAAAATCCAATATCCGATTTACGCATCTACTGCCTGCGTCTTTGGTAAGATTCAAGCTATATCATTAATATCAGGATTACAAAAACGAACGGTTGACTTTAGTCTATATCAATTCTCATCAATCAGACCCTACTTCTAATACAAATAGATATGTTTAATCCAGGACCAGGTAATCATTCTTAGCCTATCCCTCTTAAATGTGTTTTAACAATTTGGTTACACTGAGTCCACGAATAATCTTTCAGGGAAATAGCGTCTGACTCGCTACAACAATAGGGTTACTGTTGTTCTAAATTTACAATCGATCGGCAAGGCGTGCGGGCGGCTGTTGGCAAAGCCTCGGCTCTTACCTGAACTCTGTAAATATTGCTTGCAACAATCTGTCCACACCTGCTAATGTCCCCACAAATAGCCCAAAGCTTAAGAGGAGTCCAATGAAGCTTCCGGGAGGTCTAGTTAAGCTTATGGGGGGGGGGGGTCCAGTGAAGTTTCTGGATACAAGGCGATATAAGGAATGAAGGAATCGTAGTTTTATTTATCTTTATATTAAACGGAAGTCAAACTCATTAGATAAGAATAATTAGGATTTCAATCAATTTTTAAAACGATCCGTACTCGCTTCTATTACTTATTAAAACAATAATAGTAGAAACGGCTTCCACAACGTGAACACTGAGGGTTACACTTACGCAGATTTTGTGTTTTTTTTTTTTCTTAACTAAAAAAACAACTGTAGAGTTTCATAGAAACACTTTAAGTTACAAAAGTTATATTTTATTGAATTCACAGTCAGAAATACAACACCATTTCTATACTTCTAAACATCGACTGAACATAAACAGCATTACCATCTGTTTTATAAAATAAATATTGCCAACATATTATTTTAGTTCACTACAACAACCTTGGTGTTTTTATTTGTTTAGCCTATTATCTGAAGAAGGGTATAGGCTGAAACAACGAATCACCCTTTAATATGTCATAGGTAGTTGGGTATGAGTATATCATTACTATATAAATTCATCTAAAAATATTTCTAAAAATTCTAGGTCCTGAGAAAATCAAATGGAAGAAGCTACATATTATTTTACGTAAAATAAGAACTAGGCAATGTTTTTGGAATTTTAAAATATTAAGAGGATTTTCAAATAAATAAGAGGCTTTTACAGCTTATTGCAAAGTAAGATATTTTGTTTTATCCACGCTTAACAAACTTTATTTGAGTTACCAATGAACTCAGAATACGTTGGACAATTATAAACACCTAAGGGAACAAGGCTAATTTAAAGTGGGATATACTGGAATTCAGTTCAGGTTGTTGATTAGAGAAAGGCAATGTTCAAATGTGATAACATTTCATTGTGCTTCTGGAAGTTACTGAGATTGTATTGTATTTCGTGGTTTCATTAGACTTATAGTTTCTAAAGCCGTTCTTCAATAATTTGTAGTAATAGTCGTTCTACTGACATTCAAGCGAAATTGAATTACATACACATTGCTGATTTGCATCAACCTGTAACAGTGTTCATATTATCAGAGTACAATGAAGATATTAGATTTCAAATATTTAAAAGTGATAAGTAATCACCCTAGAACGACTTCCGAAACGTAAACCTTTGCATAACCCATACGTAAACCTTTACGTAAACCATTCTTAAACCTTTGCTTAAACCATACGTACACCTTTGGCTTATTCCTGCTTTCATTAAATAAATCCTCGTTGTGCGAGATATTTCAATAAATCCTTTACTTGTTAGGTTTATGCGATCGGCCAAGCTTGTGCACCCTGGATTCCTCAGATTTATCTTTAGTCTTTTTAGAAACTTTTAACGGCTTTGCGAACAACTGTTTCAAAGTTTTGTTGCTTGAAATAGCTCCCAAAGCCTAAGCGGAAATTCAAACAATCAACTTTAGCACTTAAATATTTATGTTGTGTCCTCATTTTGTGCTTCTTGCACCAACAACTTTAGCTATGTTTCATTAATATAAATATTATAACTATATATTATTTCACACAAATCAGTAAAGGTAAATATTTTAAAAATTAAAATTAAGTTAATATCCTTTTATCAAATAGAAGCCTTTTAATACTTAACGTTTGTTACAGTATTTGAGGCTTTGATTAGTGGATCGTGTTTGTATGCTGACAGGTTATTTTATAGTTTAGTTACCGAGTTACCGAGTATTAGAGTGTTTCTTTTGAAAAACCTCTACCCACCTACGACTCATTTATAACTAAAACTTCCATAAACTAGGCAAGGAAAAAATACAGAGATTTTGAAAATATTTGTCAAATTCTTTTGATCAAATTAAACGAATGATAAACACTTGCTTAATTGTAACAGAAATTATTAAAATGCCTAATCCTTATATTTCTATCCAACTTTACAAATAAAAACATGTTATCGTCATATTTACTGTTCAGATTATTAATTAATTTAGTTGGTGATACGAGCGGGATTCTAAAACCCGTGTCATCCTTAACCCTTTCAAAAGAGAGTCGTTTTATCTGATACTCTACGTTCGTTTAATCCGGTAGGTTTTTCTAGAAATACCATAAATTGAGTTAAATCAGTCAATAAACTCTGGTGAATAATGAGTGTTGGCGAGGGATCAGCTTCGCGGCCGAGCGACTAACAACACTGACCTATGCACTCTGCCAAACCCCGCATTAAAATAGCCTCTTCAACAGAGATTGCAGGTCTTTGAAAAATACCTAGTATAGTCATTATTAGTAAGGATCATCATTGTTATAGTGAAATTTTCTAAGAAAAATGCTCTGGTATGCATTTAATCATATTAAATGCCTGAGTTATGCATTTTCTTCTTTATTACCCAGGAAAGAATAAACCTGAAATAAACTCAAAGTTGAGTGTATGTTGAGTAAACTGCGTCTCACAACATTACAAATATATTTAATCTTACATGTACTTACATGTAAGACCTTAAATATACAAAAAAGAAAAGCAAGGCGATCAATTTCAACCAGTCTCGCCAGTCATCATTAGGCCCAATCAGAGAATGGTATGATAGATTGGAATCAATCGCTTTGTACCACATTGTTTGTATATTTACCGTCTTGTATGTAAGTACAGTGTAAGTTTAAATATATTTTGCATTGTTGTGGTGAGACTTAGTTTATTTATCCCGTTTAATTCTACAACACGTATTATACCAATCAAGAAATTATTTCTTTATCACCCGAATAGTGATCGGGGTGAACCCTGACTAAGATTGTTAAAATTCGCCTACCGTACAGTAGATCACTTGGAGTCATGATAGTTGGGCCGTGTGGTGTCACATGAGATTAAATAAAAAACTATTGCAATATATTTTGCTAATATCCATCTACTTTACGTCGTAAAAAATTCTTTGTTGTTTTAATCATCCCAAAAGTATGACCATTGGGTGATGATATATGGTAGATTAAAAATATTCAAGTTTATAACCTAGGTTTAAAGTGATATTAGTATTTTTACTATCAAAGGTCAATTTTTTTATAAATTATTATTAGTTAATATACTAGTCACACATGGATGTTGTATTCGGTTTTAAAATTTCATAAAATTTTTCTCAGGATCGATTTTGTGAAAATCAGATTATGAGAAACACACTTTAACATGTGGACCCCTTACCCAATTTCTTGATGTGAGCAAAGAGCATATCATATAAGGGAAATTAAAATTTGTTTTATTTTATAAAAAAATATTGTCTAAAATAGCATAGTACAGTACTTGAATTAAAGAGGCAAAGTCCACGAAGCTAATTCATTATAACTTGTACATGATTTGTTATAATTTAATATTAATTACAATCCTCTTAATCATTTCCTTAGTACTATCCAATTTAAATTTCCAAAGCAAATTAAAACAACCTTCTAAATTGAGAGTATAAACTAGACAGAAACCACTATGTTAATTGTAAAAAGACCCGTATTTTGTGAAATATTTCTTATAAAGACCGTTACTTAGTTTTAGCTCGGATCCCCGAGAGCAGAATGTATACTGTAATTCCCACAGAGATCCGGCAATCAGAACTTACTGCCCGGGAATCCCGGATAAAAAGTGGATCCCGTTTTATCCTCTGAGAAAGGACACAACAAGGAGCTAACAGGCTTGGAAGTTACGGTGCCGGGAGCACCATCTGACACTGAGCTTTGTTAGTAACTTACAGGCTACTTAATTCTTAAGTATAAAATGTATTACAAATAAAATTTGGAATTTTCATAAAGGTACGAAAAGTAAAAATGTCATATCTATAGCGAAGTGCTATTTTACGAATTAAAGTGCCACCAGGAATGGAAAAAAATACAATTCCTGAACCTTTGTATTCAATTATAAAGGTAAAATTGTTAATCGGATTTATATTTGATAAAAAAATCTATTTCAATATTTTCTGCATCAGTAATTAAGAGTAATTAACAAAGCCGAATTTCAGTATTTCCTTCCCAAAAACAGTCCACTCAAAACAATAATTCAATCCTACTTGAGGTTTAATCAAGGATTTTAATGATTTGGTCACATTATAAAAGCATTAAAAGCATAGATTGTGATTACCATTATAAGTTAAATAATTGAACCTATGAACCTGTGGATGAATTCGAATACAGTTCCATTGTGTATTAGTGAGTAGTATGGATGTGGTGTAGTATGGATGTGATAAAGTATGGATGTGGTGTAGTATGCATGTGGTGTAATATGGATGTGGTGTAGTATGGATGTGATGTAGTATGGATGTGGTGTGGTATGGATGTGGTGTAGTATGGATGTGGTGTGGTATGGATGTGGTGTAGTATGGATGTGGTGTAGTATAGATGTGGTGTAGTATGGATGTAGTGTAGTATGGATGTGGTGTAGTATAGATGTGGTGTAGTATAGATGTGGTGTAGTATGGATGTGGTGTAGTATGGATGTGGTGCAGTATGTGGTGTAGTATGGATTTGGTGTAGTATGGATGTGGTGCAGTATGGATGTGGTGTAGCATGGATGTGGTGTAGTATGGATGTGGTGCAGTATGGATGTGGTGCAGTATGGATGTGGTGTAGTATGGATGTGGTGTAGTATAGATGTGGTGGAGTAGGGATGTGGTGTAGTATGGATGTGGTGTAGTATGGATATAACGATGTTTAAATTGGTACCGCAGTCCAGACCAATTACATAAATGAAGAAAATCCTCCAGAAGAGATAATGTGCCACTAAACACACATTTCCACTAATATTATTTGGTGTTTTTTTTTAAACTGATAAGGTTGTGTTCTAACAGGTCAGGTTATCTTTTTTTATTATAAAATATTGTTTCTCTTTCAAGATATAATAAGTCAAAAGATAATCTTAAATCTCAGCCATACAGTTTTAGAATACATTAAAAGTAATAAAATCTTTATCTTTTTAATACAGATTTCTTATGCTTGAAGTAGTATTCCTAAAACTGAAAGAAAACTGGCCAAGAAGGAATGTTAACTAAGCCATACCGCGTGAAATAGTCCTCAGGAATTACTGATACCTCCAGGTTACGAATTAAATACCACACAGCCAGCCAGTCAACTATTTAATTTGTATGCCAGCTTCTTATGGAAATACAACTATTAGCACTATAAATGTTTTGTTGTTAAGTAACTTACTGGATTTCATATAAAATACGGTGTAGTATAGATGTGGTGGAGTAGGGATGTGGTGTAGTATGGATGTGGTGTAGTATGGATTGGTGTAGTATGGATGTGGTGTGGTATGGATATGGTGTAGTATAGATGTGGTGGAATAGGGATGTGGTGTAGTATGGATGTGGTGTTAAGTAACTTACTGGATTTCATATAAAATGCGATAAGGATGTTGTTGCAGGTATAACCTGTATAACCTGTATCATCTTAACAGATTTCACGTGGTTTGATTGATTTTTTCGTACACTTTTTGATTTGATTAGTCTTAGGTTTAGAAAAAAATATGGTTGACGTATATTCTTAAAACTAGATGTTACCCGCAAGTTTCACCCCACAAATGATTTATAAAAACTATTAAAGTTGTGTGTGCTGCATTCTGTGGTTAGCTCGTGGAACTACTACGAAAAAAATCAGCTGATTGTATTTTTATCAGCTCAAATAAAAATGAATGTCTATAAGGAATACATGGGAAATTTGTCGGAGTCTCTGGTGGAGCCTAAGGTCACATCAGGATGAAAACCATTTAGTTTTCCTATTATATGCCTAAAGAATCAGTGTACAACATTTCAAATCTCTAGGTAAATGGGAAGTAGGAGAATAATGAGTGAGTGAGTGAGTCAGTGAATGAGGGCTTTGCCTTTTATAGGTGATAGAAGATGTACCTCTAAAACCAATGGCATTTAACTTATAGTTATAAAAAAATGTAACTAAATAATACAATACCCCCGTAGCAGCAAACCTGCGTACTCAGCGAATTTCCAATGCTTATATATGTATCTTAATACCACATAAAGCCACATACCAATTTTCATCAATATACATTCATAAATAAACGATTTGTGACCTTTTAATTATTCTCCATAAGAATAACATGGCGGCTGAGTATGCAGGTTTGCTGAAGCAAGGAACACAAAATACCCCTGTCGCAGCAAACCTGCATACTCAGCGAATTTCCAGTGAATTATAACATAACACATTAAGCCACTTAACAAGGATTCATAAGAAATATATTCACAAACAAGCGATATTTAAAATATTAATTATTCTCCATAAGAATAACATTGGGGATGAGTACGCAGGTTTGCTGCAACAAGGAACATAAAATAATGGGTTTTCATGCAAATATCAATAGAACTCAGCTATGTGAAGTCACATACCAAGTTTCATCCATATACATTCATAAATAAGCGATATATAACATTTTAATTATTTTCCATAAGAATAACATGGGGACCGAGTACCTAGGTTTGCTGCTACAGGACCCATAGGCAAAAAATTGTTTTATTGTGCAAACAACAATAAACCACAACCAGATGAAGCCATATACCAAATTTCGTCAGTTTATGTTAATAAATAAGCGAGATATACAATTTTTCTTTTTCCTCCATAAGAATAACATTAGACAACGTACTGTGTTTAGCACTTTCAATATCTCAGTAACCAATTGACGTAGAGCAATGATCAAGATACCAAATTGTTTGTTTTTTTATGCTGAATTCAATGGTGAAAATTAAAATTTGATGTTAATAAAAATTACATGTGGAAACCCCAAAAAACCCATTTTTGGGGTACAAAACCCCCCCAAAACCCCCCTTTGGATGGTGCGATATGTCTGGTTTTCGAACTCGTTCAAATAAATGGTACTTTACACGTTTGTACCAAATTTCATTAAGATCGGACCTCTTTTACGAGAGTTATCGTGCTTACGGACACATATATATATATATATATATATATATATATATATATATATATATATATACATATATAACAATTTGAACGAATGTTGTTTTTTGCATCTGGGGACCTCAAAATGAAAAGTTATCATGGTCTCGGGCTTAAGTCTTACCATGAGACCTACGGTAATAGCTTCTTTCCAATAGGGGAAATTCGCTAAAATGGGGTTTTATACAAATATCAATATAACTCATTTAGGTAAAGCCACATACCAAATTTCATTAATTTATTTTCATAATTAAGGGAGATAACACGTTACTTATTCTCCATAAGAATAACATGGGGCTGAGTACGCAGGTTTGCTGCTACGAGAGCATTGGTAAAAAATTGTTTTTTTAGCAAATATCAATGGTCCACAACCAGATGAAGCCGTATACCAAGTTTTGTCAGTATACGTTCATAAATAAGCGAGATATACAATTTTTCTTTCCCTCCATAAGAATAACATTAGACAACGTACTGTGTTTAGCACTTTCAATATCTCGGTAACCAATTGACGTAGAGAAATGATCAAAATACCAAACTGTGTGTTTTTCTAAGCTGAATCCAATGGTAAAAACTAAAATTTGACTATTTCCAAAATTATATGTACAAAATTCAAAAAACTCATTTTTGGGGTACAAAACCCCTCCCAAAATACCCCTTCGGATAAAGCGATCTGGCTGGTTTTCGAACTTAAAGTCATAAATGTGGCTTTACACGTTTATACCAAATTTCATCAAATCGGACCTTTTTTACGAGAGTTATCGTGCTCACGGATACACAAACATATATATATATATATGTACAGTTTCGAACGAATGGTGTTTTTGGGGTCTGGGGACCTCAAAACGAAAAGTTATCATGGTCCCGGGCCTAGGTCTTCCCATGCCGACTACGGTAATAGCTTCTTCCCCATAGGGGAAATTCGCTAAAACCTGAATTCATAGACATTTTATCAGCATTCCGGGAAGCTGAGATACACGAAATACACTGTAGAGACCATTGGACGAACATCTGGACCAAACGTCATAAATATTTTGACAGTCAGCTGTTCACGCACTTACTCACAATAACAGCTGACTCTTCGCGCAAGCCAAACAATCTGTCAGCTGTTATGCTTTGATGCCGCGGCTCCAGCATCTAATGTTTGGACAAATTATTCATAACACAAACCATCCTAGGACACCTTACACATTTTATATATCTACACCACATTAACTTGTAGACTTATAATTGATCGAAAACAATTTAGGTTCTACGTAAAACGGTTTGATTTTATAATAATGTAAAGTGTAAGAATCCTTGTATCGATCTTTTTAAAATTGAGGTACTTACTGGGGTATTTCCTTTGTGCCCTGGGGTGTAGTAAGCATATCGCCAACACCACTCATACTGGAGGGGAAAAACCAATAACTTCATTATAAAAACTCTTTCTACGACAATATAACATAAAGCGATTAAAGTCATATGACATATATAGAGTTCGTCAAAGTAAATGTTTTCCACAAACTTGTTTTGAATCATGTTGTTGTTCAACAAATAAACAAATCAATAAACAAGCGAATCTTAATGCTATAGAATAACGATGAATCTCTGTAATTTGAATCTACGTAGTTATCAAGCGTAGCGTGATTAAGGACATTTGTAATACAAATTATCTTTATTTATGAAAAATGCTTTGAAGTTGTTTAAAGGGTTATTAAAAAAAAACACAGAACAAAGGAATTGAAGTAGGACTGAACGAACAAAACTTTTGTTTCTTAATTTAATCTAAAACTATTCTAGACAAACCGACACTGTAGGCCTAATCTTTACTCAAGAGGATCCAGTTCGTCAAGTCGGTTGGTCATAATGTTTGGGTCACATTACTTCATCTTGTACTAAACAAAAAATAATTTTGAATAATTGTGTATCTATTTCAAACCTATAAGGCACACTCGAATACCATTTGTGAATTTCCTTTGGAAAGTGAACTATTAGCATGACCTGCACGGTGAAACTTAAGCCCGGAACCACCATAGAAGTTCCTAACGTGACCCCCTGAACACGTTTTGGGGGGTCGTTCAAAATTGTATATATATATATATATATATATATATATATATATATATATATAAATCTCACTATCTATTCAGCTGCCGTACGAATTTCAGTTAAGTAGCTGCCACCTCAAAGGTTAGAGTATGTTTAAGTTTTAACGTGTATTGTTACTCAAAATGACGTTATTAATATAACTATTAACTTATTTTCATAATTTTTTTATTGTAACTATGTGTATCAAAACCCATGTAATTTGAATGCCCTAAGTTTACATTTGATTCGGCGCTCCATGTATGTCTAGCAGTCAAATGACTGCCAGCTATGATACTTCATAAATATTTCGCGTTATTTCGCTGCCACCACTGTTGCCAATTCGTCTTGACGATCTTCATGGAAACGTTACGAGCATAATGGACAAAATTAGCTCTCCTCTCGCTGCTTTAACTTGTATTAATGTATTATTTCGCATCTTAAATCTCCTAACTGTTATCATTGTCCAAAGCAGTGGAATGGCAGCACAAGAACGTCTTTCGTTATTGAAGTAGTTAGATACTGACACATTTCATTGCATCATGAACAATCTCAGGTCAAATAAAAATATATAACATTTTATTATTAATTTTATATTGACTTGTTCAACATTTTAAATTATATACATCATAAGTAGAAAGTTTGTTGCGTGAGTGGTTGTTTTACGTGGTCTGTTTACGTCTAACACCGATAACAGCACGGTCGGTAAGCGAGGAGTCGGACCATCTAAAGTCGGATTAGTGTAGTTCTAATATAATTATATTCTCTACTTATAAAACTAATCTAGGTATAAATAATATATAAAGGGGTAAGAATGTCCGGAAATAATAAACCTAATAATTACGGAAACATAAGGCCCTTCAGTGCTATTTTGTTGTAGGTAGGCTTTGCTTGTTTATCCCAACCAAGGTTGAAACGAAATCAATTTGATATATAATTTCTATTTCAGGGGAACGGAATAACATATTTTTTCCTCAAACAGTGATGAACCTTTAGGCAAATAGATTTTTGTACCTGCATTAATATCGCAATTCCATGGATTCCATAAAATTCTTGTGTTCGTTTTGATAGTTTATAAGTAGGTTTTAAATTTTGACGCAATGTAATCCCCTCCACCTCGTATAGCGGTCATTTTTGTTTTGCAAGGCTAAATATCTTAAAAACGGTAATGTTTAGGAAAAAACTGTAAAAAAACTTGGGTCATTCTGTCATAAAAACAATGTTGTCATAAAAATATATTAGGTGTACGATAATAAATAACGGAGATATCGTGATTTTTTAAATTTAAAACATGCATTTTTGCCATTTCTTCACTAAAAAAAGTTTTAACTTATAACAATCACAATTCATCAGTTATTTATAATCCTATAGCCAATATCTTCATTTCATTGGTTGAGGACACTATGACATAGCTTTTTTATTCTTACAGATTTTTTCCTAAATATTACAGTTTTAAAGATATTTAGCTTTGAAAACAAAAATAGCCGCCATTTTAAAATAGTACAAAGTAGAATCTTAATATTTCATGCCAAAATGGGTCGTATTATATGTAATATATGTACCAAGTTTGGATTTGATATCATCAGACTTTCCTAAGATATGCCGTATTAAATGGAAAACACATAACAGCAAGATAGACGGAAAAACTAACTAAACGTTTTAGGACATAGCTTTATATGAACATTTTTTTTATTTTTGTATGAGAAATCATATCCCAAAGTCCTGAATGTTTTTTTCAACATCCTGTATACTTTCAACAGATAAGTAATATATATGGTCTCGTCTCAAGAGTCTCAAGACAGAATAGTGAGACAAGTGAGAATGGTACAAATTAGTTCGTGCATATTTTTAATGTTGGGAAGAGTGTTCAGAAATAATTTGATTGATGCTAATTTTTAACCTACGTTGATCTATGGTCTGATTGGCCCAGGTATTCACATTTTTATACTCTTGTTATAAAACAATAATAGTAGCCTCTTTTGTAAAATTTGTATATACGAAGTAGCCGATATTCGCGCCAAAAATGTGAAAAAATGAACATTTTAATGTACGCTTAACAATATTCTACAAAAATAAGTTGTATAAACTTTTTATGTAGACTGCTTAATTTCACCGTAATTCTTAAATATATAAAAACAAGTGCCACTGTGAAAAACAAAAGGTAACTTCAACTAATTTTATCCTTGCTTCATGGGATTGAATTATATCACAAAAACTATAAATAATTTAATTAGCTTTGAAATTATGGGCCTAGTAAATATATTTGTTAACATGATGGCTTCATAAAGAGCGATTAACGTACCGGACACCACGCCGGGCCTAGCAGCGCCGCGTATTGCGTAGTGACTCAAGCGCTTCTGGCTGTTAGCATGAGTCGGACTGCATATTTATACTTTGTTTACTGCCCTCCCTACGTTGCTTGTTGAATACTGCCTATGTTCATTAATAACATCATCTTATAAGGTTTGTATTCATCGTTAACAGTGGGTCTTGTCAATTTAGTGTTCAGTTAACCATTGCATTGAGCGGTTCGTTGGCATTTTGTGTTTCGTTATAACGTTTTATTTTTTGTACAGGATTTCGGTTGTGTTGTGCCAAGTGCAGTGAAATGCTGATAGTTGTGCTAATTTCATGGATTGTTGAACGAGGGAAATAAAATGGAAGGAAACCTTTAAAAATGGTAAACACTTTTTAATCTGAACTGTTAACTTTACAGTTAGACACACCTTATAACCAAAAGCTAATAATAATGACTGATTTGAACAGTGTTTGCATAATATGTAATAAGGAAGTCAAAGATGCCGGAGTATAGATAGAAAAGACTAAATCCATAAGTTACTTGCTAATTTCGTTATGGTAAAAGTACATTTTGTATTCAGGAAAAATTATATCAGCCCTAGCAATATTAAAGCAGCTTTTAATGCGGAAAAGTCGCAATCTTCTAAATCGCAGCACTTTCTCAGAGAATTATAGAAACCACTTTTGTTGGCAAGCATGACTGTTTGTTATGTGGATAAAAAGCGGTGTCTTCCCCAAAACTTCCTTCTAGATACCAACCAAATTCATGATCTTTCAACGATTTAAATAAAGCAAACGCTCCTTAATGCTTGTGATGATAGAAATTATGATTGGGCCTGTAAAGTTATGGGCCTGTAATTAAGTCCAGGCTTTTATATGTAACTAGCTGATGTACCCGTCCTTCGTACGGGTTGTATATAAATGGTATATTAACTAAAAATCTTAACAACCCACATAATTTTACAATATTAAAATTACATTTTACACTTTTAAAGTAGAATTAAATTAAAGTTAACGAAATATACTATGGCAGATAATTCGGGTACTGTTGTCAAGTCGAGGAACTCTGTCGGGTAGTGAACGGTGTGGTTTTTGGGACTGCAAATCGGTACACGTAATACTTTGGATTCGATTTTAGAAATAAAAGAACTCAAGTACAACAACATATTAACCGCGTTTAATTTAACATTTAAAATACTTTGATACATTAATCTTTACATTCCAAAAAATTAATAGTAATGTAACGAAACATTTAACTTTAAAAACATTGACAAACCTCTTTTAAAATCACCATTCTTGCCAGGTCCTGTTTTCATTATAATTGTAAATAAACAATTTAAACTTGGAAAAATCATATGTTTTAAAACATATGACTACTTGATTTTATTTAAATAAATGTAAATCAATATATACGAACTGTTCTAACAGTGGTCATGGTTAAATGAATGGTATTAAATATTGTATATGTCCGTTCCTCCCTTTGGAATAGACCTACATTTGTGATGATCTCTGTTGCTTGTTCATTGGTGGACTTGAGGATGGCACAATCACAGAGCCAGGCACTTTCCAGATTAAACTAGCCCGAGGGGATTTTAAGGAAGTGAATAGGCCTATGTGTTGCATGGGTTCAAGATCTACCTTTGTGTAAAGTTTCAGCCCAGTCGGTTAAGTAGTTTTTGCGTTCACCCGGAACATCAGACAGACAGACAGACAGACAGAAACCACCTCTTCTTTATAATATTATAGATTGATTTAATTGCGGCTGAGCCCGGTACCTTGGGCAATGTTATAAGAACTTTAACGTATGCAAACCTAAACATATTGAACATATTGTGGCCCACAGAGCCACAGAATAGAAATAGAGAGGACAGCGGGTGCGGCAGGTGAAGCCACGCGAATATCGGTGGTGTGCCCCAATCATTGGAGGGGAGAGCGGTGAGTCATCTGAGTCCCGCGCGTCTTGAGCATACAGTTGCATACAATACAATGTTGACTGTCCGGATCAAGCTTGTATAATCTAATGCTATTCGCTTACAGTCTAATCTAATTATAAACCTTAGATTAAAATTATGGCAATTAAGACTTGTACTATTAAAGAAACATATTTTAAAACTCGTTAACCAATGGCCTGCCCAAATATTGCCAATACCAGTTGGAAACCCCAAGTATTTAAGCAAGTAAGTATTCAATTCTCTTATGTTGCTTGACAATTCTAACACTAATGTAATTTTCGGATGGACAGTATTTCCTAAGACATTTTCTTGTCCTACAGACCAGAGCGATAGGGATAAATAAACCCATTCGTAAAGAACAAACATCATGTCAAAGTCAATCATTCATATAACACTCCTGAACATCCTCTTACACTAATGAATGACAGAGAGAGCACATTGCGTTGTGTTTACGTCGAGCAGCACGGGCCGAGGCGACACGCGGCAGCTCGTAGTGGCAGCGCCCGAGCGTCGCCGCAACACAATTGTTGCTACCTTTTCAAACTGATTTTTTCCACCAATCGTAAATTTGTCGAAAAAATATATGTTATGATTTAACTCAAGCTCTCAAACTTTGTCGCTTACAAAACTTTCCTGACCAAACAATAAAAATATTCCTCTATTACTCACTTTTCCATGTTTTAATAGTTAATTTAATAATTTCTTCAAATATTATTAGTTATTAAAAATACGCAATAGAATAGATTTAAAATTTTTAAGCTTATCAAAATTGAGGAGTACTAACAAATATTATCTACTATAAGTGTGTCTAATCATCACATATTTGGTTTTCTGCAGCTGTGTGCAGCAGTTCCCGGGACTTGCCCGCAAGAGCGGTAGGGAATTGGCTTCACTGCCTATAATGCTTGTTGTATAAACGTAGCCCCTCTATTTCTATTCTGTGCTCGCTGGGACGGCCTTTATCATCCGAGACTGTAGATTTATTTAATCTGCATACGAATTACCTTGGAAATGACAATGAGTGCCAGTATTCACTACAAGATTAAGAGAGATTGTAGTTGAATTAAGTGGTTCTGATATAGACTATAGTGATTATTATCTCAAGTCAAAACTTGTCGAGTTTTTCAAAGATATAATTCCCGCCATTTTAATTTCTTATAAATAAATTACTAAACTAATTGCAATTACTAAACACTTGTTGGCTTAGTTTATTTTAATAAGATTAAACACTGTCCTGCGGTAGTTTGCTTGTTTTCAATGCTTATCATGTATACTTTCCTTATTTGTGTTGTTCAAATTACGAAAGAGTATGTTGTTAATACTTTTGTCGTTCCAAAGTATAGCTTATTCGTTTTCATTGAATTATAACATACTAGTGGCTTGAAGGGGCCATTGCCCCTAACCTTTCTCCAATATATGCCTTATTTAATTTGTTTACTCTTTAAATGCTGAGAAAAATAAAAAATATAAAGTCGCATTTACATTATAAAACATGTTTTATAAACTTTTGTTTGTCAAACATGTTTAATAAAAATTTGGTTTTATTAAACTTGAACTTGTGTTTATAAAACTTTTGTCGTACAACATTAATGTTATGCACTAACTATTAACTATTAACTATTAAATTATCGAACATTTTTCAATCACAAGCCCGCCCAAAAAACTAAAGTCGCCATGATTGTTTCAAGCGACGAGTGAGGACGCTTTTATTTGGGACAAAATTTGAAAAATCATTGTAAAATACAACGAGCTCGCACGCAGCACGCTGACGTGAGGGAAGTGAATTTCCACATAAAAAACTTTTAACAATCAAAATCAGTGTAAAAGCATTGATTTTACCAAATTTTATCAAAATCTGAAAACATTGTTTTTTTATGTTCTGATGCTCCTGGTTCCATTTACCTGCAATGCTAGGAATACAATTTTGCTCATTAGAAGGTTAGGAGAAGTTTCAGTCAGGCTTGAAAATAGGCTTGAGGTGACTGTGGATGATTAAAATACACCAACAAATGAATAACAGGATTTTCTACTGTAAAACCCCCATAAGACAACGTACTGTGTTTAGTCGTTATACATTTTATTTAATAACTCGATAAATATTTGTGCTAGAATGATGTGATAGCTTAAAAATTTCGCCTCACTAATATCTATCTTATTAAATGTATACATTTTAAATCCGGGGCTTTACTGACCTTTTTTGGGCCAAAAACACAACATTTGAAAGATTAATCCCTAAAAAAGGGGGTTACAGTTTTCCGATTGTTTTGCCGAACGAACGTGTCCAACGGATTATAGAAAGGAATTTCCCTACCAAATTTGAAGTAAATCGGACAAAAAATGCGACCGCTAGAGTGCAAAAACATATATATAAGGTTTGTAAAACACAAATTTCCTTTGATCTTTACCAACTCCGGTCGGGAAATCTGCAACCTGTTGTAAAACACGATTTTTGGTTGTAAAACACGCTTGTTGTACAACTTTGTTTAATATTTTTCATTGCATTCTTAAACATGTTCAAATCGATTACTATAATTGGTTGTACAAGTTTATAAAAAAGTTGTATAGTGTAAACGCGGATTAAGAAGGGTCACATGTTAGTTCTTAAACAAAGACAACCATTTATTAATGTAAACAAAGCAGACGTTTTGAAATCCGCATGCTTTTTTCATGGGGGGTATTTTACGTATTTTATCGTTTGCTGGTAACATTTTAGAAATACTGTTATTTTTCCCGAGTCTCCGTGATCAAGACCTTTAATTTGAGCCGTCTCCCATCATCCTGCGATTTGTCAAACTCCCACAATTTTGACCTCAAAATTTCGCTTACAGAATTATATATTAAGGTTTTAAAGTTTTAATTGTAAGAAGGCTTATGTGAATTCCCACACGCACACGGATAGTCTGTGTGGGAATAATTCCATTGCACAGACAATATTTGTAAAAAATCACTATTAAACAGGGCGTAAACCATTAATGTATTTTTCGTGTAACTCATATGGAACATTCATTAAAGTTTATGATACAATTTTAAGCATGCTTACAGTCAATTAATTATACTTCACCTTCGATTAACCAGACTAGAATTAGTTTAAAATAAAAACCCTATGACATTGTAACAGATTTTTAGTATATTTAAAACTAAAATAATACATGGTTGAATAAAAATAGAATAAAAAGCACAAAGTAAAAGATTAGCTAACTAACTTTTTTAACTTTATATAAAATATAACTATTGAGTACTAATATATATCCCTTTTACTGTTCATGGTCAAAATTAATACCTCTTAGTTGACTTTTTAAATCCTGAATTTAAAGTTGAAAATATTTCTGAGAATTATGTATATAAAATAACAAAAGATCTGAAAAACAAGTCATCAGTTGGCTGGGATTGAATTCCAGTAGAAATATTGAAACACAATGCTCTATTTTTGGCACCTGTTGTGAGAAGCATTACCAGCCTTTCCATTAGCAATGGTGTCTTCCCAGAAAAATTAAAATTTGGGAAATTTATTCCAATTTATAAAAAGGGTTCCAAATTAAATAACTATCGACCTGTTTATATCAAAAATCATTGAAAGAGTCATGTATGATAGCCTAAGTCAATATCTTGAAAAACTCTTTCTTCTATCAAAATCAATTTGGTTTCAGAAAAAACAAGAATACACAAACAAAACTTTCTGATTTTATAAATAGGACCCTGTCAGCCTCGGATGGATAATGGAATGCAGCTGCTATGTTCTGTGATTTATCCAAGTCATATGACTGCATCAATAATGAACTGTTATTGCAAAAATAACACGTTGCGTTATTCCAACCCCTAACACGTTGCATATCATATTAAAGAGAAGAAAGAAAGAAAATGAATTCCGCAAACTAGACCTCTCTATGTTTATTTAATCTAATGCCAGCTAAAAGTTTATTGATTTTTTTATTTAAACTGCTCAGATTTGCCTCCTTGCCAAAAACCAGATACAAAGGGGGCAAATCCAACTTCCCCTTGATTAGATCTTTGAACGAAGACCATTTAAAGTGCAAGAAATACACTTTAAAACCTTCTTTGTTTTTGCTAAGAGGTAAATGGAGTCCTTATCCTAATCATAAAATAAATAAATTATCATATTACCTATAATCATATTACCAATGTAGGTTGCGCTAGCACAAAGAATATCAAACAAATAATTTTAACTGTTGTTGTAAATTATTTCTTAGTATTTTTAGGGAGTGGTATATAAATTTGATTGGTCTAGTTTGATTTTTTTCCAAAAATCGTGAACGAAATTTAGGATTGTTCCTCTTGAACCGATGAGCAATCAAGTGACTTCAAAGTTTTAAAATTAGACATTATCTGGCAATGTTTGTAGCGCCTAAACTAAATAGTCTTATCGACGATGTATGATAAAAGTAATCTGTAATTCTGTAAGCGAAACTTGTAGGTCAAAATTGTTGGAGTTTTTCAAATTGCAGGGTGATCGAAGATGGCTCAAATTAAAGATCTCGATCCCAGGGACTCGGGAAAAATAGCAGCATTTCTAAACAGTTATTAGAAAACGGGAAATCATGTAAACCATCCCCCATAAGAGAAGAATGGGGATTTAAAAACGTCTGCTTTATTTATATTATAACATGTTACTAAGTCCGCCTAAATGTCTATGTTACTTACGAACTGACACGTGTTCCTACTTATATTGTTTTACTTTCATTAGCATGTAAAGAGTAAACAAATCAGACGAGGCAGAATATTAGAGCAAGGCTTGGGCCATGGCCGGGACCTACGATGGCCCTTTATGCCACTTATAATATAGTAATTTACTTCTTCTATTATTTACTAGCTGGTATCCCGTCCTCCGAAAGGGGGTTGTAATGTAGTTATAAAACCAACTTACATTTTACTTACCATTACCATGGTAATCACACACTATATTTAATATCATTATATCATTGTATCATTATATATTTCCCATAAGATTAAAATTGGAACTATGAACAATAATGAGGCAAAATTCGAATTACAAGAGACAATAAAATAAGGTTATTGATTTAAAATAGCCTAAATGTAGCTATTGCCAAATTTGCTATTCCACAGAGAAGTAATATGTTACTTCTCTGCGGCTATACGGTCTAAGGTTGTCGTTAAAACAGAAAAAGCATTACTAGGACTTTAAAATTGACGGGATTTCATGAAAAAAGTCTTAAAACTAAATAAATGTATAGGCCTTTTTGTGCTTCTTCTTCGCTGTATGTTTATTTGGAACGTAAATTTTTGTAGAGGCCAAATGTGAAAATCTCATTTTATTTAAGTTTTAAAATGCGCCTGATAACTTTCTCATGTTTTATTGAAGTCGATTGATTGCCTCGTATTACCTCGTATATACATTTACCGTAATGGAATTTCTTGTAAGCAATTTTCTCACACATCCCTTAGTAATAACAACACGTAATAAGGTCAGAGTTATTAAACAATTGAAAAAGTTGTTCTAACCATTTACACCTCAAGAGCAAAAATTGACCCTCTTCAAATTGACACCATCCACCTGTGCAGGTGTAGTATGCAGTATGCACAAGGTAGAGTGTAGGCGAGGACGTCGCGTCGGTCAGGTCCCAGGTCTTAGTGGCACATGCCCCCTCCTTGTACAAACGGGCCCTGAGTCCGGTCGGCCGAGTTTGTGACACTTCAGTGGTTTCTTTTAAGGCCATAAACTTCTCTCTCATCTTTGATACTCGAAGGTAGTTTATGGTGGTGGTGATAGCGACTGCATCTCGGCCATTTTCCTTGTCCGGGAATTTGCCTTTTCTTACTGCACTTGCTTACTATTTGCAGCCGTGATATGTAAATACAAATCGTGCTGATAATGAAAACTATTATCATCATTGTTTAGTTAGTGGAATGTTAACAAAAATTAAGAGGAAATAAAATATAATACATCGTAGTAGCAGTACATGATGCTCAAGCATAACATGAATAGCGGTTGCAGAAAATGTTGAAAATATCAGGCTCCACTATTAGTTATACAACTTCGTAAGCCCTATAGGGAAAATAAGAAAAAACTCAAACACATTTTAGAGTCAAGATTACAACTATACTGAATAGTTAAGATGTCCTGTAAATGTTATAACTATACTAATTAGTTTTTCCTTAGACAATCAAGTTTTTATTACCGTTATTTCAAAATTTGTTTTAATTTTATATTTTTACAAACAAAAACGGTTGTTTAATCAGTTATCCCATATCGAAGTAAGTATTTCTACGCACTAACTATTGGACAGGCCTGCTTATTATACATCTAAACAGAGACAATTTAGGTCCGAGGACACCGAGCTATGCTCGTTGATATTTGATTAGTTTCGTAGGTGAAACCATAGATCATAGATTAAGCATACTCCTTAGGAGATCACCCATCGTAATGGGACAAGCGTACACGGTCTGCTTGTACGTCCAAGGCGACGGCGGAGCTAGTTCGGAACGTCTACGCTGCCGCGCTGCTGTCGCTGCCCTTCCCCTCTCCCCCTTCGGCCGCGCGCCCATCCTGACAGCCCCTCCGCTAACCCCTCTTAAATCTCCCATCTCCCAACCCCCAACACACACACTCCACTGAGGGCACCGACCGAAGCCCGTTACCACGTCCCGCCACCGCCAACGGCCGAGGCGCCTCGCCGAGGTGGTGTACTGCCTGAAACTGCCGCAAGCGTCTTTCGATTTTCATAGGAATGTCATGACCCATTCACATTACAATGTTATATTATTATACGCTAGTTATTAACAGGTGAAGACTGAGAAAGAATATGTTCGACCTTGCCTTATAAATCTGATTAATGATTATATTAATTGTTTTTGAGTTTTCCCAATAAATTTATTTTATATTTTGCGAACCATAAATTTAAACTTTTGTAGTTGCAACATATTTTAATAATGGATGCTGTTTTTTTTTCAAAGCAAGTACCGAGTCCAATGTGGTTGTGAAATCACTGTGATTTATGAAAGTCCAAAATTCATGAAATCTTAATAATCTCAGATGATAATAAATTCACTGTTCCTTAATTATGTCCGCATTGTTGTTCACTGTTTCCTGCTTCATTCCTCATAAGCAATAAGCATAAATTAGTTGTGGTCCAGAAATGTCAAGAAGTCTTTACCATTTATCAGGGGCGGAAAATACGACCGCAAAGTTTGTTATCGGCTGAAAATTGAGTACCAACCTTATTTAATGCCGGAAATGTACTTAATCGCTCAAAAACGGCAATCGGACCGCATTTTCTCGGTAAAAAACAAAGCCGGGTCGTGTTTTATATACAAAAGCGAAGTCCGAAACGCATTTTACCGGGCAAAATCAGATATTTGGCCGTGTTTTATCGGTAAAAACATAAATTTTGCCACAACTTGGTGGTAAAAAACTCTTCACTCAAAAACACCAAAATGAGTGAATTTTTTAAGTATAATGGAATGGACCACGTTTTATTGGCCTCAAGTGGCAAGCGAGCCGCATATTATCCACGGAAATAGCAATATAGCCTTGTTTTAGCGCCCGAAAAAAGCAATTGACCGACAAACCCCTTTTGCGATTTGTAGGGCAAAAACATTGACTTCAAAACATTTAAGGGCCGCATTTTATCGGCCGAAAAAGTCTGCGTTTTACAGAAAAAAATTGTTTAAACAAAATAGGCAATTCCACTTCATTCTATTTGCCGAAAACAACCGTTTTCCTAGCATTTTAAAGTCCGAAATCGACGGTCGCAACTTGTTTATTGACCGAAAATGACGACCGAGCTTCAATATATTCCAAAAATCACAATCTAACCGTGATGTATCATAAAAATTGGCAATCGGACCACATTTCCCGAACGAAAAATAAAGCCGGATTCCGTTTTATATTCGTTACACTATTCGTTCAAATTTATATATATGTATATATATGTATATATATATATATATATATATATATATATATATATGTGTGTGTGTGTGTCCGTGAATGCGATAACTTGAGTAAAATACGTCCGATTTCGATGAAATTTGGCTCAAATGTGTAAAGTGACATTTATGACTTTAAGTTCGAAAACAAGAAAAATCGGGCCATGGGAAGAGGGGTTTATGGGGGTTTTAAATTTTCCAAAAATCAGTTTTATGCATTTTTTACCCAAAAATTTTTAAAACACTTAATTTTGGTTTAGACCATGTTATAGAGCTTAAAAAAACAAATAATATGGTATTTTGAATTATTAAGCTAGGTTAAGTGGTTGCGGAGAAAATAAAAAAAAACCTACTCATAAAATCTCCTATGTTAATCTTATGGGAAAAAGGTTTTTGGCTTTTCCTAAGTTAATTCTAATGTAAACTTCACATTTGCTTTTACCAATCAACTCAGCTCCACAAAACAATCATTTTGGTGTTTAAATTGTGATTCTACGTCCAACCGTTGCAGAGATATTCAAAGTGCTAAACACAGTACGTTGTCCAATGTTATCCTTATGGAGAATAAATAAAATTTGATATCTCCATTATTAATGAATGTATATTGATGAAACTTGACACGTGGGGTCACGTAGTACAAGTATATTGATATTGGCTCAAACAATTTTTTTTTTTTTATCATCCCAGTAGCAGCGAACCTGCGTATTCAGCCCCATGTTATTCGTATGGAGAATAAGTAAAATGTAATGACTCCCTTAATTATGAACATAAATTAATAAAACTTGGTATGTGGCTTCACCTAGTTGAGTTATATTGATATTTGCATAAAACCCCATTTTTTTAGTTCCTTGTTGCAGCAAACCTGCTTACTCATCTCCCATGTTATTCTTATGGAGAATAATTAAAATGTTATATAGTGCCTACTTATGATTGAATATTGATTAAACTTGGTATGTGGCTTCACCTAGTTAAATTATATTTATATTTGCATAAAAACCAATTGTTTGTGTTCCTTGTTTCAGCAAACCTATCTACTCATCACCAATGCTATTCTTATGGAGAATAATTAAAATTGTATATACCGCTTATATATGAATATATTTTTATGAAACTTGGTATGCGGCTTTATATGGTATTAAGACATATATTATGCATTGGAAATTCGCTGAGTACGCAGGTTTGCTGCGACTGGGGTATTTTACGAATACAGTCGGCGATTCGACCCCGATCTATCACCAAAGAACGCCTATTTTTCCGCATCGTATGGATCAAAAACAGAAATTTACTTACATTTAATGGCCCGAAATGACGATCGGCAACGTTTTTTATTGTCTGAAAATGTCAACCAAAACTTGTCTTATTGACTGGGAACGACAGCGAGGTAGAAAACATGTCGGGATAGACCATGCTCGCGCCCATAGTCGGGATAGACCAAAATTCGGTCCAGCTGTGCTCAAGGTCACATCTCAAAGTGTAGGATTCGGCGGTCGCAGCCGCAGTGCTCAGTACAGCGTCTTATGGGTTATTGGCGACGCGTCCTCAGTTAAATGAGGTTTACGGCGCAAGAGATTTTTTTATAGTAAAATGGTTTTTGGGATCGAATTACTGAATAAATTCTTTATCTTTTGGTACTAAATTAAAATGTATTTAACCTCTAATTATGACGTAAAAACACGTGTAAGTTTCAATATTAGCATACAAATCTCGATGTTCACGTACTCAACCTGGATTTTCATAGAAATTAATTAATTAACGACTCAATGACTCCCATATTTTATTTACTCGATACATGAGTCAACTCTTTTCGTGAAAATAACTATATAATAACAATTGTACGGCTTTTAAAGAGGCTTAGTTTTGAAATTTGACACAACAAATTTGATTCCATACCATCGCATTTATAGCTTTGGTAGAAAAGTTTATTCAAAATTAAGTATCTTTCGTATTCGAGTTCCTTGACATGTTCCTCAACTTTTAACGCCAATATGATTTTTATAGGATTGGTTATTACAGTATTGGCTGATGTAGAGGCTTAGTTCTGAGTTTCGACGTAAAACCATAAGTTCATTCATAATTTTGATTAAATATTTAGCTCTCCATGGTTTTTACCTCCCTGGGGAACGACAACCGAGCCGCATGAACGAGAATGGCCGAAAAAGACGTTTTAAAACTAAATTAACGAATTTTCACCGAAATTCCTGTAAAATTATCCGATCTTCCAGGAATTTCCGGTCTGTGAACTCTCTGTAGTAGTATTACAGAAGGCATATGAATCTGACTGACGACGCATCAATCAGACGACAAGTCGAGATGATGCTGCCGGGCAGACGTAGCACTGAAATTGAACCAATTGTAGATAATTTTGACTTATTTTCATATGTGGAATCAAATTCTGCGAATCACACCACGCTTTTTTGTGACACCCTGTATATATTTTTTTAATTACACATATTTGCCTGATTAAAATTAAGTTTATTTTTATTATATAAGGTAGTCATGAATTCCTTTCATGAAACGTGACAAAAGTGTTTTTAAATAACCCTTAGGCCTATATATGCCATAACAATTTTAAGCAGATACGTTTACTTGATATTTTGTAATAATCGTTTAAATTTGAGATTTACTCACACATTGTAAAAAAACACCGATATTTTGCACTGTTTTTCCTTATATAAATTTAAAAAGCAATGTAAAGATTTGAAACTCCGTAATATAAAATTTGACAATATTTCCGTTCATTTGATAGGTCTCTCGTTAAAATCGGACTGGCCGTTTCGTAGGTGTTATAACGTAAACGTATCTTAAAATCAGCCACAAAATCAATGTGATACGCTATATCGTAAATAAATATTAGATAACAACCTTGCTTTGAATTGATGAGTAAATCACGTTTCATAATAATTACTGATATTCTTTAATTTCAAACCTGTATAATTTCTTAATGTTTCTCAATTTTTTCAAAAAGAACATAAATTTTATTTGAACTTAATAAAGGTTTTCAAAGTTAATTACTCAAATCACAGAAATTACTTTATTTATTTTAATAATTTTAAATTTTTCGCGGAGTTTTTTTAGCCGGTAAAAGTCCGGCACTACTCTCGAATACGGATTTTTGAGTGTCATGAGGATTTACTCTCCGCCCCGACGAAATTAAAAGGAAAAAATAATAAATTGTGAAAAATAATCAAGTGGGATTTTAATAAGTAAATATTGTTTGTTATGAATTCACTGAATCATTGGTAATGAAATATCGGTTATACATACTATACACTTATTACACTAATTTGTAATTATAACTGTAAGAGTATTTTCACAAGCGAACGTAGAACATTTCTCAAGGAAGAAGCCGCTTTACGATTTGACGAAAGGAAGGCACGAAGGCGAAGGCACTGGGGCTGGTGGCTGGCGGACGCCCTGCGAGTGCGAGCGAGCCACGGCACTACGGCAGTGTCGCGTCGGCAGCGCCTATCTTTCTCACTCCCTCTCTCTCTATCGCACAAGTACTCCCGCTCTCTCTCGCACACGGATGTCGTATCCCCTCCTAGCCCGCGGATCGTTGGTTCCTCACGTGGCCACGAGCTGCGCCACTGCGCTGATGCCGTCGGCACTAATTCTATGCTAGTACTAGAAAATCCCGTAGGAGCACGCCACTGTTCACCCGTCTTCGTCTGACAACTTGCCCATGCAATATCTCCTAAGGAGTATGCTGAGTATGCTTAATCTATGGTGAAACATATGTCTATAAACAATCTTAATTCAATGGGTCTGGTCACTGTTTTCAAGAAATCATGTGTTGATACTTTACCTTATTCAACTGCTACTTTGACAGTTTACTGGTTAATTTATTCCCAGCTGTTATGATTCTTTTCTTTTTATTTGAAACTCCATAAGTCCAATATTACAATTTTCCATTTTCAAATGAGATTTTTAACCAAATATGAATTTCCATGGGGCTGAGGTTTTTACCAATCGTACTTTTAGGTCCAAATGAATCTAATTCCAAAGTTTGAACAAATTGTTCCGCTGGATTCCGAGATAAATTTTTCAGACAGACAGACATTGCTCATATCAGAGTAAAGGATTGGCCCTCAACATATCAATTATTTGATAGGTTTTTCGATTCTGTATTATCATGTAGAATATTTTCAAATACATTTTATTATCCTCCACATTTATTATATTTGGGTGTAGAATCTTAAAACATATAGCCAGTGCTTCATTTTAGTTACACCTCGTATATCTAATTTGTTCCAAGGATATTATTAATTTCAACAGAACATAAATCGTTATATTATTGTAGAATGTTCGTGTATAAATTGCTTATAGTAATATAGTTGTTACAAATTGAAGTAAACGGTATTGTACCTAAAAATGTGATTGGTGAATCTACATTACCGATACAAATTAAGCAGGTTTAGTCGGAAACTCCAACGATTTGGAGCAAATACGTTCAACTTATATTGATTTCAACAGAACATAGTCAAGGAAAATAATCAAACTGCTCGAATTTGTTGACTCTCACTGTGTGAGCAATAAGAACATGCAAATGTATGATTTATTTGGAAAGCGTTGAGTGGTCTAACCGATTCACAGACAAGCGGGCGGGAAGTATACAGGCTCGGAAATATCCCGGGCCTCGAGTGAGTACAGAAAATTATGATGGAAGATAACAATCTTTGAACATCTGCAAGTGAGTCAGGCCAGATGTGTTTTGGCTGCCACTTGCGCGGCAAAAATTTATAATCGGGATGCGTATTCATCTTAACAATGTTGCCACTTTTAGGCTGCCGAGTCCACGGCAATTATTTATAGGAACATACTCGTGGTGTATCCTTTAAAAGCAGCAGCGTTCCATGTGGTAGAATGGCGAACTACATTTTGTCATACACCTATCAAAAATACGTTATTTGGCTGCCTCTTCAAATCTTCAGGATTTCTTCCTGCCGGCTTCCTCAGTTGATTTAACATGTGATGTGCATTTGGCGGCCGGATACGGCAGCCAAGTGCACCGGCCGCCATGTTGAATGCGGTTTTCACCATGAAAGGCAGCCAAATGCCGTATGAGATTATATATATATATATATATATATATATATATATATATATATATATATATATATATATATATATTTTGTGTTTGCACTCTGGCGGTCGCATTTTTTGTCCGATTTGCTTCTAATTTGGTAGGGACGTCCCTTTCTGTAATGAGACAAGTTCGGTAGGCAAAACAATCGGAAAACTCTAAACCCCTTTTTTGGGATTAATCTTTCAAATTTCGAGTTTTTGGGCCCAAAAAGGGTCATAAAAGCCCCAGATGTAAGATAAATGCATGTAAAAGTATGGGAATTAAAGAGGCGAAAGTTTTAAGCCCTCGCTCGTCATTCTAGCATAACTATTTACCGAGTTATTAAAGAAAATGTGTGTCGACTAAACACAGTACGTTGTCTTATGGGGGTTTTACACTAGAAAAGCCTGTTATTCCTTTGTTAGAGTACTCTTATCATCCCCAGCAACCTCACGCCTACTTTCAAGCCTGTCTGGACCTTCTCCTAACCTTATAATGTGCAAAATTGTATTCCCAGCTTTGCAAGTAAATGAAACCAGGAGTATCAGAACAGCCAAAAAAAATCAATGTTTTCAGATTTCAATAAAAATTGGACAAATGTATGTTCTTGCACTTATTTTGAGTTTTAAAAGTTTTTATGTGGAAATTCACTTCCCTCACGTCAGCGTGCTGCGTGCGAACTCGTTTTAGTCTATTCTGAAGAGCACACCGACTTCTTAGGAGTCGTCTAGTTTTATATTTTTAACACAGGGAAACTAAACGATTTCAGTTTGTTACATTACGTTTTGAAACGTTACCCTATTATGGACTTCCGTCTTTACTCACATTTCAATGTTGAGACTGCAATACGCAATTTTAACATGTCAGTAGTTCGTGATCACTTTGAATATATCATGTTTCATAAGATAGCCTTGAGTACTTTTGTACGGTTGAATGATTTTACGAAGACAGGTGATAAGCTCCTGTATTGGACTACATCTGTTATCAGATAAGCGGCACGAACATTTCCTATTACGACCTCAGTAGCTCACCCTTTGTTAACTATTATCTGGCCAAAACATCATCCTTGAAAAAAAAAACATGAATACACTATTACTTATTTGGAATGAGGTTTAAACCTAATGGATCACTTGTGTTGAACGTGCTTCTAAAACATATTGGTCACGTTAAATCAAAAGGATCCTGTAAATTTCAAACTGCTGGGTAGCGTAGTGGTTAAAGCGCTCGCCACGTGATCTGAGGTGCGCCATTACGATTCTAGGCTAAATGTAAAAATTTGGTAAAAGTCTGATATTGGATTCAGCTGCAATTTATAATTGACCTATTTATGCTTTATAACAAAGAGTTGACGTTAGGTAGTAACAAGACGAGGATTTGGACCGTTCCCTATCATAAAGTAAAAAGTTCCATTAGCTTATATAATCACAAGGCAAAATCCAGTGTTAATCTTATAAACTACTACTACTTGTAATACAATGAGGTTTATAGTTATTTTTTAGCGAATTTCCCCTATAGGGAAGAAGCTTTTACCGTAGTCGGCATGGTAAGACCTAGGCCCAGGACCATGATAACTTTTCGTTTTGAGGTCCCCAGACCCCAAAAACACCATTCGTTCGAAACTGTATATATATATATATATATATATATATATATACATACAGTTTCTATATATATATATATATGTGTGTGTCCGTGAGCACGATAACTCTCGTAAAAATTATCCGATTTTGATGAAATTTAGTATAAACGTGTAAAGCAACATTTATGACTTTAAGTTCGAAAACCAGCCGGATCGCTCTATCCGAAGGGGTATTTTGGGGGGGTTTTGTACCCCAAAAATGGGTTTTTTGAATTTTTTACATATAATTTTGGAAATAGTCAAATTTTATTTTTTCCCATTGGATTCAGCTTAAAAAAACACACAATTTGGTATTTTGATCATTTCTCTATGTCAATTGGTTACCGAGATATTGAAAGTGCTAAACACAGTACGTTGTCTATAATGTTATAATGTTATTCTTATGGAGGAAAATAAAAATTTTATATCTCGCTTATTTATGAACGTATACTGACGAAACTTGGTATACGGCTTTATCTGGTTGTGGACCATTGACATTTCCTCAAAAAAACAATTTTTTGACAAAGGCTCCCGTAGCCAGCAAACCTGCATACTCAGGCCATGTTATTCTTATGGAGAATAAATAACGTGTTATCTCCCTTAATTATGAAAATAAATTAATGCAATTTGGTAAGTGACTTCACCTAGTTGAGTTATATTGATATTAGCATAAAACCCGATTTTTTGGTGTTCCTTGCTTCAGCAAACCTGCATACTCAGCCGCCATGTTATTCTTATGGAGAATAATTAAAATGTCATAAATTGTTTATTTATGAATGTATATTGATGAAACTTGGTATGTACCTTTATGTGGCATTAAGATATATATATGCTTTGGAAATTCGCTAAGTATGCAGGTTTGCTGCTACGGGGGTATTTTAACAAACCTTATTCATATATACAAATAAGAGCCAGGTGGCATGCCTCTTCTATTAAAATGTATTTTAATAAAATGCATATTCAAATCAAATGCGATTTTCAGAGAAATACCTACTTATAAAATAATATTTAATATATATAAATCATAATAAATTTGGAAATTTATCGTTGGGATTGAAGATAGTAGAGTAAATCTTCCCGAAAAAGGAATATAAAAGAAGACTATGCCAAATAGGTGGCAAGTATATTTAGCACAGTTGCTTTCCTGGCGCAGCGGAGTCGTTGATTGGTTTTTCCAAGGTAACAAAAAATCGACCCATCATGTCCCGCCCACCATAATTCGAAAAAAGTTGGGGACTTTTAAAGTTACCGTCTTTTATGTTCTGTGAGAATGAAAGCACACCTGAAATTTTGTGTGAATGCAGGATAAAAAACCTGTAACATATTTATAAATATTTTTGATGATTTTTTACATGAGTGTTCTACATTTTAATGAATCTCCCATATAGGGAAGAAGCTATTACCGTAGTCGGCATGGTAAGACCTAGGCCAGGGACCACGATAACTTTTTGTTTTGAGGTCCCCAGATGCCAAAATCACCATTCGTTTAAAACTGTATGTATATATCAGATCGACCTATCCGAAGGGGTATTTTGGGGGGGTTTTGTACCCCAAAAATGGGTTTTTTGAGTTTTTTACATATAGTTATTGAAAAATGAAAATTTTTTTCATTTTAATCAGTTTAAAAGACGCACAATTTGGTGTTTTGATCATTGCTCTATGTCAAATAGTTAGATATTGAAAGTGCAAAACACAGTACGTTGTCCAATGTTATTCTTATGGAGAATAAGAACAATTGTATATCTCGCTTATTTATCAACTTATCCTGATGAAACTTGGTATATTGCTTCATGTCGTTGTGGTCTATAGATATTTGCACTAAAAAACATTTTTTGGCCGATAGTTCCCGTAGCAGAAAACCTGCGTACTCAGCCCCCATGTTATTCTTATGTTATTCTAACGTGTTATCTCCCTTAATTATGAACATAAACAGTTTGGTATGTAGCTTTACCAATTCGAGTTATATTGATATTTTTATAAACCCCCTTTTTCTTGTTCCTTGCTTCAGCAAACCTGCATACTCAGCCGCCAGCTTATGGAGAATAATTAAAATGTCATAAATCGTTTATTTATGATTGTATATTGATGAAACTTGGTACGTGGTTTTATGTGGTATTAAGATACATATATATGCATTAGAAATTCGCTGAGTACGTAGGTTTGCTGCTACGGGGGTATTAGTTCATGTAGACATGGAATTGAAGATCGTATGAAAATCGTTCTTATTTTCCTGATTGTAAGACTAAATATTAAGAAAACAAAATACAAACTAAAACATAGTAAGATTATTTTTAAACTAATTTAAATGGTCATAATTTTATTTTACTATATATGTTAATTTTCTGAACACCATTTCTAAACTTGATGCAAGGATTATTTAATCTGAAGGACACAAATATATAATGCGTCATGAAATTTAGTTAATGTTATTTATTTTACATAAATATAACAGCGTAATTATTATACTAAAGTAAAAGCACTTCACTCCAGATTATTTTAAAAGATTTGTTCTGAAAAAAACGTTTATCCCTAACCCTGTAAAGCGTTGAAAAGCTATTGTAATTCCCTATGAAATCCTCTAATCAGAAGTTAGTGCCCGGAAATCCCTGGATAAAAGTAAATCCATTTTATCCTTGGAAAAAATACGGAACAACGATCTAAGAAGTGGCGAAAAGTTAATACCCATTATAGTACACAATTGTAAGGATATAATAGATTTACCTCATCAAATTTTATTTGAGAAGATACACTTCACGTAGCAAATACGATTATTGCTTTATCTATACTATTATAAAATAAACGGTACCAGGAAACTGACACATACTTTCTCACTTTTAGCACAATTTTAATGAATAAATTACTTTTTATTTACTAAATATAGAATACAAAGCACGGTCGAATGTACAGAAAATCTCTTTAAACAAGTAGTTTCAAAAATATCCACCCAAATCCCTGTTTAAGAGGCATTACAGAATCCATTGCTACACATGTGGTTTTAAGAGGGGAAATGCCCCCTATTCCCCCCCTGGGTTATTAAGGGGCAAGATATTTCGAATTTCCTCTGTTGTTCAATGCTAACTTGACAATCATATCAAGTTAGAACGAAATTGATCAATAAATAAGAGAGAAATAGTAATTTTTTCATTCCCCATAAGAATAAAATTGGACAACGTACTGCGTTTACCGCAAAATAAAAATTTAAATTTTCTCCGCAACTGTAATTGTAGAATAGTAATTCAAAATACTAAATTTTTAAGGTTTTTTAGCCTTTTTAATGGTGAACAGTAATATGTTTTATATTTATGTTTTTTTATGAAAAATCGAAAAAAACTGAATTTTTGATATTTCATGTCTTGTAATTTCTGAACCCGAAAGTAGTGGTGAAATGGCGGGGAGGGGCCACAATCGGCGCTTTTTTCCCATGTTATTCTTATGGGGAGCCGTTTTTGCGCCGACGCCAGCTCCCGCCTTACACAAGTTTCCTTGATAGCCTGTACTAATGTCCAACCCTTGCCTATATTAAATATAATTTCCCAATCCCCATCCCTCCTCTATATTTTTTAAAATTAATTTTCAAATTCAGGCTAAAAAACTATCTTTAGTGTTTATGGTCCGATTTGTCTGCAATTTGGATATGTTATTGTCCTAGGCAAGTGTTTTAATAAATTCCACTTACATTTCCCAAATTCACTATAACGGTCAAATTAAAAAATATTTTTTGAAAAATACTGCCAATTGCCACCTTCTTTATTAACTGTCCGATTTGTCTTCAATTTGGATATGTTATTGTCCTAGGCAAGTGGTTTAATAAATTCCACTTACATTTCCCAAATTCACTATAACGGTCAAATTAAAAAATATTTTTGAAAAATACTGCCAATTGCCAACTTCTTTATCTACTGTCCGATTTATTTAAAATTTGGATATGTTATTGACCTAGGCAAGTGTTTTAATAAATTCCACTTACATATCCCAAATTCACTATTACGGTCAAATTAAAAAATATTTTTGAAAAATACTGCCAATTGCCAACTTCTTTATTTACTGTCCGATTTCTTTAAAATTTGGATATGTGATTGTCCTAGGCAAGTGTTTTAATAAATTCCACTTACATTTCCCAAATTCACTATTACGGTCAAATTAAAAAATATTTTTGAAAAATACTGCCAATTGCCAACTTCTTTATTTACTGTCCGATTTGTTTAAAATTTAGATATGTTATTGTTATAGGCAAGTGTTTTAATAAATTAGCCTTACATTTCCCAAATTCACTATTACAGTCAAATTAAAAAATATTTTTGAAAAATACTGCCAATTGCCAACTTCTTTATTTACTGTCCGATTTGTTTAAAATTTGGATATGTTATTGTTGTAGGCTAGTGTTTATGCACCATCCACATTTTACAAATATTGCGGTTAAATTTTAAAAAATTTGGAAAAATACTGCCAATTGGCAACTTCTTTATTTATGGTCTGATTTGTTTAAAATTTATATATGTCATTATTCTAGGCTAGTGTATATGTACCATCCACATTTGACAAATTAACTATAATGGTCAAATTAAAAAAATATTTTGAAAAATATACTAACAATTTCAAACTTCTTTATTTACTGTCTGATTTATTTTCGGATATGTTATAGCTCTTATATAGGTAACAAGACCACACTACCACACGTTCCATTACCCCCTACAATACAGTATTTTGTCTTTTTTGTTTGTTTATTTTGCTGTAATCCCAAAACTGACTTTGCTGTTTATTGTCCGATTTGCCTACACTTTGGATATTGTCCTAAGCATTTATTGTCTGATTTATTTTTGGATATGTTATAGCCCCCAACTATTATATCTAAAATTACAATATTATTTCCACCTATAATACAGTTGATGTGTTGTTTGTTTTGCCGCAACCTAAAAACTAACATTGGTATTTGTGTTTTTACAAAACTATATTTTGTAAATTACTTCCAATAACTCCTTTATTTACTTTTCGACTTGTTATATCCCCTTATATCTAAATTTACCGTATATTTTTTCCTTAAATACCCCATTTCCAAATTCAATATTACGGTTGGATTAAAAAAAATAAATGCAAGCTTATTATATTTGCCACAAGCTTATTATATACATCCAGCTGTTATATTTGCCACATTTCCAATATTGTTGTGACCCTCTCAACTACCTCTCATTGTAATATAATAAGTAATATATATCCACAAAATATTTATGGAACTGCCTAAATTTTTGATATGTTTTAAGCCAATGCGATAGCAAAAAATAAATTTTTAAAACCCAAAACAACTAAACACAAAACACTAATCTTTCTTTGTGCTTGTTTGGAGTAGTTTTTATTTTATCCAACTTAATTTTAATTTTGTAGTTAAAATCAAACTTCCCACATTCTAGCTCCCTTTCCAGCCAGTGGTTGGAGACATAAAGGTTACGAATATTTTCAAACTGTACAATATATCTTTTTCTACCCCTATGTTGGACTTGTTTAATAGCGCTTATTAATAATTCCGCACCATATTCCAAATCCTCCAGTCTACTACATTCTTTAAATTTAACATTGCCTTTAATATCTTGCATCTCTATGTCTTCTTGTCCAACATCCCACTCATTGTTACGGAAACTTAGGTTTTCTATTTTTGGAAAGGAATTGCAATAAAATGTTGCGGTTCCGTTAGTGTTAAAGCTTGCAAGTGGCTCGTTGGTAGGTAGATAAATAATGTCCAAATCACCACTGTATGGCAACACGCTATAACCTTGCCTATTCTTATTTATCTCTATAAATACAGTTTTACAGACACCTTTAACATAGTATACACCCCTCCGTCCATCCTTTTCTGCCAACACTCCCACAAACTTGTTGTTTACTACAAACGCATACACTATATAATGTCCATAATGCTCTAGATCCTCCCAACGTCGCAGGAAGTAATCTTTTAATTTATCCTCTCTTTCCCTTCTTTCTTGTTCTTTAGCCAACTGTGTTTTGTATTCCTCTGCAACAGTATTTTCCACATATTCCAATTTACGCTTATTACTGTCAATGTCTTCTAATTCCAATTTCCTCTTTTTGGAACAACTCTCTAAGAAAGGCTTGGAAAGTGGCTCTATTTCTTTAATAGTGTATGGGTACAGTTTATTGGTCCGGCTTCTTAAAACGTAGGGAGTAAGGTTAGGACTTTCCACTAAGCCTAATTCTTCTAAATTGATGTGTTTAGGTATAGTGGAGAAAGGTGTATTTGATTTTGTAAAACATGTGCCCCCAGATTTGATGTAACACTTATGCTTTACACTTATGGCATCAGGAAACTCCTCTATTACCTCTACATAGTTAGTTGGTAAACAGTTAAAGCTAAATGCAGATAGAGCATACTTTATTAACTTTTCCCTTCGTGTACTATCTTTTGGCAGTTTTAGTTGTACTCCAGTTATCTTCTTCGTATTACTATTACCCCAATATGCGTATTGTAATAAATCGTTAAACACTAAACAACAACTGTTTTGTAATTGATTGGCAACTTTCACCCACATCTTATGCAGAGGTACAGCATAGAATGGAGCATTTTGAAAGTACCGTTTGTTGTCTTCTATTAGACTTAAACAATCTCTTAAAGGTTCAAACCCTTTACCAAAACCTCTACAATAGTTATAGATTGTTGCCTCTAACCTTGTTATTCCATTCTCTCTAGCTAGTTTAGACGAGAACGTTTCTTTTAGTCTCGCATCTGGACAGTTTACAAAGTTTATTATATGGTTTCCTATACTTTTAATTACTCCAGCACTTGTAATCTGGCATATAAATTTATTATATATTTTTACCCTGCTATTTACATTAAACCATGTTAAACAATCTTTACTAACATTATCTACAATAACATTATATCCATTCTTGTACGCCCCTTGGTAGCAAAAGTTAAAGTTTTCTGTAAGATATTGGCACATTTCCTCTTTATTAAATATTCCAGCCAAATCTAGTGTTATATCGAAATCCATAAGATAGTACATTTCTTTTTCCAGATCTTGCAGTATCTTTGGAAGATCTTCCAACAAATCCTTAATTTTAACATTTGCAAGCTCTATTTTATAGGGAATTGCTATAGGATCATCATACTTTTGTTTAATTTGGTCAATATCTTTCTTTATTATTTGTAACACACCCTCGCTTTGGACCCCAGAGGACCTCTCCAAGGAGAATGGTAGTTTGGCCACAACACCATGTCGAGCTAAAGAGAACTTTTTAAATATTCCTCGTAAGTAGCTATTAAACGAGCCACATATTTCCTTCTTAACTTTAAATTTATTCCGAACGTCCCCATCACAATCCGTAACATTGGTTATCTTAACTAACATTATGTTATCACAAAACGCATCCGTTATAGATGTTAAGTTATTTAATTTTGGTTCGCCCTCGCAATAGTTTATATTACCTATGTCTGTAAGAAGGTTATTATTACGTAGATTTTCTAATAAAAACCATATACCGAATCTTTCGTTAGTAGGTTTAATACAATTTCCCAATAAATGGCTAACAGAGTACATTTCTTTTATACAAAAAAGTAGCGGAAACATGTAAACAGGACAGATTACACTATAGGTATATATGTGTTGTAAATATATGGATATTGTATATAAACATAGGCGAGCGGTAAGTGTAACATGTACGTGGACACCTAGACCCATACGGAATACCCACTATTAATATAATTCCAAATTCGACTAAATAAGTTTATAGTCTCAATATAATTAACATATTAACTAACGGTGCCATCCCGCATTAGTACCCAAATTGTCGAAATTCTATAACTGTCTATTCTTAGTCCTTGTATTAGGTTTTGTACTATTAAACCCTACATTCTTATCCTGTGCAGTAGAGTAATATATGTATTTAATACAGATACGCACATTCTACAAGACCTGTACATCTGTTGTATAAGCAGCAGAATAGACGTCTCATTGTGTTGTTGTAAAGTAAAACATAAATGTAAATTGTGCTGGATACAACCGGCCAGATATTAGACAGGAAATGTGTTGGAAGTGTATTGCCAAATAGTAAGACAAACACCACATAGTGCAGCATGTAAGCAATCCATTACTATTTAGACAAATGTCAGTATTGGTACAACATCCGATATATTAGCGAAACCCACAATCAAACTTGGAAAACAAACAGTAAAAAATTAATATTATAGTAACAGAAATAGTAAGAGTATAAGGACATAGTAATATTTAAAGTTTATAAAACAACACAAATGCAGAAACACAATAAATGACACACTCCAACACATTACGACACAGGCACAGATACTGGTTTACAGCCATTTTACACAACTTTACAGGTTCTGTCAACTGACACAAAAAATAGTTTGTAAATTGTGTAAGAAATATATGTAATATAAACAAATTTAACACAATCATAACATTTTGAGGACACAATGTTTGGACTGGGTTTCGCTAATATATCGGATGTTGTACCAATACTGACATTTGTCTAAATAGTAATGGATTGCTTACATGCTGCACTATGTGGTGTTTGTCTTACTATTTGGCAATACACTTCCAACACATTTCCTGTCTAATATCTGGCCGGTTGTATCCAGCACAATTTACATTTATGTTTTACTTTACAACAACACAATGAGACGTCTATTCTGCTGCTTATACAACAGATGTACAGGTCTTGTAGAATGTGCGTATCTGTATTAAATACATATATTACTCTACTGCACAGGATAAGAATGTAGGGTTTAATAGTACAAAACCTAATACAAGGACTAAGAATAGACAGTTATAGAATTTCGACAATTTGGGTACTAATGCGGGATGGCACCGTTAGTTAATATGTTAATTATATTGAGACTATAAACTTATTTAGTCGAATTTGGAATTATATTAATAGTGGGTATTCCGTATGGGTCTAGGTGTCCACGTACATGTTACACTTACCGCTCGCCTATGTTTATATACAATATCCATATATTTACAACACATATATACCTATAGTGTAATCTGTCCTGTTTACATGTTTCCGCTACTTTTTTGTATAAAAGAAATGTACTCTGTTAGCCATTTATTGGGAAATTGTATTAAACCTACTAACGAAAGATTCGGTATATGGTTTTTATTAGAAAATCTACGTAATAATAACCTTCTTACAGACATAGGTAATATAAACTATTGCGAGGGCGAACCAAAATTAAATAACTTAACATCTATAACGGATGCGTTTTGTGATAACATAATGTTAGTTAAGATAACCAATGTTACGGATTGTGATGGGGACGTTCGGAATAAATTTAAAGTTAAGAAGGAAATATGTGGCTCGTTTAATAGCTACTTACGAGGAATATTTAAAAAGTTCTCTTTAGCTCGACATGGTGTTGTGGCCAAACTACCATTCTCCTTGGAGAGGTCCTCTGGGGTCCAAAGCGAGGGTGTGTTACAAATAATAAAGAAAGATATTGACCAAATTAAACAAAAGTATGATGATCCTATAGCAATTCCCTATAAAATAGAGCTTGCAAATGTTAAAATTAAGGATTTGTTGGAAGATCTTCCAAAGATACTGCAAGATCTGGAAAAAGAAATGTACTATCTTATGGATTTCGATATAACACTAGATTTGGCTGGAATATTTAATAAAGAGGAAATGTGCCAATATCTTACAGAAAACTTTAACTTTTGCTACCAAGGGGCGTACAAGAATGGATATAATGTTATTGTAGATAATGTTAGTAAAGATTGTTTAACATGGTTTAATGTAAATAGCAGGGTAAAAATATATAATAAATTTATATGCCAGATTACAAGTGCTGGAGTAATTAAAAGTATAGGAAACCATATAATAAACTTTGTAAACTGTCCAGATGCGAGACTAAAAGAAACGTTCTCGTCTAAACTAGCTAGAGAGAATGGAATAACAAGGTTAGAGGCAACAATCTATAACTATTGTAGAGGTTTTGGTAAAGGGTTTGAACCTTTAAGAGATTGTTTAAGTCTAATAGAAGACAACAAACGGTACTTTCAAAATGCTCCATTCTATGCTGTACCTCTGCATAAGATGTGGGTGAAAGTTGCCAATCAATTACAAAACAGTTGTTGTTTAGTGTTTAACGATTTATTACAATACGCATATTGGGGTAATAGTAATACGAAGAAGATAACTGGAGTACAACTAAAACTGCCAAAAGATAGTACACGAAGGGAAAAGTTAATAAAGTATGCTCTATCTGCATTTAGCTTTAACTGTTTACCAACTAACTATGTAGAGGTAATAGAGGAGTTTCCTGATATCATAAGTGTAAAGCATAAGTGTTACATCAAATCTGGGGGCACATGTTTTACAAAATCAAATACACCTTTCTCCACTATACCTAAACACATCAATTTAGAAGAATTAGGCTTAGTGGAAAGTCCTAACCTTACTCCCTACGTTTTAAGAAGCCGGACCAATAAACTGTACCCATACACTATTAAAGAAATAGAGCCACTTTCCAAGCCTTTCTTAGAGAGTTGTTCCAAAAAGAGGAAATTGGAATTAGAAGACATTGACAGTAATAAGCGTAAATTGGAATATGTGGAAAATACTGTTGCAGAGGAATACAAAACACAGTTGGCTAAAGAACAAGAAAGAAGGGAAAGAGAGGATAAATTAAAAGATTACTTCCTGCGACGTTGGGAGGATCTAGAGCATTATGGACATTATATAGTGTATGCGTTTGTAGTAAACAACAAGTTTGTGGGAGTGTTGGCAGAAAAGGATGGACGGAGGGGTGTATACTATGTTAAAGGTGTCTGTAAAACTGTATTTATAGAGATAAATAAGAATAGGCAAGGTTATAGCGTGTTGCCATACAGTGGTGATTTGGACATTATTTATCTACCTACCAACGAGCCACTTGCAAGCTTTAACACTAACGGAACCGCAACATTTTATTGCAATTCCTTTCCAAAAATAGAAAACCTAAGTTTCCGTAACAATGAGTGGGATGTTGGACAAGAAGACATAGAGATGCAAGATATTAAAGGCAATGTTAAATTTAAAGAATGTAGTAGACTGGAGGATTTGGAATATGGTGCGGAATTATTAATAAGCGCTATTAAACAAGTCCAACATAGGGGTAGAAAAAGATATATTGTACAGTTTGAAAATATTCGTAACCTTTATGTCTCCAACCACTGGCTGGAAAGGGAGCTAGAATGTGGGAAGTTTGATTTTAACTACAAAATTAAAATTAAGTTGGATAAAATAAAAACTACTCCAAACAAGCACAAAGAAAGATTAGTGTTTTGTGTTTAGTTGTTTTGGGTTTTAAAAATTTATTTTTTGCTATCGCATTGGCTTAAAACATATCAAAAATTTAGGCAGTTCCATAAATATTTTGTGGATATATATTACTTATTATATTACAATGAGAGGTAGTTGAGAGGGTCACAACAATATTGGAAATGTGGCAAATATAACAGCTGGATGTATATAATAAGCTTGTGGCAAATATAATAAGCTTGCATTTATTTTTTTTAATCCAACCGTAATATTGAATTTGGAAATGGGGTATTTAAGGAAAAAATATACGGTAAATTTAGATATAAGGGGATATAACAAGTCGAAAAGTAAATAAAGGAGTTATTGGAAGTAATTTACAAAATATAGTTTTGTAAAAACACAAATACCAATGTTAGTTTTTAGGTTGCGGCAAAACAAACAACACATCAACTGTATTATAGGTGGAAATAATATTGTAATTTTAGATATAATAGTTGGGGGCTATAACATATCCAAAAATAAATCAGACAATAAATGCTTAGGACAATATCCAAAGTGTAGGCAAATCGGACAATAAACAGCAAAGTCAGTTTTGGGATTACAGCAAAATAAACAAACAAAAAAGACAAAATACTGTATTGTAGGGGGTAATGGAACGTGTGGTAGTGTGGTCTTGTTACCTATATAAGAGCTATAACATATCCGAAAATAAATCAGACAGTAAATAAAGAAGTTTGAAATTGTTAGTATATTTTTCAAAATATTTTTTTAATTTGACCATTATAGTTAATTTGTCAAATGTGGATGGTACATATACACTAGCCTAGAATAATGACATATATAAATTTTAAACAAATCAGACCATAAATAAAGAAGTTGCCAATTGGCAGTATTTTTCCAAATTTTTTAAAATTTAACCGCAATATTTGTAAAATGTGGATGGTGCATAAACACTAGCCTACAACAATAACATATCCAAATTTTAAACAAATCGGACAGTAAATAAAGAAGTTGGCAATTGGCAGTATTTTTCAAAAATATTTTTTAATTTGACTGTAATAGTGAATTTGGGAAATGTAAGGCTAATTTATTAAAACACTTGCCTATAACAATAACATATCTAAATTTTAAACAAATCGGACAGTAAATAAAGAAGTTGGCAATTGGCAGTATTTTTCAAAAATATTTTTTAATTTGACCGTAATAGTGAATTTGGGAAATGTAAGTGGAATTTATTAAAACACTTGCCTAGGGACAATCACATATCCAAATTTTAAAGAAATCGGACAGTAAATAAAGAAGTTGGCAATTGGCAGTATTTTTCAAAAATATTTTTTAATTTGACCGTAATAGTGAATTTGGGATATGTAAGTGGAATTTATTAAAACACTTGCCTAGGTCAATAACATATCCAAATTTTAAATAAATCGGACAGTAGATAAAGAAGTTGGCAATTGGCAGTATTTTTCAAAAATATTTTTTAATTTGACCGTTATAGTGAATTTGGGAAATGTAAGTGGAATTTATTAAACCACTTGCCTAGGACAATAACATATCCAAATTGAAGACAAATCGGACAGTTAATAAAGAAGGTGGCAATTGGCAGTATTTTTCAAAAAATATTTTTTAATTTGACCGTTATAGTGAATTTGGGAAATGTAAGTGAAATTTATTAAAACACTTGCCTAGGACAATAACATATCCAAATTGCAGACAAATCGGACCATAAACACTAAAGATAGTTTTTTAGCCTGAATTTGAAAATTAATTTTAAAAAATATAGAGGAGGGATGGGGATTGGGAAAATATATTTAATATAGGCAAGGGTTGGACATTAGTACAGGCTAACAAGTCTGTCTGATGTCCTGGGTGAACGCAAAAACTACTGAACCGACTGGGCTGAAACTTTACAAAAAGGTAGATCTTGCACACATGCAACACATAGGCCTATTCACTTCCTTAAAATCCCCTCGGGCTACGCCCCGTGAACGTCTTAAGTTTCAATGTTTACATTTCATAAGAAAGTAAACATTCAGAAACTGTAATGCGAACAGCTGAGGACACTTCTAATTGACAGCTTAAAGAGCAGAAGCAAGAACAGCTGTTTCAAGCTAACTTGCCTTTCTAACCCGTGCGAAGAACGGGTCCATCCTACTAGTGTTCACAAAAATATTATATACGTCAACATTCCACGCTAACTAATCTAAGTTTGAGTATTTCAAACTCCAATAATTAATATGTATTTCAAATTAAAATAAAACCAGAAGACTTTTTAAAAAATAATAAATTTAATTTTTACGATATTTGAAGGTCGGTCATAAATTGCAGGATTAATTAAAGTTTAAAGGCAAAACATTATTTTTGTTTAAATGTTTGAACATGGTCATGAAGTAATTACATAATTGTTTTACCTTTACTATAATAAATATGTGTTTTTCGAATAAATGTCAGTTATACTCTACTATTTAGTGGTTGGATGAGTCCAGAAGGAATGTGTGAGGAGCCAGACCGCGTGAAATGGAGTCGCCTTCAAGAAATGACTCTGACCCCGGAGGAATGACAATCAAATACCACACAGGCCACCCAGTCGTCGAGGCGACGTTTTATCTTATCCAGTTTTATTTTATTTTATTAATTTCTTTAGTGCAATTTTAAATTTAATGTGACATTAATAACTATTATTTGTAATGATAATAACGTACACAATTCCTTAATGAATTCAGTTTTGAGAATCCTAATAAAATACTGCGTTAGAAAATAGATAAAGGAGAATGGTAAATTTGATTTTTTTAAATTTTTCATTTGTTACATTTGTATAAAATCAGATTGGGAAGAACCAAACGAAGTACTAATTTCCCCTTTTTCTCCATACAAATTACCTTAAAGTGCAAGAAAACATTTCAAAACTTTAAAGTGAACTAACTAGTAGCTGTCTTTATTTATAATGTGTTTCAGCTTACATTTTGTTTATTTACTAACGCGCGTTCATGCTCCATGAATGTATTTACCTTGGCATGTAAACCGTGAATAGAATATTCTCATACCCAAAAATAAAATATTGGGGACTATAGACTCGACAAGCCACTCTAATCTATAACCTACTAGCAGTTACCCGCAGGCTTCGCCCCGCGAATTATTTATAAAAACTATGATAGTTTTGTGTCTGCATTCTGTGGTTAGCCTGTGGAACTACTACGAATTAAGATCAGTTTTTTTGTATTTTCATCAGCTCAAACAAAAATGAATGTCCATAAGGAATACATGGGAACTTTGAACACCCGTGGGACATGGCCCTAAAGGATTTTCACAACTTTAATATGCCTATATGTTACTCAGGACTATCCCAACATTGTCACGTGATGGAACTTCAGAGTTACGCACAAACTTACGCACATACATCCATACTTTCACATTTATAATATGATATTGGTTGAAGGAGTACAGATATTAGAATTATCAGTTTATAAAATACTCCATGCGAAAATCATGCGTAGGAATAGTGAAAAATGTAATTTATATTAAATAACAACCCTAATCCTACGAGCGGTCTTTAAATAAAGATGATGGAGAGGGTTTTAAGCCCTTCATTTTGTGCGGCACGTTGTCGCGGGTGGGATTAAAAAGTAATAAACTTAGTCATGTCGATGGCGCTGCTAGCTGGAGCGAGCCTGCTAAATAACCCTCGTTTTGTAAAAAATGGTGATAACTGTTTGGTATTATAATTTAATTTAAAACAATATAAATTGATGTTTTAATCGTAATTTGTTTTAATTTAAACAATTAAGTTATTAGGTTTTGGACAATAAATGTACTAACATAAATAAACGAACTATAGTATATATATAGTTCGTGTATTATGTGTAGTACTAATTATTCCGTCTCATAATAGTAATAAAAGTCAGTTCAAAGATTTCTCGAGATTATGGAAGTGGAGTGAAATATCGTGACAAATATTTGTCTACCTGCAACGAATATTTTAGACGTGTACATAAAATTCAAAAAACTGCTGATTCCATATTATTTTAAAAAGTGTCTCGAAAATTAACAAGAGTACTGAAAGTTTTCTGATCTGCTTACTTACTGTTTACTTATCTGCTGATTTATGAAATCCATCATTCAGAATAGTTTATTTTGTACAAACTGGATAAATGAATAATAATATTAAACTTGAATTACAATACAATCTTTCTTCATTTAGATTATTCCGACGCAAGGTGTACAAAGCTTCATGGAATCTATATATATATATATCTATTTAAAATTTGTAACACGGGTGAATAAATTGTAATTAATTTCCTTAATTGTTATAGTACTGTAACTATCTTTGCTTTCGATTGTAATTCGTAATTTTTTACGGATTTTTTCTGATTTGTCAACATTGAATACTTTGACGACAGTCACGGATAATATGTGATATGGAAATTTAATGTCAACAATAGTAAGTGGTTGCAGATGACTTTTAATAGATTTGAACCCGGTTCCACTAAAAAGCAATAAACTGTGGCACTACAGGCTTCAAAATTTAGGCGAGGTTTTTTTAAATATAAGGTGTCAAGGCTTTGAAAGATAACATTATTTGATATTGTTTGTCATCCTTAGGCTTATTCCAGATGTCGGAAACCTTTCCACTGAGAACACTTTTGTCAAGTCTGATCATAAAGAGGACTCTGCATTTTAAAATTACTTAATACCGTGCAATAAGTATCTAAATACTGGATAGATAAACAATTTATAATTCATTAGGTTGAATTTTTAAAAAATCATAGAAATATTAACTTAAAAATTACAAGTAGTGTTTTAAAATAACTTTATAATGGGGCGGATTCAAGATCAAAGAGTGGTTCATTAACGATGAAACTAATTACAGAAGAGGCGCATAAAAGCGCGCGAAGCTCTTCAGAAGAGTTGCCAATTAGATCACGTCTAGTTAGGACCTGAGCGAGTTAGCTGCTCACAAACCTCTTTACTCAAAGGACCTTTTCCTTGATTATACCGTTTAGAAGTCCATCATATTAAAATAGCCATACAAACACAAAACTTTACTTCACACGTCTACTAAAGACACAGACACATCGATAACAACACTTAAAGAACAGTCTGATAACATTTCGAAAGTTAATAAATGCATTGAGAACTTGGCATCTCTGAGTTAGATGCAATCTGGACAATTGTTTGGAAACCTTTGGATTAAAACACAGAGACATTCAAAACCTTTGGAAGAAACATTCAAAGTTTTTAAGCTTCATCAATAGTCATGGTTATCTAGTTTTACTAATGACTTGTTTCCCTTTAGGCAAGGTAAACATTATTCTAGTCCCTATTTTGGGCAACACTCCCATTATTTTTCATGTCATCGCGTAGACATTTGTCCAGTTTACAGCTGAAATAAATTAAAATATATTTGACTTGGTTGGACTTCCAACTGTGTATTGTACATAAGTATCCTATTTGAAATAAAAACAAGGTGAGTTTTGGATTACTTTGATCCAAATTTCATACATCGACTACATGCAACTTTACAATGCGGTTGAGTTTATTCTTTCACAAAACAATGTAGGTGTTTAAAAAATATCCAAATACTTTATTCTTAACTTATTCATCCTTTGTTTTATCCCCCTTGGTTATCTTGTCTTTACCTCGGACAGGGGTAAATCGTTCCGTACCCGTTACAACGTAAATGATTTCAAAGTGACAGGTGATAAGCGCTAGGGCGGACCTGAAGCTGTTATCGGATGTGCGGCACGAACACTTCTTATCACGGCCACGGTAACTCAGCCCTCATTGGCCGGTTATCTGGCCGAAACATCATCCTCGCTGTTTTACAACAACTTGGATGAACAACGATTTATCTACACAGAATACGGCTTTTAAAACAACAAATAAATCTCCAAAGAATTTGAGATAAGTTAGTGTAATCGATCATTAATAATATCTATTATCAGTAACAGACTAAGTGCAAGAAAACTTATTGAAACTAACTGATAATAGTAACTACAAGTAAATTTTGGAAAGACTTTATCCTCAGTCGATTAGTTTGGTTGTTAGCTTTACGTTGTCAATTCTCTTCTTCACATTCTGTTGATGGGGACAATTTCTTAACATCATTAACCACTTTTCTAGTATCACAATAATCTTTTTTACTTTTGGGATGCCCGAGTCAACATTTCCTTACATAGAAACTGCATCCTAAATGTGGGAGAGTTTTTCTATCACTTGGGAGATTTTTCTAAGAAATTTGATCTCTTTGAGGTTAACAAAAATATATTCATATTTGATAATTGCCCCAGAACTGGTGACGGAAAGGTTCACCAGTTATAAAACCACTATTTTCATAACAAAAATAATGCATGAGGATTTTTCGCTCCTTGAAGTTCCTACCAGGCAACAATTTAGTGACCGCATTAGGTGAAACGGAAAGGATTTAAATTTACGAAGTACCGTTTTAGAGATAGGGAATACTCCGCAAAAATGTATGTTCCTCTTGGTCTTACAAAGCAATCGCGTGATCAACTCCCTGAGGTGCAACTAACTATTACGGACGCGTATTTACTCCTTCTACGTAAGCTTAGTCATTCAACAAAAAAAAACTATAGCTTAGTAACTAAGGATCGGAAATTAACTTAAACCTAACTGCCTACTGAGTCATAATTCAAACGTTATCTCGTATGTCGGTAATGTTATGCTAAACCTATATCAGATGAAATAAATGATTTAAAAAAATTCTATGGTCAGTTTATTAAAAGAACCTGGGGGGCCGAGCTTTGCTCAGGGGAAGGCCAGTCAGTTTGTTTAGATGACTTGGAGCATATTTCACCACTTTTCCCCACTGATAATCAGATTGTTATAGCTCATTTGCCTCTTTTCCATATTTTTAAGGTCCCTACAGTTTTTATTTATAGCTCAATGTCTCTTTGATTTATTTTACTACTCTACATATGTACTCTTCATCAAATCTTTCAATCTCTGCTCTCAGGAAACCACATGTTAATAATCATAAACAACATGAGTATTACTTTGACAGTTCCCTGGTTGATTATAAACAGCGGTTACAATTCTTTTGTCTTGATTTGAAACTCTATAAGCCCAATGTTAATTTTTTTAACTTTTCATTTTAGTTTTTTTACATTATTCGATTTTTCCTGGGGATGAAACCTGTCTAGAACTTATTTTTATCCCAGAAATTAGTTATTTCAAACATTTTAAGGAAATCGTTGGAGCCGTTTTTGAGATCCGTGTCGCAAGCAAGCAAACCTTACTCATATTGGAGTATAGGATTAGTGTTTGTTAAACATTATTTTCAGCCAGTATATTGTTTATTTGTATTCAGTTTAATTAATCAAAAGGCAGGAGAAGAATTTAAAAAAGATATTTGTCAAACGAAATAACATATTTCCCCCATTATGTTAATAAATAATAAGACTTATAACGCTTTCTGTTTCTATAAATAATACCATTGAGTATACACACTAACTTTGTATATAAACTACACTATACACTATACTCTGTATATTCAATGATAATACTCAATTTTACAAACTCGTATACTATATTTTTATTTTTAAATGTTAAGCTATAAATAACAGATTTTTTCATAACATAAAGTATTCAAATAGGGAATTGCGTGAAGGAATGACACCAAGGAGAGCGAGACCGTGTGAAATGGAGAATGGAGTCACTCGGGGGAATGATTACGACCCTTGAGGAATTCGAATTAAATACCACACACTCCAGGGTGTACACGGGTCGTCCCGGCCAAGACTGCTTCTTAATTCCGTCGTCAACAAAGTGTTCGAAATATTCCAACTCTAAGGTGAGGGTTCAGTTTATTTAAAAATATTCTTTCTACTAATTGTTAGCTAGAATTTTATTGTAATTGCCCATAAGTATTTTTATTTATCTTTTAAAAACAATCTATAACGGTAACTAATATTAGATTGATTTAGTTTAAAAACACCGTAAGGGTTGATGCGGGTTAATTGCTTTTATTTATGTAAAAACATCAGCGATTTAAAATTATAAGCAAAATTGTTTGTTAAAAGCTAACTATTTCTAGATAATAGGATAAAACATTTTCAAGCTAAGTTGGATGTGTTAAAGTTTTGCGGGACACTAAACAATGTCAAAATATAATATACCTAAAGTTACTAACACTATCTAAAGTATATTTGTTTAGTTTAACAAATAACACATATAGAGAGGGGTCCGGAATTTTTTACACCCGATATAGTGATTTCTTGAACACCAGACATATATATCAATACGTTTCACCATAAGTAAGGCATTTCATTTGCTAAATGTTATTGATTCTCCCATTATACAAATAAATACTGAAACAAATGTTAACCTTAAACATACCCCCGTCGCAGCAAACCTGCATACTCAGCGAATTTCCAATGCATATATATGGGTATCACAACTACATAGAGCCACTTACCAAGTTTCACAAAAATACATTCATTAATAAGTGATGTATAGCATTTTATTTATTCTCCATAAGAGTAACATTATGATTGAGTACGCAGGTTTGCTGCAACAAGGAAGATAAGATATGTGTTTTTTTTAAATTATCAGTATAACTCAAGGTGAAGCTACATACCAAGTTTTATTAATTAAGGTTCATAACTAAGGGAGATATAAAACTTTAGTTATTCTCCATATGAATAACATGGGGGCCGAGTATGGAGGTTTGCTGCTACCGGGAAAAATCAACAAAACACTTTTTGAGCTATTATCAATATACCACAACTAGTTGAAGCCACATACCAAGTTTCATCAATATATATAATAATCAAAATATAACATTTGATTTATTCTCCATAAGGATAACATTGGACAACGTACTGTGTTTAGCACTTTGAATATCACTGCAACAGTTGGACGTAAAACAACAATTAAAACGCAAAAATGATTGTTTTGTACAGCTAAACTGATTGGTAGAAAGAAATGTGGAGTTTTTAGTGAAATTATCTGAGGAAAATCTAAAAACCGTATTCCCATAAGATTAACATGGGAAATTTTATGGACACATTTTTTGACTTTTCTCCACTACCACTAAACCTAGCTTAATGATTCAAAACACTAAATTGTTTGTCTTTTTAAGTTCTACAAAATGGCTATAACCAAAATCTAGTGTTTTTAAAATTTTAGGGTAAAAAGTTCAAAATACTGATATTTGGAAAATTTTAAACCCCCATAAAACCCCCTTCCCATAATTTGATCGATCTGGTTTTCGAACTTAAAGTCATAAATGTTACTATTCATATTTGTGCCAAATTTCATAAATATCGGGTGCTTCTTTCAAAAGTTATCGCGGCAACGGACACACACACACACACACACACACACACACACACACACACACACACACACACACACACATATATACATATATATACATATATATTAATTTTACTATCATTATGAGAACAAAGTACCCTTATTTAGTTTCATAATTTATCTTTTGACGACTAGTTTCGGTCTATTAAGCCATTTTCAACTCAAAATATCAATAACCTTAAAAACTATATATATATATACATATATATATAAATTTGAACGAATAGTGTTTTTGGCATCTAGCGACCTCAAAACAAAAAGTTATCATGGTATCGGGCTTAAGTTTTACCATGCCACCTACGGTAATAGCTTCTTCCCTATAGGGGAAATTCCCTAAAATCTATGAATAAATAAATATAATCATTATTATAATAAACAAATAATAAAAATAAACTAAATGAATGAATTTATTATAAGTATGTTAGTATTTATACTGTTACAAGCAGTATTTTTGTTTAACACGTTCAATGAACTTAAAACCGTAGAAGTTTTGGTTATTGTAATTGTAATCCAGCAATCGCCGCCGAATATCCAGTGATCTTTGGTAAAATTAGCGTACACAACAGCACTCGGCGTTAATTTGCCAAGTTATGGGGTCCGATGAAGGTTATTGATTGGTTAACTGTTTTAATATGTTGTACAGTGTTGTGTCTACAACTTGAATTTCAATATGATTAATGTGTTGCTTTAACAAATTATTAGTGTCATAGACCGAATGAAATAGGTACATAAAATGTGATGTAGATTATGAAGTTTTATGGATTATGTTTTTGCGGAATAGTTGTTCACATGTGCGGTTTAAAAAAACAGCTTATAGCTATATTTTAAGGAAAAACTTACAATCATCAAGAGAAGTGTAAGTCTTATCAGATGTATATTTTTTATTCTATTTGAGCCTGAAATCTGTCAATATTAGGCTTAAAAATAATACCAGAAATGTTGAACCAAAATGTTGTTTATATCAATTGTATTTATTTGCCTGAGTTAATTTTTAAATATCTTATTACACATAGTTGTATAAGCAATACTACCAAATGATATTTATTAAACTATTATACAGTTCCTAGCTAATAACTTTAATAATTTATAAAACGTCATAAAATCCCCTCCGTTTACACTCTGTGCAACGTAGTGTTCCACTGAAACAAATGCTCACCCCTCATGTAAGCTTGAGCTGAACCAACAAATAGTTTTGGTCTCACAGGTTAGGCTACACCGAGCAAACAAAACGCACGTAACTCAAGTTGATGGACCAGACGTCACAAATATTTTGACAGTCAGCTGTTCACTCGCTTACTCACAATAACAGCTGACACTCCGTGCCAGCCAAACAACCTGCCAGTCGCTACTTTGATGGTGCTAGTGTTTTAGCAGACTTTTATGAGATCCAACCAAAAGCAACCTAAAGTTTGTGGATAGGTTTTACAGTTAGAATCGGTTTATTTAGCGTTCTTACATTTATATAGATGCAAGTTGCTGAGGTATCTATACTTATTTAATAGGCGAGCAGGTTTTTTGTGACAATCACTCCTCCTAAACTACTGAACCGATTTTCATGTTTTTGGTGTCATTGGAAAGAGCCTAACGTGAAGTTGTGCAGGAAACATTTTTTATGGATAAATAATTTCTGAGTGAGGCCCTGGGGCCCCTTAAAGTTGAGTTTTTCCACATAAGCTTAACATTGGGAAATAACTATAAGTTTTAAGCAGTCAGCTGGATAGAGTAAACACAGTTAATCAGCAGGTCATGTTGGCTTTGGAACGGTAACACAATATTTATAAATGATGATCGCGAGCGAAGCCGTGACAGGTTTACTAGTTTTATTTAATTTGAGTAAAACAAACGTTTTGAATTACTACTTCTTAATTTCTCACAGTTTTTAATGTGTGATCAATGGAACTATTTCACCTGTTAAGTTTCGTAGTGAATCGTATTAGAACGAAGTTTTTAAACAATTTAGGTTGTCAAAAGTGATGCAATATTTCTAAAAACTCAATTATTTTTTTATTTACAGAATGGCATTACATCACACTGGACATTTGTCAAAATTAGGAATATTTAAAACAATTTAATAGGTATCATCATTGTTGCGGATTAGGAAACCCCAGCATAGCTGCTAGTCACATCTTCCACAAGCGGGAATATTGCGCTGGTTACCGGAAAGATAGGATATAGCAGTAAAGGAAAGGGTGGGATGGGACGGCAGCCAAATCGACCCTTCAGAGGGCCAACTCCCGTGCCCCTGTGACAGCTGGGTTGAGGCTCTCAAACAGGGGACCAACATTCTGCCCTCCAACTGGTCAACTCAACTGACAGGGTATCCATGTACAACAGCCAGGGACCATTCATTCTCAGGTTGGCAGGTGGGGACTAAACACGGAGATACTGTCCCTAGCCGCTGCAAATGGAGGGACCAAAGGTGAAAGGGAAGTTTGTCATAATGGACAGCCAAGAGACTTACCGTATGTAATGACAACTTCATTTTCTGTACCCAATGTCAGCCTCAAAACTGGTATAGACCAGTTTTAAGGTAGTCCTAGGACCAGGGCATAAGGTTAATTTAATAGGTAAAGCCTTATTTTGTTTTAGGTGTAATATTCAAATAGTATGCTTTGGCTATGCCCTCAGTCGATTTTCAAATACTGTATACCGTCTATTAAGAACGGTGGCCAGTTTTACTAGAATAAATAATCTCATTATGATTCTGTGAACGACCAATCAAATAAACATTTTTTTTAGAATACGAAAATAAAATATAAACAATATTGGTAGTAATAACACTAACATTGTATATGTATGTATAGGCTACATGTAAGATCCACATTAAACTTAAAATAATTCTTAAAATCACCAGCATGCCGGTCCCTGTATCAGCGATGGGCTGTTGTCGCATCGGGGATTAAAAAGGAATAAACTCAGTCATGTCGATCTTAATAATTGCCATTAATACCAAAATATATATCCATTCTTCCGTTTGTTCAAATATTTTACTTCCTCGGTATAACTCTTCGATTTATATTTTTCACTAAACATATTTGTTACTTTGTACATTTAGATGTTTGTACTTGTTGAATGTTCTTGTTATTTTCATTTGTATCTATACCTTTATAAGCCAAATACCACTTACTCATAATAACTCTATTTAAAAATTCTAAATGCCTATGGAGGTGAAATTTGGCTTGGTGGTTCATTTTTAAGGTACAAAATGGCTGATTTATGCGAAATTCCCCCAGGGCTCCTCCACTCCACGTTTTGTAAAAATTCCCATGTTATTCTTATGGAAGTAATATTTGACTTTGATAAGATTATGATTTAAGAATCTTAATTCAATAAACAGCTTGTAAATTTATAAAAGCAAATAGATCGATTCTGTTGATAAATCGTAATTAACAGTAAAACTAATTCAACTCCAAAATACATACACAATTGAACAGTCAACGGATATTTTTATTAATGGTTTGTGCGCAAAACTTTAGAGCCCACAAAGTGATTTTTAGGGTTTTCATGAACCCCTAACCTTTATTTTAAGCGTAAAAGATTCTTAGAAATGAATCCAAAACTACCACTATTATGATTTTTAACAATACAATATCATTATTGTAAATCTCCTTTTTTTGTTTTAGGTAAGCCACTTTACAACTCGTAAAGAAACATCGGTAAGCTATGTACAAAATTTATAACTTTTTAGCGTCGCTTAATTCTTAGGAAAGGTGTTATCATATACAGTTGAGTTGTATCACCTAAATTTAAATTGTTTACTTATTAAATTATTTCAATATCATTAAACATCCAATTGGACATAGTAACCAAATATTTAGTTACATGTCCATTTATTAAGTAAAATTTATTTAAAAATCATCACACACTGAAGTTTTGGAATTAATTTTGGTATGAACAATGTTTCCGATTTGAATGTTTGTTGAGTCACATCGCTAAACAATATTTTGTAAAAGGGCTATTTGATTTATCTATTATTTATCTTAATGCTCAACTTGTTGTAACTGAAATATGAAACAACCGTGTAACTATATATAATACCATATTCACCTTATTCAAGTGTACTGCTATTTGTGACAGTTGCATGTTTTCATAGTGTAATGGTGTTTTTATTTACCTTATAAAATAAATAGGATACAATACATCAGTCACTGACTATCACTCTCTTTACCTTATTAATTTTTGTGATTTTTGTTAAAAAAAAACTATTAGTTTATTAGATTTAATAAAGATAGTAAAGTCGTACTCACCTACCTTTTAGAGGTGTCCTCAAAAGGACATTTTACAATCTAACCTTAACTAAGTTTGATGTAGATATTATCAAATAAAGTATAAATAAACATTAAAGAATGTCAGCAACAATTATACTAAATATCCACTTAAACATTGTTAATATGTATCAGTTTCATAAAGGTTCCTGGCTTAAAACCATATTTTATTACTTAATTCAACGAGACCCTGATGTAACGGGAACGCCTCCCAGTAAGTAGGGAGAAAACAGCTGTGTCCAGATAATTACCTTAGCATCAATCACTGATAAGAACTTCAGCTGTTTGTTATCAGCTGACATCGCCTCTCGTTAGAGTCACGTGACCGAGCTTAGTCATTACCTCAGAGGGTGTGTTACCTCCCACACAGAACTATCAGGAGTTGCTTCAAAAATAATAACAAATGACTGACATTGAAGTATGCTTTATAAGCATTCCAATCAATTTCAACCTTATCGTTTAATTTAAAGATATGACAAAACAATGATTTTTTTGAGAGTAAGATACTTTTAAAATAGTTCACCAAAAGTACTAATGTTAATAGGATTAGTAATAAATAATGTTTTTTCAAAATGCGGAAAACTTAATTTGTGACAAATAAATAAAAGATGAAGCAGCCATGAACACCCTGGAGTGTTTGGTATTTAATTCGAATTCCTCAATGGTCGCACTCATCCCAGAGTACCTCTATTCTCCGATTACGCAACCTAGATCTCCAAAACTCCTCCATGAAAACCCATAGTTCATCCATTTTTATCATCGCTAACATTTTAGAGAAGAAAGGTCATACCTTATGCGTATGACGCAAATATAGCAATATTATACGCGATCAAACTATATGATTATTTTTCAAGGGAAAGTAAGTGTTAAAAGTTCAGCCCGTGGATAAGATCCAGTCAATTAAAGGTTATGTGATAATAGTGGACTTTAAAAAAATAAAACAGTTTTTCATTGCGTTTAAAATTGATATTAATTGGTACACTTTACATTTTGATGGACAATATACAATTTTCTAAAGTATCGTAGAAAAGTGAAAAGAATATCCAGCAGTCATTACGTTATATATTTACCTATACAGGGTGTATCTGAAATACACCGACAAACTTTGGGATATTGTTTCTGAGGTCAAAACAAACAAAAAATGTCATATAAGTATATAGTCTATCTAGCTTCGTTTTCCGTCTGTCAGTCTGTATGTAAATTTTACAAAACAATTCATAATTTACGAACAGCTTAAGATATGTTTTTCAAACTTACAACTAACATTGATGGGTATAAGTTCTATTGCTCTAAGAAAGTTTTAGTTTTCTAACCTTAACCGTTTCAAGGTGGTGGCCATTTTAATTATTCGTTAAACAATAACTCCGAAGTCGGTAGGTTTAAAAAAAATGTATAGCGATACCGTTTTATAGTATTGTTATTAAAAATGTAATGACACCTAAATTTTAAAAATCGGATGAAAACTAAGCGAGCTATGATTGTTTAATTGTATCAGGGCACGGCAATGTCGTGCCCCTCGCGACATTTAAATGACATTTTTTTTTGACCACACGAACGATATACCAAAGTTTGTCGGTGTATTTCAGATACACCCTGTATAGTGCTATCATATTATACCTTGTAACGTAATAAAGGCCTCGTAAATAACTAACTATACCTGACTTTGTATTCATATGATGTGTCTACTATATTACGTAGCTACTAGTCACGAAATGGCAACCGCTAAAAGTGGGATGACTCGTGTCACAGTTGTTATTACAAAACCCTACCTGACATTTAGTGGATAGTAATGTACAGTCATGCTCTAAAAAAGACCAAAACACGTCAGTGGTGCGCTAGGAAGGTAGGGAAGCTAAAAATACGCTGTCCCCATACTTGGCAGTAGTAATTCGGCCGTGTTTTGACCTTATTTGGAACATTTTACCTCCAGGTATTACATTTTTTGGAAAAAAGTGTATACAAGATATTAATCTAGAACAACACATTTCAAGAGTTTTAATATAAAATCAGGTTAGTAATTTATAATAAACAAATAAACTTCTACTAAAAACTATACCACTGATGATATATAGCAATATTTATTTTTTCCAACGTATGTTCTTAATAATCTTTTCACTACAGTACGCTGTAATCACCTGTTTTCGAAACGTCATTTGAATACCGAAAGTAGAGTTTTTCCGCCCAAGGGCCGAAAGTCAGCTGGTCTATTTAGCCAGTGTTGCCAACTTGTTTTCAAGCGTACACAACGTTACCTGGTTAATAAGTGCATACTATTTCGTGTTCTTTGCTTGACACACTGGAACAAATAACAATAAAGTTCAGAACATTGTACTATCGATGATTTGTTTATTGGTTAACTGTTGTTAGTCCAAGATCGCATGAGGCCGCTCGTGTTTTATGACCGATCACATTAAACCCGTTAATAATTGTAGTATGGTGAAAAATAGCGTTCGCACCTCTGCCGAAAGGGTTTTGTATAGCCCTCGAACGAACGATCTCGGGTCAGCAAAACCCCACTTTCGGCCCTTGGTGCGAAATATACTATTTAAAATATTTGGAGTTTTTTGTTATATTTTTTATATACTTACTTACGTTACATGAACAAAAAAAGCTTTGCTAACTCCAAGCTAATTACTAAAAAGGGGAAGGGAAGCTTAAGAATATATTTGACGGTAGCATCTATATTTTTCCTGAGTAAACTGTAAATATATCTTAAGCTGAAATCTTAATAATATTGTAGTAATTTGCAAGTTGCAGATGCGATGTGAAAAGGACTAAGTCCTCATCGTCATCATCTTGCATCCAATCATCGTCTTGCATCCAATTATCGAGATAACAAACCATTGACTATTGGAATTAATAAAAAGTCCCACTTGTATAAACAGAAAGTAATTATTTTAATTAGAAAATGTCCTAATTACTTATTTTTGTTACTCCTTTATTATAAAAAATATCAGTGCTTCAAATCACGTGGTAATTATACTACTTACCTTTCTTGGAAATGAAAAACAACTGTCACCTATGGATTAGTTTATTAATAATTAGTAATACCTCTACTACAGCCTGTCTTAAATTCTGTACCAAACGGCCCGGCCCAGTTTTTCATTTATCCTATACTCTAATACGAGCTATGTCTGTTTGTTTTCAAAATTTATCTCGATCCAGTGGAAGGATTTTGCTGAAAGTTTGGTATTAGGGGCTTTTTGGTCTAAAAAATCGATTGGTGAAAACCAATACCTCAGGAAAATTCGTATTTTTCTAAACAAGTCATTTGAAAATTGAAAATTTTAAAATTGGGCTTATGGAGTTTAAAATCATAACACCGGTTACTATGAATAACAAAAACAAGCCATTAAATCAGCTTATATAAATTAAAATATTGTAAACAGCTGATTATCATTATGAAAATAAAAACCGACTTGAATGGCAACTCTCATAATGGAAAATAAAAAACTACTTGAATGGCAACTCAAATTCATTTTTCGATAGGCGAGTGAGCGTAGCGAACGAGCTCATATTAAAAGTGAACGAGTATTTGAAATAAAACAAATTCAATGCCTTTTCTGCGGAATCAAACACCGAGCATGGCTCGGTCCCCCGGTACTTATACATATAAACCACAAAATTCAAAACGAGTTTGCACGCAGCACGCTGACGTGAGGGAAGTGAATTTCTACATAAAAACTCAAAATCAGTGTAAAAACATACGTTTGTCCAATTTTTATCGAAAGCTGAAAACTTTGTTTTTTGGCTGTTCTGATACTCCTGGTTTCATTTAGTTGCAAAGCTGGGAATACAATTTTGCGCATCATAAGGTTAGGAGAAGGTCCATACAGGCTTGAAAGTAGGCGTGAGGTTGCTGGGGGTAATAAAAGTACTCTAACAAAGGAATAACAGGCTTTTCTCTGTAAAACCCCCATAAGACAACGTACTGTGTTTAGCCGATACATATTTTCTTTTATAACTCGGTAAATATTTATGCTAGAATGACGAGAGAGGGCTTAAAACTTCTGCCTTTCTAATTCCCATCTTTTTACATTCATTAATTTTACATCTGGGGCTTTTCTGACCCTTTCTGGGCCCAAAAACTCGAAATTTGAAAGATTAATCCCGAAAAAATTGGTTTAGAGTTTTCCGATTGTTTTGCCCAACGAACTTGTCCAACAGATTATAGAAAGAAACGTCCCTACCAAATTTGAAGTAAATCGGACAAAAAATGCGACCGCTAGAGTGCATACACACAAACATATATATATATGTCTATATATATATATACACACATATATATATATATATATATATATATATATAAAATTTTGAACGACCCCTCAAAACGTGTTCAGGGGGTCACGTTAGGAGCTTCTATGGTGGTCCCGGGCTTAAGTTTCACCGTGCGGGTCATGCTAATAGTTCACTTTCCAAAGGAAATTCACTAACAAAAATGGTAATACAGTTTAATTTACTTCATCTGGGTTATCTAGTCTTAATACTGCTGGATAAAATTCTCCGAGATGATTCAAAAATAAACGGTATCAGGAAACTGACACATACTTTCTCCCTTTTAGCCAATCTTTAATAACAAAAATATGTGTTATCTACTAAATATAGGATATGAAGTATAGATAAATGTACAGAAAATTGTCTAAAATAGTTGTTTTCAGAAATATCCACCCAAATCCCTTTTTGGGAGGCACGATAGAGTCCGTTGCCACACACAGTGGTTTTGAGAGGGGAAATGCCCCCTTGCCCCCCCCAGGGTTAAATAGCAACATATTTCGAACATCCTCTGTTGGTCAATGCTAACTTGACCTGCATATCAAATTTTAATGAAATTGATCAGTAAATAAGAGAGAAATAGTTATTTTTTATTCCCCATAAGAATAACATTGGACAACGTACTGCGTTTACCGCTAAATGAAAATTTCAATTTTCTCCGCAACTAGCAATCGTAGAATAGTAATTTAAAATACTAATTTATTTAATTTTTTGAGCTCTTTTTAATGGTGAATAGTAATCTTTTTTAACATTTATGATTTTTTATGAAAAAATCCAAAAACTGAATTTTGGATGTTTTAAGTCCTGTAATATCTGAACCCGAATTTTTCCAGAAATGTGGGTGGTGTCATTTTGTTGCAAACCTAAAGTTCTACAAACCACTAAAGTTTAATCAAAATCGTTAGAGCCGTTTTTGAGAAATTTGGATTTTACATGTTTTTTGACGATTTTTGGGGGATAATTACCCTTAAAAATCAAAAATTCAAAAAAATGAAAAAAATGCCTGGGGATATCGTGGATTAGAACCTACATACCAAATTTCATAAAAATCGGCCTGTTGGTTAGGGCTCTAGCTCTGTACACACACACACACACACACACACACACACACACACACACACACACACACACACACACACACACACACACACACACACACACACACACACACACACACACACACACACACACACACACACACACACACACACACACACACACACACACACACACACACACACACACACACACACACACACACACACACACACACACACACACACACACACACACACACACACACACACACACACACACACACACACACACACACACACACACACACACACACACACACACACACACACACACACACACACACACACACACACACACACACACACACACACACACACACACACACACACACACACACACACACACACACACACACACACACACACACACACACACACACACACACACACACACACACACACACACACACACACACACACACACACACACACACACACACATCATTAATAAATTATTAATCAATTGTTCAAAGTCCAAATGTTTGATGTTTTTCGATTGCAGCAAACAGAAAGAGGAATTAAAGAATGAGTTCAAGTTATTGTGTCATAAACATTGTTGTCTGTATAAGTGCTCATGTAGTTACATAGATGTAGTAGAAAGTGTAAAGTATCTTGGATTGTATGTGGATCAATTCTTGAAATGGGAGCAGCAAGTCAATCACTTATCGAGTAAGCTAAGAACAATAAATTATGCACTGTATCATTTGAGAGATAATGTTAAGAGTCAGTATTTACAAAAAGTGTACATTTCTTGGTTTGAGAGTGTTTTGAGATATGGAATCGTACATTATGGAGGAACATATTCCACTGTTCTAAAACCGGTAGTTGTGTGTCAAAGAAATGCCCTCCGTACAATATTTAATTTAAAAAGAAATGATAGAGTTTCTTACCTTTTTGCAGAGAATAAAATTCTTACGTTTGATCAGTTGCATGTTTATTGTATGATAATGTTTATTTATAAATACAAGAGTTTGTTTAGAATAAAACCTGTAAACAGAATGACACGATCTGCCCAATATACATTGATTGAAGAAGGCTTTTTTAGGAAAGAAATGAGTAAACACCAATTTTGCTGTCTTGGCCCTAAATGTTTTAATGATTTTGTAAAATATTTTGGAAATGAAATTCAGTATAAAACTCTGTCTGTAGTTAAATCTAAAGCCATGCAATATTCAATGCAGTATCATATTGAGTGAAGTTGTCAATATTTTTAAAAAATATTTTTGTTTATTTTGTTGTTGTTAATTTAGTTTTCTGCCTGAATATTTGATTACTTAATGAATCTAGTCATTTCATCTTTCACTTGCTAGCATTATAAGTTTGCATGAATTGTTATGGAAGCCTGATAATGTTGTATCTAATATAGTCTATTTCTTGTTATGAATTTGTTTTAGAGTTTAGTATTTTTGTTTTAAATTATTGAATATACGTAACATATTTATACTGGTGAATTTTGTTACCGGAGCATGATTAATGAAAGTGGTGGCCGTTGTCTGTGATTTAAAAAAATTCTGAAATTTGTCATCATCATGTATGAACTGTTCCTGAGAATTTGACGGAAGTGTAAAAGAACTGTACAGCTGTCAGTAAAGAAATAATGTATTAAAGAAAATGTATATTTTTCTGTCCCGCGCGTGTCCTATGTGACACATGGGATTTTGTAATAAACAATAATTTTTCATGAATAAAATTGCTTGAACTTGAACTTGAACTTGAACTTGAACACACACACACACACACACACACACACACACACACACACACACACACACACACACACACACACACACACACACACACACACACACACACACACACACACACACACACACACACACACACACACACACACACACACACACACACACACACACACACACACACACACACACACACACACACACACACACACACACACACACACACACACACACACACACACACACACACACACACACACACACACACACACACACACACACACACACACACACACACACACACACACACACACACACACACACACACACACACACACACACACACACACACACACACACACACACACACACACACACACACACACACACACACACACACACACACAATACTTTCTCCATATACTATGTATAGGGGGAGAAAGTAAAAGCAATAATTTATATTTTTATCCTGCCTTTAATAATTAACCAGATACAAAAGTGTATGGTCAAGAGGAAGTGCCTTTTTGTAAAGAAGTTTTCCAGCAGCTAGCCCGTTCACGGTCCCAACAAAATCTGATGTAATTAGCTACCTTCTTAGAGAGCGCATAAAACGCCCTTACCCTTCTCATTCTATAATTAGTTTATTTGCATGTTTACCACATAAACTATTTATTTTAACCTGAATGTCTAACATTAAAACCGATTTTAAAATAAGGTTATGATATGACCTTAAAATTAAGGTGAATATAATAATTAAAATTGTCTTTTTATGTCGGAGCACAAATCAAAATGTTAAAATTTATTCGTTTTAAGCTTAAAAATAATGTACTTGATATTGATTTGGACGAATAGTTTGACTGATTTTAAAAAAGTTGGACACTTAAATTACCGAACTTTTGTCAATGAGAGTTGCTACATCCACAGAATATGGATGTACTAAACCATCACTGTAAATTAAGCGGTCACAAAACGAAGCAAACCTCAATTCCCTGAGTCAGTGCTCAAAAGGTTTGAACTCAAATGTTGATAAACTTATAAGAAAAATATAACCTTTATCAGATTTTTGAAAAAAATTCGTAAAAGCAAAGTAAAACTAGTGAAGAGCAATGTATAATAAGAAGAATAAGAATAAATTTTTCATTTCCAAAAGAAGTTACAATGCAATACACAATCTTTTATAGTACATATTGTGTACATCACCCAATGCCTATACATGAATGTACAATCATTTGTTTTTGAATAAATATATATATATTTTTTTAACATCATACAAGATACTAAACAATACATAATAAACATAGCCAATCAAAAATCGTTTTTCCTCATTGACATGAAGATACATTAACCATACAGTAAAATTAATACAAAATAATGCACATTTTCAAATTCCATTTAATGACTAAAGAAAATACCCAATTTGATGTACAAACAAGGAAGTAATTAAAAATGAAAAACAACTAACCGGTCATGCAAAGTAACAAAAATAACAATACATATTAAAACCAGTCGATGTCCTTAAAACTAATAATATATATTTGAAAGATTCGCACTCATCAATTAAATATTTAACAAAACGATTGTGATTCCTGTCACATTTAAACATACAATGATTCTTATGAAAATAAAAAAAAACCTCTATGGAAAATCCGTGTTGAGGCCCTTCTTCGAAACTGGGCAAGCAATTGATTATTATTTTATGGTTATTTCTATTATTTAGAATGTGATTTTATAATAATTGCATTTTTGAGTGTGCCTTGAAACTGATAAAAAAGAAACTGCATGCCTTTTTTTGTCAGAAAATGCATGGCAGTAGTCTCTCCAGAATGTATAGAGCTCACTGAGTAAAACAGAATCACACAAACACTGAACTATGCTTTAAATTTATGCTTTACCGAATCTTACAGTTTATTATATAATACCTAAATGGTAACACCATAGTTGTCTTCTAATAGAGATTCATATTTTAGTTAGGTCTAAACGCGTCTGTAACACGTAGAGCATACTCAAATTAAAAACTCTACTCTAAAAGTGAATATAAAACGTGACCGAGACTGGAAGACGCAGTAACCCTCAATTGGCCTTTCAATAAACCAGATGCTTGTTAACGGTAGAACGTTTTGGCGGGTGATCAATCAGAGAGCAGGGACGCAGCGGTAGACCAGCTGATTAATGACGTCACATGTGTTGGTACCACTGGCTGGGCGGAACGGGGCCTCTTAGTCTCCAACGAAGGATAGAGTCAAGAATTGTCTATCAAGGATAATAATTTTGTGAACTAGGTCATCACGAATTCACCTACTTCCCATTTACCTAGAGAGTTGAAATTGTGTATATAATATAGGAAAACTAAATCATTATCTGAAATTAGGACTCCGCTAGTGACCCCGACAACGTTCCTTTGTATTCCTTATGGAAATTCATTGTTGTTTTATGTGATGAAAATACAAACAGCTGATCTTGATTCGAAGTAGTTCCATGGGCTATCCACAGAATGCAGCTCACACAACTGTCAAATATTTTATAAATCATTTACGAGGCGAAGCCTGCGGGTAACAGCTAGTACAATATATAAAAATAATGATGCAGTTTATACGAGTTATAACCATTAAATTTAACTAGATTTAAACGTAATAGTTAAAATGAGTTGATTCCCTCACAAGACGGTAGTGTGTCAGAAGGGTTGTAGGTAGCGAGGAATGTGTCGCCGTGATGGCTGCGTGAAGTTGACTCACCTGTTGAAAATGACGCGATCACAGAGGAATTCTAATTGGCATCTCACTCCAGTCCAGAGGGTGTTTCGTGAAAGTTAAATAAGGGACTGAGGATGTGTGCGTTTCATTCGGTTTAGCAATTTAACAATATTTTACCTTTAGTTATATCCATAAAGCCTATGTATATAATACCTAGAGCTGGGTTTTCCTAGGCGTGGAACTTCTCGGCAGCAGAGCACGGAACGCGGAGATTCTCCGCTCGTAGTTTCAGCCCAGCGGAATTCTATTTTCCTAGACGCGTACTTTTTCCGCGACCGACTGCAGAATAACCTAGCAAATTTTGGTTGCGACTAAAATAAAATAATATGTTCTTAGACATATAGGTATATTTTAAAACACAACGTACTGTGTTAGTATTTTCAATATGTATCTCTTCAACCAATTCTCGTATAGCAATATATATATTTAATTCCGTAAGCGAATCGGTCCCCACGAAATATATCGAGCTAGGAAGAAGTTAAGTTAGGTTATGACGAATCATTTTAAAGCTTGATGGCCAAGGACAAAATATCAGAATTTCAGAATATCGGTGGGAAAAATATCAGAAATGTCAAAAATTACGTGAGCTACGCCCCACTGGACTTAAAAGATCCAATAATTTTCTTATGGAAATATCACTACAGTGTTTTATTAATAAGCAAAATGAAGTAATGATCAGCTGTGATTATCCACTTACACAAAAACCATATGTTAGGGGCTATAGCCCCTGTAAGACACTAGTAATATGTAAAAGAGCAGAAAGAAAAGGTTATAATTTGTTTTTTTTTTCAGTTTTCAACAATTGAGATTTTACTTTTAACACACAATAAAACTGCCTATTATTCAAGCTAAAACAATATTACATTATTATGTACTTTACATAACAAATGTTACACCATTTTAAAAGCACGTTTATATTTGTAATGATTTAATTATCTGTTGGTTATTACACCTGTCGTACTCCAGATAATTTGGATGCCCTTGTAGTCATTCAACAAGTTTCGCAACATCTGACGCCCTAAATTTACCCGAGCTCATCCTGTCAACACAAAATCACAGGACGCCATTATAACCTCAAACTGTTCTGCTGCGGAGAGCGGACTCTGCTCCGGGAGCGGACAAAGTTATTCCCGGGCGCGGCGCGGAACAATTCCGCTGTCTAGGAAAGCGGCGCCATTTGATTAGATGACGAGGAGAGGCCAGCGTTCTCCGCTCTCCGCGTTCCGCTCTCCACGTTCCGTTCTCCGCTCTCCGCTGCTGAAAAGTTCCGCGTCTCTGAAAACCCAGCTTAACCAAATATAATTTAATTTAGTCTACGGTGACTACTGGATTTGTTCAGAAAGTTATATGGATAGAAATTAAAAACATTCTAATATCCCAACTCACAGCCCAAATACAACCTCTCTATTTATAGTCCCAGTGCTCAAATTGGGGGGACGAAAAAATTATGATATTTTTTAAAGCATATATACTACATTATGTTTGACATCTATGTCAAATGTACATGTACAATACTTTGGGCTGTAGAATAAGGTAAATGTAGCTTTACGTTCAATATATAATTATTCTGAAACTTAAAGGCTACTATACAATAATTATTTTCATCCACAATGTAAAATAGAAACCGTGTAGGAACTATAGGATTGATGCAAAAAACAACAAAATAACAAGTAAAAAGTATCTTCATTGCCATAGCTTTTATATTTCAACACTAGTGAGAATTTTATCGAGGGAACTCAGTAAATAATAAGAAAACACCCATATTAAAAGTAATATTATATTACAGGGGGGAAATCATCGTGTCATTGGCCTTCGTGTTCTGTGTCACGTCCTTATGAGTTTTATAGACGATGTAACTAGAAATTTAATGTGTTTATAACTCACTCCCCCACCACTAGAATTCCCTCCTTCTATGTTCAATAGCCTCACTGCGGTACTGCAGAATTTCAATGGCCGAGCTTTTCTTATTAGTTAAGATCTGAAAATGGTTATAGTTATCCAAGTTTTTATTCATCCCACTTAAAATGGAAAATATTTAATTCTTAATTAGTTTTCTTTGAACGTCGCGTCGGGAGGATTCCCTGCAGTTATTCATCTTTCTGCTATTGATGGTATTTCGTTTAGCTTTTCTTCGTTCGTTTGGTCTCGCTAGCCTTGGCAGTGGCTTGGATTTCGGTTTAAGGGATCACAGACTTATGATAGTTTATAATTGCCTTAATTATCACTACCTTATGAGATTGAAACGTAAGAGGGTGTTATAAACGCTCTTAGCGAAATTCCACTAGCGTTGATTTACCGAAAAGGCAGGTCCTCCTGATTCAGACACATCTCCACATGGTTATATGCACATCTGGGAGAATAGCTCTATAATTAGTTACTACTGTACTAATTCACAATGAGTATTCACGTGTGATTTTCTTTGAAATACTTGGAGTATATTAAGCCTTTGTTAGACTGATATTATTATTTACTAGCGTAACACCCGTTGAAAAATCAACGCCAATGATTGTGACTATCGATCGTTCTGAAAATGATAACGGGGTGTGTTGCCTATGTAAACATATGAGTATTTGTTTTAATTAAGTCATGACGGTTAATTTACAGTTGAACACAGTCAAATAAAATGTGAAGAACATAGTTTGTATGGTGTTTTAATCTTACGTGATTACCCGGTTAAGGAGAGTTTTTATTGCCTTCTATAATAATTACACATTCAAATTTGGAAGCGTGGTGTTATTTTTTATCTTAGAAAACGACAAACCATAAATTTCAAATAACATATATACAGGATCACTGAAATTATGACTATGTCCATTATGAAAATGTAAATCACAATGCAAGTTTTAAAAACGAAGTGACTACGCACACGTCCAATGTAAGGGCAAATTCACTTCGCTACCGCTTAGGTTAGGTTAGGTTACGTTACGTTACGTTAGGTTAGGTTAGGTCACATTAGGTTAGGTTAGGAGGTTTTCTGGCTGTCAATTTGTTTTAAAAACCACAGGAAAAGTATCGTACGGTGCATAATTTGGAACGGCCGTGAACAGTAATGGCTCACGTCGGACGTGTACGTAGCCTCTGCCTTTTAAAAATTGATCATTATTATATTATTATATATTATATATGATATTATTATTTATTAGGATTAAACCATTGAGACATATTTTCCTTGGGGACAAAACCAGTTTATTTTCAACGTAGATTAACATAATAAGAATTACAAATTTAAACAAAAATTAAATTTAATCTGGGTGAGAGACCATAGCGGGAGTGATTCTAGTATGTGTCGACACCAGACAAATTAATTTTATTCACCCTACAGATTTATTTTTCAATGTAAAAATGAGCATCTATGTTGTAAATTATGAGTAAGTGTCATAATCAAATGTTCAAAGAGCTATGTCCGCCACAAACAAGGGTTTTTGCCATTTTATAGTTATAAATATAGCTAATAACAAATATCTAAAGTGCTATACAGGAAGTAATATCTTACGTTTCTTCAGGCAACTTGTTTAACATTAATTTCAAATTAGTTTATGAAACCATTTTTACTGCTCTTCTCTGAAGATTAGATTAATAGTGTTTAGATACATATTTAAATATGTTTTTATATAATAGTAGAACGTTTCATTGTTGCCCTCATCAATGTTTGTCAACATTATTAAGTTTATATGACAAGTGGATGGCATGATGAGATAATAAGTGGAAGATCAAGTACACAGCCAGAGAATAAACGAAAGTAAATAAAAGTATTTATAAAAGTGAGATTAGGGATCTTTAGGTGAAAATAAACAAATAGGGCTTGATTACTTTCCGCAGATTTCCGTGGTTTAATCTCGTTGTGCTAACAGTATGATACTATCTAGAAAATAAAGGGTGGAATTTCTTTTGTTAAGGGTGTATTATCGGTAACAGAAGAAAGGTTCTGTAAAGGTTGTACGGTTCATTACAGGTAATGTGTGTTATCGGCCAAAAGTAGCTGTTATACACCAGAAATACGTTCTGTGCTGCATTACATGGTGAAAATATCATCAAAAATGTTATCAGCTGTTACAAGAGAAAGTAAAAATACCCCCGTCACAGCAAACCTGCGTACTCAGCGGATTTCCGATGCACATATATGTCTTAAAAACCCTTAAAACCACTTTTAAAGATTCCTAAAAAATATATTCACAAATAAGCGATACATAAAATAATGATTATTCTCCTTATGAATAACATTGGGGATGAGTATGCAGGTTTTCTGCAAAAAGGAACCCAAAATAATGGGTTTTTATGCAAATATCAATAGAACTCAACTAAGTGAAGTTTCATCCATATACATTCATAAATAAGCGATGTATAAGATTTTAATTATCGTCCATAAGAATAGCATGGGGACTGAGTATGCAGGTTTGCTGCTACGGGAATCATCGGTACAGATTTATGATTTTGTGCTAATTACAATAGACCACAATCAGATGAAGCCATGTACCAAGTTTCGTCAGTGTATGTTCATAAATAAGATATAACATTTGTTTTTTTCCCCATAAGAATAACATTAGACAACGTACTGTTTTTAGCACTTTCAATATCTCGGTAACCAATTAACGTAGAGCAATGAGAAAAACACCAAATTGTTTGTTTGTTTGAAGTACATTCAATGGTGTCAATTAAAATTTGGTTTCAAAACCCCCAAAATACCCCTTCCGTCTGGATTTCGAACTCGTTCAAATAAATGCTACTTTACACGTATGGACCAAATTTCATCAAGATTGGACCTTTTTTTACGAGATTTATCTGCTTACGGACAACATATATATATATATATATACTTGTATACAACATTTGAACGACTGGTGTTTTTGGCATCTGGGGGCCTCAAAATGAAAAGTTATCATGGTCTCGGGCTTAAGTCTTACCATGCCACCTACGGTAATAGCTTATTCTTCGTAGGGGAAATTCGCTAAAAGTCCATTTATACAGAAACTTAAGCTTTCAATTATGTTATCTATGGATCTGAAAATTAATAAAACACACTCAATACTAATACCAAACCAAATTTTATAACACTTTTCTTTCCAAAAACCTAATTTATGGTTGTAGATATCTTGCAGGACCATTATTTGATTCCTGCACGTTATACTGCAGGTAAGACCAATTTATGCGTGTTGGCCTCTTTTCTTCGTTTCAACTATTATATCTAAACTACTATTAAATTACTCCTGAAAAAAGGACTATCTTTAGAGACGGCCTGTCTCACAATTAAGGGTGATTTTGGTATTCCTAAGGTTTCAGTCGCCCGGTACTATCCCAATCCAGTTGATAAACAAAGATGATTTACGAGTTTATAGAATATTGTGAAAGCTAACTTTTATTAATAATTTTCTTGTGTTAATCCTTTTGTAATCAACTACAGTGTTGTTTATTGGTGTTACGTTGCTTTAAGCTTTAAATTAAAAATAGGAAACAAGTAATCTTTTGCAGATAAGCATAAACCTCTAAGTCAGTACACATAAGCAGTGATTTAGTATGTTGTCTGTAAAACCTCCATTAACGGTTCTATTTACGTATACCCTCGATTATTCCTGGCTCTTAGTTTGACAGTTGTGTTAATGGCATTTCAAACCTAAGTACGTTATACCTAGTAATGCCATTATATCAGGAAATGTGTTTTTACTTTTTTATCACTCCAAAACGTTACTGTTCTATATCCTCTTTCATGTTACTAAAACTAAATTAAAGAAGATCAACTGAATCCGTGATAGTGAGGTTTAGCTTGATATACTACAGTTGTACTATGGATAATACTGATAATGATTAAATCACATCAAACTGCAGTACAATATGCTACAATGCATGCACTCAATGGAGAACAATACAGACACCATTTGCATCTATTTGTAATTGTGTACATTTAATTACAAAAATACTATAACAAATCACTGAAAACACCTTTTTTGGGTGCAGATATCATCCAATAATATTTCACGATTCTCTGTACCAAAAACATATACTAGCAGTATGAGTAGAGAGGGGGAAGGAAAAACACCCGGTTGAATTAATATTAGTTCAAAACATCTGTTCAAGTAAAATAGAGTTTGAATTTGTAATTCATGTTAATACAAGTTTTAGAGCTTAGAGAATGAGTGATTTTGATAATCATCTAAATTGTCCGACACCTTGACTCAAGGAAAGTGAGGAAACGAAATGGTCTTTATCTGTTAAGACACACTCAGTGAATTGACAATGAGAATATTCAAAAAGGAAATTAGTTCCTATTACTTCTCAAGTAAAAGCGCCTCTTCTTGTGGCTTATCTGGCTGTCTGGATTCTTACTTTATTTTTTACATTTATTTCATGCAAAGTTGTCCGAAATTATTATACTTCACGAATAGAAAGTATGGGTTTAAAGATGATAAAAAGCATGTTTTTTAACTTAATATGAACAAATCTCTCATACTTACTGTACTTATTATAATTATACTTATTATACTTATTGTACTTGTACTTATTATAGATCTTATTGTTCTTATAGTCTCGTTTACGTAATACGAAATTTCGTTTAAGTGAATTGTTTTCAAAGATACCTCAGGAAAATTGTTCTTCATTTACTTTTTTACAATAAAGTTCTTGATTTGGAGCTAAGCCTTTTAATGGAAATAAATCATCGAGTTTAAACAATTTCATCACGATACTAGTTAGCAATAATAAATATCGAGGAATATTCCGAAAATAGACAACAAAAGAAGAATAGCTCTAAAAAAAAGACAAGTAACATTTTCTAAAACGGTAAAACAAGTTGAAAGACTTATATAAATTTAAATGAAACTCTAGCGTTGATATTATTGTTTAATCTGTTTAGTCAACTTTTTTACTAGATTCAGTTTGATATCAACCATCATACTTTAAATATATACTACTAAATATTAACACAGGTATAATAAATATAAGCACAGGTATAATAAACAGGTTGTGCTTGAATTAAATAATCAAGCAAAACATGTTTATTTTCAATATTTCTTACTAAACGCTTTATTTGTAACCGCACATATTCTATCTATTTGGGCTAAATTTGTCGGGAATAATACACTAAAACTGCATTTACAAGTGCTAATAGAGCACTTGATGAATGAATTTTAATATTGTTAACTGGTTAAACTGAATTCCCTATAAAAATATTGTTAGTAGGTAGAGTGATTGGTTTTTAAGAGTTAGGTAGTCTAATATTGTTGAAAAGCATTTTAGTGGTGAATGGAGAGCAATATGCTGGCAAAGATTGGAAAAGACCAAAACACACGAGCGCTGCGCCAGGAAGTCCACTGTGCTAAATATACTGTCGCCTACTTGGCACCGATACACTGGCTACTTTTTGTCCTTATTTGGGATTGTTTTACTCAACCCAACTAATGGGTAATGACCATACAATTCAATTTTGAAATAAAATCGTGCAAATGCTTAAAAACTTACATTTATTACTCGTACTTGATTAAAATTTGATGAAACGTAGATATTGAGCGATTAGAAAACTCTTATGTCCCACTTTATGTCTTTGAATGATCAGATATTTACACGGACTGCGTTAAACCAAATTTATTATTAAGACAGATTATGATTAACTTGAAAATGTAGATTAAAATAGGTTTTTTTTTGGAATTGAGGGAGGTAGGTCGACGTGACACTAATAACACGCAGTCGTGCCGCATAATAACATCTTAAGGACCGTCACAGCCGCTTATCATCGTGTACTAATGACCGCTTAAGAATGGAATGTTGAGTATCAACATGTATTTATTTTTAAAAAGCCCGTCCACATAGACTACAGATTTGTGCTTGGAACGTATTCAGCAAAGGTGAGGTGAAGGTGAGGCGTTACAGATTACAGTACATGTTGTTCAATTGCCTAGAAAATTGCATAAAACAATGCAATTATAATGCACTTTGGATCATTTGTTAGAATACTTGTAGATAATAAATTGTATCTATATATAAAGCCAAACAGTCCCTGGTACATTCGAGAAAACCAAGGTCTAACAAGATCTACTACATACTTGTGTGAAAGGTGTTGGTGAGGAAATCGAGCTTAGATATTCGTTTTCGATACAAACTCTCCAAATACCAAAATTTAAGTTAAAACACATTTTTACATGTTATAATTCGTTCAGCTATTCGTTAAATTAGGTCTTATAATTATAAGCATTAATCTAAACACGAATATTATAACCAGGTAAAGAATTTTTAAAGAAGCAATAAAAATTAATAGCATAGCAGGTATTAAAGTTCAAATAAGCTCAATTAGTTGGGTGATTTGATTGACAATAAAACTGTAACCAGAAGGATGAGCTATGTGTTGAAATATGTTTAATATTCAAGTATTTATTCTGAATCTAGTGTGTCCTAGTTTTAGCAGAATGAAATGCTTAAAAAGCCGACATTTTAAGAATTCGACTTAATTTCCGTAGAAATTTTAAAGATAGAAAACTGCTACCATGCCATCGAGTTTTTTTACATCTTTTAAGTCTACATAATTTACCTCAACTTTTATGCATACAAAGTTTCAAACAATTTGAGCCTCGGAAGCATGCGCAGGAGAACCTTTGAGTAAAGAGGTTTGTGAGCAGTGAGCAGCTAACTCGCTCAGGTCCTAACTAGACGTGATCTAATTGGCTACTCGTCTGAAGAGCTTCGTGCGCTTTTATGCGCCTCTTCTGTAATTAGTTTCATCGTTAATTAGCCACCCTTTGATCTCGAATCTTCGACCTTAAAACATTATTTTCAAAATAACGTTACTGCAATTGAGTGGTTAATAGCCTACAGTATAAATATTTATAACTTTAGGTTTGAACATCATGAAAGAAACTTAACTTAAGGGGGTATTCACTTAACTTCGAGACTAGTTAGTAGGTAATGTCGGTTATGTAATTCATTGTAAATTCTGAATCTATTTGTTTAGTATAACGGTGAATTTGTTTAGAATATTCAAAAATTCAGTGGGATTTTTCAAAAGCATGAAACTAAACAGTTTATTATACAAGTGGTCCCAGGACTACCTTAAAACTGGTCTATACCAGTTTTGAGGCTGGCATTGGGTACAGCAAATGAAGTTGTCATTACACATGATAAGTCTCTTGGCTGTCCATTATGACAAACTTCCCTTTCACCTTTGGTCCCTCCATTTGCAGCGGCTAGGGACAGTATCTCCGTGTTTAGTCCCCACCTGCCAACCTGATAATGAATGGTCCCTGGCTGTTGTACATGGATACCTGTCAGTTAAGTTGACCAGTTGGAGGGCAGAATGTGGGTCCCCTGTTTGAGAGCCTCATCCCAGCTGTCACAGGGGTGCCACAGTGAAGTTGGCCCTCTGAAAGGTCAATTTGGCTGCCGTCCCAACCCTCCCTTTCCTTTCCTGCTATATCCTATCTTTCCGGTAACCTGCGCAATATTCCCGCTTGTGGAAGATGCGACTAGCAGCTATGCTGGGGTTTCCTAATACGCAACAATGATGTTGATGATGATTATACAAGTGAACTTAAAATATACTTAACTCGTTTACCTGTCGTATTCGTATTTTGCGCGTACAGCATTAGCCACTTGGCTCAGGTTTTTTGTACAGATAATCGCTCGACTCTGAACTATTCCTGATCTATTTCTATTTGTTGCACATTTTCACCGGCCCGGCGAGAAGACTCGTTAGCGGTTATTGCACATCAAACGATCCGTTTAACGCTTTTAAAGTGTTTGATGCCTAACGTAGTTAAGTACTGAACTCTATTTACAATGTTTGTTCTGTTTTAACTTCCGTTTGTTGACGCTGCTATATGTGTGTACTCAAGAATCGTTGAGTTTTAGCGCTTGCCGTTTTAGGAACAGAAGTCTTAAATTTACATTTCGACATTTTTTGGGGTCCTCTCGCAAAATATATTATTTTTTTATTTTCGATAAAACATAGTTATGAACGCTTTAGATTATTTCACCTAAGTTTAAATACGTTTTTACCTCATATTTAGAATTATTGTTAAGGTTTACATTTTCGTTAGTAGGTCTAATCACGGTCGAAAACATACTCTACATTTGTCTTAAAGAAACCCGCATAATTTTTTTAAAATTATGTTAGGTAGGTCTTTACGGATGTAAATATATAAAATTGCTTTTTAACAAATCTCTCAGCATGATTGAAATAACTCGACGCGGTGAAAAACTAAAAACTATTTCGCTTGGTTGAGCAGCTTTTATAAAGTTAGTATGCCCTTAAACTTATAACAATTAAATAAAACATAAGATTAAATATCAAATATAAATTAACTTTATGCATTTTGCATCTCACTAGCCTATCGGTTAGCGTCTTGGACTTGGGTTTAAGGGGTTACGGGTTCAAATCCCGGGGTGTCCACAAAAATTTGAGGGGTTTGGACCGCTTTCCCAAAAAGCGTTGTGTGATCTCATAACAAAAATGACATTGGTGATGAAAAAAAAATAAACGAAAAACTTTCACCATTTTACGTGAAATTAGAACAGTTTTTAACCCAAAATATAGCATAATGTTGTGTGAAGTACACAATATAAAATCATTAATGAAACTATTATAATGTGTTTAAACGAAACAAATTTGTAGAGATTACATTTTACTGTTTTATAGTACATAATAAAGTGGGTATTCTAACACCATAACATACACGAACTTACACTGTACATGAATATAATAATGTAAAGAAATTTAAATATGACTCAGGAAAGTAACTTATTTCCAATACACAGAATATAGGAATACATTTAATTCCTTTTTTGGTTAATGATTTGTTTTGTCAGTTTAACCTTTATAATCTGGCGTAGCACGAATTAAAAATCAAATTGCATATTTTTAGTAAGCTTAGTATAATTTTTTTGTATCCGAAAATACAAAATATAAATTCTACAAAAGCTTTGTTTACTAACTATACATCATTCTTGATATGCAACGGCCTTAAAGAACTACAAACATATGTCTTGATGTACCGTAGTCAAATTGATGTAAATGATATCAAGCCTACCACTAAATGAGCGTTTTGGTGGGTGATCAATCAGAGAGCAGGGTCGCAGCGGTAGACCAGCTGATTAATGACGTCACATGTGTTGGTACCACTGACTGGGCGGAACGGGACCTGTTAGTCTCCAACGAAGGATAGAGTCTAGAAAAAAATAAACCTACACTCTAATGTTAATAAGGTTTGTTTGGTTGGTTTCTTGCTTGCTTGCTTGCAACTCTGATCTAAAAAATGGCTCTAAGAATGTTCTTCAAATGTTGGAAACAACTCATTTCTGGGGTACGAAAAGGTTCCGGACCGGTTTCATCCCCTGGAAAAAAAGAATGATGTAAAAAAAATTAAAATGAAAAGGGGACACAAATTATCATTGGGCTTATGGAGTTTTCAATCAAAACAAAAGAATCATAACTTCTGTTTATAATCAACCAGTGAACTGCCAAAGTAATACTCATTTGGTTAAAGTATTAACATGTGTTTCCTGAAAGCAGTGACTAATACCATTGAATGGTTACATTATAATGGTCCTGTCAGACCCAAAATGAATCTAAGGGACATTGAGCTATAATAACAACTTGAGTGACCTTAAACATACAGAAAAGTGGCTAATGAGCTAAACAAATCTGCTCGTCAGTATGAGGTCTTGGTGAAATATTACTCCAAATCATCTAAACCAACTGACTGACCTTCTCTGAGAACGCTCGGCCCCCACCTACTAAGACAGGACATGCATAGTGAAAGTTAGTCTTGTGAATGTTATAGAACCTAAATAGATTATGTTAAAAGGTCTTCAGATTTTAATCTTTCAAAAGTTTATTCAAATCTTACATTTACGAAATAAATTTACAATAACCATATTGCTAGAATTATTAATTTTGGTCAGGAGGTCTTATCTGAGCGGGTTTAGAACTGGCCTACGTCCCAAAGGGTTCAGTTCCCTGAAACTCCCAACAATAACCAGAAGGTTACATAAACTTTATTTATTAAATTTGGTTTAAAGGTTATCAAAAGTTACCACACATGAACTTCAGTTTGAAAACCTACTGATTAAGCTACTGATTAACCTACTGATCCATGAAAAATCCCTTTGAATGCCGAAATATGGGTTAACGTTTTCCTAGCGTTGGAACTGCTGCCCATATATTAGGGTGACAGTTCTTCTAATATAAGCAACTCTGGGCATTATTATTGTAGGATAACAGCTATACAACTGGAAGAGTACTTTATTATCTCATAATAATATGTTATATTATTTTTGCATTGATCGATAAATCATCAGTTGCTGTTATTTAAATACATTTTGGATGGTTGTAAGGAGATAATAAAAAACTTAAATAGTTAAAATTATTTTTGAATTACTAACCTGTAAATATATTGAAATCAAGAAAATAGTCAAAAAAGGTAGATTTTTGCCTCATGGTTAACAAAATAACGATTTTATCGGTATTACATCCATACCGAACAAAAATACATTATGGGAGTTGTATCTTTTGCGATGAAATATTAGAAAGCATAAAATTATCTAAAACTATGTTTCACTATTAAGTTGCTTAAGATAAAAAATAACGAGTTCGCACGCAGCACGCTGACGTGAGGGAAGTGAATTTCCACATAAAAAACAATAAAAACTCAAAATCAGTTAAAAACATACATTTATTCCAACTTTTATTCAAATCTGAAAACATTGATTTTTTGGCTGTTCTGATGCTCCTGGTTCTATTTACCTGCAATGCTGGGAATACCATAAGGTTAGGAGAAGTGCATTATAAGGTTAGGAGAAGGTCCAGTCAGGCTTTAAAGTAGGCGTAAGGTTGTTGGAGGTGGTAAAAGTACACCAAAAAATGAATAACAGGCTTTTCTAATGTAAAATCCCCATAAGACAACGTACTGTGTTTGGTCGATACACATTTTCTTTAATAACTCGGTACATATTTATGCTAGAATGACGAGAGAGGGCTTAAAACTTTCGCTTCTCCAATTCCCATCTTTTTACATGCATTTATTTTACATGCGGGGCATTTCTGACCCCTTTTGGGCCCAAAAACTCAAAATTTGAAAGATTAATCCCCTAAAAAAGGGGTTGGAGTTTTCCGATTGTTTTTCCCAACGAACTTGTCCAACTGATTACAGAAAGAAACGTTCCTACCAAATTTGAAGTAAATCGGACAAAAAATGCGACCGCTAGAGTGCAAACACATATATATATATATATATATATATATACAATTTTGAACGACCCCCCAAAACGTGTTCAGGGGGTCACGTTAGGAACTTCTATGGTGGTCCCGGGCTTAAGTTTCACCGTACGGGTCATGCTAATAGTTCACTTTCCAAAGGAAATTCACTAATAATTTATCTTGTAAACTCTTACCAGTACTGGCGATTGCGTAGCTACCACTTTAAACAGGTATAACTTTCACCTTATAGGAGTGACACCGTTATATAATATGAGTTTGCAGATCCTGGATCCAAAAGTGGTCATTCGAGGGTTTGGCTCCTTCAATACATAACATGACCACTACTTTTCAAATAAATTTTGTTTAAGGTTCTATTATTTGTTGCTAGATAATGTCACGTATAGGCACCAACTAAATGGGCTCAGTAACTTAGAAATGAAAAATTCTTAAAATTCATGAAATAATGTGTGACATTTTATTTTTTAACAATTGATTCCCCCACAAGACGGTAGTGTGCCAGAGTGTTGTGGGTAGCCAGGAATGAGTCCCGGTAATGTCTGCGTGAAATTGACTCACCTGTTGGTAATGACGCGAACACGGTGGAATTCTAATTTACAATATAACCTCTACTATTCCTATTCTGAATTCGTAACCGGTGTAGTAACACTTTATAAATATGTTTTACCTATGCAATAAACTTAAAATATAGTTTTGGAAATCATATACTAGAAATATTGTTATTTCAAATATTACATTGTATAAACATATATATTAGGTTGGCAGAGGCTACGTACACGTCCGACATGAGCCGCTAGTGTTCACGTCCGTTCCAAATTATGCACCACACGTTACTTTTCCTGTGATTTTTAAAACAGATTGAGAGCCAGAAAACCTCCTTACCTAACCTAACGTAACCTAACATAACCTAACCTAACCTAACGTAACGTAACGTAACCTAACCTAACCTAACCTAAGCGGTAGCGATGTGAATTTGCCTTTACATTGGACGTGTACGTAGTCACTTCGTATTAGGTTTAAGCCCCATTCTATAGACGTTATTGAGACGCAAATCCAATGATTACCTCCGATATAAGGAAATAAGCGGTGTCGTGTCGTCGTCAAGGGTTCGCCGTCACGTCATTTCGAACAGAGTGGAAACTGGATTTTCGTAACTCACTCAGCTACCGCTCCGCTCAAAGGCACCTCTCTGCTCTCCCCCAGCCTGAGAGTGTTTTGTCAATACCTGAATATTGAAACACGATAGTTTAGGAAAATATCGCTTAATTTATGTAGAACCGTGTTAGAACTTGACTTATAAAAACACAGATTTGATTGTTTTCCATATTTTCGCTAGGTAAATAAATGATGGTAATGATTTTAGGTAAACCTACAGTGGTGTGTTTTTACCAAATGTATTATAATTTTGTAGTCCGCCTCTACCTGGTGTAGTTATTCAAACCACTAGTGATGACGTTATTATTATATATGTTTAGTCGATTTCATTTCTCATTCCCTTATCTTCTAAATGGAATCTATTAATACGTCCTATTTTAATTTTTTTTTTAACAACAAGAACAGATAAATTGAAAGTAGTTATTTTTTAATATTATTAGTAAATTTTCTATGGAAAAGTAAACTATTAACATGACCCGCACGGTGAGACTTAAGCCCGGAACCACCATAGAAGTTCCTGACGTGACCCCCTGAACACGTTTTGAGGTGTCTCTAAAAACTTTATATATATATCACTCTAGCGGCCGCAATTTTTGTCCGATTTACTTCAAATTTGGTAGAGCCAATTCTTTTTATAATCAGTTGGACAAGTTCGTTTGGCAAAACAATCGGAAAGCTCTAACCTCCTTTTTCGGGACTATATGTATTCGCACTCTAGCGGCCGCAATTTTTGTCCGAATTACTTCAAATTTGGTAGAGCCATTCCTTTTTATAATCAGTTGGACAAGTTCGTTTGGAAAAACAATCGGAAAACTCTAACCCCCTTTTTGGGGATTTTAAGTTTTCAAATTTTGAGTTTTTGGGCCCAAAAAGGGTTAGAAAAGGGTACACTTATTGCACATTACCTTAAAAAGCCAAAGATTTTAAGCTCTCTCTCATCATTCTAGCACAAGTATTTACCGAGTTATTAAAGAAAATGTTAATTGTCAAAATACAGAACGTTGTCTTATGGGGATTTTACACTGGAAAATGCTGTTTTTCGTATCTCAATATCGTGTTATCACCCCCTATATCCCTATACCAACTTATTATCCCGACAATACCTCCTTCTAACTTTATAATGTACAAATTTGGCATCCTATTACTGAATTTAAATATAACCAAGAGCATCAAAACAGACAAAAAATGAAATTTTTCAATTTTCAAAAAAATGCAAACAGTGTTGGTTCAAACCCTTTAGATATTTTTAAGGTTTTAATGCGGAAATTCACTTCCCACACGTCAGCGTGCTGCGTGCGATCTCATTAATATATCTTTGGCAGTGAAAGTGATTAGTGATGAATAAACATCGTGAAAATCGTCAATAATAAAATTAATGAAGTACAACCCTTTTTTTCAACGGCAAGCTAAAATGTCTGTGATTATATCTTCGAAGGAATTGAGGAAACTAACGGTTCTTATCTGTTAAGACACACCCGGTGAATTGACATTGAGAATATTCAAAAAGGAAATTAACTCAACTTACTTCTTTGGTAAGAGCGCTTCTTCTATAAGCTTATCTTACCTCGTCATTGTTATGTAAGACAGAAGACACATTTACTTTCCTATGAGATTTTGTCACTCGCTTTGAGATTATTACTGTATTTCATACTTAGGGTTTCATGCTCCAAACTGAGAACAGTAATTTTAATTTCATCTTTAAGATTATTTTTACTGTTTTAAAGCTGGTCTCACATTGTTTCCCACAATATATTTTCAATGACCTCTCCTTACAAGTGGTGGTGTTATATACGCAATCGGTATTTATTTAGGACACTAAAAACGTACTTCACCTATATAAAATTAAATTATCTATTTATTAGCATGATACGTGTTTTAAAACTAAGCAGGATAAATAAAATACGTCTTACAACACTATAAAGTATATTTACATACAAGACGGTAAAATATACACAAAAGATTGTACAAGGCAATGATGGCACAAGCCTTGTACCATCTTTTGTGTGTATTTTACCGTCTTGTATGTAAATACAGTATAAGTGTAAATATACTTTATAGTGTTGTAAGACTATTTTATTTATCCTGCTTATATAAAATTACTAAATAATACAGTTCCTGCATCCTCCAACCACCTTGTCCAACAGATGGTGTTTTATAATAGTTCTAAATTTATTCTTTAATTTAACAATTTGTCTTTCTGTTATAATACACTGCAGTGTGTAGGGCCTACTAAATACAAATCAGTCTTCTGATGATTGCCATGTAATTGAATATCATACTAAAACCCCTCTAAATCTTCCTTATAGTCAAACTGGGTATAGATTTCTTAGTTAATAAAAAACATTTCTTTAATCTCCGTACGTCTTTCGACACCACCGTGTCAAAATTTGTATTCGTCTTGGATGGCGAATGATCTCCTAAAATTCGATTTATTCTTAGAAATCATTGTTAATTAATTTTGGAATTGTTAATCCTACCCTTCCTTTTTTATTGTATTTCTAACTGGGACAAAGGGGATCATAAGCAACAGAGGGGTAAGATGCACACATCAGGGGAGGGTGCGGAAGATGATTGTTACGGAGTCAACTCACCGGATGATGGGATGTTCACCGCACTGGATCTTCCAGTAGGCCTGAGGCTGAGTAAGGTAGATAACAGCCGCCATTGTCGACTTTAGACGTTAGAAGTCTAAATCCTTTCAAATATAAAAAGGTATTGGTAACAATTCCGAGCTATTGTACTATCATGCATCCAGTCAATTACGTAATCCTTTTTACGCTTTTGGAAAAATAAAATTCGTAGTGAAGATGAAAGGAATATGTTTATTGTGACAATTTTACTTATTCCTTTTATATATATTGTATGACGAAAGTATTGTTTTCGTCAAAATTTTGAACTTTGTGTTTGAACGATGTCCGTCCGTCTATTTCTCTGTCTGATTGTTTGGTTGTGTAAAGTCCTAGGGAATACATTAGATCCTAGAGACAATTGAAGACCTTATACATTGAAATTTTGTGTATCAGAGTTTATATCAGTGAAAAGGTTGGTAATGTAATATGATGGTATGTAATATACCAGAGATATAACTTATCTATGTTACTAATGAAAGAAATTAGAAAATATAAATTGTCGACGTTTTGTAAAAACTGCAGAATTATAGGGGACGGCTAATATTAAATGTTTGGACCCAAGGGACTCGGGACAAAATCGTAGGTTTTTGTACAACTATACAATATCAGCCAGAAATTAAGTCAGATCCCTCCTATAAGAAAATCATGGGGGCTATAAAACGTCTGCTTTGTTTGCATTTCCATATGCAGTGTGTCTGTTTTATTTACGTTTCAGCATATCCTCGTTTAAACGATAGGTTAGGGGCTTCCCCCTACATGCCAATGGTAATAATATAAATATTGTATTTTCCGTGGAATTATAAAATGTGTTAAGAAAGATACATATTTTGACCAGGAATAGCTGATCGATTCTAGAGGTAAATTTGATCGAATTCTTGTTGTTTGCCTGATACTAAATGTAGTCTAAGGATTAGATGAGACACTCCCGCAGTGTGACGCCGAACCCTGGCCCTGCTGGGGGTATGTTTACGTAGACGTTTGATTAAGTTAATCCCACACTACTGTATTTACGAATACGGCCGAATATTCGGCAGAATTTAGAATGTTCGGTGTAATCAAGAGTAATGTGAGAGTTTCACATACTATATTATTCCCTCCAAATATGTTCCTATTTTCATTCACAGTGTATTCAGATATCCCTAAAAACCTTCGGCGTACTATTAAAAGCGATTTAATAATAGGTATAAACCAATTGATATCATACGTGTGAATATTATTGAGCATATTTCTTGAGTTTGATGTCACTTCGGTAAGTAAAGTACACCTAGAAAAATCTGAACTGATAATATTCTAAAATTATTTATAGGTCACAAATTGTATGTGTCGTAATTTAGAAGGTTTTACTATACCGCCACTGAATGACGTTTTTAAATATAAATGTTTACGAAACAAGGATTCAAATATCACAAAAGTTGTTCTAGTGTGTAGTATATACAAAAAAACCCCAGTCGCAGCAAACCTGCGTACTCAGCGAATTTCCAATGCATAATATATGGCTTAATACTAGATAAAGCCGCAAACTAAGTTTCATAAAAATATATTCACATATAAGCGATTTTAATTATTCTCCATAAGAATAACATTGGTAATGATTACGTAGGTTTGCTGAAACAAGGAACAGAAACAATTGGTTTTTATGCAAATATAAATAGAATTTAACTAGGCGAAGCCACATACTAAGTATCATCAATATTCAAACATAAATAAGCACTATATAACATTCTAGTTATTCTCCATAAGAATAACATGGGGGCTGGAGAAAGCAGGTTTGCTGCAACAAGGAACAGAAAAATGGGTTTTTATATAATTATCAATATAACTCAACCAAGTGAAGCTACATACCAAGTTTTATTAATTTATGTTCATAATTAAGGGAGTCATTACATTTTACTTATTCTCCATAAGAATAACATGGGGGTTGAGTACGCAGGTTTGCTGCTACGGGAATAATCTACAAAAATAATTTTTTTGTGCAAATATCAATATACTAGTACTACGTGAAGCCACATACCAAGTTTCATCAACATACATTCATAAATAATCGAGATATCAAATTTTATTTATTCTCCATAAGGATAACATTGGACAACGTACTGTGTTTAGCACTTTGAATATCTCTGCAACGGTTGGGCGTAGAATCACAATTTAAACACCAAAATGATTGCTTTGTGGAACTGAACAGATTGGTAAAAGCAAATGCGATGTTTACATTAAAATAAACTGAGGAAAAGCCAAAAACCTTTTTCCCATAAGATTAACATGGGAGATTTTATGAGCATTTTTTTTGGATTTTCTCCGCAACCACTTAACCTAGGTTAATAATTCAAAATACTGAATTATTTGTTTTTTAAGCTCTATAACATGGTCAAAACCAAAATTAAGTTTTTTAAAAATTGTAGGGTGAAAAATACAAAAAACTGATTTTTGGAAAAATTAAAACCCCCATAAACCCCCCTTCCCATAGTCCGATTTTTCTGGTTTTCAAACTTAAAGTCATGAATGTCATTTTACACATTTGAGCCAAATTTAATCAAAATCGAACGTTTTTTACTCAAGTTATCGTGTTAACGGACACACACATATATATATATATATATATATATATATATATATATATATATATATATATATATATATATGTATATATATATAAATTTGAACGAATAGTGTTTTTGGCATCTGGGGACCTCAAAACAAAAAGTTATCATGGTCTCGGGCTTAAGTCTTACCATGAGACCTACGGTAATAGCTTCTTCCCTATAGGGGAAATTCGCTAAAACATAATATATACGTATTTTGTGATTGTTTAAGTTTTTTAAGTGGTTGGCAGCTTCTTTTTTCCTTACTTTTCCTGTATAGGTAACATATCTGTGTGGAAAACGTACCAAACAAAATATGGGATGAGCCGTTACCAAAGCCGGTATTTGAATCCAAGCAGGGCCACTGCCATTGTTTCGGAATCACCTTGACCGCTAACGATTTAGACCACCAAATTACACTACTTAAATCGTTGGGTTAACATGGTTATTAATATCTTAAAGTGCATTATTTCAGTTATATATTAAGTAATGAACAAAATCCACAACCCAAATACGTCTCCATTGCATGGGATAGTGGAATTTTGCTAATTTTTACTTATGTCTACTGTGAGCCTTTATGCACTTGGCGCTGTAACATGACAAAAGCGAGCCCTTGCCTTGGCCTGTCAGGCACATAGGGGTTTGATATATCTAAGGGGCAGAGAACATGTCTTTAAGATGTCTCCCCATAATTGCCTTAATCGTTTGGTATGGCAACGGTTGGAAAAATGTCTTGCATTATAATTGTGAAATTAATTGAGTTTCTGGTTTTTTCTTGAGTGAAATAAATTCTCGTAATCACAGAAAGTCCACATTCGTAGAAGGTTTCGTAATATTACACATATGTGTTTAGAGACAAAATATTTTACATCGTAAAATACCTTTGGGTTTCTACAATGCATACGTTTTGTATTGTGTTGTTTTAATATATTAATTTTCCACCTATTTTGATGTCATCAGATCAGACGGTTGGAGCAACAGTGATGTAATATTTTGTATGACGTCAATAATCAGCTGACCTCCTTTAGCCTCCTTACAGTTATGATTGATGACTTTGACAATGCTAAGTCACATACCCCCTCATACCCTCATTGTTTTGCTGTGATGAACATTATTTTGTTGTTTCGTAAAAGTACAGAAATGAGACCGTGTTTTATTTTGTAATTTTTTTAGGGTGTTTTCAATTTTAAAGATATTTTAAGATATGGACGTAATGGGCTCTCACTTTACGAATCATTACTTTAACTAAAGTGATATACTACTAGTTTCTAAAATGTATTTAGAACATTATCGCTCCAAAGCTGTTATACTATGCAATTTTAATTAAATATTAATTTTCCCGAATGTTGTAGATACAAATTAATTCAAACAATTAATATACATAATGTAACGGTATGGTACAGATACCGAATGGATGTGGGTACCTCAAGTATTAAAAATACTGTGAAATGACGAACGGGATAGGGACCCAGATGAAAAAAGTTTGTGTAAGCCATGAGAAGCCTCTTTGGTAGGGATTAGCTTTTTATTACGACTAGATAGAAAACGGTTTGCATCACGTTTATAAAATAACAACAATGTCGATAAAATCCATATTTGTTTGGTAATTAAGTTATATAGTGTTATTTCGTCAGAAAGGATAGCAAAATTTAACTTCTTCCCTATGTTTTACAACATCGTCGTGATGTTGAGAACATCAGCTGATAGATAATTTGAATTTGGATTAAAGTGAGGATAAGAGGTGAATTTGGATGTTGATACCTAATGAATTTAAGGGAAAATTGGGGTTTCAGAATTCTTTCATAGTAAGCTGATCGACAAGATACATGTTTTTAATATCTAGATTAATATTATAAACATTTATTTTCCCAATTATTATTTATGTAAAACGAAACGGTCTTTATATAGAAGAAGTTATTCCAAAAAACAAAATAATAATAAAGTTTAAAAATATTGTATGGGAAAGTAATATATATATATATATATATATATATATATATTATACAAATTATATAGCGTAATTTTCATGTGTTATTCCTCAATAATCCATAACGGTCATAACAAAATATTAGTTGTTATATACATTAACATAAAAATAATAAACCACTAAGGAATATGATGAAACGGGTTTATTTACCTGTTGTGTTGGTATTCTAAATTTGGTTGCAATGACAACTAGTTTCAACTTCTTCCGAAGCCATTTTTAGGCCATCCAAGCAAAGAATTACCTTTCATTAGAGTGAATATTCATTAGAGTGAATTGGACAAATGTATATTTTTAAACTTATTTTGAGTTTTACAAGATTTTATGTGGAAATTCACTTCCCTCACGTCAGCGTGCTGCGTGCGAACTCGTTAGTAAGTTTAAACTGTTTGTTATTTAACAATTTAGAATTATTGGTAAAGCAGGTATCCAGAGGTTAGCAATAAAAAATGGAAGTAGGACGAAGGTTAATTGAGTAAGTCAAATTCCTTCGCATTAATTAAAGTTTCAATTTTGATAAAAGTATAAACTTATAATATATAATATTAATATATAATAGAAATGAATGTAGATATGAGAAAGTGATGATCAGAACGTATTGTGGAGGGGTTCCTTTGCAGGTAATGTGCGTTATCTCTTGTACCTGTAATGTGGCTGAAATATGTCCCCGCCCTTTGCACAGTAATGACCTGAGATAGCCTCCTACCACACATAAATGTTCTCATGAATTGGAACACATTATCATAATTTCCTTTTAGACTTTTCTTTGCCCGTCTTCTTTTTTGCCTTCCTAAAAAAAACGCCAAAATAATTTTTGTCCGTTAGATTTTTGTCCTTTTAGCGAATTTCCCCTATAGGGAAGAAGCTATTACCGTAGTCGGCATGGTAAGACCTAGGCCCGGGACCATGATAACTTTTCGTTTTGAGGTCCCCAGATGCCAAAAACACCATTCGTTCAAAACTTATATATGTGTGTGTGTGTGTGTGTGTGTGTGTGTGTGTGTGTGTGTGTGTGTGTGTGTGTGTGTGTGTGTGTGTGTGTGTGTGTGTGTGTGTGTGTGTGTGTGTGTGTGTGTGTGTGTGTGTGTGTGTGTGTGTGTGTGTGTGTGTGTGTGTGTGTGTGTGTGTGTGTGTGTGTGTGTGTGTGTGTGTGTGTGTGTGTGTGTGTGTGTGTGTGTGTGTGTGTGTGTGTGTGTGTGTGTGTGTGTGTGTGCGTGTAGAGGTATTGAAATTGCTAAAAACAGTACGTTGTCCAATGTTATTCTTATGGAGAATAAGAAACATTGTATATCTCGCTTATTTACCACCTTATCATGAAAAAACTTGGTATATTGCCTTATATCGTTGTGGTATATTGATATTTGCACAAAAAACAATTTTTTTCCGATAGTTTCCGGAGCAGAAAACCTGCGTACCCAGCCCCCATGTTATTCTTATGGAGAATAAGACAAATGTTATCTCCCTTAATTATGAACATAAATTAATAAAACTTGGTATGTGGCTCTACCTAATTGAGTTATACTGATATTTGTATAAAAAAACCATTTTTGTTGTTCCTTGTTTCAGAAAACCTACATACTCAGCCGCCATGTTATTCTTAAGGAGAATAATTAAAATGTCATAGATCGATCATTTATCAATGTATATTGATAAAACTTGGTATGTGGCTTTATGTGGTATTAAGATAAATATATATGCATTGCAAATTCGCTGAGTATGCAGTTTTGCTGCTACGAGGGTTCTCATGTTCAATGAATTTAAAAAAATAATAATAAAAGGCCCTGTTCTTTTAATTAATTAGCAACGATTTTTAGGTTGAACCCGTAATTTCAGAAACGAAGAGTTTTATCACATAGTTATAATAATATAATACAAATTTATAATAATACTAATCTATGATATAATCTTGCATTAGTATTATATCAAATACTTTATCTCGTAAAGGTCATCGCAGTTATGCACCATTCTCCTACCCGTTTTAAAAATTGCCATGGTATTATATAATTTGAATACATATTCTTACTTATGCGTTTATTACTGATGGTGTACACGCAGAATGGTAAAAACTAATCGCTAATGGTAAAACTCTTAAATATGGTGTTTTTAAATACTTTCTTTTGACAGTTATTTGCTTGAATTACATTTATATTGACATTTTTCTATTAAATAGTTATATCAATTAAAATAAATCTGCTAGCTGGCTACATATAGCTAAAGAAAAACCTCATAATTGGCCGGAAAGTCAACAGTTAGTGAGGAGGTGCTAGACCTGGAAGAATGATGACTAAATTGTCGATTCGATTGATTTATTGATGGTTAATAAATATTTATAACTAGCTGATAGCCGTAGGCTTCGCCCCGCAAATCCTATACTCTGAGTAAGGTTTGCTTGCTTGCTTGCTTGCTTGCTTGCGACACTGATCTCAAAAACAGCTCCAACGATTTCCTTCAAATGTTCGAAATAACTAATTTCTGGGAAAAAAATAAGTTCTAGACAGGCCTCATGCCCAGGAAAAATCAATTTATGAAAAAAAAAAAAAAACTAAAATGAAAAGTTAAAAAAATTAACATTGGGCTTATGGAGTTTCAAATCAAAACAAAAGATTTGTAACAGCTGTTAATAATCAACCAGGGAACTGTCAAAGTAATACTCATGTTGTTATGAGTATTAACATGTGGTTTCCTAAAAGCAGAGATTAAAAGATTTGAGTAAAGATTACATATATAGAGTAGTAAAAAAAATCAAAGGGACATTGAGCTATAAATAACAAATGGAGGGACCTTAAAAATGTAGAAAAGAGGTAGATGAGTTATACTAATCTGATTATCAGTAGGGGGAAGTGGTGAAATATTACTCCGAGTAATCTAAACAAACTGACTGGCCTTCCCCGAGCAAAGCTCGGCCCCGAGGTACTGATTTATAAAAAATAATACAGTTGTGTGTGCTGCATTCTGAGGTTAGCCCGTGGAATTACTACGAATCAAGATTAGCTGTTTGTATTTTCAACATCTCGAACAAAATTGAATGTCCATAAGGTATACATGGGAACTTTGTCGGGGTCTCTGGTGGAGCCCTAAGATCAGATCAGGATGGAAATCATTTAGTTTTCCTATTTTATGCCTAAAGAATCAGTGTACAACATTTCAGCTCTCTACCTACATGGGGAGGTGGAGAATTAGTGATGAGTCAGTCAGTCAACCAGGGTTTTGCCTTTCATAAATATAGATGTTTACTGAGTTCTAGTAAGCAAGAAAGTTTTGAAGGTTTAAAATTGTTCTCAGTTTTCCTCCATCACACTGTATAATTTCGCAAAAGTCACGATATAAAATCGTGAATGAAGAAAGGTTGAATAGATTTTAATCTTAATTTTAAATCGTCTAAGGCATGAATACAACTTTTCTAGATCTAAGTTTAAAAAATGCATCGTAGGAAAGCTATTATTATTTTCAATTTAGTATTAAAATTAATTACGGAGTGTAGGTGGCTTCACGATGGTGTCGTAGCCAAAAATGTTTACTGACCCTGAGTTTGGGGAGAGGATCACTTGATTAGTAAACATCCCTTTATAGCTTGTCCTTGAACGTGAATCTTTTAATTTGACCCTTTAAGGGATTGTAAGGTAAAATAATTTTAATTTAATTTTACTACACCACTAAATATTGATAAGAATAACAAAACTGTGCAAAATTTTACTGTAAAAAGAACTATAAACATAAAATGTTACAGGTATTCCCTAAATGTATACAGGTGTTCTGTAAAAACTGAATCGTGCTCTATAATCGTGCATTTTATAATAAAATTCAACTCTTTGGCATCTAAAATGTAAGATTACATATGAAAGATATACAATATATGAATACTCTTTAATGCATATATGATTGCTCAGATTATGCATTGCGAAGATAATAATATTAGTAATGAAACTAATAAAACTAGGTATACATGAGAACACACTGTAATATAAATCTATTGTGCTCTGTGCAGGACAACGACGGTACCATTTACTAGTACTGTGTTTTTTAACGGATGCAATTCAGGAGTAAACCAAGCGATAGGTTGATTAATACACTTGTTTTATACAACTGTGAACCAATTAGTTTACTCCTCTGTATACAAAACTGAATGTAATGTGCCTTTTAATAATTGTTTATAACATTTAGGCTGAGGTTATATAACATTTATGCTTTGGCTTAACCTTTTGCTTCCGTTTAAATGTACAACAGTAATGACAATTTTTCATTTAGCAGTCGGTAGCTATTTTTAGGAGTGAAATCTTACAAATTGTGTTTAAATTACAAGAAATTGTCCTCTCATTATTAAATAAAATCCAATTATTCAAATATGAGTTGAGTGGTCTTTTCAATATTTATACCAACTTTTTTGCCTCATAAATATTTTACAAGCAAAAAAAAAAGTAAAACTGTTGTGGTTTTTTCAACTGTAAAATCTGGAAACTTAGAGTTCAAACCTGAAACCAATTCAGCCTGGAACATGTATATTATATGTGCCAGGTTTCAAGTCAGTGCCTAACATAAGATGCATTCACATTAACAAAAATTTAGTCCAGGGACGCAGCGAAATTTGCTATTTAACAATTAGGTTTGATTACAAATTAATTTTTAACTCAGATTTTCAAACAAAGGTCTTTCATATAACAATGAGGCTGACATTGTGAGACTTTCAGTTTTCTTGAAGGTACCAGACATAGATTAAATTGGCATATACATATAAATAGACTTGTGTTAATTTATATTAAAACAAAAATATAATAAGTGGATGGAGTTGTTTAACAACAATGCACGACAAATAATACAAATTATGTCGTTGCTATTTATTGCATAGCTATTAAAAAGAAAATTCTAAAAGTGGACATTTTAAGTTATGACCCTATTAACTAATTTGCTTATTGAAGGTTATATCAAGTTATACCAAAAAATTGTAACTTTTTACAGAAATATTTATAAGTGTTTTATATGCATTTTAATGCTTTGTGCTTTACAAAGTCTTAAAATATAAATGTTATAAGGGTCGCAATGCAACATCTCGCGTGTTGGTCGTTACCACTGGTGGAATATGGTAGTATCACTAAAATATGTTTGTCGAGTTTTGTGAAGAAATGTTTTTCAAATTTATGGTACCTATAATATCATGTTGGTTGCAAAAAGTTTACCTAAACCCAAAAGTAATAGTTTTCAGTATAATTCCATTTTCAGTGGCACATTATTAAGATTAAAACTGTTACCATTACAAAATCTGTATTTTTTTACCAAATGTTTCTTTTAAAGAATAAACAATTTGTAAAAAAATATCCGATTTTAGTGCATAGCCTTTTTACATAAATGGCTCCTTTCAGTTGATTATGGCCAACTGCTTAAGTTCGAAAACCTTAAGTGTAATTTAATTCTGAATGATTAACCTGACTTAAATGTACACGTTCCGCTGATAAATCGAACTTAGTAATAATAAATAAATATATTATAAAAATACAACAATAAACGTAACAAAACCAGACCATCATTAGTTTTCCACTGTAAAGGGGAAGTAGATAATGGCTTACATAAGAATACATAAGATACATTGAATAGTAAGGTAGTAATATCTCGTGATAAGACGCCTAAGGTCGAACACAGATTAATCATCGTGTCAGGAAGGGACCAACAAGCGGCAAGATGTTTACGAAACTAAACATTTGTATTCAAACTTAGTCCAGAGCAGAGTTAATTAATGGACATCACATCATCTCCTGTCTGCAGCTTTTGATGAATGAATTCCAGCCCTGTATCACCAGTAAACATAGCAATATCTGCTTCTTGCAATAGTTAGACTCAGCGAATTTGGTTTGAAATAAAAACAGCACTCCATCATTACGCAATGAGTTATTTATTTTTGCTACAGTTACATATCAATTGCTGGAAACTTATAAATAAACATTGCATACCATTTATTTTTTTAATACATATTAGTAGTTAGAAGCTACAGTTATGACTCGTTTTATAATACATTATTTGAATTTGTAGAATGAAATATCCTTACACTGTGTTAAAAGTACATGGTTTGAGGTTGTCAGTAGAAATTTATCCCTATTATAATTATTTCTTTCCATTTCTTTCCAATTATTAACATAATTATAATTAAGAGTGCAAGAATTTGTTAGAACCAAAAAGCATTATAAATTTAGTATGGATCACTTTCTTAGTTCCATAAGTATTTATGTAAAACTAAAAACGATATCAAATTCTGAAAATCTTGACTAATAAATTTCCACATGATATTTTAGTACATGAAATTGCGCTTGGTCGTGAATACATAAAAAACTATTACACCCTGATTATTCTGATTAGTGGAACTAGTTTTATATGTAAATTTATAGCTCTTTTTTAATGTTCCTTAGTATATGCAAATACCAGACCGAACATGATTCGTAGTTGTGATTTGATCTTTGTCTTTTGACAGACGATACCGCACTTTACCGCATCGGGCTTAGTGGTGGTCTGGATTCATAACCCTGCTTTATCAAAAATTATTTAAACTTTGTCAAGAGCCTGTAAAACCCAAAACAATCTTACCTGACTATTTATGTAATTTAGGTTTATTTTTATTTATTTTCTTTAAGTTGTTTATAATCAAGAAAAAGTCATCTGCGGGAGTTTGAGCATTACGAAATTATCTAGGATTGAATGATAAGTATTCAGATATTCATTATTCGATAATATTTTCTCTTATACTTGGTAAAAATTGTTATGAACAATCAAGTAGTTTACTTAATTTATTTTGTTTTAATTTCAGTCAAGCCTAAATTAAAAAAACTAAGAGTTGTCTAGTAAACATTGGATTTATTATTATCATCATAACAAAAGTTAATACTTTTCAACAGTTATCGAGGCATAAGGATTTTGCTATAATAAGTTTTCCATAGAGTTTTGGTTAGCTAAAGTATTCTTTAAAAACAAAAAAAACAGAAAAAACAGGAGTCTCTTTAATAATCGAAACTAACTTCAACTTGCAGGGCAGTTGTGAAATTGCGCAAAAGCAATATTATTGTCTTTATATTTTACTGCTGGTCATATGAAATCCTGATCACATTAACGTAATCTATAAAATCACAATATTGATTATCAGTAAAAATTGGTGTTAAACTTTGATCTGTGTTTTTGTTTGGGAAGTAATATTTTCTGTTACAAAGATAAAAAGGTGACAACTACTCAAGTCGATATTAATAATCGATATAATTTAATTTTCAAATCAAACTGCATACCTACTTTATATTTCCCTACTATAATTCTATACTATAATTCGTAGTTTGTTTTAAGATCAACCGGCCATTAGAATATACGATTTGATTTGAAAATTAAATTAGATCGATTATTAATATCAACTTGAGTAGATGTCAACTTTTTATCTGCTTAGCTTAGCATACCTTTTTATGGCATGGCATAGGTACCCCCAAAACTACACAGACTATTTTCATCAGCGATTTTCTGAATAAAAATATAAATCAAATCATGGAAAGCTCGTATAAGCCAGACATATTAATGGGAGCCAGCTGTTCTCCGCGCAGTGTCTACCGGCATCGCCAGCCAGGCAGTATGTCAAAAGTTTCGCTTTGATGCGCAAGTTCACTAACACTTACTAGTTTTCTCACCGACCTACTCATCTAAATAATGCAGAGTGAATGCTGTAATACCGCTAATTGGCTGATTAACATACTCTATTAATGTTCAATTTTTAACTGTTTATAAAAAAAAAACGCGTTGAAGGCGATATATGGTTTTTTAATTTTAATTAACTTTACTCCAACGAAAATAGTGTTTCACGATATACGCAACGTAAAAAACGCATTAAATAACATATAAGATATTAGCAAAAAGCTTGTTTACCAGACAAACCTTACTAATTTATATCATTATTAGACTTATAAATAAACCTTTATAGATATAGAAGTATATTTTGGTATAGGTTGCAAAAACATAACATGAAATACCCAAGAAGAAATTATGATAATATGTTTCACCTCAAGAGAACATTTATGTGTGGTAGGAGGCTATCTCAGGTCATTACTGTGCAAAGAGCGGGGACATATTTCAGCGACATTACAGGTACCTGAGATAACGCACATTACCTGCAATGGAACAATACTTTCTAATCGTCACGTTCTTGTATCTGCATTTTGCAGATATATACTTTCAAAATAGAGATTACAAATTCTAATTTTTATGTTAAAATGTGTGTAACCAAATTATATCAGGATGGTTTATTTCAAATTCATAAGCTCGATTATGAGTACAACAATAAATTCATATTCCAAATTGGTATTTTAATCCTTAAAGTAGTACGGTTTAAACAGGTAGGACGCTGTATTAAATTATTTATCTTTACGTTATACTTCATTACGTAGTGTAATATAAAAATTGCTTCAGCCAAGAAGGACTCACCCATTAGAAGTTTTAACTTGTCATTAGTTGAACTTTCCAAGTCTTTGGATTGTAAAATTCCTTTACCCCTTATCGGAAAAAAGTCATAATATCTCAGTATCCCTATATAAGAAAAAACAAGTTTCAAGACGTAACGGGATCGTGAATCTGATCTCACCTTCAGGTGAGAATAGTACCTAGTACACAACAAATTAGAGAAACAATCCAGACAAAGCTGGAAAAAAAACAAAAGCTAAAACAAAAAACTGTAAATCTAAAGAAAAATAAAAATAAAACCCAAGCCAAACAACAAATTCAGGCACTCAAGCGAAACAACACGGCACATCGATTGCAAAAGGCGACAACACGAACGAGACGATGCAGATCGCCTGAAGACAGGATCGGATTCAAGATCCCGAAACGTCGTAAAATTATTTGATTTTCATCCACTGAGGATAATTGTCCGCAGTAATCTCTTAAATAAAATGACCATTACCAACAACAAATTTTAAACAATGCCTCAATATCGTTGAAGCTCTGTAATATTGGAAAGTAAAGACATCAAGTCGATCAGCCTCGGCTCACCGAGTTATGAAAATTCACTTTCCACTCAATCCTGGATGACGTGACACCGATTTCCACATCAGCGACACGAGACCGCCTCTTCTTATCTTCACTTTATTGCGAAATCGATTTACTCAAATTTGACTACCCATTGCATAAGATTACCATCCTTTTATATTGCCTACTTCATTGAATACAATTGTTGCTTTGTTGTAAGATTTACGTAGTACACCACATCACACATAATCCTTAAAATTATTGTTATATTACTGCTGTTCATTAAATTTTAGGTTATATGTAATGTTACTACCATTTAAGATTTTGCCCTTAATGGTTAATTGCTAGGGAGCAATTAACTGGTCCAACTTATTTCTCGTTGACATAATTGGTGCTTACTGAATTACTATAATTTCATGTTATTGGTACATTATCAATATTTTTATCAATCCTCATAATGCGAATGTTAACTTTCAAGTGCGTCCCTCCTCAACGGATTATCCGATATTGTTGATTAACGATTCATTTAAAAAAGAAAAAAACATGTCTAGGCGTTTCGACAAGCAACATTTTGATATCACAAATAATAATTATTAAATACAACATTCCAACATTTAAACGAGTTTGCACGCAACACGCTGACGTGAGGGAAGTGAATTTCTACATTCAAAACTTTTAAAACTCAAAACCAGTGTAAAAACATACATTTATTCAAATTTTATTGAAATCTGAAAACATTGATTTTTTGGCCGTTCTGATGCTCCTGGTTTATTTACCTGCAATGCTAGGAATACAATGTTGCGCATTATAAGGTAAGGATAAGGTCCAGTCAGGCTTGAAAGTAGGCGCGAGGTTACTGGGGATGATACAAATACACCAACAAATGAATGGCATGCTTTTCTAATGTAAAAACCCAAAAGACAACTTCCTGTGTTTAGCCGATATACATTTTCTTTAATAAATCGGTAAATATTTATGCTAAAATGACGATAGAGGGTCTAAAACCTTTGCTTTACTAATTCCCATCTTAATATATGCATTAATTTTACATACGGGGCTTTTCTGACCCTTTTTGGGCCCAAAAACCCAAAATTTGAAAGAATAATCCCCAAAAAAGGGTTTAGAGTTTTCTGATTGTTTTGCCCGACGGACTTGTCCAACTGATTATAGAAAGGAACGTCCCTACCAAATTTGAAGTAAATCGGACAAAAATTGCGATTGCGACCGCTAGAGTGCATACACACACACACACACACACACACACACACACACACACACACACACACACACACACACACACACACACACACACACACACACACACACACACACACACTCACACACACACAGACACAGACACACACACACACACACACACACACACACACACACACACACACACATATATATATATATTTATTTATATATATATATATATATATATATATATATATAATTTTGAACGACCCCCCAAAAGTGTTCAGTGGGTCACGTTAGGAACTTCTATGGTGGTCCCGGGCTTAAGTTTCACCGTGTGGGTCATGCTAATAGTTCACTTTCCATAGGAAAGTTATTAAGATTTGTTATGAGTGAAATACTTGTTATATCAAAATTATGCTCACTGTAATCGCTAGATATTTTATTGTTCTTGTATGGTCCTTCATTTTGAACTATATATCAACGATTTACTGCCTTTTTCTTTAATTTCTAAACCTTATTTTTTCCTTGAATAATTCCATTCATTTAAAAAGCCGTTCACCTTATAGACACGTCCAACAGGATCACACAACCCGATGAAAGGTTTTTAAGTTGATGACCAAAATACGACCAAATAACCCAACATACGAAAGATTTATATTAAGATCCATTTCGGCTTGGTAAGTAACCTAGAAATCGACGACAAGGGGATATTTTGTACTGCCTTTATCGCGAAGTTATTCCTGTTACCGTTCCATAGGCCAGTTTAGACTACACGGATAAGTAGAGCCATATCAGATTAGTTTTTTAAAATGTTGGACGATCCACTTAACAAGGCCTAAAATTGTCCGAGCTCTATCTTGTTGATATCAAACACCCCATGATCTGATGGGTAGTGTTTATAGCGAAGTAATAAAGGGAGGTCTGATCGTTTCTGGCGCACTTAATTCAATTACGGCAATCACCTCTTGTGAACGGCGTTCTCTATTTAGCTGGCTCCTATTGATCACAATTAAAATCGTAATTTAGAAAAAGGATCATAATTTAAATTATATATAAACATATCGCACGTTAATTTATTCCCTTTACGTTTTAAGTTATGTGTATCCATGCCAACCTTAGAAGGCACACAGATGTAACACAGATGTTAATCGCCAGGAATCTATTAGATTTTGTTATTACGAAAATCAGAAAACTTATTAAAAAATTCCTTGACAAAGTTTTAGTAGCAAAATAATTTAACGGTACCATAGACCTAGTCAAAATATCAGCCAAATATGTTACCAAATTTAAAACCTAACGTAAAGTTCTGAAAATAACAATAATCATTAATCAATTTACACAAAGTAAATTAATATAGAAACTGTGGTGTCGTAAGTACAATTTGTAATAAGATAAATAAGATTTTTAAAAATTCACGGTTTTGAACGCCAAAAATATGCTTCCCTCTTAAGATTCCAGAGGACAAATTGCCTTAATCTTCTTATTAACTTTACAATGTCCACGTCCAGAATAATAGTGACGTCATCAGTTAGAGCTTCTGCTAACAGATCGCACGATGACGTTGAATGATTAGAGTTAACCCTTCCCCCCTCCTCCTCACTCCGATAACCCCTCCACCAACACCACAACCACAACAACCTTGAACACAGATGTTTACCCTGACAAACACACCTGTCTTGTTACTGAGCTTAGTGTTAGGTATTATATTAATCTTTGTTGACACTAGGTGTAGGAGGGTTTTATTGTATTATTTTCTTGCAAGTTACTTAAAGTTCTGAAAAGTTTTGAGATGGTTTTGTAATGTTTCAAAGTATGAAGAAAACATAGAAGTAATAATTGGTAATATTTTTGAAAATTAACAGTTTTCTAAGAAAAATTAAAATACCTTGTACGCGTAAAATAAATGTCTAGAAAAGACTGATAGACGCAATATTTACCTATTAAATTACATGGTTAATTTGTAAGTATATATCAATGTGTGTCTAAGAGAAATAATGGCGATAATCACGTAACATAACAAATGTTCGCTCTATCCATAAATACCTACTTATAGTCTAGCAATTTTGAGTTGTTTATATTTAATCTTTACAAGGGTAATGAATTAGTTTAAGAATGTGCACTGTTATTCTTCAGTATTGAAAATAAATAAATAAATAGTGCTCATCAGTGTCATATATTGTACAGTTTGCTTTTTGGCCTTAATCATATTACACACAATCCTAGTATACGTTTTCTGAGTTTATGATGAAAACAGTTGTACAGCTTTTACGCAGGTCTAAGTAACAAAAATATCTAAATTTTAATAAATCGAAAACTTTAATTTTAAAACCATAATATTGACTTACATAGATTGATAGAGTGGTAAAAGAATGACCTGGAGAAGACAAATAGTTCCAATTAGCCGAGGTTTTTTGTTTGTGATAAAATATCGCGCTATAACGCCTGTTGTAACGACTCCGGATGCCACATTTGTCACTCAGTTTAACACTTTGTTAATGGACCAGTAAAGCTTTTAGAGTATTTACTGGAGATAAATTACCCAGAATTCTTGGAGTATTAACATGTCACTTTCACATTTGACAATGACTCTTGTGGTCTACTGTATTATCTGTTTAACGGTCACAATACTTGTATATTAGGGGGTTTTTGGGTATGATTAGGAATACAAATACTCACTTGACCTTTTTGCCTTTAGATATTAAATGAGTTCGCACGCAGCACGCTGACGTGAGGGAAGTGAATTTCCACATAAAAACTTGTAAAACTCAAAATAAGTGTAAAAACGTTTGTCCAATTGTTATTGAAATCTGAAAACATTGATTTTTTGGCTGTTCTGATACTCCTGGTTTCATTTACTTGCAAAGCTGGGAATACAATTTTGCGCATTATAAGGTTAGGAGATGGTCCAGACAGGCTTGAAAGTAGGCGTGAGGTTGCTGTGATGATAAAAGTAATCTAACATAGGAATAACAGGCTTTTCTAGTGTAAAACCCCCATAAGAGAACGTACTGTGTTTAGTCCGTACACATTTTCTTTAATAACTCGGTAAATATTTATGCTAGAATGACGAGAGAGGGCTTAAAACTTTTGCCTCACTAATTCCCATCTTTTTACATGCATTGGTTTTACAGTTGGGGCTTTTATGACCCTTTTTGGGCCCAAAAACTCGAAATTTGAAAGATTAATCCCAAAAAAAGGAGTTTAGAGTTTTCCGATTGTTTTGCCCAACGAACATGTCCAACTGATTACAGAAAGGAATGTCCCTACCAAATTTGAAGTATATCGGACAACAAATGCGACCGCTAGAGTGCAAACACACATAATATATATATATATATATATATATCTATATATATATACATATATATATATATATAAAATTTTGAACGACCCCCCAAAACGTGTTCAGGGGGTCACGTTAGGAGCTTCTATGGTGGTCCCGGGCTTAAGTTTCACCGTGCGGGTCATGCTAATAGTTCACTTTCCAAAGCAAATTCACTAAAAAATATTAAGCTTTGAGAAAAATATTTAAATTTGTTTATATGTCTTCTTGTTTTCACGTTTACATCACCTTTATACGAGATTGTGAGTTTTATTCTTAAATGTATATACGAACAACAATTGACCTTTTTACCTTTAGATATTAAAAAACATTAAGCTTTGAGACAAATATCTACATTTATTTATATGTCTTCTTATTTTCACGTTTATGCCACCTTTATACGAGATTTTTAATTGTATTCTTAAATGTATATATTAAAAACACTGGTATTGGTTTAAATTATTAAATTGTATGTATTTACAAAGTGTTAATTGTTGAGTCTTTTTGTTCGTATTCTTCTACCTTTAGTGTGAACTAGTCTTGAAACGGGTTACATTTTAAAATGTAAAATGTTATTTATTGTTTTAATAATTCTTACTAACAAATTAAATATGTATGATTTCAAAAATAAATAAACATATAATTTTATGTATATCATCGACGTATAACAATATTCTGGGTTTTTTCATTTGCAGGATCAATAAGAAATGTAAGTTTAATCTTTACCCAAACTATTCTTTGAGTTTACACAAATCTTTTATACTACATTGAGTTGAAAACATCTACTTGTCATGTTGGGTGGACATGGGACTAAGAGCATTTTTATGTGTTCGCAGGGATATCTATGCACAAGGGATACGCCTTTGTACAGTTCACCAACCCTTTTGACGCCCGGAGTGCCTGTCTGGGGGAAGATGGACGGACCGTACTGGGACAGACGCTAGGTGAGTCTTGTTTGTTTCTTTACTTCCGATAAAACTTGGCAAAAGGGCAAAGTCATCCTTCTTCAAAATCAGCTGGTTTCAACACATGAAATTAGATGCTAAAGATGTTCTTTTTACTCCTTGTATAAAATGTATTTTTGTTGAGATAGGACTAAAACATCATTATACATTTTTTTTGTATGTTAACAAATTATTTAATGTTTACTAAACTTAGTATAGCTTACATTAGGCTATATGTTTCTAGCCGACCCGTTGCAGCTTCGCCCGCGTAAACTATGATAGTTGCGTGTGCTTCAATCTGTGGTTAGCCCGTGGAACTAATACGAATCAAGATCAGCTGTTTGAATTTGTATCAGCTCATACCAAAGTGAATGCTCGTAAGGAATACATGGTAACTTTGGGACGCAGGGAGAATTACTTAAAACCGGTTATTAGCAAGCACCTAGGGCCAAAAAGGAATCTATATGTCAAATTTCAACTCTGTAGGCCTTATAATTATGGAGATTTCGTGATAGGTCAGTCAGTCAGTCAGTGTTGTTTGGATTTTATATATTATAATATAAACTACTTAAAAAGGTGAGCTCTACCTAAACAACCAGAAAAGTAGGCGTTTACAAAGAAACAAGGAGCTCTCAGATGAAACTTCACACATCACGACATGGTGCATATTGTGCAAATGCCTTGAGTTCCCACTAAAATGTGTGTGTGTGTGCGTGCGTGAGTGCGTGCGTGCGTGCGTGCGTGTGCGCGCGCGCGCATATGTTAGTGTGTTGCACATTCCCCAGGTCGCGTGGTCACCTCCTATTAACATCAGACTCCCAACCCTCACCTCGGCGCTCCTCCTCCTACAACCCTTATATACGAGATTTGTTATCATCAAATTACGACCATGTGCCCATGTTTAGTACCGCTTGCCAGATGGCATCGGAGTCTTCGTATCTGATTTTTATTTAAATGACAACTTCTCTTTCTCCAACCGATTACATGCTCTTTTGCAAGTTTGAAAACTTGTGCTCCTGGATTATTGTGATTTATGATGTATGATGAGAAGTTGAGAAACTGTGTTAAAGAAGATCAAGTGTACATCTGCGTAAATTATAGTTGTCAAAACTGCTTTAGAATATGTTTTTAAAATTTAATTTGTACTATCGCTTTCAATGGATTTCCCAACATTAAATTATCTACTAACTAAATTTCATTGAGGTTTAACTAGACAGAAATTGTATTACGTAAAATTTCAACTCTTTTAATCCGTAAATTGTAGTTAATAAGTCAGATTCAAAATTTCAATGTTAATAACTTGAATGAAGATGCTTATTATTTCTATATGAAAAATTAAGAGTTTGAGCGTAATTTTTGTTATGCAAATATTTTCTTTGGTATCTCTTAGGCCTATATATTAGTAAAAGAAACAAAATCGTATCTTCTTCGTTTAAAATATCTTTAAATTAAAGAATAGGTACTAAAGAGTAAAGTACGTAAGGTACGTAAAGAATAGGTAATATTAAATACTCAGCTAAATAATATTTGTACGATTTACGTTTCCAGTAAAAAACAAACGTTGATTTGATGTAATGGCATAATGAACAGAATATTTTGTTTTCGCTTTCGCCAACAGATTTACAAGTAGGGTTAGTTTTGATTTAAATACAAATTTTAAAGGAAAAAAAATACTATTTTGGATGTTGTTGATAGGACTTTGATCTCACTACGTCAGCACAGTAGCTCTCCCCGGGGGCGTTGTGAGAAGGATTATGTCAGCAACACCATGCGTCGCCCTTGATTTTTGTTATAATTCTACATTATATGTGCTTACTAAAGATGAATACTGCGGTAATAGAGATGAAATATTTAAATTTTTATGTCGAATCCGCAGTAAAACATAAGGGTTCCTAGGACAAAGTTATATAGTAGTAGTTGCTAGTCATTTTGTTGCTAGTCATTTTGCAGAAACATACTTATAAAAATCCGTTAACATAAAAATCCTCAATAATGGGCACATAATGGCAAGACATTGACGAATATATAAACAAAGAATGCCAGTACTTAGGAAATTATGTATTGTTATATTTAGGTTTGTTAATAAACTTCACAATAATCATTACACATGTTACTGGTCATTGTACATGTTATATAACACGCTTAAGTTACTTAATTAGTGATGAAATTCTTTTATATATGAAAATATTAATTAAATGTAAAAAACTAATATTTAAAAACCACTATTTGCGATGTTGTAACATACTTCGGCAAGCTACGTTTCCATTTACCATGTTGTAACATACTTTGGCAAGCTACGTTGTCATTTACCATGTTGTAACATACTTCGGCAAGCTACGTTGCCATTTACCATGTTGTAACATACTTCGGCAAGCTACGTTGCCATTTACCATGTTGTAACATACTTCGGCAAACTACGTTGCCATTTACCATGTTGTAACATACTTCGGCAAGCTACGTTGCCATTTACCATGTTGTAACATACTTCGGCAAGCTACGTTGCCATTTTATGACCGACTGAAGAAATAAAGACAACCTACAGTAAAAAGATTATAACAATACGATTACATCAATTAAGTTAGACCTAGTGAATTTTGAAATTTTCTTAACATACTCCGTGCGGGTGATCCAGCATCAGGCCATGGCTTAGCATTGAACATCGTATTTTCATGTTTAAACTTGTTTAACGCTGCAAAAGTCTTAATATTTCAGGTAAACAAAAACGTTGATAGCCAGAGAAAGTAAATATGCAATTAAACTGTTCATGATTTGTTTTACTGCTAAGCTGTCACCTGCTGACTTGACGACGCTTCACCGTGTCGTTGTTTAATTTAATGGGACTCACGTTTTTCACCCTCTTTTTTACTGATTTTTCTTTTAATTGTTATAAAATACCTCCCTCAAAATGTTTAGTCGTCACTCTTCGTCCTCATATGATTCGTTGCTTACCTATTCAACCTTGAATCTAATGATAACTAAGAGAGCTGTTTATAATATACTGTATGAAGCAACTCTATATTTTATATAGGAAACAAAAACGTACTACTTTTCCAACATGTTATTATAACATACGACACCATATACATCGCGTGGTTCGCATGTATTAGCAATGGCTTCCTGCGGCTACTCTTTTCTTCCAGCTTTATTTTGCACGATCTGTTGCAACTCTATAACTGCACGACGTTTTAGTTTTTCTTGATAGAAATAATGGATATGGTCCGTCACATTTTTTATACAAAAAGTTGGTTAGTATATTCCATAACTAAATAAGGTTTAATCGAGAATAAGTACTTTCGAAAAAAACTAAGTTTAATAACGTTTATGAATGATAGTCAATAAATTTACTTTTTCTTTTAGCGAATTTCCCCTATAGGGAAGAAGCTATTACCGTAGTCGGCATGGTAAGACCTAGGCCCGGGACCATGATAACTTTTCGTTTTGAGGTCCCCAGATGCCAAAAACACCATTAGTTCAAATTGTATAAATATATATATGTGTGTGTGTGTCCGTGGGTGCGATAACTCTCGTAAAAATGATCCGATCTTGATGAAATTTGGTACAAACATGAAAAGCATCATTTATGACTTCTAAGTTCGAAAACTAGCCAAATCGCTCTATCCAAAGGGGTATTTTGGGGGGGTTTTGTACACCAAAAATATTTTATTAGTTTTTTTTTACATATAATTTTTGAAAAAGTCAAATTTTATTTTTTCCATTAGAATCAGCTTAAAAAGACGCACAATTTGGCGTTTTGATCGTTGCTCTACATCAATTGTTGACCGAGATATTGAATTTGATAAACACAGTACGTTGCCCAATGTTATTCTTATGTTAAGAAAAATTGTATATCTCGCTTATTTATCAACTTATCCAGATGAAACGTGGTATATTGCTTCATATCGTTATGGTCTATTGATATTTGCACTAAAAAATGTTTTTTTTCCCTATATTTACCGTAGCAGCAAACCTGCGTACTCAGCCCCCATGTTATTCTTATGGAGAATAAGTAACGTGTTGTTATCTTCCTTAATTATGAAGATAAATTAATAAAATTTGGTATGTGGCTTTATCTACTTGACTTATATTGATATTTGTATAAAACCCCATTTTTTGTGTTCCTTCCTTCAGCAAACCTGCATACTCAGCCGCCATGTTATTCTTATGGAGAATAATTAAAATGTCATAAATCGTTTATTTATGAATGTATATTGATGAAACTTGGTATTTGGTTTTATGTGGTATTAATATATATATATATATATATATATATATATATGTGTGTGTGTATTGGAAATTCACTGAGTACGCAGGTTTGCTGCTACGGGGGTATTTTGATTGCCTGCTATACTGTTATCTTTCATATTTTTATTTTTATCACTCTTTAGAATAATAAAGTAAACTAATTAATTGTTGTAGTTTTTATTACCAGAACTTATTGTACTTTAAATTATTCTGGTCAATGTGTTGGGCAATAACCAAAATTATACATTAACTGCACCGTATACTAGAAGTATATTACTCAAAAATCATCAAACGATTAAGAAAATCTGTTATTATTCATACCAATTTATTTTATGAGCAGCTTCTATTGTTTTAGATACTTTAACTACTTTTTACTCAACTATAAATCTACAAGCTTTGACACAGGAGTCTAAAAACACTATTTGTTAGCTCCATGTCATAAAATATCGTGCAGATAAATTTTCCATATTACAGGAGTTCAAGGAAAAAGAAATACGACTTTTTAAATGATTTCAACTTCAGTATTAGACTAAACTACCTGTTTTGTTTACTGTAGTCACATTTAGTGAACAGATTAATCGAGTCTTAACAGAAAATTGTTATATTAAATTAAGTAAGATTAAAGTAAGTATAAAAAAACTAAAACATAGAAATTGGCAAATGCATGTTGTGGCCACTGGAAAAGCATCAGTTGCGTCGGATTCTACCAGATCGCGTGGCGAGAGGACGTTACACTAACTACGTTGCTGGCTCTCTGTGGCGCTTTTGTTCTTTTATATTACTGCTCGTTTTATTATTATGATTGCATCAGTCTAAAAAAGCTGTCTGTATATATCAAAGGTTTCAACAGCATCATTGGAGAAAGCAGTTCTACGGTGTGGTTCCAGTAAGATTAACTGTGTCTAGACTGAATTTCAACAACTTTCTGCAAATTTAAGCTAGTGTTTTCCACTCATGATAGATGGATACTACATTCATTATTAAAATGATTGCGAGTACATAAGATGAGCAGAATAAATATATTTGCATGAGACGTTAGCGTAGTGGTTAAGGAAACGGACTTTGAAACCACGCTAACAGCCTTGTTGTGGGTTCGAATGCCAGTCTTGGAAAGTAAATGCTATCGTACTGTTCAACTTGTACTCTAACGGACCTCCGTTGCTTTGCTGGATACGTTTCATGCACAGTTATATAGTCGAAATGGATGGGGAAAGTTACGTAAAAAGAGGCAGCCAACTGCCTTTTAGTAATGTACACTAGAACCTCACTTATTCGAAGTTAAGAGGACAGCCAATTTATGTCGAATTTAAAAAACTTTGAAATATTGAGAGTTTGAACTGTAGAGGTTGATGTAAATGAAATTCGAATTTTAGATTCAAAGAAAACAAACTCAGTTAATTCAGATCTGGAGGAAACTGAGTATTCGCATTAGTTAATGTTTCAACATGCTTGTTTTTGCACTTAGTTCGAATATCAGAGGCTTACGGTAACACAATTCGTATTGTAGAGGTTGAATTAGAATTTTAGAGGAAACATTTCGAATTACAGCAACACAATTCGAATTCTAGAGGCCCTAGGATAAACATTTCCGAATTTCAGAGGTTATATTGTGCGTAAAAAACACTTGAAATTATCGTTATATTATTTTTGGAATTCTGAAGGGAACGGACAACAGTTACTAATTATAGAGGTTCTCGAATTATCGAGGTTCAAATCAGTGAGGTTCTACTGTATTACTAAGAGGCAGTAGCCTCAATTAGACTTGTACCAAATTCAAAACACATGAAGTTGCTACAATTTTGTATTTTTTTATCTCGATACGGACTCGAATATTTGTGAGTATTTAAATATTAACAACTTCGTGTTCAACGTTGTCAATATCGTTAGGTATAACAAAGTACTCACAGAGGTAACATGATTACCCCTCATCATCACATACATGATTTCATGTATCATGATACATGGTAACATGATTATCTATCATCTCTCTAATCTTCAGATACGGAAAAGTTTGTAAAATAAAAACAAGTAGGTGGACCCGCAATTTCGCGCGAATATTAATGCAGATTTTGCTTTTATAAGTAATTGAATTCAGTCTGAAAACAAATCAATTGAAGATATAAAAAGCAACAAAAATAAAAAAGTAAAAACAAATGTTTATATTAATTAAATCTAAATGCATTGTTTACAAAATATCTTTAAAAACTACATTAGTTGTATGGATTTCATTATCGCTGTTAATAAATTGTTCGTTTGTTTCTGTTCCACGTTTGTAAGTATAAAAAAAGTTATTTTATTCATATAGATAGTTGTACTCTTGCTGATAAACTGTCCAAAATGTATAACAGTTTCAATTCAAATAAAGTGATTTTTCATGTTAATCGTATGGAAAAAAACAAACTTTCAGGGCGGTATAAATAAAGAAAACTTATTATATTTATATAGATATATGTATTCTTCCTGATTACCTGTCCAAAATGTATTAACAGATGCAACCATGTTGGCGGAAAAAACTAAACAATCATTTTTTAATTGAAATTGGAAATGTTACACACCTTTAGTTTTTTGCAATATTTTCGAGTTTTATGACCTAAATCGTAAATATAAAGCCAGTTTGCATATCTGCACACCTAGACGCGCATTTTAGTGTATACTATGTGGGGGTAAATCTTAGAACTAAAAAGCCTTATTGTTATAAAGTTTGCATGTAGCGTATTAATAATAAAGATACCAACGAATATGTTAAATGAAAAAGATTTGTTTGCTGTCTAAAATAAATATACTTTACTAGCTCTTACCAGCGGGCTTCCCCCTGCAAATGATTTATAAAAACGACAGTTGTGTGTGCTGTATTCTGTGGTTATCCCGTGGAATTACTACGAATGAATATTAGCTGTTTGTGTTTTCATCAGCTCAAACAAAAATGAATGTCCATAAGGATTACATGGAAACTTTGAACCCCCGTGGGGCAAAGCCCTAAAGGATTTTCGTGACTTTAATATGCCTATTTGTTACTCAAGACTATCAAGTACCTCTTTGACAAATTTTAGCTCAATCAGTCCAGTGGTTAGAGCGTGATTGAGCCACACATATAAACAAACATACAAACAAACCTAAAAACTTTCACTTTATAATACTAGTAGGATTTCATAAAACATTGTATAGTTGAAGATCGTCACTTTGTTTGGGGAGTCGGCACGTTTCATTAATTCAATGTTAATTAAATGGGACGTCAAGTTCAACTTTAGGTACCATTATCTCCTAAACTATATTAGATAACAATACAAAATTTTATACCAATTTTTAATTATATGAGTTTGATATCCTGTAACTTAATTTTTAAAATATACTAATTACTTTCAAAATAATAAAATAAAATAAAATACCAAAGAAATTTTTTTTTTCATTGTATCCATGGTAAAAAATTTATTTTGTAGCATACCTTAATGAATCTTCTAGGGGAATCTCATATTGTTGTACTGTATCTGTATGCCACATTCCATTTATGTATCTAATATTTTTTGTAATATATGTACCTAAACTAAGAAAAACACAGGTTTCGGAAAACACATTTGAAATTCACACATTCACGCTGTAAATGCCATGTCATACATTTATTTTTTTATTTTTTTAATAGTCAAATAATTTTTTCACATATAAAGTGTTATATATTTGCTTAGAGAAGAAAAAAACAAAGAATATTTTAGAATAATAAAACCAATTGTTGTTCAATAACAGGTGCTAACTCCCCTTCCACGATAATCAGGTGGTTTTAGCATATTTAAGTATAATGCTCTGTAGCCAACAAGTGCATTATATTTTTAAATTTATTAAATCAAACCATCCATTTTAAATACAAAAGAAATCAAAAACTCACTTTTATTTTGTTTTACTTGACTTCACATAATGATAATTCATTGGAATTGAAAAATAATATACATTATACATTTATAGAAATATCAATATAACAGATTTTATATAGAATTCCCAGTGTTTATTACAGAAAACAAGGGAAGAGTTATAGTCCCTGGAGCAGTTGTTGATACCCTGATCACGTAGCAGGAACTTGCAGCTCTACTTCCAAGCTGACAAGACTGTTCTAGAAACAGTACTGACTGTTCTCTGAATGTTTGATTATACTGACTTTAATTATCCTTAAGAAACAAATACCATAATTGTAGATTTGAAATTTATATCGTACTCTAAAATGTTGTTGTATTTTGCATTCATTCCTTATCATACATTAACTGTATCCCTTGTGTTATTCAATACCAGCTGGCGGCGCTAGTCACAGGGTGTGCGTGCACATTAACAGACGTTATTAATTTGTACAGCTGAGCCCGTGAGTCGTGCCGCCTCGTGCCTGCCGCTGCACTATTGTGCTGTCCCTACACAATACTGTACTACACTTCTAGTAAGAGACGACGAAATATATATTACGAAGCTAAGCAGTCCAGACTGAGATTCATTGTTACTGTGTACAAGTGCTCGGCCGAATGGTGTTTTTAAATATTTGTTTTTGTCTTGCTTGTGTTTCCGTCTGTTTAATTATGTGTTAAAAATTTGATGTGACAATGAAATTGACATTCATCGCCTGAAGATGGTCTATCGAGACCGAAACTGCAGTAGGTAGTTGGATGATTTAATCCACTGGACCGAATAGAGGTAGAATAAACCTTTTTTGCATACAAAGTTAAGTTAGTTGTTGTCACAAAATGAATAAATAAGTGATTGAAGATAAGACGATTATACGCAATGTTAACCATTTTACAGATTTGTTCATCACAATAATTGTATAAAACATTCTACATGTATGGAACTTAGAAAGAGTAACCATCAAAAATAAATTGTCCCATCACTCTTGCCACTATACTATGTTTACTGTTTTTGTTTACATTTTTGTTTTATACTAGGGTATAACGTCAAAGGAAGAACAACTTAACGAAATACAACTTTTCGTTATATATAATCGTTATATATTTATATAAAATTTGTTATATTTAATTAACAAATCCTATTATGTTTACATGCGTTTTTATGCTCAGATGTCGTTTCGAAGATGACAATATCGTGAAAAAACCTTTCAAAAGGTTCGAGGTATTTAAACTCGGATAGACCTTTGATTCCGACGAGCTTAGTGTGTCAATGTTTTTATTTTTGTTTTAAAATTTGCTCAACCCATTTATATCGTATACTGAATCAATATAAATCACTTACAAAATCTAATGATAAGGATATGTTATAAATTGTCTGAAAAAATATTCCAAGTAGAAAGGCCTAAGTCTAGCGTGCCCTATTCTGGTGCAGATAAATAATAGCGCCATTGCCACCGGACGCCTAATTAACTGATTGCATTTCTGTTATCTACCGGTATCAAATCCAGCAGAAGGATGGTTTTATGTCTTTCTGCAAATTAAGATAATTAATACTTAAAGCAGGAGCAAATTACTCTACTGAAATTTATAATTAATATAGAAAAGTACGAACAAAATGGTAATTCACGAGTTTAAAGGAGAATGTTAAGCCAAACTGGTTTATGCTATAGTAATGAGGAATATATTCGACTTAGTTTGATGAAATTTATCAAAAATTACCTTTGTAATATTTTAAATAATTTTATTTTTATTTACTTATATATTTTCCACCTTTAGGTATCTTTAGAGTCAATAAATTACAAAATATAAGGAATAATTTATTTACTCTCAAGATGACCTAGATATGCGACACACGTAAGCCAGTTTAAATTAGTAGTTGAAAATATTAAAAGTTTTTCATTTTATTATCTCGTATTTTACTCTGTACTTAGTACTAAAAAGTCCTTACTGTACTAATAAAAATAGCTAATATTTAAGAACCTTTCTCATTTATGGAACTATAATACCCAAAAACTATTGTTTAGCTTGTTAGTTATTTTTTATTTGTTTAAAAATTATTGTGAATGGTGTTATTATTACGTCTGGGCCCGAAGCACTTCGGCGGCCGATGTTCAAATACGTGAGTTGGGCGCCGATGGCTCCACTCCAGCCCATAAGTCACTCCCGCGTACGCCAAATTCAATTCTTAAAATACTTTGATATATTCCCTCCCTTTTTCTCTGAACTTACATTATTTTTACTAAATTCGAATGTTTAATAATAGTCCAACAACAGTGTCGTTTGATATAGTATAATTTAAGTAATGAATTTGGAGTTTTTTCATAATTAGGTGAATCATTTAATGTTTAATTGAAAATTTGTGGAATTTATCAAGAGAATCTGTAAATGCTTGTCTTCTATTAGCTCATGAGACTGGTTTTATTACGAAAATACACAATTATATATAATTAAGTTTCTGCAAAAAAGTATTTTAATTTTATCAAAATACTCAGGCACACATAAAAGGTTTAATTGGATTCAACATGTTTACCATTTATAACAAGTAATTCAATATACAGTATAGTGAAAATAAGTGGGAAGTATTCATCAAATTTACGCTCGACATACTTTAGGCTACTTTAATAGGGTATGTTTTCGAATCTTTTGCTATAGCTATAGATCTGGTGGTAATTTAGTTCACATCTTACAAGTTTTTAAGCAATAATACTGTAAAATGTGACCTATGAGAAACTAATTTTCCTCTATAAAAATGTATTCCAAGGAGCAGCACTGGTAGCACAATAGTGCAGCGGCAGGCACGAGGCGGCACGACTCACGGGCTCTCCGTACAAATTAATAACGTCTGTTAATGTGCACGCACACCCTGTGACTAGCGCCGCCAGCTGGGTATTAAAAATATAAGTGACTAGCGGGCTAGCGAGCAATCAGATGCCTTATAACTAAATTATAGCAGTATAATTGTTTTTAAAAGCCACTCCTCTTCAAATATTCAGTATCTTTGAAACAAAATAGTATTACCACAGTTAAATACATTGCAGCCATCAAAGTTGGATTTGAAGTATGTAAATACTAAGAGGGAAATGGAAAAGAAGTTACTATAAAATCAATTTGTCTCAAATAAAATGAATTCATATTTTTAAACTTCCAGTTAAATGTGTAAATCCGTCATTAATATGGAAACATTGATAATTGAAGTTTAATATGAGAGAATGTTTTATAGCTACCAACATAATTTGAAAGCCAAGCATTACACTATAATACATTACATTATATTATATACGTCTTGAATGAATCTGAGAAATAATAACCCCCGTAAACCTGCATACTCAGTGAATTTTCAATGAATATATAACATAACACATTAAAAAACCTTAACAGGATTCATAAGAAATATATTCACAAACAAGCGATATTTAAAATACTAATTATTCTCCATAAGAATCAAACCATTGGGGATGAGTACGCAGGTTTGCTGCAACCAGGAACACAAAATAATGGGTTTTTATGAAAATATCCATAGAACTAACTCATCTTAGTAAAGGCACTTACCACGTTTCATCCATATAAATTCATAAATAAGTGATATATAACATTTTAATTATTTTCCATAAGAATAAAACGGGGACCAAGTATTAGGTTTGCTGCTACGGGAACCATAGGCAAAAAATTGTTTTTTGTGCAAACCAAAACAATAAAACAAAACCAGATGAAGCCATGTACCAAATTTCGTCAGTTTATGTTCATAAATAAGCGAGATACACAATTTTTCTTTTTTCTCCATAGGAATAAAATTAGACAACGTACTGTGTTTAGTACTTTCAATATCTCAGTAACCAATTGACGTAGAACAATGATCATAATATCAAATTGTTTGCTTTTTATGCTGAATTCAAAGGTTGATTTAAATAAAAATTACATGTGGAAACCCCCAAAAACCCCTCTTCGGATGGTGCGATTCATCTGGTTTTCGAACTCTTTCATATAAATGGTACTTTACACATTTGTACCAAATTTCATTAAGATCGGACCTTTTTTACGAGAGTTATCGTTCTTACAGACACACACATATATACAAATTTCAACGAATGGTGATTTTGGCACCTGGGGACCTCAAAATGAAAAGTTATCATGGTATCGGGCTTAAGTCTTACCATGAGACCTACGGTAATAGCTTCTTCCCTACAGGGGAAATTCGCTAAAACTAAAATTATCTTAAATATGCGATACATACAATTCTTATATCCAACTTCTAACGAGAATGAAAAATAAAGTAATAAAATCTCACTATCTGTTAAATAGTGGCCCTCGTCATAATTGGTGTATCGTAAGACTAATTACACCTCGAGTACTAAAATAAACAAGTAAATCATTAATCAAGAAATTATTAAGCATCAATATATTTTTCCCCATACAGTTTCTTACTGGACGTGGATTTACATTTAGCAGTTGGAAGCGTGTTAATAACAAATGTTTAATATTTCTATCATGCTTAATATGTCCTTGAATGAATACTGCCTATTGCAATAGTAAAATTTAAAAAAATTCTACAGCATTAAAATATTAGTTTAGAAAGGAAAGACAAACAATTGCCAGTTTTGAGAGTGACATGTGCAATTAAACTGTTCATTATAGGGTTTATTGCTCAGGTGACAGCTGCTGATGCTGCTAACGTCTCGGCGAATGAGACAGTGTTTTCCGTATCTAAGAATTGTATTCTGTTCCTTCTTCAAGGATGACATGTTTCACAAAGAAAAAAAAGCTCGGTTAAAAATTCACAATAAAACGGCTTATTAAAATGTATTTTATCTTTTATAAGAACATATATATTTCTCAAAGGTGTTAATTTGATTTATTTTCTCTTAAGACGGAAACTTCCCTATAAATTTAAACAATTTTACCATCTTTTACGTGATTTAATACTCTGTATGTATCTGTAGTTACCAGCCAGACTAAATTTAAATGGGTGGAATATTTAAATTTTATATTGATGTGGTTTGTAAAGATGAGCCATTTTGTAATAACTACTAAATAATTTTAAGTACATATATTTTAATTCGCAGGAATAGTTAAAAGGTTTTAGTGGGAAAATATGTAATTTGTAAAAAACAATAATCTGGTAGCTAAAAAAAACAATTTTACTTTTGTTAAAATAAATTAAATTGTTCATGGGATTGTTGTTATGGAATTTTATTATATGTTTTACACAACATTTTATTGAAATAATAAGTGTTGTGAGAACGTCTTTATAGACACAAATGCGATCAATCAGGGACCATGATATTTAATAGAAGATCAAAATAAGAAACAAAAATGCACCGGTGAGATTTAACAATATCAGTTATATGTAGAAGCTAAACAGTTACATGAAGTAAAATCAGGAACTGTTTACAATAGAAACTAGTTAACGTTAAATACAATTTACGGAAAGTTCAGTATATATGGTTAATACAATGTGTTTGTTTTATATTAAACTTAATTTGTCCTCTGATTGCCGTATAATAATAATATTATCATATTATCATACATCGTTGTGTGATATATAAAACAGAACAGAACGAGTTGACAAAAGAGACAGGAATGAGGAAATGGCAGCTCGGGTACGTGATCAATAACCAGGCTGTAATAAAGACGTTTGGTGAATGTGAAACCCTGAGAACAGGCACCTGTTGATCTATTGCACCTGATACCACAACTGAGCATTTCCTTTAAGAAGATTGGTGAATGTGACACCCTGAGAACAGGCACCTGTTGATCTATTGCACCTGATACCACAACTGAGCATTTCCTTCAAGAAGTTTGGTGAATGTGACACCCTGAGAACAGGCACCTGTTGATCTATTGCACCTGATACCACAACTGAGCATTTCCTTCAAGAAGATTGGTGAATGTGACACCCTGAGAACAGGCACCTGTTGATCTATTGCACCTGATACCACAACTGAGCATTTACTTTAAGAAGATTGGTGAATGTGACACCCTGAGAACAGGCACCTGTTGATCTATTGCACCTGACACCACAACTGAGCATTTACTTTAAGAAGATTGGTGAATGTGACACCCTGAGAACAGGCACCTGTTGATCTATTGCACCTGATACCACAACTGAGCATTTCCTTCAAGAAGATTGGTGAATGTGACACCCTGAGAACAGGCACCTGTTGATCTATTGCACCTGATACCACAACTGAGCATTTACTTGAAGAAGATTGGTGAATGTGACACCCTGAGAACAGGCACCTGTTGATCTATTGCACCTGATACCACAACTGAGCATTTCCTTCAAGAAGTTTGGTGAATGTGACACCCTGAGAACAGGCACCTGTTGATCTATTGCACCTGATACCACAACTGAGCATTTCCTTCAAGAAGTTTGGTGAATGTGACACCCTGAGAACAGGCACCTGTTGATCTATTGCACCTGATACCACAACTGAGCATTTCCTTCAAGAAGTTTTTATACAGTGATTTTCGTCAGTTGTTCAAACTTTCAAGGTAACAACATGTTTTGCGATAAAATTAAAACAGCTTAAATACTTCATGGTATTAGGACAGAGTTAAATTAAATGTTTATAGTTTATAGCTAAGATAACTGAAGGTAAAATTACTTTGAAATGTTTAGACCGTTGTCTTCTAACGTTTGTGATGTATTGTACCACTGGCGTAGATATACAACAAGATCGAACTTGTTGTTGACAAACTTGTTGTTGAGTTTAATATTTTAATGCCTAGACACAGCATTTCAATTAAGTTAAGGGTTTGAAGTAGAAAAAGCCTACCTGGTTCTATTTAATTTGAAAACGTAAAATTGTAACAATAGTTTTTAAACCACATTTTGCTAAATGATAAAACATCAAAGAATTTTAACATTTTAGTACATTTAATTACCAGTGATAAAGGAAAACGCAATATAAGATTCAAGTGAAAAGTTATAAAGCAAGGTGTGGTTCCTACATGAAAATATATCGAGTTACATGAAAGATAATTTTGAGTTTATATACTTTAAGATCATCAGGTGCAGTACGTACATGAACCTGTGTAGTTGACAACTTTTTTATTCAACCCGCGAGGTAAACACCCGTGTAGTGATAAACTGAGATCAAAGTGGTATCAACAACATCTGGCCGTATTGAGTTTTTACCCCTTTTAAATTCAATTTTGTGACAAGCTTATTTAGAATGCCTTTAAACTGAACCGAATCACATCTGAAACATCAACTTGCTTTAGTTGTTGAATTTACAATACTCTGTATTTTAAAATGTTTGAGCAATGTTGTACAAGGTTGAAAACATAAAAACTCGAGTTTAGGAAAAATGTGCCTCGCAATATTTATATGAGCGTTTGTGTGGTCTGAAGAAGAAGTAAAGAGAGGGATGACAAGTAATTTCTTATCAACAGCCCTCACGAAAAGGGCTTTCCGGGAGCTTATGTACCAGCGACAACTTTGATAAGAGTTAAAAAACAGATTAGCCTGAACTAAAATTATGGATGGATACAGAAATAAAAAAATATATATATAGATACGAATATGGATGGTAACAATCCTTGTTTATATAAAAGAGAAGCACTGAGGCAAGGGGTTGGTATCTGATGTTAATAGTATTTGACCACGCGACTTGGGGAATGTGTAACACACACACGCACACACTACACACTCACACTTGCACAAATACAATAAGATACGTGAAGAATTCAGGACATTGTTGCAATGCATATCGTCATGCATTTACTAGTGATCTATTTTTAAGATATTCAAATAACTGTTCGAATATGGATAAAATATTTTAACAAATTTTTCGGGTCAATCTAATGTTAAAAATTCCTGCTAATAGGTTTACAACTATTCCCTCACTACGTTTTCCATGCCTAAATAATAACTATTTCCATAGTTCTCAAATTAATTTGTAGGCTTTTATAAATTGTTAACAAAGTTTAGATAACATTTTAGAGCAATTTTGGATTTAAATAGAACGTATACTAAATTTCTTAAGCTAATAATACGAATGTTTATTTATTGGAGTTATTATTTTAAAAATAAAGACACAAATAATTATTCAGAGTGTCCGGAAGTAAGTACAAAAACTTTTTAAATGGGTTATATGGGCCAAAATAAGTTGCGCAATGAGGACAAGCTGTCAGGGTGCGCCTGGCCTGTACAACTAAAAATCAGGATTTCTCAGATATACTTGCGCAACTTGGTGTCGTTGGATGGAAAATTAAAGGTATTAAATAAAGCTGTTATTGACTTTTTTCATATAATCCGCCGTTTATTTGTAATTTCTGTTAGAAACATTAAAATGGCCGCCATTTTGAAAAGGAAAAATTTTTTAAATAATTTTTGTTAGAACTATTATTACCTTAAACACTATATCAACTTCCATAAAGATATCTTTAATAGTTTTTAAGATATTTTATGACGAGCTTAGTGTGTCAATGTTTTTATTTTTGTTTTAAAATTTGCTCAACCCATTTATATCGTATACTGAATCAATATAAATCACTTACAAAATCTAATGATAAGGATATGTTATAAATTGTCTGAAAAAATATTCCAAGTAGAAAGGCCTAAGTCTAGCGTGCCCTATTCTGGTGCAGATAAATAATAGCGCCATTGCCACCGGACGCCTAATTAACTGATTGCATTTCTGTTATCTACCGGTATCAAATCCAGCAGAAGGATGGTTTTATGTCTTTCTGCAAATTAAGATAATTAATACTTAAAGCAGGAGCAAATTACTCTACTGAAATTTATAATTAATATAGAAAAGTACGAACAAAATGGTAATTCACGAGTTTAAAGGAGAATGTTAAGCCAAACTGGTTTATGCTATAGTAATGAGGAATATATTCGACTTAGTTTGATGAAATTTATCAAAAATTACCTTTGTAATATTTTAAATAATTTTATTTTTATTTACTTATATATTTTCCACCTTTAGGTATCTTTAGAGTCAATAAATTACAAAATATAAGGAATAATTTATTTACTCTCAAGATGACCTAGATATGCGACACACGTAAGCCAGTTTAAATTAGTAGTTGAAAATATTAAAAGTTTTTCATTTTATTATCTCGTATTTTACTCTGTACTTAGTACTAAAAAGTCCTTACTGTACTAATAAAAATAGCTAATATTTAAGAACCTTTCTCATTTATGGAACTATAATACCCAAAAACTATTGTTTAGCTTGTTAGTTATTTTTTATTTGTTTAAAAATTATTGTGAATGGTGTTATTATTACGTCTGGGCCCGAAGCACTTCGGCGGCCGATGTTCAAATACGTGAGTTGGGCGCCGATGGCTCCACTCCAGCCCATAAGTCACTCCCGCGTACGCCAAATTCAATTCTTAAAATACTTTGATATATTCCCTCCCTTTTTCTCTGAACTTACATTATTTTTACTAAATTCGAATGTTTAATAATAGTCCAACAACAGTGTCGTTTGATATAGTATAATTTAAGTAATGAATTTGGAGTTTTTTCATAATTAGGTGAATCATTTAATGTTTAATTGAAAATTTGTGGAATTTATCAAGAGAATCTGTAAATGCTTGTCTTCTATTAGCTCATGAGACTGGTTTTATTACGAAAATACACAATTATATATAATTAAGTTTCTGCAAAAAAGTATTTTAATTTTATCAAAATACTCAGGCACACATAAAAGGTTTAATTGGATTCAACATGTTTACCATTTATAACAAGTAATTCAATATACAGTATAGTGAAAATAAGTGGGAAGTATTCATCAAATTTACGCTCGACATACTTTAGGCTACTTTAATAGGGTATGTTTTCGAATCTTTTGCTATAGCTATAGATCTGGTGGTAATTTAGTTCACATCTTACAAGTTTTTAAGCAATAATACTGTAAAATGTGACCTATGAGAAACTAATTTTCCTCTATAAAAATGTATTCCAAGGAGCAGCACTGGTAGCACAATAGTGCAGCGGCAGGCACGAGGCGGCACGACTCACGGGCTCTCCGTACAAATTAATAACGTCTGTTAATGTGCACGCACACCCTGTGACTAGCGCCGCCAGCTGGGTATTAAAAATAGAAGTGACTAGCGGGCTAGCGAGCAATCAGATGCCTTATAACTAAATTATAGCAGTATAATTGTTTTTAAAAGCCACTCCTCTTCAAATATTCAGTATCTTTGAAACAAAATAGTATTACCACAGTTAAATACATTGCAGCCATCAAAGTTGGATTTGAAGTATGTAAATACTAAGAGGGAAATGGAAAAGAAGTTACTATAAAATCAATTTGTCTCAAATAAAATGAATTCATATTTTTAAACTTCCAGTTAAATGTGTAAATCCGTCATTAATATGGAAACATTGATAATTGAAGTTTAATATGAGAGAATGTTTTATAGCTACCAACATAATTTGAAAGCCAAGCATTACACTATAATACATTACATTATATTATATACGTCTTGAATGAATCTGAGAAATAATAACCCCCGTAAACCTGCATACTCAGTGAATTTTCAATGAATATATAACATAACACATTAAAAAACCTTAACAGGATTCATAAGAAATATATTCACAAACAAGCGATATTTAAAATACTAATTATTCTCCATAAGAATCAAACCATTGGGGATGAGTACGCAGGTTTGCTGCAACCAGGAACACAAAATAATGGGTTTTTATGAAAATATCCATAGAACTAACTCATCTTAGTAAAGGCACTTACCACGTTTCATCCATATAAATTCATAAATAAGTGATATATAACATTTTAATTATTTTCCATAAGAATAAAACGGGGACCAAGTATTAGGTTTGCTGCTACGGGAACCATAGGCAAAAAATTGTTTTTTGTGCAAACCAAAACAATAAAACAAAACCAGATGAAGCCATGTACCAAATTTCGTCAGTTTATGTTCATAAATAAGCGAGATACACAATTTTTCTTTTTTCTCCATAGGAATAAAATTAGACAACGTACTGTGTTTAGTACTTTCAATATCTCAGTAACCAATTGACGTAGAACAATGATCATAATATCAAATTGTTTGCTTTTTATGCTGAATTCAAAGGTTGATTTAAATAAAAATTACATGTGGAAACCCCCAAAAACCCCTCTTCGGATGGTGCGATTCATCTGGTTTTCGAACTCTTTCATATAAATGGTACTTTACACATTTGTACCAAATTTCATTAAGATCGGACCTTTTTTACGAGAGTTATCGTTCTTACAGACACACACATATATACAAATTTCAACGAATGGTGATTTTGGCACCTGGGGACCTCAAAATGAAAAGTTATCATGGTATCGGGCTTAAGTCTTACCATGAGACCTACGGTAATAGCTTCTTCCCTACAGGGGAAATTCGCTAAAACTAAAATTATCTTAAATATGCGATACATACAATTCTTATATCCAACTTCTAACGAGAATGAAAAATAAAGTAATAAAATCTCACTATCTGTTAAATAGTGGCCCTCGTCATAATTGGTGTATCGTAAGACTAATTACACCTCGAGTACTAAAATAAACAAGTAAATCATTAATCAAGAAATTATTAAGCATCAATATATTTTTCCCCATACAGTTTCTTACTGGACGTGGATTTACATTTAGCAGTTGGAAGCGTGTTAATAACAAATGTTTAATATTTCTATCATGCTTAATATGTCCTTGAATGAATACTGCCTATTGCAATAGTAAAATTTAAAAAAATTCTACAGCATTAAAATATTAGTTTAGAAAGGAAAGACAAACAATTGCCAGTTTTGAGAGTGACATGTGCAATTAAACTGTTCATTATAGGGTTTATTGCTCAGGTGACAGCTGCTGATGCTGCTAACGTCTCGGCGAATGAGACAGTGTTTTCCGTATCTAAGAATTGTATTCTGTTCCTTCTTCAAGGATGACATGTTTCACAAAGAAAAAAAAGCTCGGTTAAAAATTCACAATAAAACGGCTTATTAAAATGTATTTTATCTTTTATAAGAACATATATATTTCTCAAAGGTGTTAATTTGATTTATTTTCTCTTAAGACGGAAACTTCCCTATAAATTTAAACAATTTTACCATCTTTTACGTGATTTAATACTCTGTATGTATCTGTAGTTACCAGCCAGACTAAATTTAAATGGGTGGAATATTTAAATTTTATATTGATGTGGTTTGTAAAGATGAGCCATTTTGTAATAACTACTAAATAATTTTAAGTACATATATTTTAATTCGCAGGAATAGTTAAAAGGTTTTAGTGGGAAAATATGTAATTTGTAAAAAACAATAATCTGGTAGCTAAAAAAAACAATTTTACTTTTGTTAAAATAAATTAAATTGTTCATGGGATTGTTGTTATGGAATTTTATTATATGTTTTACACAACATTTTATTGAAATAATAAGTGTTGTGAGAACGTCTTTATAGACACAAATGCGATCAATCAGGGACCATGATATTTAATAGAAGATCAAAATAAGAAACAAAAATGCACCGGTGAGATTTAACAATATCAGTTATATGTAGAAGCTAAACAGTTACATGAAGTAAAATCAGGAACTGTTTACAATAGAAACTAGTTAACGTTAAATACAATTTACGGAAAGTTCAGTATATATGGTTAATACAATGTGTTTGTTTTATATTAAACTTAATTTGTCCTCTGATTGCCGTATAATAATAATATTATCATATTATCATACATCGTTGTGTGATATATAAAACAGAACAGAACGAGTTGACAAAAGAGACAGGAATGAGGAAATGGCAGCTCGGGTACGTGATCAATAACCAGGCTGTAATAAAGACGTTTGGTGAATGTGAAACCCTGAGAACAGGCACCTGTTGATCTATTGCACCTGATACCACAACTGAGCATTTCCTTTAAGAAGATTGGTGAATGTGACACCCTGAGAACAGGCACCTGTTGATCTATTGCACCTGATACCACAACTGAGCATTTCCTTCAAGAAGATTGGTGAATGTGACACCCTGAGAACAGGCACCTGTTGATCTATTGCACCTGATACCACAACTGAGCATTTACTTTAAGAAGATTGGTGAATGTGACACCCTGAGAACAGGCACCTGTTGATCTATTGCACCTGACACCACAACTGAGCATTTACTTTAAGAAGATTGGTGAATGTGACACCCTGAGAACAGGCACCTGTTGATCTATTGCACCTGATACCACAACTGAGCATTTCCTTCAAGAAGATTGGTGAATGTGACACCCTGAGAACAGGCACCTGTTGATCTATTGCACCTGATACCACAACTGAGCATTTACTTGAAGAAGATTGGTGAATGTGACACCCTGAGAACAGGCACCTGTTGATCTATTGCACCTGATACCACAACTGAGCATTTCCTTCAAGAAGTTTGGTGAATGTGACACCCTGAGAACAGGCACCTGTTGATCTATTGCACCTGATACCACAACTGAGCATTTCCTTCAAGAAGTTTGGTGAATGTGACACCCTGAGAACAGGCACCTGTTGATCTATTGCACCTGATACCACAACTGAGCATTTCCTTCAAGAAGTTTTTATACAGTGATTTTCGTCAGTTGTTCAAACTTTCAAGGTAACAACATGTTTTGCGATAAAATTAAAACAGCTTAAATACTTCATGGTATTAGGACAGAGTTAAATTAAATGTTTATAGTTTATAGCTAAGATAACTGAAGGTAAAATTACTTTGAAATGTTTAGACCGTTGTCTTCTAACGTTTGTGATGTATTGTACCACTGGCGTAGATATACAACAAGATCGAACTTGTTGTTGACAAACTTGTTGTTGAGTTTAATATTTTAATGCCTAGACACAGCATTTCAATTAAGTTAAGGGTTTGAAGTAGAAAAAGCCTACCTGGTTCTATTTAATTTGAAAACGTAAAATTGTAACAATAGTTTTTAAACCACATTTTGCTAAATGATAAAACATCAAAGAATTTTAACATTTTAGTACATTTAATTACCAGTGATAAAGGAAAACGCAATATAAGATTCAAGTGAAAAGTTATAAAGCAAGGTGTGGTTCCTACATGAAAATATATCGAGTTACATGAAAGATAATTTTGAGTTTATATACTTTAAGATCATCAGGTGCAGTACGTACATGAACCTGTGTAGTTGACAACTTTTTTATTCAACCCGCGAGGTAAACACCCGTGTAGTGATAAACTGAGATCAAAGTGGTATCAACAACATCTGGCCGTATTGAGTTTTTACCCCTTTTAAATTCAATTTTGTGACAAGCTTATTTAGAATGCCTTTAAACTGAACCGAATCACATCTGAAACATCAACTTGCTTTAGTTGTTGAATTTACAATACTCTGTATTTTAAAATGTTTGAGCAATGTTGTACAAGGTTGAAAACATAAAAACTCGAGTTTAGGAAAAATGTGCCTCGCAATATTTATATGAGCGTTTGTGTGGTCTGAAGAAGAAGTAAAGAGAGGGATGACAAGTAATTTCTTATCAACAGCCCTCACGAAAAGGGCTTTCCGGGAGCTTATGTACCAGCGACAACTTTGATAAGAGTTAAAAAACAGATTAGCCTGAACTAAAATTATGGATGGATACAGAAATAAAAAAATATATATATAGATACGAATATGGATGGTAACAATCCTTGTTTATATAAAAGAGAAGCACTGAGGCAAGGGGTTGGTATCTGATGTTAATAGTATTTGACCACGCGACTTGGGGAATGTGTAACACACACACGCACACACTACACACTCACACTTGCACAAATACAATAAGATACGTGAAGAATTCAGGACATTGTTGCAATGCATATCGTCATGCATTTACTAGTGATCTATTTTTAAGATATTCAAATAACTGTTCGAATATGGATAAAATATTTTAACAAATTTTTCGGGTCAATCTAATGTTAAAAATTCCTGCTAATAGGTTTACAACTATTCCCTCACTACGTTTTCCATGCCTAAATAATAACTATTTCCATAGTTCTCAAATTAATTTGTAGGCTTTTATAAATTGTTAACAAAGTTTAGATAACATTTTAGAGCAATTTTGGATTTAAATAGAACGTATACTAAATTTCTTAAGCTAATAATACGAATGTTTATTTATTGGAGTTATTATTTTAAAAATAAAGACACAAATAATTATTCAGAGTGTCCGGAAGTAAGTACAAAAACTTTTTAAATGGGTTATATGGGCCAAAATAAGTTGCGCAATGAGGACAAGCTGTCAGGGTGCGCCTGGCCTGTACAACTAAAAATCAGGATTTCTCAGATATACTTGCGCAACTTGGTGTCGTTGGATGGAAAATTAAAGGTATTAAATAAAGCTGTTATTGACTTTTTTCATATAATCCGCCGTTTATTTGTAATTTCTGTTAGAAACATTAAAATGGCCGCCATTTTGAAAAGGAAAAATTTTTTAAATAATTTTTGTTAGAACTATTATTACCTTAAACACTATATCAACTTCCATAAAGATATCTTTAATAGTTTTTAAGATATAACATTTTATTTAAAACATACATAATGGCGGATATCTCGGTAACAACGCGTTTTCGGAAAAAATGTTGTTCTTAATTGTCTTGTTATTTTGACCCATATAACCCATTTCCAAAGTTTTTGTACTTACTTCCGAGACACCCTATAGGGAAAATATATTTAAAAAAGTGTTAACCAGCCCCAAGGAGGTTGTTTCAGAGTTAAGGGCTATTTTTGAGGGGTATTTCAACGCCAGTGGCATTTTTGTAAAGAGTACATTACAAACGCTTTTAAGGGAAGCGGTACAAACCCCTCAAATGTTTATTGAAATCCCGGGATTCGAACCCGCAACCCTTGAATCGAAGTCTAAGAAGCTAACGGTTAGGCTAGCGAGACGCTCAACAGAACATGATATTCAGCAGAGATTGGCATTAAGCACTTAGAGGAGACAGAAATGTTTACCCCTTCAAAATTCAGTGATCATGTTTTTTTTAAGTTATATAACTAATTAAGCATAACTTACTTAATTACGGGTGTTAATAACTTCTCTCATATACGTCAAGTAAAACGTTGTCTTAAGGCTTTCCCCACAGGTTTACGACCCTAACCGCTCCGTGTAAGTTACCACCAAACCGTGCTTGCGGTTTACTGACATATTGACACTTTAATCCCTCACAGAAGATAATATTTTCTTCAAAACGTTAGGTGACTAAAATTATTTACAATAACTAAAATTCTGAGTTTTCACGGATAATAGTTTTAATGACATGAAAGTATTAAAAAAATTACTAAATTTTGACTTTAACTTATTGAGCATCACTTGTTCGATTAAGTTATATTACCATTAACTTTAGTTATCAGCTTCACCCGGGATTACTGGGGCTTTTTGCGCCACATTCTGTTATGAACTTTGTGTATTATTCACAATAATATGTATTTATTAAATTGAAAATTTTACCCAATAGAGTTACCCATAAGGTTATTCTAACAATGGGACTTGTCACTTGTTTATGTTGCCTGGAACGTAACTTTGGATGGATTAGCCTGCTTCTATAACCGTTCAAAATTATAAATGTATAATTAAAAGTCAAAATTATTGATCAACTATAATTAGTTGTAAAACTAATTATAATTTATAATAATTAAAACTGAAATTGATTATGTATTATTAATTGTTTGTTATATGTTTATATTAATAAATATTTTCAGTAAATCGTTGTTTATGGTTTAAAATTCTGGAATAAAATTTTTTACAGGCAGTTCTACTTAATCAGACAAAAAATAACGCTTATATGATAAATATAGATACAAACGAGTTCGCACGCAGCACACTGACGTGAGGGAAGTGAATTTCCACATAAAAAACTATAAAAACTCAAAATCAATTAAAAACATACAATTATTCCAATTTTTATTCAAATCTGAAAATATTGATTTTTTGGCTGTTCTGATACTCCTGGTTCTATTTACCTGCAATGCTGGGAATACAATTTTGCGCATTATAAGGTTAGGAGAAGGTCCAGTCAGGCTTTAAAGTAGGCGTGAGGTTGTTGGGGATGATAAAAGTACACCAAAAAATGATTAACAGGCTTTTCTAATGTAAAACCCCCATAAGACAACGTACTGTGTTTGGTCAATACACATTTCCTTCAATAACTCGGTAAATATATATGCTAGAATGACGAGAGAGGACTTACAAGTTTCGCCACACTAATTCCCATCTTTTTAAATTCGTTAATTTCACATCAGGGGCTTTTCTGACCCTTTTTGGGCCCAAAAACTCGAAATTTGAAAGATTAATCCCCAAAAAAGGGGTTTATAGTTTTCCGATTGTTCCCAACGAACTTGTCCAATTGATTATAGAAAGGAACGTCCCTACCAAATTTGAAGTAAATCGGACAAAAAATGCGACCGCTAGAGTGCCTGCACACACACACACACACACACACACACACACACACACACACACACACACACACACACACACACACACACACACACACACACACACACACACACACACACACACATATATACAATTTTGAAAGAACCCCCAAAACGTGTTCAGGGGATCACGTTAGGAACTTCTATGATAGTCCCGGGCTTAAGTTTCACCGTGCGGGTCATGCTAATAGTTCACTTTCCATAGGCAATTCACTAATAAGCGGAAGTAAAACCGTGCTATAGTAACTTCGATACGTGTTTCCTGCAGTAGTACAGTAGTACTTACTAAACGTTGCCAACAGGTCGAGGCACTTATAACTAGCGAGAATGTAAGAATGTTAACCAAATATATGTTGATCGGTAGATGTTTTATTTTTCTCTCTTCACAGCCAATGTATTAGATCCTTCACTACCCGCAGTCTCACTGTCGTACATTTTCTCAATGTTGGTAGGGATGTTAATATTTGTAGTTAGTGAACCAGAACATCACAATAATTAGTTGACGGATAGGACTATCAAAATGATAACTGTTAAAGTTCCGTTTCTGGTTGTGTTTATAAATGTAATTATTTTTCAAAAACTGAACTTAAGGTACATCAAAGAAAAATATTACCTGAAGAGAAGACAAAAACAAATCTGTTTGTTTATAAAGTCGCTGTGTTCGTATTTCCCGGGGGCCGCTCCTTCACCACACATGATTTCATTTCCACCCTCGAAAACCTGCTTATATTTTACACAACTCTTTTCCTCTACTTTGATACCTTTTGAATAACCATTGATATTCATTCAAAATTCCGAATAACTAACCTGTTTAAGTCATAACTTATTCTTTTTTTTATTTAGAAACGTTCCTGGTATTTATAACCTTTAACAAATTTACCACTAAGTTTTTCTTGGAATTTTATTATATATTTTAAATTTTTATCCTCCTACTAACTGAGTTGATTTTACCTCAAGTCTTTCTATAGTAATAAAATAATACAAAAATAAAATTAGCCTCGTTTAGAAATTTAGCCGTTTTATAAAAAAAACAGGCAATTATGTGATTCACTTTAATTGATCAACTAATATAATTAATTTAACTGCCACTCTCAATACCGACCTGGTAATATTTACCTCCTCTGCTAGGTATATTAGTCATCGACCTACAAGAAGTCGTCTCGTCTTCACTGTTTTGTCTCCCAAACCCCCTCCACCCCTCCCCCTCCCACGCCCCCTCTAAACCCTAGATTCGAAGGTTTAATTGTCCCTGGTACTCCCGTGTAATTGCTGTTAACTGCAGCTGCTATCACGGAAGCTATCTTCGATCGAACGATTATCGTAACAAGTCCAAGTAAAAGGGTGGTTCTAGTACATTCTGGCAAATCCCAAATGCTTGTTTTGAAACGAACGTTACAGAAAAGTACATATGCATATCTTAAAAGTTATGTATATACACTTTAGTTTGGGTGTTGCTAAAACACTATCTACTTCGAAAACTACTACTTTGAATACTTCGAAATGATAGGTATACTAACGATAGTAAATTGATAATCAACAAATGTTTGTAGAGTAAAAATATTTACTGTATAGTTGTTGTATTTTATTGTTGATGTTGTGCTGATTACACAAGAGCGTTTTAGCAAGAATGTAATTTTGGTATTTTTAACGTAAATTTGATTGTTTTCAATATTTTAAATTTGCAACATATTAAATCAATTACAACCTAAAAACCAGGTAATGGAAACCAATTGGTCTGGCAGTTATTTACCCTAAAATTACATTCCTCATTTTCATTACATAACAAAGAAATTACATAAATCACACACATGGTACTAAACAATACCTTTTTTTATATATCCAAAGGTGGCACGAATTTAACAAAGTATTCTAAAAAATACAATAAATATCGTAAACATTTGTGAAATCTAGTGGCAGTTTGGGATTTTTAAGTAAAGGCTTGTTAAAATTTGAAGTATTTTTTTTAAATTTAAAGAAAATCGTTATAACAAATCTCGTGGTAAAATAAACGTAATGATTGTCGATTTCAGGATATCATGATTTCCAATCCACTTTTAAATCAAAAATAATATATTTATGTACGTTGGATGTAATAAAATAAGCGGTAATAACACAATATGCTGGTAGGTTCGAATTATAGTTTAAGATAGCAAATCCAATCTAAATTTGAGAGATTTAATAATCATTGTAATAAGTAATTTGAACTTTTATCTCTAACTAGTATATTTGTATTCTTTCTCAAATTATGCCTTTCCCAGAACTGCTGACGTGTTGCCAGGCATACTCATAAAATAAATCGGTCGCAATCACAAACATAATTTAAATAATATTAAAACCGATTCAAAAATGTTTTTATGTTTGAATTTAAAAAAAATTACCTATCCAAACCAAGCTTACCATGATTATAACCGACATTGGAGAGATTTATCTTACCAGCCATATCTTATCGTGAGAAGTATACGCTTTTATTATTTCTGAATTATTCAAACCCCATTGATTTTAGTACATGGTCCAACTAAACTATATCGAGAACAAACAAAGTCAAATTGGTAACCACTATCAATTTAGTAGTCCGTTTGAGTTTTTATCGTCTGGTGTCTTAATTTTGGACGTCAACACAGTCAAGCACTTCAGCAACCAAGTGAATAAAAATTGTCTACCGCCCCTCTACTGTAATTTTCTTAAATTTATAATTTGATAAGGATTAAACATAAATTAATTTATACTACGTAACCTACTAAAGAAACTACTAGCAATTTTGCGAAAATAGCTGAACCACTCTTAGCGTTATTGTTGTAACCCAATCTGCTTTGTTTTATTGACTTGGTACTGTTATTGTATCTGCTTGCAGCCATATACTTATTTTCTCATATGAACATTGACACTCTTGTGTTCTCTGCTCACCGCAGTCAGCGGTTGTGTCGGAGTTCCGCCAGATCGCGTGGCGACAGGACGTTACACCAACTACGTTGCCGACCCTCGTCGGTGCATTTGTTATTTTTATTATTTCTTGTTTTATAATTTTGATTGCATCAGTCTCTGCAGTAGTCAAAACAAATAATCTCTCTGTACGGTTCTTTTATTGTTATAGCTTTTGAAGAGACGTTTTGGTTCAAAATGAGGAGTTTTTTTACGATTCATTTTAATCACTTATTTCATAGTTTGACTGTGCTATAAGAAATCAGACTTTGACTGCTGTGTAAAATCGGAAAATAAAGACAAAGAGGTATTTTTATCTAGCATATAAAGGTTAAAATATATATGCCTATTACATTCTTATCCATCCGCATTGTTCTTATAAAAATTAAACTCCGATCTTCATTCCGTTCATTTTATTAGATCATACTCGTATATTGAGTTTATCTCTTTTTAATAGGTAAAGTTTGGTAGATTGCGGTGAATTGCTGGCGCAGCTCAGTTTCCTCGTACCTCGTCCCGCGGCCAGGGCTCGGGCGTTGTTCAGTCCGCAGTCTGCTCACACAAGTTTAGGAGCAAACAGCCCAGTCAATATTATGACGCGACTGTCCAATGCTTTGCCTGAGACAGTTGATATTCTGGCGTCGACCTTGGTCTCTTTCACTCCAAAAATTAAATAACATTAATCTTATTGATACCTCTTTTTATTTTCGTTGTTGTATAGGATATATTATAGTAATATTATAAATTAAATCTTGTTTTTTATCTTGCATTTATTCATTGATGCATCGAATTGTTTATATTTTCCCAATAATTGTATTGTTTAGTACTATATGACAATGTCTTTGTTATATTTTTTATTGTTCGTTGTATGAGTAGTGTTATTGTCTTAAACGGAAATGCATTGTACTAGTATCTATTAGTGTTTATTTGTTTATTATGAGCTATTTATGTACCTTTATTGAGCTTGAGTCTGAATTGCATGAAGATGGACTACCAGTGCATGATTTGATTATTTTAGTACTGTTTTTTGTTGCCACTTTTATGTTGCGCTTAGATTTTGCTTATATATAACTAATGTTTTATGCTACAATACTACTGAATTGATATCTGTTTTGTAGCATTGAAATAAATAAATTGAAATTGAAATATATAAAATAAACTTGTTAACACCCTTTTGTGCCGGTACGTTAAAGAAATATGTGTTTTTTAATTTACTAACAAGTAGTATTCATTGCTGATTTTACCAGCGTCAAATTTAATTGAATGCATGACCAATTATGTCGCAAATTGTTATGTGCCTAAAAATAAGTAAGTAATGAATCAGTAACGCAAAACGAACGACCTTCTGTACAAAAAATAATATTTTACAATTTTTAACATCAAGCTTATATCAGTTGTAAGTTATAACTTGACAAACATTACCTCTACCATGTAAACTTCTTGCAAACGTCCCACTTCGTGTAGATCATGCATCAAACTAAATTCTATTATAGGATTAAAATCTTCGAAGAAAAATCAGCTGCAGGTTGAGTTGCAGGTTATTAGAGCCAAGATGGTAATTGCTGAAGGTTTGATAACTGCAAGACATGCCATCAGGCGGTGGGTCGCACGGTCCGTTCCGTTCTGTACACGGCAATTAAACTGAGCAATGCAGTTTAGTTTACGTCTCACATTCATTCGATTGAAAACGTCGATATATCGATATTAAAGAAGTATCGTTTAGTATCAGCTGTGTTTGCAAAACACAAATTATAAACACAAGTAACTACATTTAGGACTAGAATCGTTATGTTATTATTGCATAATTAATTTCCAAAAAGGTCACACCAATCCGTTGTAATTAGTTGTGTTGTTTTAAAGTTAATCCTAGCTAAACTAAACTTGTTTTAAATTAATCGGCAAATTAATCATAGAAGCCCTGATATTTAATCAGTTATTTTTATTTTTATTCACTCAGATCTATAGCATTGACAAGTTTCTGTATTTATTAATACAGTTTGACAAAGTTCACGGTAGTTTATTACAATGTTAGCTCTTCTACATTTTCAAAAAAAAACATTATTGTAAACAAAAACAATAAAGAATAGCAATTTAATCGATAAATTAATATTGTTGATCAATTTATTTCTATCGAATGAAACAGTCTACTCAGTATATCGATATTTTTAACCGATTTTTCAATCGACCTAATAACATTCACATTACATTTTACATTTTTCAAGTTTTGATGGTTCTGCTAGTGAACATCAGGAATATCTTGAATATAATATAATACTTGATTCGGTAATATGCTGATGCTTATTAATATTCATTTAGTCGCACTAACATTGATTGTAGATGAGAACTGAGACCCAATTTCTGCAAATTTTAACAAATTGGAAAAACGTTTAGACAAAGAAATCTCAAAAGAAGATTATAATAATTGGTTTTCGTTTCGCAGTGTCGTTGACACTGTTATTCACATAGCCCACGAGGGGCGCCACTGTGTTCTGATAAACTGAGATCAAAGTCCTGTCACCAACACCTGGGCCGATTAAATTTCACCCTTTGAAATTTTAATTTGAAATATTCTCATTTATTTTGCCTCTTATTCTAAATAAAAGTATACATTTATACACTGAAATACATTTAATACATTAAGATATACTTTTAAAATATACTAGTACCATTGAGTTTACTACTGAGTACTTATTACCTCGGTTACACAGAGACATTTTATGTTCATTTCTATAAACTTTAATTATGGAGAGGTAAATGTTTTCTTAGCCTGCAAACAGTATCAAATATAATTTGTCATATAATAAAAATATGTGTGAATAATTATGTGACAACAGTACACTCATCGTATGTAATAGATAAACATTTAAACATTCAAGGCCATTGGGGAGAAACCTCAAAATAATTTTTCATAATTTATGAATGTTGATAGATGTAGGTATTATACTAAACATTCCAGTATTCTTTATGATAGCGTTTAAAATTGTTGCTAGTTTAAAAAATTTTGTACTCTAATTCAGGAGAGCCTGTGTTCGATTTGTTATCTCTGAGATTTGTAGAGGGATGTAAAGTGTTTGTTTATAACTCGCTGTTCTCGCATTCCCCCAAGGCTCCTTCTTCACCGCACATTATTTCATTTTCAACCTTGAAAATTGACTTACTTTGTCTTAAAACCATCATTATGGTGTATTATGCGCTTCCAAGGAAGAATTATTGTCGTCCGGGGCACACTTATTAAAGTATGCGAAAGTGCACATATACAATTGTACATTTGAAACATACTGAGATATTACTTACTAAAATTTAAAAAAACAAATTATGTAGTGAATTAATAGTAATGGTCTAAGTTGTATTAGTTTTTAGAACTTTCATCTTTAAAATAGTTAAACTTAACTGAATGTTAATATCCCTTATTTTGTATAATTTTTTCTAAAAACGTTGCAACAATCAATAGTGTATTTTAAATTTTAATGGTTATTTTTACGGGTAAGGAGTAAAACAGAACGTTCTACTGTCGCTAAGTCAATTAGCCATGGGCCTACAAGAAACTGCCTCCTTGGCACTGTTTTGTCTTTCCTCCCTGTCTTTCTCCCCCCCCCTCACGATAAACTCAGGGGCTTAATTGTTTCCTGCTGCTTCTCATATAATTGTTATTTAACTGTAAGTGTTATCACTTGAAATATGTTTGATTATCTACCTATCATAAAGTGAACATAATTAAAGACAATTATAATGTAAATAGCAAATATATTTTCATTTACAACGTTGGTAATAAAACTTTTAAGAATTTCCCAGCTGCAATTTTGTAAAGGTATAATTTTCAGGATTCAATAAAAACTAAAATATGTAGTTTTAATAGTTATTTTTAAGTTTAAAATAATAAACTGCTATATATAATTGAGTAAAATATATAAAATATTATATATAAAATATTGAAATAGAAATGTATGGTTTTAATATAAGAAAGTAAAGTATGAATTAGATTTATGTTTGCGCCACAAATCTGATCATGCATTCAATATATATATCCCCGCCATGAATAGTATCCCCGCCATAGATTCGTTTATAAATGTATGTAGGCCTACTTTTATATTCTATAATAATTGTTAAGGAATAAAACATAATTATTATCTGATTCCTTGGTTTATCCAAACAACTAGGCATAGGAAAATGATATCCTATTTCCTGCCGAGTAACATAATTCCGCCCAGTCTAATTTTTTTGGCCGGTTGACCTAGGCTTTATCATGTCATGACAACTTGTCATGGCAGTTGGGAAACAAAACATGATCATTCTTTAAATGAATATTTATAACAAAATTGTATTGGATATACTCGAAATTAACGGTATGTTTAGTACAGCTGGGATGACAGGGGTCACACAGTAGGCCCCTAATTGATTACAGTAGGGATTTACAAACGCAGCTTTGCAGCAGACCGACGTTACTTATCAACTGTCAAACAGCTTGCAGTGTAATTATAGCTTATATATTGACAAACTGTTGAATCTGCCTGAACTGTGACTCCCTAACTAATCAATAAACTACTTTGGGAGGTTCAGGCTAGGCCATTTAACAGCAATTGTATCTAAATGCTAAGATTAGTGTGATTACTCTACCGGATTTCCACTTGACTATGGACCTTGATTTACTTGGAAAAAAGGAGTTTTAGTCACGTAATACACAATTTTTTAATTATTTTAACCAAATGAATTATAATTTATAAAACACTTCTACCTATAAAATAAAGTAATCAAAACTAATTATCAGAAAAAATAGTAACTACTTTTCTTGCCTTATGAATATCATTAAAAAGTACATTTTAAGCTATTATAATACAATATGTTTTATTTCGGATATTTTATTTCGGATAGCTCCAGCTCCTAAAAGTGGTAACTGCTTTAAGGAAACAATTGTATAGATTGCGTTAGTCTGAGAGATGGTTAAAGCTTTTCAAATTTTCGTTGGGTCAATTCAAACTTTTAGGAAATTGGCACGAAAATAAGGATAGGTAGATTTATAAAAAAAACATAATTATCAAAAATAATATTTTAAATAAAAAATCTTTATAGTTTTAAGGGAATAACATATTTAACAAATCTACCAGTTAAGGTAACAAATCTGTGTTAAAAGATCATATTATTTTAAAAATAAATAAATATTACAAATATAAAATTCATTGATCAGGAGAACCCTCAATTTTTCATTAATTATTATTTATTTATATTTATTAATTTTATTATTTATTATTTGGAAACCTTTTCAACTGTTATTTATTACAAGCATTGTTTGTTTTTACACTTCTGCGGGATGACTCTTCTCTACAGCTTTATAACCTATTTGAGAACAGACATTACATTCAAAGTTTACATACATTAATCTATGTCTAAAAAAGGCAAAGCCCTAGCTGACTGAATGACTAACTCACTCATCACTAATTCTCCACCTTCCCATGTAGGTAGATATCTGAAATTTTGTACACTGATTTTATAGGCATAAAATAGGAAAACTAAATGGTCCGCCAGAGACCCCGACAAAGTTCCCATGTATTCCTTATGGACATTCAATTTTGTTTTATCTGATGAAAATACAAACAGCTGATCTTGATTCGTAGTAGTTCCACGGGCTAACCACAGACTGCAGCACACACAACTGTCATAGTTTTAGCGAATTTCCCCTATAGGGCAGAAGCTATCACCGTAGTCCCTAGGCCCGGTATAGGGAAGAGGCCCGGGACCATGATAACTTTTCGTTTTGAGGCCCCGAGACCCCAAAAACACTATTCGTATTCGTTTGAAACTGTTTGTATATATATATATATATATATATATATATATATATATATGTATGTTTGTGTGTGTGTGTGTGTGTGTGTGTGTGTGTGTGTGTGTCCGTGGGTGCGATAATTCTCGCAAAAATGGTCGGACTTTGATTAAATTTGGTACAAACATGTAAAGCAACATTTATGACTTAAGTTCGAAAACCAGCCAGATCGCTCCAACCAAAGGGGTATTTATGGGGGTTTTGTGCCCAACAAATGATTTTTTGAGTAATTTATATATTAGTAAATCCAGTTTTTGTTTTCACAATTGTATTCAGCTTAAAAAGACAAACAATTTGGTGTTTTGATCATTGCTCTACGTCAATTGGTTACCGAGATATTGAGGGCGCTAAACACAGTAAGCTGTCCAATTTTAATCTTATGGAGAATAAGTAAAATTGAATATCACGCTTATTATATATTAATGAAACTTGGTATGTGGCTTTATATGGTTGGGTTTTAATGCTATTTGCATTCAAAACTCATTTTTTGCGGTCCCTATGGCAGCAATCCTGCGTACTCAGCAGCTATAATGTTATTCTTATGGAGAGTAAGAAACATTAGATATCTTGCTTGTTTATGAATATAAATCGATAAAACTTGGCATGTTGCTTGGTCTGGAAGTGATCCATTGGTATTTGTAAAAAAAACTGATTTTGTGGTCCTTGATGCAGCAAACCTGCATACTCAGTTCTAATGTTTTTCTTATGAGGAATAAAAAAATGTAATATCTCGCTTATTTATGAATATGCTTTGATTAAAGTTGGTAAGTGGCTTCATGACTTAGTGAAGTACCATTTTAAATTCGCTGGGTATGCAGGTTTGCTGCAAAGGGGGTATTTATAAATTATTTTTGGGGCGAAGCCTACGGGAACAGCTAGTTCTATTAGATTTTGCCCAGAAGATAAGTATTTTCTTGATTTTTTACATTATAATAGTTTTGATCAAGTACAGGTATTTGATTAAATGCATGATCTATTTAATAAAATGTCATAAATATATAAACAAATGTTAATTTAGATAGCAAAATTATGATGTAAAACTACTGATAAATTGGTATAAAATAAATTAATTGATGGCTGGTTTGTTTACCAAACCTAAACTAGGTGTATAATGTGCACGAACCCGCTGGTCTTTGACAAGGTAAAGGAATTCTCAGGATTACTTGGCCCCGTTACTGGATTAATATTTTACAAGCAAGATAATTACTTCATGTCCATTATTATAATATTTACAAGTTGAGACAGCTTAGATTAATCGTTTAAAATAAATTGTATATATAAATTCTGAAACAATAAGTAAACGCTTAAACTAACAAACAAACAACAGACAACTTATCAGCAGTTTACAATACATAAAATTGTTGATGACACAAAAGAAAAAGAAAAAAGTCTGAAATTGTTGTCCACAAAAGTTAACATGCTTATTTAAATACATGAGAGTTTTAATATGTACTTATTACAATAACTGTTGCTAATTTATTGATCATTATATTTACAAAAATCATAAAATAGTGTTAGCAGCTATTAAAATAAAATCGTTGTAATTTAAATGTTTTCTACCGTAACCAATTAATTTATGAGTAAGTTTTGCTTATTTAACAAGTATTTTTTATTAGTTCAGAGTCAACCTAAACATTTTAAAGATTAGTTTAAATTATATATGAACTAATCAAATATGAAACAAATTTGTAGTAAGATGCGAAAAATTTGTTATTTTGTTTTAGACTTTTCTAAATACAAGTAAATGGTTATTCAAAGACAATTACCATAATTAGTACAGCCGAAAAATGTACAAGTAAATGGAAAAATAAGCGGAAATAAATTGTGGAAAATTAAATTATGTTCACATTTCGGGAAATCGAGGGAAATAAACTAGTAATAAAGTAAGAGACTCGGGGGAAATCTAAGGACAACTTTGTAAAGGTCCTATTATTTTCATACAGAATGACAAGGACTAATTGCTTTACGTTCATTCTTCTCTTACTACGTTTTGTGATAAAAATTAATCCGATGCCAACGTAATCTCAACATAGGGTTACTCAGAGTAATATGTCACTATTGGACTGGACACTCGAGTTGGTGTTGCCAACCATGGATTAATTTTGTTACATTGTCTATTAATGTCTAAGTTATATTAATACAATAGCGTTACTGATATATATATATTTTTTTCAGAGGCAACAAAGCTACTGTATGAGCAAATACGTATTGATATATTTACCAATAAATTAATCGAATCAAATAGGGAACCCCATTAATAAATGCGCATTTACGTATAACAAGTTATCAACCTTGTGCAGAGAAATTAAAGTCAACGCGTATAAAAAAGAAAAAAAATTGCCATTTAAAAAAGTAAAACTAATAAGTCAGTTGAATCTTTTTATTTATGGAACAGTTATCCACTTAATATGACTGATAATTGACTATATACTGTGACTATGATACGATATATTGAGATTAACATAACTATATATATATATATATATATATATATATATATTATATATATATATATTATATATATTATATATATATATTATATATATATATTATATATATATATTTTTTTAAATTAATTAAACCTAAGTAAAAACCTCCCTAAACCTTTTTTCGGAAATAAATTCAGTTTGGATCTCTTGTCACCTTATGCTCTTACATAGGTATATTAAAGATCACGCAAAGACGTTATGCCAATCGCATATAGGTATATGGAATTATTACATTAATTCCATGTATAATATTTATTATTTCTTAATAGTTTAACATTGCTTTTCATTTGATAGTTTAATAATTAATTTGTTACATAGTTATAAGTTGGCTAATTTTTTTCATCGCTTCATCCGTAACTAGGATACCCCACAGTGTGCTATGCGTGTGGGTTTGAAGAAAAACGAGATTGAAATGCGAATAAAAGCAACAGGAGTAAATAACGATAGCCGTGTACGTGATCAATAACCAGTCTGTAATAATGAAATCTAGGGTATACGACAGCCTGGGAAATGCCATCTGTTGTAACTGTTGATCTAGCCAGACGTGAGGGTAGAATACACCAGTAATAGCTTTTGAAAACTGGCTTGAGTAATCAATTTCTCCCAATTTCAGAAAATAAATAAATATTTTGTTTACTTCGAGTAATATATTTGTCAATTATGTACAAAACAGTAAAAAATTTCATAATTTTCCAAAAGTTCTAGATTCAGTGTTAAATCTGATGTGAGTTAAAAAAAGGTTAACCGTAAAATTTATTTTCAAAACGTCATAATTGTCATGGTATTAATTTGTTTGTATGTTAAACTCCAGTTAAATTTATTTTGCAATATTAAATGGATACAGATCTTTAAATTATTTTGTAAATACTAAAGTGACATTTAATCACTGGATAATCACTTTTATTTTTAATACCCAGCTGGCGGCGCTAGTCACAGGGTGTGCGTGCACATTAACAGACGTTATTAATTTGTACGGCTGAGTCCGTGAGTCGTGCCGCCTCGTGCCTGCCGCTGCACTATTGTGCTGCCTGCGCTGCTCCCCTTGCTATCATACTATTTGACAATGATAACGGCTACTTAATACCTAAAATATAATGTAATGCTGTTTTTAGCGAATTTCCCCTATAGGGAAGAAGCTATTACCGTAGGTCTCATGGTAAGACTTAAGCCCGAGACCATGACAACTTTTTTTTTAGGTCCCCAGATGACTAAAACACTATTCGTTCAAATTTATATATATGTGTATATATATACATATATACATATAAATATGTATATATACATATATATATATATATATGTGTGTCCGTGAATGCGATAACTTGAGTAAAAAACATCCGATTTCGATGAAATTTGGCTCAAATGTGTAAAGTGACATTTATGACTTTAAGTTCGAAAACCAGAAAAATCGGACTATAGGGGGTTTATGGGGGTTTTAAATTTTCCGAAAATCAGTTTTTTTCATTTTTTACCCTAAAATGTTAAAAACACTTAATTTTGGTGTGGACCATGTTATAGAGCTTAAAAAACAAATAATAAAGTATTTTGAATTATTAACCTAGGTTAAGTGGTTACGGAGAAAATAAAAAACCTGCTCATAAAATCTCCCATGTTAATCTTATGGGAAAAAGGTCATTGTCTTTTCCTAAGTTAATTTTAATGTAAACTTCACATTTGCTTTTACCAATCAACTCAGCTCCAAAAAACAATCATTTTGGTGTTATCGAATTTCCCCTATAGGGAAGAAGCTATTACCGTAGGTCTCATAGTAAGACTTAAGTCCGAGACCATGATAACTTTTTGTTTTGAGGTCCCCAGATGCCAAAAACACTATTCGTTCAAATTTATATATATGTATATATATATATATATATATATATATATATATATATATATGTCCGTTAACACGATAACTTGAGTAAAAAACGTCCGATTTTGATGAAATTTGGCTCAAATGTGTAAAATGACATTCATGACTTTAAGTTCGAAAACCAGAAAAATCGGACCATGGGAAGGGGGGTTTATGGGGGTTTTAAATTTTACAAAAATCAGTTTTTTGCATTTTTCACCCTACAATTTTTTAAAAACTTAATTTTGGTTTTGACCATGTTATAGAGCTTAAAAAACAAAAAAATTAGTATTTTGAATTATTAACCTAGGTTAAGTGGTTGCGGAGAAAATCCTAAAAAACCTGCTCATAAAATCTCCCATGTTAATCTTACTGGAAAAAGGTTTTTGGCTTTTCCTCAGTTTATTTTAATGTAAACTTCACATTTGCTTTTACCAAACTGTTCTGTTCCACAAAACAATCATTTTGGTGTTTAAATTGTGATTCTACGCCCAACCGTTGCGGAGATATTCGAAGTGCTAAACACAGTACGTTGTCCAATGTTATCCTTATGGAGAATAAATAAAATTCGATATCTCGATTAATTATGAATGTATGTTGATGAAACTTGGTATGTGGCTTCAAGTAGTACTGGTATATTGATATTTGCACAAAAAATTGATTTTTTGTTGATTATTCCCGTAGCAGCAAACCTGCGTACTCAGCCCCCATGTTATTCTTATGGAGAATAAGTAAAATGTACTGACTCCCTTAATTATGAACATAAATTAATAAAACTTGGTATGTAGCTTCACATGGTTGAGTTATATTGATAATTATATCAAAACCCATTTTTCTGTTCCTTGTTGCAGCAAACCTGCTTTCTCAGCCCCCATGTTATTCTTATGGAGAATAACTAGAATGTCATATATCACTTATTTATGATTGAATATCGATGAAACTTAGTATATGGCTTCGCCTAGTTAAATTCTACTTATATTTGCATAAAAACCAATTGTTTCTGTTCCTTGTTTCAGCAAACCTACATACTCATTACCAATGTTATTCTTATGGAGAATAATTAAAATCGCTTATATGTGAATATATTTTTATGAAACTTGGTTTGCGGCTTTATGTGGAATTCAGACAAATATTATGCATTGGAAATTCGCTGAGTCCGCAGGTTTGCTGCGACGGGGGTATTTAAATTGTGATTCTACGTCCAACCGTTGCAGAGATATTCAAAGTACTAAACACAATACGTTGTCTAATGTTATCCTTATGGAGAATAAATAAAATTTGTTATCCAGATTATTTATGAATGTATATTGATGAAACTTTCTATGTGGATTCACGTAGTACTGGTATATTGATATTTGCACAAAAAATTGATTTTTTGTTGATTATAACCGTAGCAGCGAACCTGCGTACTCAGCCCCATGTTATTCTTATGGAGAATAAGTAAAATGTAATGACTCCCTTAATTGTGAAAATAAATTAATAAAACTTGGTATGTGGCTTCACCTTGTTGAGTTATATTGATATTTGCATAAAAACCCATTTTAGCGAATTTCCCCTATAGGGAAGAAGCTATTACCGTAGGTCTAATGGTAAGACTTAAGCCCGAGACCATGATAACTTTTTGTTTTGAGGTCCCCAGATGTCCAAAACACTATTCGTTCAAATTTATATATATGTATATAAATAAATTGTAAATTGTATTCCTAGTCAATTTAAGACCTCGTATGAAAACATGGATGTTCTTTTCCTGCTTTTCAAGGGATACATTTTGTTGAGTTGGGGGAGGGGATGCCTGGGGGAAATTATCATAGTGTCCTTACCTATTAAACTCTTTAGCTCTTAGAGGAGAAAGGGGAAACTGGAGAATGATTTACCAACGGATTCTGGAAGCTGGATGGGTTGTTAGCAAGATACTTGGGTGGAACGTTCCTCGCTTAATATTCCCAGTAAGTCATCTGGGTTAGGTTAGAGTCAAAACCAACTGCAAGGATAGGGCTGGTCCCGGATTGATTCTCACTCCGTTTTAAAGACATTTATTTTTTCTTTCCTATTGTTCCCATCCCTGTTTATCTCTTCCATCCATTGACTGTAAAATATTCCAAAAATGGACGTGACTAGTAGGCTAGAGCTTGGGCTTTGTATTCAATGAAATCTAATTTCTTTACTCGAAGCACCTTTGTTGATTTAATTAAATAGCTAGATAACCGACTAATAGCTATATGATACTCTAACTCTGCTGATAGAAACAAATTACACAATGTTATTTCAAATTAAATCAATATTTATTGAGTATCATAATATTGATGCGGTGTGTTAAAATGATGCAACAAACAATAAATCACGTCTCACAACACTAAAAATTCGTAGTTAGAGGCAATAAAGGATTCTTGATTCGTATATAAATCTCTATAAAAATCATCATTTTTAGTTCCCATAAACAAACACGCACCTACGTAATGGGACTTTGGGATATTTTCAGCCAATTTCATTCTTTAATTGAAAATAACCACATAAATTTCCTAATCCCTGTCCTGACTACACTTTAAAAAACCTTCTTACGTTTATTTAATTAAGACAAAATTAAAAATTTAGTTAACATATTTATAATATAATTGAGAATCGTTTATAATAATCGGTTTTCGTCGGATGTGATTAAGCTTAATGACAAATGAAGGAAACATCATTTACTAATTAGGTAGCCAGCTGCTGTGCTATCAGTCATCTGAGACAGAATAGACGGCCAAGGACAAAGCTATCTCAAGCCCGATCGTCGTCCTGACGCAACTGAAAGGATCTCAGTCGAATTTAATGCGCTGATACCTAAATTATACACAATATCAGAATAAAAAAAGGGATTATGTTATCTTAACATATATTCATAAAAGTATACGTAGATGGATTTTTATCAAGCCAGAACTTCAAAAACTCATCCCAATTTTTAGGTATAATAGAGCAACTAATGGTATTAAAATAATTAAACAAAAAACATATCAAAAGAGAATTAACGGTCTAGAAGCAAGTGACAAAACGTGGGGAAAAAGAGAAGTAAACTATATAGTATGATTTATAGTATAGATTACGTCTCGTATAACATCATTGGTTTATAGTATAGATTACGTGACTCGTATAACGGCATTGGTTTATAGTATAGATTACGTGACTCGCATAATGGCATTGGTTTATAGTATAGATTACGTCTCGTATGACATAATTGATTTATAGTATAGATTACGTGACTCGTATAACGGCATTGGTTTATAGTATAGATTACGTGACTCGTATAACATCATTGGTTTATAGTATAGGGTTACGTGACTCGTATAACGGCATTGGTTTATAGTATAGATTACGTGACTCGTATAACATCATTGGTTTATAGTATAGATTACGTGACTCGTATAACGGCATTGGTTTATAGTATAGATTACGTGACTCGTATAACTTCATGGGTTTATAGTATAGATTACGTGACTCGTATAACATCATTGGTTTATAGTATAGATTACGTGACTCGTATAACGGCATCGGTTTATAGTATAGATTACAGGACTCGTACAACAGCATTGCAGTAACATCCTGGCTGATTTAAAATACTGATCTTGGTTTCAAGAAAGAGAATACTCACAATTTGTAATTAACTAACAGGTAATAGGAACAAAATGGAAGGTATATAGTTAGATAAAACAAGTTATTTACCAACAAATATACCAGATAAAAAGAGGTTGGAGGCCTTTTTTCCTATACTTTGCCCGTCCAAATGGGCTTCGGGCCTGCATGTAATGTATCAATCAATGCTAGATGTGAGCCAGTACAGTCCCAGCTAACCAGTAGTAACAATTTATATGCCATGATTGGGATTCGAACCCAAGACAGGGCCGCTGCCAAGGTCCAAAGTCCGTCACCTTAACCACTACAGTAGCGACTTATAATACCGGAAGTATCTATCTCACTGTAGGGGAATACTGTGAGATCACGAAACATTAATAAGTGTAAAATGGTGATAACTTAGTTTATTACATCTAATGCATACCTCAAACTACGCTAAATTCTTAGAACAAGAGGAACAATGTTTCAGTACCATTCAACAAAGCAATGTTTACTTTTCACAGAATGTTCGAGACTTGATCTTTATTATTTCACAAAATTACAAAGATAAATTGACAAAGCTCATGTCCTGTGTTAAATGCAACGTGTTCAATTTATTGGTTTAGATTTTTAAATAAATAACTCATTTGAACGACAGATATATTAAGCGGTTTTACATAAACAACTATTTGAACTACAGATATTTTAAGCGGTAATTTTAATTTAAGTTATAAAATACAAAATACAATATGTAATACAATGCAAATAATTCATAAGCATGTCTATGAATGCAGCACAATAGTGCAGCGGCAGGCACGAGGCGGCACGGCTCAGCCGTACAAATTAATAACGTCTGTTAATGTGCACGCACACCGCCTGTGACTAGCGCCGCCAGCTGGTATTGAAAAGAGGGTAGATTAGTGGATGTTGTAAGACACGGGAACGTAATTGATTGGCAGTTATTGTGACGAGCATCTTTACGTTTTGGGGATTGGTATTACTGATCGCTGGTCGTGTGTTTTTATTTAGAATATAACTAGGAGTTTTCTAGTTTTGAATGACATTTTTACTTTAGGCGAGGTAACAATATCCAGGTCCTACGTTTGGGCAAGGTGAGTGTTGCCCAAAATTAGGACCTGGATAGGAGTTATCTGATTGGTCGGTTTGAATCTGTCAGTTGAGAAGTGTTCTTTAGTTAATATGCAAGGCGGATTCACTCTCTGTTAGCAATGTGTGGCCTAGGGACAAGCCAGACATCTCCTCTTTAATATAAACTTAATTAATGCTCATCAAAACGACTTAGCTTGTGCTCTGTCTGGGGATCAATCCTCTCCCGGACCTCGGGTAGTATCGTAACCCGTGTCATTGCTTGAAAAATAAATGGAAAACAAAGTCTTCCAAATCTGTTTTAATGTATAGTCAGTTATAATATACAATCGAGCTTTTAGCGAATTTCCTCTATAGGGAAGAATCTATTATCGTAGGTCTCACGGTAAGACTAAGCCCGAGACCATGATAAGTTTTCATTTTGAGGTCCCCAGATGTCAAAAACACCATTCGTTAAAATTTTTATTATGTATATATGTGTCCGTAAGCACGATAACTCTCGTAAAAAAGGTCCGATCTTAATGAAATTTGGTACAAATGTGTAAAGCACCATTTATTTGAACGAGTTTGAAAACCAGACGAATTGCACAATCTGAAGGAGGGTTTTGGGGGGATTTTGTACCCCAAAAATGTTTTTTTTGGGGGTTTCCACATGTAATTTTTATTTAAATCAAATGATTTATTTTTTACCATTGAATTCAGCATAACAAATTTGGTATTTTGATCATTGTTCTACGTCAATTGGTTACTGAGATATTGAAAGTGCTAAACACAGTACGTTGTCTAATGTTATTCTTATGGAGAAAAATAAAAATTGTATATCTCGCTTATTTATGAACATAAACTGACAAAATTTGGTATATGGCTTCATCTGGTTGTGGTTCATGGTTTTTTGTACAAAAAACTTTTGCCTATGGTTCCCGTAGCAGCAAACCTAGGTACTTGGTCCCCATGTTATTCTTATGGAAAATAATTAAAATGTTATATATCGCTTATTTATGAATGTATATGGATGAAACTTGGTATGTGACTTCACTAAGATAAGTTCTATTGATATTTGCATTAAAATTCATTATTTTGTGTTCCTTGTTGCAGCAAACCTGCGTACTCATCCTCAATGTTATTCTTATGAAGAATAATTAATATTTTAAATATCGCTTGTTTGTGAATATATTTCTTATGAATCCTATTAAGTGTTTTAATGTGTTATTTTAAATATTCATTGGAAATTCGCTGAGTATGCAGGTTTGCTGCGACGGGTGTATTTTGTATTGGAAGCATAATTTTACTTGCCCCATACGTCATTCTACTACTATTAATAATTTATAATAGGACATCTAGGAAGCAAAAAATTATATACAAGGAGGTTAACTTTAAAATTAATAAACAAAGGTATTTATTACTAATGTAGTTTGAATTAAGTTTTAGATTTCTTCTTAAAACTATTTTAACATATATTTTTAACTAAAAGATATTTATTTTTCGTTCGGATTGCCAAAATAATGCACTTTTCGTATACGTCAGTATCAGAGGCTTCCAAGAGTTGTATTGTTGGAGAGATGCAAGTTACCGACGACGTGGTCAGGATACCAAACGCCCGTACTGGGGCGATAACTCTTCGTACTGGGGCGATAACTCTTCTCTCACTTTCTGTAATAAACCCTGACAATTCTACAAAAAATATATTGCAAGACGAATATGCTCTATTTAAACAATAATTTTATATAAATACATCTAGTTTGATGGTTGGTTTTTAATGATTGAATAGTTTATTTATTATTGTGAAAATCATGATTATTTGTATTTGTTATGTGTGCCTTTAAAAACCTGCAGTTTCACAAGTTATTTTCTTCATTAAAACAAAATTGCTTCGTATCAAAATGCATTACGTTTAATTTCTTAACTAATTTTCAAATTTGTGTGATTAAAATCATACGCAGCTTTTGATTTAATGCTATTAATGTACATCACGAAACAATCTTGTCTAAATTGAAATTCCCTTCAGTTGGATATTGGTTTTCAAATTATTTGATATTGGTTATAAAATTATTAAAGACAAACTTCACCTGTTTAACATGTTTTGAAATACTTCATGACGTGAAAGTTTTATTCTAAACCAAAACAGGAAAATTAGTCAGGAAAAACTAGTATTAATTTATAAACTTTTGCATACAAGAATCAAGGAAGGTGTCATAAATTTATAATAGGATGACCAATTCAAAAGTTAATCCTACAAATCCTACATATTGATTTTTTATAGATAGGGATTTATGATTGAAATTATAATAAATAAATACGAATAAACACAACAGTAAAATGTTTGTTAACAAAGAGTTGTGGAGTTCTATATCCGAGCAGTATGTTTACTTTATAAACTAAACTCACGGTTGTTTCAAAAGTGTGAATTAAATTCTTGTTTAATCTTTATATTAATAGGCAAGCAAAAAACTGTCCCCCCTTTTTTCTCAGCTTGTGTGCGTTGTAGGAGAAATTCACACATACCGTTAGGAAAGTATTGTCCTGTAGATGAGCAGAAACCCATTACAATTTACATCGGCCTTCGGGGCTACGCCCCACAGGCTTTCAACGTTTCAATGTTAATCTTATGGAAGAACAGGATTTGATTGAATTGTATATTTGACAATTTTGATATAACAAATGCCAGCAAAACAACATGAAACAATATTTCAGACATAATCTGTATACGAATATCTATCTATATAAGAATATTTGTGTAGTATCGATTTCTCGGATATGCGGCATCGCAAAAAATTAAACTTGGCACACTTATTTAGTACTATTAAGGGATATGTTGAATGCAAATAATTTTGTGTTTGGGTGTGTAGGGCTGTGTATGCCCTTTTGGATTTCAAAGTTGACATGCTATCGTTTTGGGAACTTGCTTTTCGTTTTGCTTTTCATTTATTAAACAGCTGCTTTATTCTAATAAATATTTAGCACAACAGCAATAACAGATGATTCATAAAAATATTACTGATTACTGGAATGGTAACACCCTTCTCTTAACTCCTTCTCAGTTTTAACTCCACATTAAAAAACCTGTTTATGAGGGAGGAAGGAAGAGGGGGAGATTATGAGATGGTGAGTTTTCAGGCGTAAATAAAAAGGCTACTGATTACTGGAATGGTAACGCCCTTCTGCTATACATTTTAACTCCATATTAAAAAAAATACCTGGAGGTGAGGATGAGGGAGGGGGAGGGAGAGCGAGATACAGAGGGAAGAGAGAGGAAGAGAGTGATGAGCAACATAACCCACTACATTACAATTTTCTGTCATAATATTTTATTTGTTGACTTTATATTAAAAAAATAGTTGGTCGAATTTAGACTATTGGGCGATCTCTAGTGAACATAATTGTGTCATATATTTCAAGAATGTAATTACGTTAGTTAAATATGTCATGGGATATATGAATCGGTTATAGAGCAGTTTATAGTGCCCTACTTTACATGAACAGGATAGATAATGAGACAAACCCATTAGTTAATTACACTTTGATTAATTATTAAGCTATTCATTTAGTGCTTCTGAACTGCTCCTTTTCTGGTCGTATTATTTAAGATCTGATAAGCTTTTTAGTAGTTTAAATTTGAGTGAACAATAACTCTGTAAATACTTTAAATACAATTCTCTTTTGTAGAACCCCTGGAAAAGCTTTCGGCTTACATAAGTTACTTAAAGTTAATTTAAGTAGTTAACCTTTGGGAAAGACTTGTTTACTCTAAAAACCAGGCTAGTGGATAACAAATTTTTAACCCGAGGTATTGGAGCTATATCAATTGCATAATTATTCAATATTTGTTTTCATTTCCATGGCAGTGCGCTTTGTCTTTTAAAACATGTCCATAAGTCATAACCGATAATTCTCCCGTAATAAAGAACAAACAGTAAACAAACCACCAAGATTCTTCCATCAAACACGATAGGCCCTTATAAAGTCGTTGCCCTTAGATTTCCCTTGTGTTTCACTTTTAATCACGTTTTTATTTCCTTAGTTCCTTGTTGCTAACCTATACAACTGAACTATTTCGATAGACCTGGAGATTTGTTTTGTACAGCATATTTATTTTTAATTTATGATATAGTAGTTTATTATTAAGTGTTGTGCAGGAATGAATATGTCCACTTGATTACTAACAGTATACAATACTTTGTAAGCACCTTACTCGTACCCAAGCACTTTTATTTACAATAAATAATATACTCTTTCTCTCATAAGTTTCACTGACCAAGACGAAGACATCGGCCAATATAAACTTTGCTCCAGACCGACCTCAACATTACTGATTCTGTTTGGTCCTGCTTGTTTCAAAGTTGGGTCGGTTTATGTTATTAATCATCTAGATCAACCGTTTCGATGAGAAATACAAATAAATTCACACCAATGTTTATTATAAACGTATTAAAACATTTTACTTAATTTTTGATTTAACCGATTTAAACAAACATTCCCATTTTTTCTCGATAAACACTATAAAGCAGCCTTTAAGAGTGCGAACAATTTAAAAATACTATAACCTACATTTCTATTTTTAAAAATTTAGATGAAAACAAATATTTTTCCTTCAAGTAAACCCTCTCTTTTAATCCAATCTCTCTTTTTAATTGTTTTACACATTGGAAAGCATAAAAGTGCAAAGAAATACATCTATTTACTCCGGTATTATAATATAGTTTTTTTTGCTTTCATACATCCTTAACAGCTCTAAAAATAAAAATACTGTTTTTTACTTCTCATTTTACTACTCATTTTTACTACTCATTGTAAACTAGTGAGTAACAGTTAACTTATTCCTTATTGATGTGGCTAGTTACAAATTAAGTCTAAATTGGTAAATTGCTAGTATAGTTATTTAAAGTAAAAGAGTATTTGATTATTGTGTAATTGTTGGATTTTAATTCTATGAGCACAATGTTTAAAAAAAATAAAAAAACAGTAAAATTATATAGATTATAAAGTTATCATATTTTGTTGTTTAATTTAAAACAAAAACAAATAATCACAGTCCTGCAGTATATTTTACAGATTTGCTCATTGTTATCCGGAATCATTCCACAGACAGCAGTTCTGGTGATGGCAGCTGCCGGTAGCAGCAATTACACTAGAGACAGCAGGGGACAATTAACCTTCCAACTCTTAGGAGGGGGAGGGGGTGATTATTGTCAGGGGTGGGGGAAAGAAGGGAATAAAATAGCTCCGAAGATGGGATCGTTGTTTTTGGTCGAATAGGATTGAATAGGAGTATTCTCTCTGGCTTATTGTAAGGTAAATTGTAACATAAGTAACGAGTGCAACAATTAGTATGTCGTTTGACTATCGTTAAAGAGCATGATGTGTTGTCGTTTATTTGTTAATATTTTTAAATATTTGTTAATATTTGTTAATATTTTTTTGTTAACATTTAAACTTTTACCCCAGAATAACAGGAGGTACCAATAAGGACAATTCTATGTCCTAATTCAAGAATAACTGTGCTGGTCATATTCTTAGTTAACATTATTAATTTTAGTGTATGAAATTGTTTAATGCCCAGCGTGACAATCTTGATTGCGTAATAAAAAATAAGGAAACATGGTAAATTATAAATTTACAAAAAAACATATTCTTTTCGCAGATTTATGAACAAATCGCATGGCATAAAAGGCCGATACTTGGAACATTCAATGAAAATTAGAGGGGAAGATTAAAACAATTTACCTTAAGGTATACAAATAATTAATTGAATAACCTTGAAATAAATAATTTATACGCTTTAATAGATTTTTTGAAAAAAATTTGCATAGCCAATTTGCTTTGTTTACGTACTAGCATGTGTTCATACTTTCAAATTGACTTATTTCTCTTAGCATGCAACCAGTAAATAGAATATCCACCTCCACAACAATCAAATACTAGGGGCCGTAGCCCCTTCAAGCCACTGGTAAAATATAAAATTACTAGCTGTTCCCACAGGCTTCGCCCTCTCAAAAATCTTAATATATAAAAACTGACAATTGTGTGTGCTGTATTCTGTTGTCATCCCGTGGAACTACTACGAATCAAGATCAGCTGTTTGTATTTTCATCAGCTCGAACTTTAAGTGAATTTCCATAAGAATAAAACAGGATTCGAATTTTGACTACCCGTGGGGCGGAGCCCTACCGGAATTTCTTAAAACCCTTTCTTTGTGAGCACCTAAGTCCCAAGAGGAAGGTATGTTCTAAATTTCGTTCCAAACCGTTGTGTGGTTTTTAGATTTAGTGATGAGTGAGTCAGTGAGTCAGTGGTATTTTGATTTTATATATTAAGATAATATACTTTACTAAATAATACGTTAATACGTGTAATTACGTCTACATGATGAAAGCAATATTAATTTTGACCATATTTAATTTTAATCTTAATAAGGCATTAAGCACGATCCAACAAAATAATGCAAACATTGGATTTTAAGGACGAAAATGAAATCATGTGCCGCCAAAGCACGACCCTAGGGAAATGCAGGAACAGCGACTTTATAAACAAAGAGATTTGTTTTGTCGAGTTTGAGGAATACTGTCTCTTTGATATACTTATTAGGTAAAATCCATTTTTCCTGCTTATATAATTATTTTTATTATTTTATTAAATTGAATTACTTTAAAATAGCTTATACGTGTAAAAATTTAAATGAAGATTAATGGTAGTTAGTACAGGAAGTAAATATATACGAATTACGATATCAATGTCCGGGGATATCAATGATACTAATTCTGCAAGATAAGTTTTGAAATAAATTTGTTAAATTGCAGGTTAAAGGGAAATCACTTAAAAAATAGAGGAAATAGCTTTTTGTATTGCACGTCAGGATATTTAAAAATAAGTAACTATTAATTTTCCCCATATAAGAACAGCAAAGAAAAGTGCGAAACACCTGTTTTTGTTGTGTATGTACATGTGATTAAAGTGCATTCTTTGTTGATAATACATGCGTTCATTACTCTCGTATTTTTTACTTTCCTCTACATTTTAACAGTAAATAAATTAGACAAGAAAGAACAGAGAAGAGCATGGTTATAGGCTATAGTCCTCCTAGTAGTATAGTAAATATGTTCTTAGTTTAGTTTCCATATTACAAATATTCAAGGTATTGAGATTTTGCAAATTATGATTTTAAGTTCATCTGCTTATGTTGCATTGTAGAAGTACAAGTAGAAGCTAGTAAATCTCTCAATGCTAGTGGGGCGGAGCCCTAAAAATGAATGTAAGTTGTAAGGAAATAAGTTGAATTTACACATTAGCCTCTTTAAATTGAAAGATTAAGCATAATAACCGGTCTATTAGTCCTTTAGGTCTAGCTTATGTCTTAATATTTAATCAGCACTATCATATTATACCGTAACACTATTTGCGATCAGTATTTTATTACGTTGAATGTAAAATTATTATTTATATTTTTTCAAAAAATAAATCTTGATAAACTAACACATTTTGTGTAGTAACTTTGCCTGTTAAATTTTAAATTAGCTTCAACATTACAAGAGGCACAAACTTTAATAACTTTAGAAGTCGATTTTATCTTCCATGTGGTGTGAACGCCAATATTTAAGATAACCGCAAGCACGCCGCCGCGGTGGCAACTCACAGCTAGGCGGTTAGTGCGGCTCACCTCTGTAATTAAAGTTTAAAATCACAGTGAATACTGAAAGTTTCGTAATTTCATTATTTAAACTTTAATTTTGAATCAAAGGTTGCGCAAACGCATTTCTGAGCGTTAAAGCAATGTTGAGTATTTTTTAAGTAGATGTATTTCAATCCCTAATATTTGCAATTAATTTATTCGTTTCACATTATTTGTCTTAAGTCTTAAGTATGGCTTTTATTTAATTTAAAGTAAATTGTCTCTTAAATAACAACGCTTTTGTCACAGTAATTTTTACTTACATCGATGTTTTGAGCCAATAAATATATTTGTATATCTTAAGTTGTTCATCAAATGATTATGTTTGGTTGACTTCGCTTCGACTTGGGAGCTCCGTAAATGATTCACAGTTGATGATATATTAATGAATATCTGTTTCCGCAGGCTTCGCTTCGCAAATAGTTTATAAAACCTATGAAAGTTGTGTGCGCTGCATTCTGTGGTTAGCCCGTGGAACTACTACGAATCATAATCAGCTGTTTGTATTTTCATTAGCCCAAACAAAAATGAATGTCCATAAGAAATACATGGGAACTTTGTCGGGATCCCTGGTGGAGCCCTAAGGACAGATCAGGATGAAAACCATTTAGTTTTCCTATTTTATGCCTAAAGAAGCAGTGTACAAAATTGCAGCTATCTACCTACATGGGAAGGTGGAGAATTAGTGATGAGTGAGTGAGTCAGTCAGTCAGTGAGTCAGTCTGCCAGGGCTTTGCATTTTATTCAGATATATCTTATATCCAGATATAAGATTATTAGTAATCATTTTATAAAATGCTCATATCTAATTTATCGTAAACCATTTTATAAATTATCTATTACCTTTATATGTTACTACTGTATTTCTCAAGGGTGTTTTGTCGGTACACCAAATCTCTCTTAATCTTTATCAAATCCTTAATCCTTATAAATATTAATCTTCTTAAACTATACAGGAAAACCTTTAGCACATTTACCAAATTATCAAACCAAACGCACATGTAGTCCATCTTTGCGCTTACTTTCACGAGTACAATAGCAGCCGGAAACTCCAGCTTCGAAAAATAGAAACGATGGAAATAATGTTTTTACATTTACATTTAGTAGGACATTAAATGGCAATAAACTATAGCGGTTGGAGTGGCTGTGCGATTTGTAGTCCATAATCCGACGTTTATCGCGTCATTCACAATGGTGGCTGCACGGGCTCTAAACATTTCATTACCAGCCTATTCTCAATTCTCAACAGATTGTTGTTAAAATCATTTCAATAAATTTTGAAATAAGTGGAGTTGTAGTAAAAAATGAAGTTTTTAATAATTTTACAGGTTGAGTGTTAAAAATTATTTGAGTGGGTTTCATCTACTTGCAGCTTAATACAAATATAATTTTGTTTGTTACAAATATTTATAACTATTTTTTTATTTATCATGCTCCAGGTTTAATGGTATATTTCATTTTATTTTATGTGTTAGATGATTTACTATTTGGTGAAGGGCAGTGTAATTTGCGACAAAGTGTTTGACTAATTCATAAAAAACTTCCAAATACTCGACAACTTATTTTTAGGAAACATTGACTGCCACAGAGTAATATAACACGCCAAATTCGGTTTGCCCATTTTGTGAAAATTTCTTTCATTGGTTGGAAATATAAATGTACCACTAAAATGTGAAAACCTTTAAAATAATATATTAGTTATGTTAAAAATAACAGTTTAATTAATTGATGTAAATAATTAATTTAAAATTTAGTAAAATAACGATTCACATCAGGTGCAACTTAATGTCAATGTCGATCAGTGTGAAACAACCGTAGATAGCATTAACAACAACAATTAGAACATTTATAAACGGATTAATCATCAGCAAATATTGTCTTACGTATTCATGGTTAAAATTTTGTTAACATTTTATACAATGTCTAAATTTATAGTATTATATATTACAAATAGTATACATTAATATACTTTTAACCAACTATATTATACTTCTATAACTATGAATAGCTTAATAAGCCTTAATATGGACTACCTTAAATTATATTCCTATATTTGAACGATATTTGATACATTATTAAAACTTATCATAATAATATAATGATACCATAACCTATTTACGGTTTCAAGATTCTAACTTTTGACTAAGTAAATACACATTTAAAGCTAAAATCGCCCTCAAAACCACAAGCATTCAATACACAATACGCTTGGGTTTGTCAACATCCAGATGAAAGTGATGATGTATTACTGCGGCGGAAGGAATTGTGACGATGTTCTCTAGAGGAGCTGCCAACATCCTGCAACCAAATTCCAAGTATTGAAGCAGTTTCCAGAATTTTTTTCTCTCAAAAGCTTTATTTAAAACACTTAAGTTTAAAATATGTTTCAATACGACATATTTATTCTCAATTCTTTCTACGATATGCCTTATTATTTTCCAAAATTCGACAAGCATGGATAAAGAAATAAAAATTGAAATTTCTAATGTTGCCTTGCGAATTTTATTTATTATTGTTTAATAATACAGCATGGATTGACTACACATAACTGACTTACGCGTTAGGGCTATACTGAAGAATAGCACAGTCAATAAATAATTAGGACCCTAGCTCGAAGGTTAAAAGGTCCGATTCAATAAAAGCATGAGGTTTACCTCCAAGGTAAACAAATATGAATTTAATTACATTAATTGGAAGGGTTTTGTTGATCATGCAAAATAATGCTTCTTAATTATCAGAGGATTATTTTCCCAGTCAACCACATTTTTATTTTCATGGCTTATTTTAACGGTTATATGTCCTAATATCAATTCAGTTAATGGTTTTAGCTATAACCTTATTAGCATCACTCAAACGAATTCTAATTAAATTAAAGTACAATAAATATAATAAAAAAACATACAAAGATTCTATTTGTATATATATATATATATATATATATATATATATATATATATATATTATATATACAGTCAATACGTTAATATCTTGAGTGACTATTTCGTTTATTTTTATCTGATCAAAAATGCAACGTCGGGCAAATAATATGACAAATGAAATATATATATATATATATATATATATATATATATATGTACAAATATACAAATATATACAATTATGTTCAAATAATATGAAATATGTACAAATAAAAATGAACAATTTAGAAATGTCAACAAGTATCAAGACAGGCCGCTATATAAATAGTAAAAGTAGGATGTTTCCAGAACCACACTATTACTAGGCGAGTTACCCTGGAGTATTTTGCATATTATAATGGATCCTTAAAATATTTAAAATGAAACCGAATCAGTGATTCATACTTTTAATGACAGGCAATTACGACGAAAACACAATCGCCATAACTTCTTCGTTTCCAGTCCATATTTAACACATGTTCCCAAGTTTATTGACAGTAAGAGATTTAAGACCGTTGCAGCTGTGACGTCATGAATGTAGTGATAAACGTCGGATCACCGCCTACAAATCCGCACAGCCACTCGACCACCCTCCATATAAGGCTCAATGTCGCACCAAACGTCATAATGTGTAATTATGATTTTATCGAATTCCCAAAATGTATTATAAACATGTTAAAATAATCTCTAAATGTGTCTATGTTTTTGTAACTCATTGATATATCAAGTATACAATTAAATGTACTACTGTATAATAAAATCTACCAAAATAACCCTATTTCTATTTGTCTGTATAGATATTATTTTTACTTCATAATTCAACATATTATGTTTATTCATTTTAATTTATTTTTATTTCAAGGTTATACTTTTACTTTCTCCCCCTTATACGTAGTATATGGAGAAAGTATTGTTTTTGTCAAAATTTTAGAATTTGAGTTGTTAGTGGAAATATTCTTTTTGGTGCTCCCTGAACCCAAAAAAGTTATTTTTACGTGATGTCTGTGTGTCTGTCTGTCTATCTGTCTGTCTGTCTGTCTGTATATCTGTATGGATGTGTACAGAGCTAGAGCCCTAAACAATGGGCCGATTTTAGCGAATTTCCCCTATAGGGAAGAAGCTATTACCGTAGTCGGCATGGTAAGACCTAGGCCCGGGACCATGATAACTTTTCGTTTTGAGGTCCCCAGACCCCAAAAACACCATTCGTTCGAAACTGTGTATATATATATATATATATATATATATATATATATATATATATATATATATATATATATATATATATATGTCCGTGAGCACGATAACTCCGTAAAAATTATCCGATTTTGATGAAATTTGGTATAAACGTGTAAAGCAACATTTATGACTTTAAGTTCGAAAACCAGCCAGATCGCTCTATCCGAAGGGGTATTTTGGGGGGGTTTTGTACCCCAAAAATGGGTTTTTTGAAATTTGTACATGCAATTTTTGAAAAAATCAAATTTTAGTTTTTATCATTGGATTCAGCTTAAAAAAAACACACAATTTGGTATTTTCATCATTTCTCTACATCAATTGGTTACCGAGATATTGAAAGTGCTAAACACAGTACGTTGTCTAATGTTATTCTTATGGAGGAAAAGAAAAATTTTATATCTCGCTTATTTATGAACGTATACTGACAAAACTTGGTATATGGCTTCATCTGGTTGTGTCCGTTGTGGTATATTGATATTTGTTAAAAAAAATTATTTTTTGCCAATGGCACCCGTAGCAGCAAACCTGCGTACGGTTATTCCCATGTTATTCTTATGGATAATAATTAAATGCTATGTGTCCCTTAATTATGAACATAAAATAATAAAATCTGGTATATGACTTTACCTAGTTGAGTTATATTGATATTAGCATAAAAACCCATTTTTTGTGTTCCTTGTTGCAGCAAACCTGCGTACTCAGCCCCAATGTTATTCTTATGGGGAATAATTAAAATTGTATATATAGCTTATTTGTGAATATATTTTTATGAAACTTGGTAAGTGGCTTTATGTATTATTAAGACATTTATATATCTATTGGAAATTCGCTGAGTACGCAGGTTTGCTGCTACGGGGGTATTTATTAAATTTGGTATGTACGTACTAATCCACGATATCTCCAGGCGATATTTTCATTTTTTTTATTTTTGATTTTTAAGGGTAATTATCCTCCCAAAGCCGCCAAAAACATGAAAAATACGAATTTCTCAAAAACGGCTCAAACGATTTTTATTAAACTTTAGTCGTTACTAAAACTTTAGCTTTCCAACAAAAATGACACCACCCGCATTTCGATGAAATTAAAAGACTTAAAATATCAATAATTCAGTTTTTTGGATTTTTCATAAAAAAACATAAATATAAAAAATATTACTATTCACCATTAAAAAGAGCACAAAAACTAAATAATTTAGTATCTTGAATTACTATTTTACGATCGCTGGTTGCGGAGAAAATTGGAATTTCATTTTGCGGTAAACGCAGTACGTTGTCCAATGTTATTCTTATGGGGAATACAACAATTACTATCTCTCTCTTATCTACTGATCAATTTCGTTCAAACTTGATATGCTTGTCATGTTAGCACTGACCAGCAGAGGAAATCGAAATATGTTGCCCCTTAATAACCCTGGGTGGGATAGGGGCATTTCCCCTCTTAAAACCACGTGTAGCAATGGATTCTGTAGTGCCTCCTAAACAGGGATTTGGGTGGGTGATTTTGAAAATAACTTGTTTACAAGATTTCCTGTACATTCGACCGTGCTTTGTATTCTATATTTACTAAATAAAAAGAAATTTAATCACTAAAGTTGGGTCAAAAGTGAGAAGGTATGTGTCAGTTTCCTGATACCGTTTATTTATATACACTTGGAAAATAGCATAATAGCCGAAACGCGTAGTATAATAAAATTTACAATACAAAAAGGGATCCCTGGAAGTATTATTAATAGTCTAACAACATTAGAAGTAGCCCTTATCGTGAACTTGATTGAAATATCAAAAGAAATGGCTTACCAACCACAACTTGCTTACAAAATAATGTACATCACTCTGAGGGTACTTTGGAAGTTTTATTATTAATCTAATAATATATTAATTAGATTAATATAAATATATATACATATATATGTATATAACACAATGATGGTTGGTGTAAAAAAGACTCCTTCAATAGAAAATGATTGGCTTGAAAAAATAAATGCCTACTTAACGTATACAAAACATGTGATTTATCTTGGCTTTAAGTGAAGTGAGATCTCTCATTCAGATAACCAGAGAACCATCCATTTGTTATTTTTAGATAGAAAGATCTACAGCTTAAGGTGGGATCCGAACAACCGGGTTGCGGCATTACCACAAGCTAATTGGTGATCAGCAGGGATCAAACCCGGGACCTTGCGGAACAAAGTCACACGCTGTATCTACTACATTTAAATCATACTTTGAATAGTAACATAGAACCGGCTCAGATTCTTTATAATTATACTTTTCTCTTATAATACCGGACAGTTAAATTGTTAGTTAAGGGCGTGGTTTGCCGGGCTATCAACCGAGAGTAGACGTGCTGCATTGCCAAAACTCCATACCAGCTGTTTGGAATAACATTCGAGTGATATTTTTCTTTGGAAAAATAGCAACAGTGACACTGTACAATCATGCTGTCAGCAACTGCGTACAGCCCAACTGTCAACTTGATTGTCCGCTATGAGGAAGATAAAGGTAAAGGTAAGGAAGATAAAGTTTTGAAGAAATTCCTAGAGTGATAATGTTTATAGTTGAAATATCGTGTAACAGCCAACTATCAATTCGTCCGCGAAGAGATTTTGTTCAAATTAAACAAGTGATATAGAAAGAGAGCGAGAGAAAGAGAGCTAAGGAGAAAAATATGTTTCTTATTTAACCTCGGGACGATAAAAAATGCATTGTCAGTAGAAAATGAGACATGATCTCCCAGTAAAAGTACAATCGTCTGATATATCTCGAACCAGATGAAAGTTAAATTACCTGAGGGCTGTTATCAACAGTTTTCAGCCATGTACAAAGGATGCCGCAGGACCTTATCCTCGGATTTATAAATAAAAACCTGTTCTCTTTTGAAAAATATTTAACAATTGAAAAAGTTTAATTCATCACCCACAATTTAACTTTACTTTCGACGCGTTCATCCACTTGGAAACTATTTTAGGTAGAAAAATAACTTTTTGGTTGTAAAGTATTTTGGCTTGATTTAATCAATGATTTTTAACATAGTTATTTTTTAACACGTCATTTGAAAATATTTATTACGTAATGCAGTGAATGATAACAAAATTAAAAGAAAGGTATTATAATTATACTACTGGTTTTAAAGGCTTTATATAGCCTTTAACCTACCGTTACAGGTTTATTTTACGTACTGTTTACTGGATGGTAAATCAATACTGATTTTTACGTTTAACACCTGATTATATTATAGAAATATTACCTGGGGGGCCGAGCTTTGCTCGGAGGAAGGCCAATTAGTTTGTTTAGATGACTCGGAGTAATACTTCACCACTTCCCCCTACTGATAATCAGATTAGTATAACTCATTTGCCTCTTTTCTACATTTTTAAGGTCACTCCAATTGTTATTTATAGCTCAAAGTCCCTTTGATTTATTTTACTACTCTATATATGTAACCTTCACTCAAATCTTTTAATCTCTGCTCTCAGGAAACCACAAGTTAATAATAATCATATACAACATTACTTTGACAGTTCCCTGGTTGATTATGAACAACTGTTACAATTCTTTTGTTTTGATTTGAAACTCCATAAGAAATAGTTTGAAACTCCATAGTTAATTTTTTAACTTTTCATTTTAGTTTTTTTACATTATTTGATTTTCCCTGGGGATGAGGCCTGTCTAGAACTTATTTTTATCCCAGAAATTAGTTATTTCCAACTTTTGAAGGAAGTCGTTGGAGCCGTTTTTGAGATCAGTGTCGCAAGCAAGCAAGCAAGCAATCAAACCTTACTCATATTAGAGTATAGGATTATACAAAATTACAGCTGGATCATTAGTTACAACTACGGGTTTAAATTATTTTATCTTAAAGGAGATTTTAAAGGGAAACCAGGACGTAAACAAAAAATCTGGCTCCGGTGGGGTCTTTGCCATCCAATTTTATATAAAGGGTTCAAATTTCAATCGTCTAGATCGTACTATAGCTTCGAAAACCTGCAAAAATCACAGATTTAAATTTTGTCCTTTCGAAATTATAAACTACGATTATTGCCAAAATTAACAACCAGATGTATGTTCAAAAAAGAATATAAAACAATCTTTATTTAAAGCAACAAGTTAGATAAGGGTGGGGAGGTGGTAGGGGTATTCGATACCAGTTATTAGCTGATCAGGGGAGTGTTCGTGTTTAGAATTAATTACCGACCAGTTACCCCATCCCCTGACTCTTGAGATAGCGCCAGCTTGCACTACTGCCCCGAAATATTGCACTGATCTTGTCTTTGACTTCCGTGTCATTGTGTAAGTTTATTCATATAAGTCACAGAAAAGCCTTATAGTTTCGCATTTATGGTTGGTTTATAGTTGTACTTATTTACTCAGCATAAGTATCGTAATAAGGATTTCTTGAGATTAGTCGTTTCTGTGATAGTACAATATTTATTATAGAAGAAACTTCATACTTCATATTTAATTTAGTTATTCCTGAACTTTATCTCATTATAGCCCCCTAAACTGCAGTATCCGATATAATACGCTAGGGGTTTTTTCTTCACAGTCATAACTCGATAACGGCTGGACGGATTTTAACGTTTGAGGTGTCAAATTAAAGGTATTTTTACGTAGATTTTCTAAAACTTCATAAATACGCCAAGAAAGGGTATTACGTAAATACAGCAAAGGGCTGCATTTTTGGAACAGTGGCGCAATCCGACGGCGGAATTCTAAACTACGTGTTGATTGAAAGTACGTTATCCGCATTATTGTCATGTTATCTTCCGTTTTAATATCAGATGTTTTGTTATGTTTGCTTACAACTGAAGTATCCTTTCGTTGGGTAAAAACTTACTCGGATTCGAGCATGAGAACAATTTATAGTCACCATATTTTGAGCTATAGACAGCTTTTAATGGTTTAAACGTCATTTTAAGCTTCATATAAAGTTTCAATCAAAAGTTGAACATTTTTTACATTTTGCATGCAGTTGAAAGGGTTTGGAATGTTCTTGTTGGGCTTAGGCCTACGTCGTAAAGATGGCGCCGATCTGACTAGACGGGAACCGTTATAGACATTTTGGAGGGTGAATAATCTGGTTCGTTCCAAACAAAGTCAAACTCTCTTGGCCGGTTAGTTCAGAATATGCGAAACATATTATGTTTACTTATAATTATCATAGTAAATGTTTTATAGCTGGTAATTTTTGCAGCATTTTAAGGCCTTGAAAAGTAGATTAAAACCAAGCCTTGTGTTTTAATATTCAACCCACGTTTTTAATAAGGATTTTTGGATTGAAAATAAATAATTAATGTGCTTTCACATAGTTTTAGACTTTAAACAAACGGTTTATTGTATAAAACGGCAAATTCGTTTCACTGTAGATACATGATACATATAATTGCTTGACTTTCATCAAAATCTGATAAAACATAAACATATTTATTTTTGTTTAAAACATATTTGAACCTGAAAATTAAATATAAAATACATGCTATCTAGGTTGCTATAGAGTACAGTATCATATCAGATTCCAATCTATTACATATTATGTCGTCCAGGTGTATCGTAATTTAGCGTGTATCCCACATCTCACGATAAATAGTCTCCAAATATATTTAAATCAAAATAACAAAATATAGTGGGCTGCAGAAGTTGAACAGTGGGTTTATAACAAATAAATAGTCTTACAATCTTACAAATATTGAGAGCCAAGAAGAAGTGACGGGATCGTGTGGAATCGATTTGTCTTGTATACGCATCTGGTTATAAAGACATTTGTTCATTCAGTAGATCCAACCCTATCGTAAAAATACTTCGCTTTATATTTTTGTTTCGCAATGAAATATATCATTTTTTTACAAATGAACTTATACGTCTTATTTTTTTAAATACACGTACAGTATATCAGTCAGTTTTTCTGAATAATGCAGTTCAAACATTATTTTATAATCCTGAAGATTTTCACGTTTTTGTTTAAGCAATTAAACCTTTTGTTGGAAGAAAATATGGAATCTTTAAAATAACGAATAAAAAAGACGTTGAGAAAACAACTAAAAATACCCCCGTCGCAGCAAACCTGCGTACTCAGCGATTTTCCAATGCAAAATATATGTCTCAATACCACATAAAGCCGCATACCAAGATTCATAAAAATATATTCACAAATAAGCGATACATCAAATTTTAATTATTCTCCATAAGAATAACATTGGGAATGAGTAGGCAGGTTTGCTGCAACAAGGAACACAAAAAATGGTTTTTATGCTAATATCAATATAACTCAACTAGGTGAAGTCGTATACGAGTTTTTATTATTTAATGTTCATAATTAAGGGAGACAGAGCATTTAATTATTCTCCATAAGAATAACATGGGGGCTGAGTACGCAGGTTTGCTGCTACGAGAGCCTTTGGTAAAAATTTTTTTTTGAGCAAATATCAATAGACCACAACGAGATGAAGCTGTATACCAAGTTTCGTCAGTATTTCGTCAGTATACGTTCACAATTAAACGAGATATAAAAATTGTCTTTTCCTCCATAAGAATAACATTAGACAACGTACTGTGTTTAGCACTTTCAACATCTCGGTAACCAATTGACGTAGAGGAATGATCAAAATACCAAATTGTGTGTTTTTTAAGCTGAATCCAATGGTGAAAACTAAAATTTGACTATTTCAAAAATTATATGTGAAAAATTCAAAAAACCCATTTTTGGGGTACACAACCCCCAAAAAATACCCCTTAAGGTAGAGCGATATGGCTGGTTTTCGAACTTAAAGTTTCTTTACACGTTTATACCAAATTTCATCAAAATCGGACCTTTTTTACGAGAGTTATCGCACCCACGGACACACACACACACACACACACATATATATATATATATATATATATATATATATATATATATATATATATATATATACAGTTTCGAACGAATGTTGTTTTTGGGGTCTGGGGACCTCAAAACAAAAAGTTATCATGGTCCCGGGCCTAGGTCTTACCATGCCGACTACGGTAATAGCTTCTTCCCTATAGGGGAAATTCGCTAAAAGGTAATAACTGTTTAGATTATTGGTGATTAACTGATAACTGTTTAAGCTGATACCTGTTTAGAAGGTTTGATCTACTCTAATATTTTTTTAACCTTCTGCAGAGACATTTTTTTCTCATTTTAACTAATCTTCTGACAAACCTTAAAGTCAGAAAAACTATCCTTTAAAATATGTTTAGCTAAACGTTCTCTTCTTCATTTTCTTCAGAATTTATTTTGTTAGAATGTGGCTATAAACCACATTCTAACAAAATGTGGTTAGAAATATATCTGCAAAAAAGTACCACTAACAATATACAACATATTATTAACCGTTGCGGTTAGAGCTCTCTTTAATGGTTAGTTTTGGGTTTTGGATAATAAGGGCAAGAGATAGATTCCTGTTGCCTTGTTCAGAATTAATGGGATGGGTTTTTCTCCTCTATTACCAATGGTGTCAACAATCAAACAAAACGCCGCAACAGGTACATCCATGAATATACATTATTTCAAAATAACGTATCTAATTACTAAAATGTATATTTTTTTAATAATGATACGTTTTTGTTTCTAGGTAAGAGTGCCTTGAGTGACATTTATAATATGTAAGTATATCAATACTCTCAATATTATTTTTAACATAAAAAACATAACCTTAAGCAAGTGTGTATAAAGCTTACTAAGGCTTTAAAATTAAAAGAAGATAATTTGATTAAAATAAAATTTTTTGGTAAAACAAGCTTGAAAAAAGAGGCAATTTCTCAAAATTTATCTCTCTGTTTTTAACGAACATCACGAATTGAAAATCTTGAAAGCATTAATAAACGTAAACAATTTAGAAAACTAGCGCAAGCTGTGTGTTTTGGTTATCAATGTACAATATCTCTAAGGACAGTTTTTGAGTAGAGAGTTGTGAAAATGAAACTACGTTGAGTAGATTAGTGCAGCGTACTTACAACTACCACACGAAGACTTTACTTCTTTCAACACTAAGATTGTATTACATTATATCTAAGTGAAAAATTAACAAGTTTTATTGTTATCAAAATGAATTAATCCCGGGACGTGAATGCTTGTGGTCCCTTGAATAGCAGAAGGCACGGCGGTAGAGTAGTGATTGTTGATCAGCTGATCGGATTTCATTGATCCTGACTACACTCTATTTCACACTGTGTTTACCCAAAAACACAGCCAAAGCATTTGTGTGTCTAGCCAATTTGTTCTTTCATATTTCTATTTTATTTTACAAAAAAATTTGCAAGAAATTTTTTTACAAGAAATTTGTGTTCATTTTTACTGTTGATGTTGTAATAATTTTATTTCTAATTTGATGTTACATGTTATTGATTTATTAATTGAGCAGATACTATTAGCGAATTTCCCCTATAGGGAAGAAGCTATTACCATAGTCGGCATGGTAAGACCTAGGCCCGGGACCATGATAACTTTTCGTTTTGAGGTCCCCAGACCCCAAAAACAACATTCGTTCGAAACTGTATATATATATATATATATGTGTGTGTGTGTCCGTGAGCACGATAACTCTCGTAAAAATTATCCGATTTTGATGAAACTTGGTATAAACATGTAAAGCAACATTTATGACTTAAGTTCGAAAACCAGCCAGATCACTCCATCCGAAGGGGTATTTTGGGGGGGTTTTGTACCCCAAAAATGGTTTTTTTAATTTTGTATATATAATTTTTGAAATAGTCAAATTTTAGATTTTACCATTGGATTCAGCTTAAAAAAATACACAATTTGGTATTTTCATCATTCCTCTACGTCAATTGGTTACCGAGATATTGAAAGTGCTAAACACAGTACGTTATCTAATGTTATTCTTATGGAGGAAAAGAAAAATTGTATATCTCGCTTATTTATGAAATTATACTGAAGAAACTTGGTATACGGCTTCATCCCGTTGTGGTCTATTGATATTTGCTCAAAAAACAATTTTTTGCCAAAGACTCCCTTAGCAGCCAACCTGCGTACTCAGCCCCCATGTTATTCTTATGGAGAATAATTAAATGCTCTCTCTCCTTTAATTATGAACATAAATGATTACAAACTGGTATACGATTTCACCTAGTATATTGATATTACCATAACAACCCATTTTTTGTGTTCCTTGTTGCAGCAAACCTGCGTACTCAGCCCAATGTTATTCTTATGGGGAATAATTAAAATTGTATATATTGCTTATTTGTGAATATATTTTTATGAAACTTAGTTAGTGGCTTTATGTAGTATTAAGACATTTATATCTCCATTGGAAATTCGCTGAGTATGCAGGTTTGCTGCGACGGGGGTATTTTTGTTATATTACGAAATGCTTTTTCTTGAGTGATTTTATTTATTTATAGACCGTTCATCCAGAATGTAATGTTTCAGTAAGAAGGTACTATGTTCCATGTGTATTTTGGTTTTTTGACTTCTGTCTTGTACTTAGAACTGCTTTAGTTAGGCTAAAACACTAGTAATACATAATGTGAATAATTAAATAAATACCTAAGTATTATAATTCAAAGATAATTATATCCTAATATCTGATTTAAAAAAAATCTTTCTCAACATTTTTCTTTAAGTCCAATTTGAAAAAGTACAACTAAAGCAGCTCCTCAGTTATACCTCTGGAAATAAAATCGTGCCAGGAAGTAATGCCCCAAAGCATTATCAGCTTTGGACCTCTTGAGTCGAAACTAGTAACAATAAACCCAGATGCTTAAGTCGGTAAACATCAACATTGCATCAGCTGTGGCCAGTTACCAGGCTGGAATGGACTACTGGGGAGGTTTACGTTTACATCAAACTCTAACGGGGTGTTTATTGGCCAACCGTGTTCGAACAGCTGATATCCGACTTGGGGAACGTTTGGGTGTCGTATTTGTTTCATGTAAATACTAAATTATTACTGAGTGAAGGATTAAAACACAATAATGTTGATCACTCAACTATGTTTCACTCTGTAAATATTTTTCCTTTGTTGCCAAAACACAGAATTTTACTCTTTATAGATTGTTTTAATGTTCTCTCAACTATTCTGAAAAGTGTATGTTTAAGATAATAATATAAACAACTCAATTAGTGTTTACGTCACATTTTCAAGTAACGTGATTACAGTATTTTTATTGTATTCGGTTAGTACAAATACTATCGTAGTGTACACTATAATTAACAGATAACGGTAAACATCCTTATATTTAATTTACAATGGAATCGGACTAACTGTAAAACATGAAGGTCAGTATTCCAACTTATCTCAAGAAAATCGTTCCAAGAATAATTGTCCATTTAAATTAGAATTTTATACATTATTAACGTGTTTGTATTTTTTTGCAGCATCAAATATTAATTACCATACTTTTTATAACACATTTATGCTGATAGAAGAAGACTTGTTTGTAGTATTACAAAATTGCAGAATATTCAAATAGTATTTAATGACAAATACCAAAAATATTTTAAATAAATAATATTCAAAAATGTATACTTAAAATGACATACTCTAGGTTACTTATTTAAACTGTTTATAAACGACCATAAAGGAAATACATTTTTAACAACTGGAGTTGAACAGTGATTATATCTGTGTCTGCGTTGTTATGTTACACAAAAATGCTAACCAAATATATATAGTTGGTAAGGTAATTTTGTAGCGATGTAAATATGGATTACACCGTGAATGAGGGTGTACAAAATTGAGTAAAACCACAAAACTCGATTGTTAGGGTCGCGGCCCCCTGGGACTCAGGGTGAGTGCTCCTGGATGTAATTTTCTCTCTTAATCACTTTAAAAGTCACAAAGCCACGTGTGACACTCTTTTACTCTTATAAGTACCCAAACAAATACAATTAAATCTTTCAAAAATATTTAAGGTCCTCGTAATATATAAAAGGGACAGAGCGATTATTTTTTAACCAGCAAAATGTAACAAAATGTAACGGAAGCAGAAAGTGAAACTCCCTCAATCAATTTTAGCCGTGTTTTTTTAATTATTTTTTTATTATATATATTATTAAAAAGATTTCTTGATTTTTTTCGATGGGTTTAGACCTCTAAAACTATTATTTTAAATACGTATTTGGTATCAATCGAAAGCTGTTACCCTCTAGACTGGCCTTTTGGGATTTCCATAAACTCTCGACCACGGGGCTTTGCCTGACGAGCGCTCAAAGTTTTAATGTTAATCTTATGGAGTTATATTTAATTTATTTAGTCAGCTGATTTGTATGTAAATACACTTTTAAAACATCTGGCTTTATGCCTGATAGATCTCCGTGCGGAGAGCGGGACATCTGCTAGTATATATTATTAAAAGAATTTCTTGATTTTTGTTCGGCGATTTTAGATCTCTAAAACTATTACTTTAATTACATTTTGGGTTTCAATTGAAAGCTGTTACCCTCAAGATAAAACTCAAGTTTACCCTCAAGCTTTTGGGGTTTAAAATAATATACAACTTCAAGGCTCCGCCCCATGGGTGTTTAAAGTTATATTGTTAATCTTGGGGAGTTTTATTTTATTTAGTCAAACAACTGATTATGGTATGAATTTTTAAATCATAGATTCCTGTTAGATTCCCGTGCATAGAACGGGACACCAGCTAGTTTTGTTATTAAAATAGTTTGACTTAAATAGTATAATTATGTGGTTTTCAGAGTCTAAATGAATTTACTTGTTAGTGAATTTCCTATGGAAAGTGAACTATTAGCATGACTCGCACGGTGAAACTTAAGCCCGGGACCACCATGGAAGTTCCTAACATGACCCCCTGAACACGTTTTGGGGAGTCGTTCAAAATGATATATATATATATATATATATATTATTAAAAGAATTTCTTGATTTTTGTTCGGCGATTTTAGTTCATTTGTTGGTGTATTTGTATCATCCCCAGGAACCTCGCGCCTACTTTCAAGCCTGACTGAACCTTCTCTTTACCTTATAATGCGAAACATTGTATTCCCAGCATTGCAGGTAAATGAAACCAGGAACATCAGAACAGCCAAAAAATTAATGTTTTCAGATTTCAATAAAATTGGAATAAATGTATGTTTTACACTGGTTTTGAGTTTTAAAAGTTTTGTATGCGGGAATTCACTTCTCTCACGTCAGCGTGCTGCGTGCAAACTCGTTTCCTATCTCCTACGAGTTACCATATACAAAATTAACTAATATTGAGACCAGCCTAACTAGTTACTTGAAATATAGTATTTTTATAGCGTTATTTACTTTACAGGTTTCAATAAATTGCTCAGTTAAGCTCAAATGATAAACATTATGAAGACGGTATTCAAACATTTATCCGAATAATATTTGACAAAGAGATATTTGATATTCGTAATAAATAAAAATATTGTATATGAGATTAATATTTTTCCATTTTCAGTTGAAGGTTGAAGAGACAATTAATCAGCCTAATGTTTATAGTCCACGAATAATTTGTCATGCTACTTGTATGAAACATAATCACACAATTATGAAGGAAGCATCTCTATGCTAGTGTTTCTTTTTGCAAATTGCTTACGTCGTTCTCGGGGAGCCAATATGCTTATGGAGAGTTTTATTGCGCACCGTTTTCGTAACGATCTTATCATGGAAATATCTGTTATTTATGATTGTTATGGGTACGAAACAAATATGCGGTAGGTATAAATTATATTGTGTTTGGGACATTTCCACATTTGTTTACGCTTGACAGTTTAAAACTACTAATACCTTCTACTACATGATTACAGCTCTACTGGAAGTGTTTAGGCAGCCGTAATTATTCCGTTTAAACTTACCTGATTAGGCTAATCTACTTATTATTTATTAGTGTATTAGTGGATGATTTTTATTCACGAGTTTCTGGGTTAATCCCCGCTAAGCACCAATGAATATAATTTTCCCAAGAAATGTATCCTACCATAAGGGATCTTATACGGATAGGTCTCTGATGTGAGGAGAACTGTATGTGTAATAGATACCTAACCTACTTTTAAAACACCATATAAACATTACACACGTAATATATTTATTATAAATCCATATTTTTAAAATTATTTAAATAATTTATTGATACAGTTTGATGACAAAATATATAAACAACTCATAATTTTAAATTTTTTATACATAGGCATAAAACTCTAATAATCAGAAAGATAAGGCTCCATCTGGAGTAGTACAATAAAGTGATTGCGTAACAGAGTAGCGTAAGGATTTGTAAATAAAGTGTATTTTCACGTTCCACTTGACATGCTTAGTTTGTATTTCGTAAATCATTTTAATTTGCAGATTTAACAAACGTTGAATAGTCACATAATTAGGATTAAAAGGCCCCTTTGCTCTACAAGGCTTTTACATTAGCATCAGTGACAGCTCTTGATATAGCTTTACACCCAAAAGACGCAATTTACAGAGCATTAAAAGCTAAAAATGGATTGGGCGTTACTGAGTTATAATGTACTTATTTACATGTAGTTTATATGAATAAATTAATATGTTTTTAATATAAATTATTAATTTGATAACTCAATCCCAGGTGGTGTTAGTTAAAACCATTAACTTATTACAATAATTAACCAAACCATGCACTTATGTAGAAATCAATTAGCAAAAAGTGAAAATCTTTGTAAACAAATTGTCCTACAGAAATTAGGTATTACATATTTTTGGTATCAATAAAGAAATGTAAACCTAAAAAGTATTTAAAAATATAAAGTTTGTTTACGAATATCAAAAACAATATTTGCTAAATATTATATAATCTTGTTTTTTAAGGAGTATGATTTCCCAATAACAATAATATTTCCTTTTATTTCAATGTGCAGCTCGATTTTTTTCTACTACACATACTGTTGGTACTAAATTAAGTATTGTTTTGTTGAGGCATTGTATTTGAACATATAGAGGTTTTTTCCACCCTTAGTTCCAGGATTTTTCTGTAAATAGTTTTAAAATGTATTGTCTTCCTTTAAAACTTAATCACAGTTTATCTACCCTAAAGTAATAAAAAAAGAAAGAAAACGAACACAGTGGATTTATATATTTCCTTGGATATACTTTGAGCAGCGTACTGGTTTAAGGTACTATTAATAACAAAAGTGGTTATTGTATTGTTGGAGATATGTCTGAATACGAGTCAAAGAGATGAAATACTCGCAGCTACAAAACATAGACATCAGACGATGACGCCTGTACGTCTAGACGCGATCGTTATGGTCGCTGATCCATACGAACTCCCTCAGTCGTCCATTGTTCTAGTAATTACTCCGCAGCTTGAAATAATCGTGAACAAAGTCGTGTATCAGGGCATGCGGGATTTGTCAGTGAATTTCCTATGAAAAAGTGAACTATTAGCATGACTCGCACGGTGAAACTTAAGCCCGGGAGCACCATAGAAGTTCCTAACGTGACCCCCTGAACACGTTGTGGGGGGTCGTTCAAAATTATAACATATATAGACATATATATATATATATATATATATATATATATATATATATATATATATATATATATATATATATATATATAAATGTATATATGTTTGCACTCTAGCGGTCTTTTTTTGTCCGATTTACTTCAAATTTAATATGGACATTCCTTTCTGCAATCAGTTGGACAAGGTCGTTGGGCAAAACAATCGGAAAACTCTAACCCTCTTTTTTTGGGATTTTAAATTTTGAATTTCGAGTTTTTGGGCCAAAAAAGGGTTAGAAAAGCCCCAATGTAAAAGTAAGGTGTATTAGGTTATAGGAATTAAAAAGGCGGAAATTTTAAGCCCTCCCTCATCATTCTAGCACCAATATTTACTGAGTTATTAAATAAAATAAAGATTGAGTTAACGCAGTACGTTGTCTTAAGGGGATTTTACAATGGAAAAGGCTTTTTCATATTTTGATGTAAATAAACCAATCAGATATCACGTTATTCTCAATCTAACTAAAGCTATGTATATACTAAGGAATATTGGATTTTAAACAAATCACACCCAAAAACGTATTTTGTAACCATAATATACATTGGTCAGTAAAATATGGTACCAGCTCAAGTGGTTTCAGAAAAAAATAATCTAAATATACCGTAACAATCAAATTAAATCTCAGGCATTCAATTCAGGTAATAAATAACTTAATTTGTTTTAATTATTATCTAAAGTTGGTAATAGTTTGAAGAGCCTTTTTTTAAACGTGTCAGTTTTACTACATTTAAATATATCCCGGTTGGCTAGTTATAACTTCCAAATTAAAGTAGGCTGTCAGTCATAAAATTAACACCCGTATTAGCGATAATAGCTTCGCGAACATTAGCTAACAAAACCCAGCAATTAATATATGAACACTATTTAAAACTGACGATTTGATTCGCTGTTGAGATTTGCAGTGCGTAGTTTCAAGTTTACCTCAGGATATGGCACTTGGTTGACGTTCAGGCTATAAAAACCTCATTAACACTTTGTTATTACTGGCCACCACATTTTTAGAGTAACGTGTCTTCAAACCTACGGAGGCGAGTTACTTGTAAGACTAAATTACTGTAATGCCAAGCAATGTGTGAGTAAACGAGTTCGCACGCAGCTCGCTGACTTGAGGGAAGTGAATTTCCACATAACAAATTTTAAAACTCCAAATCAGTGTAAAAACATTCATTTATTCCAATTTGTATTGAAATCTGAAAACAGTGATTTGTTGGCTGTTTGATGCTCCCGGTTTCATTTACCTGCAAAGCTGTGAATACAATTTTGTGCATTATAATGTTAGGAGAAGGTCCGGAGAGGCTTGAAAGTAGGCGTGAGGTTGCTGGGGATGATAAAAGTACTATAACAAAGGAATAACAGGCTTTTCTAGTGTAAAACCCCAATAAGACAACGTTCTGTGTTTAGTCGATACACATTTTCTTTAATAACTCGGTAAATATGTATACTAGAATAACGAGAGAGGGCTTAAAACTTTTTCCTCATTAATTCCCATCTTTCTATATGCATTCATTTTACATACGGGGCATTTATGACCCTTTTTGGGCCCAAAATCTCAAATTTTGAAATATTAATCCCCAAAAAAGAGGTTTAGAGTTTTCCGATTGTTTTTCCCAACGTACTTGTCCAACTGATTACAAAAATGATTGTCCCTACCAACTTTTAAGTAAATCGGACAAAAATGCGACCGCATATATATATACAATTTTAAACGACCCCCCAAAACGTGTTCAGGGGGTCATGTTAGGAACTTCTATGGTGGTCCCGGGCTTAAGTTTCACCGTGCAGGTCATGCTAATAGTTCACTTTCCAAAGGAAATTCACTAACAAGTTGGACGCCTTTAAATGGACCAGACGTCCTCTTCACGATTCAATATAAACACGAGATCTGAAAAAGCTTTGAAGCTCAAAAACCTATCCAGTGGGATGAAAGAGGGATATTTTGGCATGCTTAAAACCGCTATATTAAGATGTAATATTGTAAGTTACTTAAAAAACGGAAATTTTGATAGGGTAATTTTTTAAATTTATTAATTTTATGAACACTGCTGTAATGTTATTGTCAGCCTAAGGATTAGTCGTTTGTATGCACGATAATTATATTATTAAACATTCATACTTCGTTTGCATTGTATTTCTTTATATTATGTTATAAAAGTAATAATAATTATATTTTAAATACTACTGGGGTTATAGTCAATATGATGCACACATTTTATATGGAATATTATTAAACAACCCGATTTTTTATTCTTTCTGATTCCTTGAGTCTTTTCCTAGAACCAAAAAGTAGAATTTCAATTAATACGGGTGCAAAATGACACAAACTTTACTGTTGTATCACTCAAGCAAATTATAGTTTCATATAAAACCCAAATTATAGGAGGCGCTCTTCACACCATTCAGGTCTAACACACTTACACGTTTTACCTCAGAAACGTTTTACATGTTTTCTAGTTTTCTAGACCGTAAAAGGGACCGTTGCAGCTGTAATACCGTGAATTTGGGATAATAACGGATTACTTCTGCAAATGTGAATACCCCCGTCGCAGCAAACCTGCGTACTCAGCGAATTTCCAATGAATAATATATGTGTAATATCACATAAAGCCATATACCAAGTTTCATAAAAATATATTCACATATAAGCGATCTATACAATTTTAATTATCTCCATAAGAATAACATTGGTGATGAGTATGTAGGTTTGCTGAAAAAAGGAACACAAACAATTGGTTTTTATGCAAATATAAATAGAATTTAACTAGGCGAAGCCACATACCAAGTTTCATCAATATTCATTCAATCATTAATAAGCGCTGTATAACATTTTAATTATTCTCCATAAGAAAAACATGGGGGCTGAGTAAGCAGGTTTGCTGCAACAAGGAACAAAAAATGGGTTTTTATGCATATATCAATATAACTCAATAAGTTGAAGCTACATACCAAGTTTTATTAATTTATGTTCATAATTAAGGGAGTCATTACATTTTACTTATTCTCCATAAGAATAACATGGGGCCTGAGTACACAGGTTTGCTGCTTCGGGGATAATCAACAACAAATTATTTTTTTGTACAAGTATCAATATACCAGAACTACCTGAAGCTCCATACCAAGTTTCATCAATATACATTCATAAATAATCAAGATATCAAATTTTATTTATTCTCCATAAGGATAACATTGGACAACGTACTGCGTTTAGCACTTTGAATATCTATGCAACGGTGGGGTGTAAAATTACAATTTAAACATCAAAATGATTGTTTTGTGGAGCTGAAATGATTGGTAAAAGCAAATGTGAAGTTTACATTGAAATGAAGTGAGGAAAAGCCAAAAACCTTTTTCCCATAAGATTAACATGGGAGATTTTATGAGCAGGTTTTTTTTGATTTTCTCCGCAACCACTTAACCTAGGTTAATAATTCAAAATACCATATTTTTTATGCTCTATAACAAGGTCAAAACCAAAATTAATTTTTTTTTTAATTGTAGAGTGAAAAATGCAAAAAACTGATTTTTGGAAATTTTAAAACCCCCATAAACCCCCTTTCTCGTGGTCCGATTTTTCTGGTTTTCGGACATAAAGTCATGAATGTCATTTTATACATTTGAGCCAAATTTCATTGAAATCGGATATTTTATACTCAAGTTATCGCATTCACGGACACACACATATATGTATATAGATATATAGATATATATAGATATATATATACATATATATAAATTTGAACGAATAGTGTTTTTGGCATCTGGAGACCTCAAAACAAAAATTTATCATGGTCTCGGGCTTAAGTCTTACCATGAGACCTACGGTAATAGCTTCTCCCCTATAGGGGAAATTCGCTAAAAACCACTCAACTAATTAATATTCCTTAAATTGGTATAGGCCTATATACCAGAAAAAAGGCATTTATTAACGCTTTCCATGTTGTTTTACATACCGTACTCAAAACTCGTGTTTCATTGGTCAAATAATCCATAACCCATAACTTTTTTTGGTTAATATTTCCATGGAGATTTTATTTGTTTTTATTAGTCATTTTAATATTGATTCAAACCTTTGTTTTACACTCAATGTCTTATTTATGTGTAACGTAATAGCCAGTGATAAATGCATTTTCCCACAGTTACATTCCAACTCGATCCATACAACAAATTAATTTATGATTGCAAAATGTATACAACTTCACATACAACTTGAATTACCAGCCTTCGTTGTGCACCACATCAGTCCGAAGTGTCTTATTGTAAGCGTGACAATTCTTTGAAATTTAAATTCATCCTGGTACGGTTGTTATAACTTTCAACAGAAAAGAAAATCAACTGGTTCACCAATTTGAAAGGTATAACCTGTATTAGCAATGTTTTTACGAAAAAGATTTTAAGGTCAAACACAGAATTGTTTACAATTTAAAATGACAGAAGTAATATAAATTTATAATTCAATTCGTCTTAAAATAAGTTTTAGTGTTAAGATAAAAGTTTGAAAAAAACTCCTAGCAAGTTCAATAATCTGATTAAGCTCGCATCCAGGATGAAGTTAAATTGCCCACAGACTGTTATCAACTGTTGTCAGCCACGTACAAGGAATTCTAAGGAGCTCCATTTTAAAACTTCTTCATCTTTATGTTTACCAAAAATAGTAAAGCATTTGCCAAATTTCCCTTCAACTTGAATACAGGTTTTTATTCCATAGAGATGTGGATTCTCGTGTCCTTTTCATATTTCTGGAAAGTTTAAGAACGATTTAACAAGTGATAAAACAGTTAAACTGTTTCTTTGAGAAGAAACGTTTAAATATAAATAAAAAAGTAGGCTTTTATAAATGGTACTAAATTATCATTGCAATATTATGTATTGCAACAAATCAGATTAGTCTAAAAAAGTAGCCCACCGTATTTAGGGGAAAATACTGTAAGATTAGTCACTTAATATAACAACTTAAATCATCCTTTTCATATGTAAGACTTTTGTCATATGTATTAAGGTATTTTTTGATAATTTAAGAGAGACCTCTGAATATTTTGCTGCAGTCATAGAATATAACAACTTTAGAGTACCTTCTCTATCTTGTCAAATACAATTCATCAGTTTAGGTTAACAAACAGAACAAGCTGTCACTACCAAGCGATGCTAAGCTGTTCTAAGGTTTGAATGGAAGAGACTAAATGCTGAACAATTGCTTGCCATTCTCAAACATCATGGAACCATAATTAATATTTCATGCCTACTGTGCTGACAACTTTGTGGCGTTAAAGTATATATATAATATTACCTTCTGTGTAGGTAATATTAATTTGGTTTAATGATGTATTCTTTTCTTGTACTGTTAACCACATATAATTTTAGGAAAAAATATTTTGAAAGTTCAAAAAAGTGCAGGAATAAGGGGAGGTTATACCATATGTTCTTGGGCCATGATATCCAAGGAAAAATAAACATGTTTTACAACAAATCCACGGTTTATGGTAGTAATTGACGTCCAGATTTAAAAATGGATTTACACTTGACTCTTTATATATATATAGAAAAAACTCCTAGCAAGTTCAATAATCTGATTAAGCTCGCATCCAGGATGAAGTTAAATTGCTCACAGACTGTTATCAACTGTTGTCAGCCACGTACAAGGAATTCTAAGGAGCTCCATTTTGGGTTCACAATAGAAAACTTCATTTTTATGTTTTCCAAAATAGTAAAGTATTTGCCAAATTTCCCTTCAACTTGAATCCAGGTTTTTATTCCATAGAGATGTGGATTCTCGTGTCCTTTTTATATTTCTGGAAAGTTTAAGAACGATTTACCAAGTGATAAAACAGTTAAACTGTTTCTTTGAGAAGAAACGTTTAAATATAAATAAAAAAGTAGGCTTTTATAAATGGTACTATATTAACATATATATATATAAGAGTAAGCAAACATCAACGTTGGTACGAGGCTGTCGATATCGATCGGCCACACAGTTTATTATCAGGTCCAGAGAAAAATAATTATGTTTACCGTCATGTGTGTAAATATAGTATAAGTTTAAATTCAATTTTAAGTGTTGGTAGACGCCTTTAATTTTATTCCGTAATTGTACACAAACTCCGTACAACCATTCTGATCACAAAGTGTTCTTACAAACATATCTGTTATTAACTGTAAATCAAACAAGAAGGCTATAAAACAGTCAGAGAAGAAATGTTTAAAATACCTTCATAATACACTTTGACCAGAATGTTTAGCCAATGATGAGTCTAAATTCAAGCACATTTAGCAAGTTTTATAAAAGTCTAACAACCACATACTGAAAATAAGGTGTAATTGAGCTATGGCTTGGAAGGAATGTTTCAATAATAACTACTTAAAAACAATAAATTAAATAACAGTTTTTATATATATGTATCACTTTGGCTAAGTTGCTACTAAGTGATTACGCTATTGGAAATCATTCAGAGGTTGGGTAGGGTCAATCGATCACGTTTACCATTAGCGGACCGTGGTATTCTCCGTTTAGAATTAATTACCTTTTATCCTCGGTCCCCTGCCCTTTGACGTCTGCTACAGAGCCAGCTGGCATTGCTGCCGTAACATATTGTAATTGTCTCTCGACTTGCACGTGTTAAGAGCAAATAAATAAGACGCCATTTTCCATATCGATATGAAATTAAGAGAAAAAGTGCTTTATTAAACTCAACTTTATAAAATACAATTACTTTGTTTCTCGCAGGGAACTAATCTTTATAACACTTCGAAACAGCAATGGCTAAGCAGCCGTGTGCTCGGTTGGCATCTTATATTGTGTAAAAACATAAAATATTGGTTTTTCTCTACATCTAAAAAAAATAAAATGGGGGAACTTTTGTTGTGAGCAATCTTTGCACCAAACCGCAACTGAACAAAAAGGAAAATAGCTTGTAAACAGTAAAAATAAAATATTATACATATCCCACCTGCTAATTACCAACTTACAGTCACACAACAAATATAACAAAATTAATAAATAAAACAAATTATAAGAACAACTAAACATTTTGATTCCAAAACTATTTCCTATGTTTAAGAACATTTTAGATGCTATGAAGGATCTAGCAGATATTAAACGGACCCAACATAACAAAATAAAAAAAACATAAAAAAACAAATACGTGAAATTGTCCATAACGATATATACGCACTCAAATGCTAGTAAATGTTACGAATTTCTCGATAAAACTTTGCTTCCGCAATAATTTTATAAACTTTGTTTCTTTGTTTTTTTATTAATCATACTTTCTGATACTATACTGCCAAATGCATTATATTTTAACTTGGTATATTTTAGGAGGGTTGGGCCTTTCTTGTCGGGTTGACCTATGTTGTTGACATGGCGCCAAACAGACTAGTCTAACCCCGTTGGTCGATAGGCCAAGAGGCGTATAAGAGGCGTATTGGCTGTGCGATAGGCCAAACTGTTAAATATTAAATATTTTCTTGTGTTAATATTGTTATGGTTGGTTAAAAGACTGTTAAAATCGTAAAAAAACACACACATTTACTCGATAGTACAATAATCGGACGTTTCTGTTTTATCGGCGAGTGCACTTTCAAAATACAGTAGGTTGGATCTATATATCTTAAAATGAGATCCTTAGGGATTTGCAAAAGTATAGTTACAAATGACGGGGTTTAAGGAATAAAATACTCGTAGTCGTAATAAATAAAGCCAGCCAAGTAGGAGCGACGCGCGACGGGGTCGAGCACAATCGATTTGTCTTGAATTCGCATCTGGTTAAGAAGCCATTTGTGTTTTAAGAAGACGTAACGCTATACGTATATTGGTTATTTTTCTAGACTGTTTCGGAAACTGTTTCTTCAATTCTACCTCTAATAAAACAAAGAATGATGATATTATGGACTTTGACGCATTGAAGTTTCTAAAATAACAACAATACCTCCTGGATACGTTAATGTTACATTGTTTTATTTTGAATAAAGTCAATTCACCTCAATTCTATTATCGGCACGCAACGGAGTACACTTTATCAACGATTCTTTGAACTTCGGCGCGCTCCCCTCGGAGCAGTGTTTTGTTATTGAAAGTTAAAAAAAGATCTAAGATAAAATACTTTCATGGTTTTAAGTTTTAAAATGACGTTTCAGAAATGATCTTAACTAATGCAATCTGAGAAATTTGGATTTATATAACTTAACAGATTTTTTAGTTTTAATTTAAATACTATCCCTTGAGTACTATTCTTCCCCATTCAAATTATTTTAGTCAGCTGATTAATAGTGTATTATTTACGGCATGCGTTTGGCGTGATGTTGTTTTTGTTGTTTAGTAAATATTGATTACTCATTACTACTATACAAATAATTGTTTAAGTTGGATTAAAACGATGTATTTCAGCGGATCTTAATCTGAAGATATCTGAAGGTTATCTTCTTGTAAAAATCCGAAATATTCCGTTTACATTCATTTTCTTGTAATTATTTGTAACAGTCAAGATAAACTAAACCATAACTTTAACGGATAATCCTAAAATAATAACTGGTTTGTTTGTTATGTTAAACAATTGAAGAAATCATTACCCAAGTTAATATTCAAAATAATAGCATTCCAAAAAGCATTCTTATATTTGTGCTCGAATAGTCATATTAAATTGAGTGGAAACCATACCAACAATATATTACTTTGCCGACTCCAATGTAGTCATTCACCTTTTCAAAATGTCTAAAACCTAGAACATATATAGACCTACATACAGTTAATAAAAATTTAGTCAATACATATTTCATTTGAGACCCTTAAAACATACTGTATCTATATACAGGTACAAAATAGAAAACATGTTAAAACTAAGCACATATTAGTTGCATTCGATGTCGCTTTAGAAAAGGCGGGAACAAGCCAATAATTTCCTTACTTATATTAAAGCTCTATTAAATAAATTACAGGTCAAAGCTTAAATATATGCTATTTTTATACACATATAGTGATATGAAATGTCTATTCAATAAAAACTGGTTATAAAGTTTAAAATATTAGGGTCTTTTCAATATTCACCAAACCCTTTACGCTTACCAAATCAGAAAAGTTACTACTCTTCTGAGCCTTGTAAATATAGACGAGGTAGTGTATTAAATTGAGTAAAACCACAAAACTCGATTGTTTGGGTTCGGTCCCTCGAGATTCACGGCGGTGTAATGGGTTCCCGGATGTAATTTGTTCTCTTAACCATTTTAAAAGTCACAAAGCCACGTGTGAAGTTTCTTGCCCTATGTGTTTTTACAAATGTTAGGGTTACGGTAGCAAGTGGAGCAGGAAATATAAATTTAATTAAACCTAAATAATAATTTCGTAAAAAAATATAATTTAAGAAACCATGAAAGTGATGTCTTGAATAATATATGTCACATTTCAGACTGTATCATTTGTCCGCATTTAAGTATTTTGTTTTTTAAATCGCGTAGGAACCTGTTGAAAATTTAAAATGTTATTGGATGACTTTAATCACAAAACTTAAGTTAAAAGTTATTTCCTTGTTATTTTACTTAGTATATACTCTTATACTTAGATTTCATGAGTCGTTTGGCCCAGCAACGGCCCTGACGTGGGTTCTAATGTCATGACTAACTTGTACTGTGACAGCCCTTGCTTTGATTGATACGCTCCAGGCACTAGGGCAACAGCTGCAGAGCGGAGGATAGGGCTAAAGAGACAACCAACTTCTTAAACGAAAAATTTAAGCTTTTTGGATTATTAATGTCACAAGATAATGCGCGATTTACACGTTTACGGTGAATAGTGTTTTTATTGTGTTTTATGATTTACGATATTTTATTTTCAGTTACTTTTATTTTTTTATAAGCGTCATATTAATTATCAGATGTTTGGTATTCATTTACACTCGAAACAGTCTGAAATTTTAAATTATTACATATTTTGAAATTAAACGAGTTCGCACGCAGCGTATACACTGACGTGAGGGAAGTGAATTTCCACATACAAAACTTTTAAAACTCAAACCCAGTGTAAAAACATACATTTATGCCAATTTTATTGAAATCTGAAAACATTGATTTTTTGGCTGTTCTGATGCTCCTGGTTTAATTTACCTGCAGTGTTAGGAATACAATTTTCCGCATTCTAAGGTTAGGATAAGGTCCAGTCAGTGTTTAAAGTAGGCGCGAGGTTGCTGAGGATGAAACAAATACACCAACAAATGAATAACATGCTTTTCTAATGTAAAAACTCCTTAAGAAAACGTACTGTGTTTAGCCGATGTACATTTTCTTTAATAACTCGGTAAATATTTATGCTAGAATGATGAGCGAGGGCTTAAAAATTTCACTTCACTAATTCCCATCTTAATACATACATTAATTGTACGTCCAGGGCTTTTCCGACCCTTTTTGGGCCCAAAAACTCGAAATTCGAAAGAATAATCCCTAAAAAATGGGTTTAGTGTTTTCCGATTGTTTTTCCCAACGAACTTGTCCAACTGATTATAGAAAGGAACGTCCCTACCAAATTTGAAATAAATCGGACAAAAAATGCGACCGCTAGAGTGCATACACACACACACACACACACACACACACACACACACACACACACACACACACACACGCACACGCACACGCACACGCACACGCACACACACACACACACACACACACACACACACACACACACACACACACACACACACACACACACACACACACACACACACACATATGTATATAATTTTGAACGACCCCCCAAAACTTGTTCAGGGGGTCACGTTAGGAACCTCTATGGGGGTCCCGGACTTAAGTTTCACGGTGCGGGTCATGTAATAGTTCACTTTCCATAGGAAATTCACTAACAAACCACCCAACGTTAATGCTGTAATCGTTATTTACTACATAAAGTTACATTGTATTTGTTTATCGTTTTATATCCTATTGAATTAATATAAGCAAGGTGCATCCATAGAGTCAGTCAGTTTTCAATTTTCGAATTGTCATTACCGTTGTGCATAAAAAAAATTAAGACGTACTAAATACAACTTATTGCAACAGTAAATTTTATTTTCCTTCGTTGAAATTCAATTTAATTTTGATTGTTTGCAAATAAAGTATATACCCTGCGTGAATAATAAATTTAAAGCTAATGCAACTATAAATCTAAAAACTTTGGCTGGTTTTTTCACTTATAAGGAAGATGATTTACGGGCAATTCATGGCCTCTTCAATGCCTTTAAAGCCTTTACAAAACATTATCGCTGAGTTGTGAAAATGAAATTTTTATTGTTGCAGTTGTTTTTTGCAAATTGCTTCTGGCATGGTCGGTTAAGGGGCCTATATGCTTCCAAGAAGTTTTTATTGCTCTCTTTTCTCGTAACGATCATTTCATGGAAATGTCTTGAGATACATGTTTGTTTCGGTTTTGGAATGAATACACTATAGGTTGTACCCTTCTAAAGACTGGAAATAGCAATGTAGTATTTTTTAGTGAATTTCCTATGGAAAAGTGACTATTAGCATGACCCGCACGGTGAGACTTAAGCCCGGGACCACCAAAGAAGTTCCTAGCGTGACTTCCTGAACAGGTTTTGAGGGGTCTCTAAAAATGTTATATATATATTTTTATAATCAGTTGGGCAAGTTCGTTGGGCAAAATAATCGGAAGTTTCTAAACCCTTTTTGGGGATTTTAAGTTTTCAAATGTTGAGTTTTTAGGTCCAAAAAAGGATCAGAAAAGCCCCGAAGGTACACTTATTCGCATTAAATTATTATACGTAAAGATCCAAAGATTTTAAGCCCTCCCTCATCATTCTAACTGAGTTATTAAAGAAAATGTTAATTGTTAAAATACCGTACGTTGTCTTATGGGGATTTTAAACTGAAAAAAGGCTGTTTTTCATATCTTAATATCCTTTTATAACCCCCAATACCCCTATACCATCTTGTTACCCCGACTATACCTCCTTCTAACTTTATAATGTACAACACTGACATCCTATTAGCGAATTTAAATATAACCAGAAGCATCAGAACAGCCAAAAAATAACCTTTTTCAATAAAAAAAAATGTAACCAATGTTAAACCCTTTATTTGATCTTTCTAAGGTTTTGATGCGGAAATTCACTTCCCTCACGTCAGAGTTCTGCGTGCGATCTCGTTTGTAATAGTTTGAGTGTGGTGTAACCTCTTATAGATAAATTGTTAACTATTAATAATTCTGTACTGCTGCATAAGGGCTAAAATCGTAACTAACAGTAAAAGAACAACATACTACTTTCTACGTAGTGCAAACATACAATACATATACAAACTAACTTTTTGGATCAGATACATGTTTTTTTAGCATATTTATAAAGACGAATAAATTACCATTAACACAACGTTTTTGTTCGCATCAAAACCCCAGTTGAAAGATCGGTGGGAGAGGGAGAGGGGAATATGTTCTAAAATAATTTAATAGTACCTGGGGGCGAGCTTTGCTCGGGGGAAGGCCAGTTAGTTTGTTTAGATGACTTGGAGTAATATTAACCACTTCCCCCTACTGATAATCAGATTTGTATAACTCATTTGCCTCTTTTCTACATTTTTAAGGTCACTCCAGTTGTTAGTTATAGCTCAATGTCCCTTTGATTTATTTTACTACTATATTTATGTCATCTTCACTCAAATTTATTAATCTCTGCTCTCAGGAGGTGATCACTTTTTCGTCTACAACATTTAGAGGTTGTGACGTCACGACAATATGAAACGGAACGACCAGAACCACCGAATCATCAACCGACCAACCGATTGTTTTATCGAATGAATCGTTGCTCACTGCCTGATGTATTGAAACTTTCGGATAAAGCGGCAGGCCTCGGTAGCCCAGTGGATAGGCGTCAGATCCACGATCGTGCGGTCCCGTGTTCAAATCTTACTTTTGATGTTTACTTTTTGAAATCTGAAATGTGTTTTAAAGATTACTTTAATTTGTTCGGGGTTAAATCTCACTTTTTTGTTAACTTTTTTATGTTTGACTTTTATTTACTTATACTAATCCCTTTATTTGTAATTATGTTGCACAACGAACAGCCACCATACAGCGCTCTGCGGAGTTAGGTTAAGTTAGGTTACTATAATTTTGTCGTGAACTGCAACCTAGTTGTTTGTTCACGTACATCCATTTTTAGATCCATTTAACAGCCACCATACAGCGCTCTGCGGAGTTAGGTTAAGTTAGGTTACTATAATTTTGTCGTGAACTGCAACCTAGTTGTTTGTTCACGTACATCAATTTTTAGATCCAATTTAACACTGTATCCACAACTTTTGATTTAACTTATATCTGCTTGAATTTTAATCGAATCACCATTTATGCTTTTCCACCACAAAACAATAACAATCGTAGTTGAAAGTTCATTCGATAAAACAAACAAACAATTGGTTGATGATTCGGTGGTTCTGGTCGTGACGTCACAACCTCTAAATGTTGTAGACGAAAAAGTGCTCACCCTCTCAGGAAACCACATGTTAATAATCATATACAACATGAGTATTACTTTAACAGTTCCCTGGTTGATTATGAACAGCTGTTACAATTATTTTGTTTTGATTTAAACTCCATAAGCCCAATGTAAATTTTTTAACTTTTCATTTTAGTTTTTTACATTATTTGATTTTTCCTGGGGATGAGGCCTGTCTAGGACTTATTTTTATCCCAGAAATTATTTATTTCTAACATTTGAAGGAAATCGTTCGAGCCGTTTTTGAGATCCGTGTCGCAAGCAAGTAAACCTTACTCATATTAGAGTATAGGATTATAGCATTTTAGTACACCACAAGCTGTGTCAACGAGTATAATCAAACTTTCGTCGACAAGTTGGAAAAAAAACATCGCATTATCACGCAAGGGATATGGTCGGTGATCCATAAGAGGTTCTTTAGTATTTTTTTTGTTTTTATAATAAATTTACTGTTCAATAAACAAATCCTCCTTAAAATATTAATCAATTTTTAGACTTTTCGGGACTCTCTGCTTCAAAACCTGAACATTACTTATATGTAACATTTATTTCTAAGCTAATTTCTAAGCTGCTGGATGGCTTTTTTGTCCAGAGGCATTTTATAAAGATCACATAAATGCTTTTTAAAGAAAACCTGTTCAAAACCCCTAAACTTGTGTGATCGAACCCTTGAAACGAAGTCCAAAACGTTAACCGTTAAGCTAGCAAGAAGCCTAACCCAGAGTAATAGTAAATATTTAAATCCATCCGGTGAAAATTCACACTTATTTAACGAAACTATTGATAAAGGGTTATGTACATTCTTTTGCAGCCTCAGTATGATTTGCTTACTGTTTATTGATTTTTGTACTATTACGATGTTGATTTTTTAACAAAACACTGGTTTCTTCTTTTTTCTTAAAAGTAAATTATAACGCTTTTGCGACAATTCAACTCCTATTGATGGGGAGAGTCCGCCAGTAGAAGCTGTGGGAACGAGCAGGCCTTACATGGTTCTCGCATTAGATCGGGCCGGACTAATCGACTCGACTCTGAGCGGGCCTTTCTGCCACTTTTGGCATTTGCGTTGGTGTAAAAAAACTATTTTAAGTTCAATTATAACAGTATAACTCCACGTAGAATTTCCAACCATTTAGGAAGGAAGATTAACACCATTTGACATACGAATATTGGAAGTATTATGTCACCGTTGCTACTCAACGACAAACTCTTTTCTACCTTTGCTAGATATAGTAATTTTTCTACCTTTGCCTACCTACCTACCTAGGCGTAGGCACCAGCCAATATAATACGTCTGAGTTTTATATATTATCACTTAACTACGTTAGGCAATTTGTTTTTAAAATCAATAAATGAAAATGATGAAAATGCAAACAATATTGCTAGTCAAAGGACTGACTAATTGTGTCTGTGCTTCAACAGTCACAACAGTCAAATGACAACAGTCAAAAAGAAAAAGAAAATTAAAAGAAAATCTCATAAAATTGCCGGCTTAGTTTCGTCAACGGAAATAAGCTGCTACGTCAACTTCAAGGCTTATAAGTCAAGTAAAGTCAAATTTCCCGGTCCACAATTATATCTGTAACGTATGTCACGACCACCTTGGTAGCATCTATTATTCCAATATGTAGTATCCAATCCGACAATTTAGTTTGAGGTAACCAATTTACTATCCCAGAAATGCTGTAGGCAAGGAGAAAGATTTATGAAGACACTCTGTGTGATGTAATTTTAAATACTGAAAAGATTCTGACTAACCTGTCTGACCTTTTCTTGAGATCTGAAACAGAGTGCCAAAAGGTTTGTTCAAAATAATAAAACATTCCTCATCCCGATAAATATTTAATCAATATATAAATTAAATACGATAGTTACGTAATTAAATTTACGTCGAGACTCAATAGTTTATTAGAGTTTAGAGATAGAATTTAAGCTTTGTGGAAAACATAAGTTGTAATACCTCTACTAGTGCGATGTACAGAACTGTATGACAAATTACTTACTCGCTACTTATGATTGCTTATACAACACCAACATTGAAATAAAAATTCTATTGTTTATAAACTTTAAAAACATATTTTCGGTACGCAGTATACTAATTTAAAACACTACCAGACCAATTTTTTGTTTAATTTTGGCGAAAACATTAGACTGACCGAAACAGCAAGCTTGCACTTTCGTTACGATCTGAAGGAGTTTCGGATTTGTAATTAATTCTTGGCACGGATAAGGCATCGATTAGGTGGTTGCTGCGGTGAACAAGCCTGACCCTGTTTGAAAAATCTAGCTGAGGGCACCGACTGTAGAAATACAGTCGGTACAGTAACAGTAATACAGTGTGTTCTTCATAGTAACACAAATACCATGTACTCTTCCAAAAAATATTGGAAAAAGGTTTTTAACCTGGCATTTTCTTTTGTGAAATATTTCACAATTCGTTCATGTAATTTATTTTAAGATTTTTCAAAAATATGTGTGTCTATTTTTGCTCTGGAGTTAGTAAAATTATTTTATAATCCTTAAATAACTATGAGTATGAGATAAACGTAAACAAACTGTTATCTAAACTTGAGAGTTTCTCGTACTTTATCATTTGATAACATCAAATACATTATATTATTTACCCACCATATGTTATAAACTTATATTTATAACCCACCATATGTTTATTGTGAGAAAATGGAATGAATGCAAATGATAAAATCGCATTCTTATGTGCTTTTATCGTGAAAAACATCGGGAGAATATCCTACCCCATCACGAAGGGATGGGCATCGACATCTCAAATTGCCTTAGTCAGAGAATCGCACAACAGTCCGTCAGTTTTTTTCTACTTCGAATTCGATCTCAGGGCGATTGTAAAAACAATCGTATTCAGGAGTTGAATAATATCATCAATTATAAGGTGTTATTTTAGAGTAAAACCCACCCTTAGATAATATTTAACTTGTTTGACTTAACGTTTATTTTATTTTTAATGTTGACAAAGACAAATGATTTGAGAAAAGTGGGAAAAGTGTGCAATAAGGTTGAAGTCCTCACCAGCATCATTTAATTAAAAAACGTGTGTTATAAAAAACGGTATAAGTGTAAATATACATTGTAGTGATATGAGGTGTAATTTATTGTATCTTGTTTATTGTAATTTTTTAATTGTAGCCAATCACCTTGTATTGTTCTGTAGAAAACAAAACAAACACAAAATACTAATTTCTGTCAGTAACAACGCTTATAGCTTATTCACAAATAATATTAAAGATTATTTGTGGTAGAATAGGTTAATAATAAATGCATAAGTTTATAAAGTGCATTGTTTTAAAGAGAACGCAGGTGCAGCAGAGAACTGTTCTGTTATCAGATGGACTTAATCAGTGAGGCTGAACTCAAAACAACCTTTTCTTATCTGTTGTTTGACTTTTAAATCATTCTGTGATTGCTGACCATATACTGGACATTGGTCAGTAAAAAGTCCTTGGTAAATATGTATTGTATTGTTGTATTGTTTAAAACTGGAGGGATAAATCATGATTTTCATTATTTTCACTTCAGATTGTCGTCAGGATATATTTATGCTTTTCTTACCATTAGGGTAACCACTTATTAACTTTTACAGGCGTTTCCTTTCCCATAAATCTATATTTGTTATGCCTATGCAAAACTACTGTATAGTTTATGGATAATAAATTAGTATTATTATCATAATAGTCGTATTTTTCCCACAATTTCCACATACAAAATACTCAAGCATTAATCCTGAGCATCGTATTCAACATGTGCCACAACAATAGGCAGTAACGAAGGCGAGCACGTGGTGCCACCTGCTGTGTTGTTTGTAAATATGATCAGAAAACTAACTCATTCCTCTAAAAAACAAATACACATTTCTGCTGGGAATATAAAGCTCTCTTTAATGAATAGAGAGCTCTCTAGAGATAGAATAGAGCGGTTAGGGTTCATTTACGCTACAGATCGTTGACACAACGACCCTCCTAAATATTTAATAAAATATATCATGGGTTCATTTACTCTACAGATCGTTGACACAATGACCCTTCTAAAATAACTAAACAAAAATAAAGGTTCATTTGCTCTACAGCTCGTTGGCACTATGACCCTATCTAAATAATAAAATAATAATTCAAGGTCCATTTACACTACAGATCGTTGAGTCAACGGCCTTAAAATGTAATATTTTAAATAAATATGAAATTAGGTCGTTGATACAACGAACCGTTTAGTTTAACATATTTGTTATTTCAACTTTAGGGCCGTTGGCACAACGAGCCATTTCATATATTTTATAGTGAAAATATAAAGAGTAGGTTCATTTACACTACAGATCATCGTTCTACATGGTGCGCAAAAAGTATCTTTAAACGGAAGGCGCTCATCCATTCGCACTGATAACGCGGCCGACACGACGCGACGGACGAAATTAATTTGCGCATATTATTACTAAAAACCATACGCATATATTTATATAAATTACTTTTAACAAATAAAAGTCAATTATTTTTAATGCAGTACAATATATATTGCCGTAAAACAATGCTAATGCTAGAAGTTAATTTGATAGCACTATTATACTATATTTAATATTATAATTCAGAAGCTTTGACAAATTCTAGCCATTATTAAAAGGTGAATCTTTAAAGTGAGAAATAAGACAAAAATATAAGGTAAGTTAAATGGAGTAAATTGAACCAAGTAAATATATTCAACGGAACTGCTGTATAAAACAACTAACTTACCACAGTAAAACGCCGTGTTTTAATAGACGTTTATTTTGAAGACGTAGAAGCTTAAGGTATTGCCTAGGCGTATTTCGTCCAGGAAGTAATCGAATTCAACCTGTACGTTTTTAATGTTTGACTACATGTGTGTATGAACATGACAATAATAATAGGTACTGTCCTACAAGTAGTAGAATCATAAGGAGCTTTAATGCCACAGTACATATAATTTTAAATTTAAAATTAGCCTATGTATTACGGAAATTGATAATTGAATTGATAATTGTCCTCGGAAATGATAATCGAGGAATTTGGCGTGACTGTAGTCCCTAGTTGGGTACTCCGTATGGAAGACAAAAATTATTGGCCCGGTTTTTCCATTCCTGATATTGACACGGTCTTAACCGGTTGGCCATTTTAACTTAAAAGACTCCTAAATGTGTTTTAAAATATGTAAATGCAAAGTTCTTTTGGCCAATTTACCTTCCTCAATACAATAATCGTTTTATTTGTATATATTAGTTTTGATAATACGTATGATTGTATCAATCCGATGGACCTTTGGTTCCATTTAAAATAAAACATTATTTTTTTAATTTGAAGTTTGGTTTTACAACGAGCGATTACATAAATTTGCTTGTTTTAAGTAACTGATTCTTTCCACGTTTTTTGACTGGGCATATCTGTGGGAGATTTCTTGCAGAACTGGTACAACTTAGACTACTTTATTTACCACATCGAATATACATTTTATATGATATGTATATACATTTTATGAGTTTGTTACTCTGCTGTTTTGAATACAAACAGAGAACAAAATTGATATTATATTATTATGTTAATTTAGTCTACAGTTTTGTTATACATTAAAAATTTGAGATTATATAACATACTCTTTAAAATAACCATAAAATAGTAGTTTTAATCACAAGGAGCAAATGTGGTTGTTTTTGGTGCGCAATAGCTCGGAAAACGGTGAAATACTAAAAATACCCCCGTAGCAGCAAACCTGCGTACTAAGCGAATTTCCAATGCATATATATTGATCTTAATACCACATAAAGCTACATACCAAGTTTCATCAATATACATTCATAAAAAAACGATTTATGACATTTTAATTATTCCCCATAAGAATAACATGGCGGCTGAGTATGCAGGTTTGCTGAAGCAAGGAACACAAAAATGGGGTTTTATGCTAATATCAATATAACTCAACTAGGTGAAGTCACATACCAAATTTCATTAATTTATTTTCATAATTAAGGGAGATAACACGTTACTTATTCTCCATAAGAATAACATGGGGCTGAGTACGCAGGTTTGCTGCTACGGGTCCTTTGGCAAAAAATTGTTTTTTTGAGCAAATATCAATGGTCCACAACCAGATGAAGCCGTATACCAAGTTTTGTCAGTATATGTTCGTAAATAAGCGAGATATAACATTTTTATTTTCCTCCATAAGAATAACATTAGACAACGTACTGTGTTTAGCACTTTCAATATCTCGGTAACCAATTGACGTAGAGAAATGATCAAAATACCAAATTGTGTGTTTTTTTAAGCTGAATTCAATGGGAAAAACTAAAATTTGACTATTTGTAAAATTATTTGTAAAAAGTTCAAAAAACCCATTTTTGGGGTACAAAACCCCCCCAAAATACCCCTTTGGATAGAGCGATCTGGCTGGTTTTCGAACTTAAAGTCGTAAATGTTGCTTTACACGTTTATACCAAATTTTATCAAAAGCAGATAATTTTTACGAGAGTTATCGTGCTCACGGACACACACACACACACATATATATATAACTTTTCATACTAACTTTTCGTTTTAAGGTCCCCAGACCCCAAAAACATCATTCGTTCGAAACTGTATATATATATACAGTTTCGAACGAATGATGTTTTTGGGGTCTGGGGACCTTAAAACGAAAAGTTATCATGGTCCCGGGCCTAGGTCTTACCATGCCGACTACGGTAATAGCTTCTTCCCTATAGGGGAAATTCGCTAACACACGTTTGCTCCATGTGATGAACAACTTTTTTTGTCATACTGCTTAAATATCACAAACATTTAACTTAAAAATTAATTCAATAGAGCATACCTCTTAAGCGTTTTTGCTTCATGCGCTGATGCATGCGTCTAGTGCACGGAAAAGTGCATAAGTCAAGTGTGCGGACAGGCTTAAAACATTGAAACTTTTAAGGCCTGTGGGATATAGTCCTGAGGGCCGATATAACTAATGAGGGACAAAGGGTGCAAATCTACACGACAAAACGTTTATAACGGTATGCGTGAATTTCTCCTACGATGCAAATACCCTTAAAATAAACGGTATCAGGAAACTGACACATACTTTCTCCCTTTTAGCCAAACATTAATGACAAAAATATTTGTTATTTACTAAATATAGAATATGAAATATAGATAAATGTACAGAAAATTGTCTAAAATAGTTGTTTTCAGAAATATCCACCCAAATTGCTTTTTTGGAGGCACTATAGAGTCCGTTGCTACACACAGTAGTTTTTAGAGGGGAAATGCCCCCTTGCCCCCCCCAGGGTTAAATAGCAACACATTTCGAACATCATCTGTTGGTCAATGCTAACTTGTCCTGCATATCAAATTTTAATGAAATTGATCAGTAAATAAGAGAGAAATAGTTATTTTTGTATTCCCCATAAGAATAACATTGGACAACGTACTGTGTTTACCGCTAAATGAAAATTTCAATTTTCTCCGTAACTAGCAATCGTAGAATAGTAATTTAAAATACTAATTTATTTAGTTTTTTGAGCTCTTTTTAATGGTGAATAGTAATCTTTTTTAACATTTATGATTTTTTATGAAAAATCCAAAAAACTGAATTTTTGATGTTTTAAGTCCTGTAATTTCTGAACCCGAATTTTTCCAGAAATGCGGGTGGTGTCATTTTGTTTGAAACCTAAAGTTCTACAAACCACGAAAGTTTAATCAAAATCGTTAGAGCCGTTTTTGAGAAATTTGGATTTTTCATGTTTTTTGGCGGTTTTTGGGGGATAATTACCCTTAAAAATCAAAAATTCAAAAAAATGAAAAAAACGCCTGGAGATATCGTGGATTAGTACCTACATACCAAATTTCATAAAAATCGGCCCATAGGTTAGGGCTCTAGCTCTGTACACATCCACACAGACACACACACACACACACGGACACACACACACACACACAGACAGACATCACGTAAAAACCACTTTTTTGGGTTCAGGGAGCACCAAAACGAATATTTCCACTAACAACTCAAATTCGAAAATTTTTACGAAAACAATATCTTTCTCCATACTATGTATAGGGGGAGAAAGTAAAAGGAGTCAAATTGTTGTGCTTGATTATTAAAATAATTAATTATCGAATGGGATTATTAAAGCGTGATGTTAACCTCTGTATCCTATTTTTAGGGAATCATTAAAACTCATCTTCATTTCATTGGTTGAATCTTTCACAGCTGTTTACTCCTTATAATCTGAAAGTACTTCTTTAAAATACACTTAAAATGTAAGAATAAACAGCTAGACATTTTTTAAACTAACATCGAGTGTTTCTAAAATATTAGAACCCTTAATTTGAATTCTGGCTTCAAAATTCTCTTCTACTTAGACTTGTATTTACGTTAGTTATAAAAAAGTCGAGGGATTCTCTTAGATTCTTACAAAAAACACCAACAAACAAACATAAACAATAGTTTATTTTTATATCATGATTATATGTTATATATTATTCTATATCTAATCCTACTGGGTGTTGAGGGAGATGACACATTCTGAATGAACCCCACAATGCGTAGAGTGTCCATGACGTAAGTAAGTATAATAGGAGGCAATTACAAAATAATCTAGCATTTTGGGTACTTACGTTACCACCCTTTACACTTTTTTCTGTTACTGATTTTATAACGGAGATGTATAAAGTGTAAACGTGGACGTATGGTTAAACTTGTATAGTTCTGGTCTTACCAGATCGCCTACCTTTCGCATAGAATGATATAGTTTTATGGCTTAGTGAGTTTCAGTTTTGGCTTAATCAAAGTTTTATAATTCTTTTAAGTTGTTTTCATACGCACGTCGTCAGGTTTCATCGTAGTATAAAATAGGCAATCACACAGAATCCTAAACTTATCTTCTACAAAATATTTGTAACACGTCCAGTATATATGTAATCTTCATTCGATGGTTCTACTCACTATGAAATAGGTTGTTACAACTTAGCATGTCTGTTTATTTTTCAGTTCACTCGTTATTTCATCTTAGCTGTTATGATTCTTTTGTTTTGAGTTGAAACTCTATAAGCCTAATATCTATATCTATAAAAGGCAAAGCCATCACTCACTCACTCACTCAGTCCCTCACTCACTCACTCACACTCATCACGAATTCTCCTACTTTACATCTACCTAGAGAGTTTAAATTGTGCACACTGATTCTTTAGGCATACAATATGAAAACTAAATGGTTGTTATCCTGATCTGACCTTAGGGATCCGCCAGAGACCCTGATAAAGTTACCTAGGGCCTAGTTAATTATTTATATTATAATTACATAGACGAACAGCAGTCAACAACATATTTCTCGATATACATAAATTAGTGTACTAGGTAGTTTAAAACCATAGGTAAGAGTAAGGAATGTTAATGATTAAAACCGACCGTTCAGAAAACGGGGCACTGTAACCGCGTGAAGTTGGTACTGCAGGCAACGCGTATTATATGCCAATCAGGATGCCAGCTGAGAGACTAAATAAGTCCCGCACTCCCCCGCACGCCCCTAGAAAGTGTTTCTCCAGCTTTAGTACACTGGTAACAGCTCAGATAGCAGATTACCAAGACATTGAATGGGATTATATTAGTTTATTTTATATAAAGCTATTTCTAGTTCATCATAAATAACTTTTTTGCAGTTAAAAATTTATTCCCTTGATGTATTGCGTAATGTTAGTGTATAACGTTTCCTTCTTTGCTTCATATACGTAAATTAATTACATCATTACGATTAAGATTTACATATATAGGGTATTTCCTATTTCGCTAACATAACAGTTGTTTCACAAACGATTAATTTTGTGTACAAATAAATAGGCATACCATAACAATCTTATCTTAAAAGTAATTTATTACAAAATAATTTGTATTATTATACTGCTTGAAAAAAACACTACAATTATATGTAATCAATTTCAAATACATTTTACACAATAATACCAATAATGGTTATTACCCTTATTGCAGCATTAAGGGGCGTATTCGCGAGTAATGTGGGCCAGGCTTTAGAGCGGGTAGTGTAAACCTAAACCACTTCAACAATGGAACTTGCTGAACGTACAACGGCCATGTTTGTGTCAAAGGTTATTCCTTGGCTCAACAATTTAGAATAGTACAGTATAATACATTAAACCGTAAAATATTTGTAAATCGCAAAATCAAAGTTTTTTATATTTTTAATTTTGTATTGTTTTGTTTAACGCGCTTGGTGATTCTTTCACTGCATTTGAACGCACCACCACAATTTGGGCTGGGCTGTTTGTGTAAACAAGCAGACAACACACCTACGGTTTGAGTCTTTGGGAACACATTTGCAGACAGTAAGGAACACAACATTGATTTTTATGGGATATAAAGTTTGTATTTTAGTTACTGTAAGCGATTTAGCATAAAACTGAGATTTTAAATTTTATTTGGCAACAGTACTGCACTGCAATTTATCTCTAATGTTGAATTCAATATGCCGAGCAGCTGGTTTGAATCATGATTTCCGAAATTAATAATCACAGTTCAAATTGTAGTGTTTTTGTCCACTACATGTTTCACCGTAAATACGGCATTTTCAAGTGGTATATACAACCAAACAGAAACAACCACTCTCACCAGTGGAGTCTGTTTCTCACCAGTGCCGTGGCGTGATTATGAAGATATGCGTGTGGTAGGCCTACCGGTATTTATTCGTAAATGTGTTTGTGATTGTGTTTGTGACTGGATTTTTTTAAATTTTGACATATCCTATTTGGATAATTCGTTCTTGTATATACCACTTGAAAATGCCGTATTTAAGGTGAAACATGTAGTGGACAAAAACAATACAATTTGAACTGTTGACGACAAGATATGTACCTATTTAGTCTATTACGCACAGTTCAGGGGCTACAACTATGAATTTAAATTATTTACCTATTTCAAAGTGAATGCTCATCTATTAAGTTGTACAATTAAACAATAACATTAGCAAGTTAAAAGCGATGAAAAATTATTTGTGAATATAACAACGGAGGAAGTGTTGTAATGTTTGTTTCAAAATGATCAGTAACATAATCTAAGAAGATAACAATAACATGTAAATCGCTAAACAATAACTGAATATAATCAGAAGTTTTTGAGTGAACCAAATCAAAACCATATACCGTAGTCATTCTAGTTTTTAAAATCGTGCAATACTTCTGTTTGCTCTTATCACAGTGGAAAACGGCAAAGGTTGGCACAACTGATTTGGAGAATGCATTTTGTCTGTGTTGCGTCTCTACAGTTTATACGATCTGTATAACTGTCGCAACGCTCACGGCAAAAATGAACGGAGAGTTCAATCGCGCATTATTGCTGGATGCGTATATCCCGCTGACAATCGTACATTTTTTCTTTGAGCTAAAAGCTATATATATATATATATATACACATATATATATACACACATATATATATATATATATAAGTTTGAACGAATAGTGTTTTTGGCATCTGGGGACCTCAAAACGAAAAGTTATCATGGTCTCGGGCTTAAGTCTTACCATGCCACCTACGGTAATAGCTTCTTCCCTATAGGGGAAATTCGCTAAAATAAAAAAAAAACTAACAGCTGTTCAAAAGCAACCATTCAATTGTAAAAATAACACTCACCTGGTAAAGTATCATGTGATTTTCTTGAGAATTGTGATTATTGCCTATGCGTACATAACTTTAAATGTACATGATTAGGTTATGTATAAATTGTGAGAACCATTCAAACTAAAGATTGAACATAAAACAGGCATGCCCAAGTAATCGAGGAAATAAGCAAAGCAAATACGCTAGCCTTGGAGTGGAACCGTGAATATAAGTCTCTAGGCATTTTTTAAAAAACTAACTGGCTTTTCGAGCAAAGCTCGGTCCCCCAGGTGCTTAAAAAATGTAACGATTTTCTCAAACATACCATTGTACAGTGATCGCGAGCGAAGCCGTGACGGGATACTAGTATTAAGTAACCATGTAGCTTATAAAATAATAGCGTGTAGTGGCGAAGTGTAACCCTCTATTCAGAGCAAACTATTCAACGTAAAGAGGCCAGGGTTGTGTCAAAAAATGTCCCTTAGCCCAAGGACAGAATAGAGTTTTGATAATGGAACCAGAAGTACATGATTTTCCTTTGATAAATCCTGGGTCTCAAAAAATATGACAGCTGAACGGCATTCTAGTGGTTTACAGCTGGGAATCGTAGTTTGATTTGCAATTTATGCAGTTGTTGTAGTTTTGTGTGAGCAGAATCAACAGTTTTTGGAAATAATTACAGTAGTGACTATCCTTCCTAAAGTTCGATTTGTGTATCAGTATAAAAAAACCATGATTAAAGACACAAAAAAATCTGACAAAACGTATATAGGAGGAGTTATGTTATGTTTATAATGAATAAAAATGTGAGGATAAAAGTTAATGCAATTGATATAATTCAGTAAACTATATTTTGTTTAAACATTTAAAGTCTAAAATTCCGATTTAGTTCTTTTATCTGAAAATTTTGTTTGATTTCACAGAGTATGCTTTATTTGATGAAATTTGATGAAAATATGGTAAGAAGTTTTAGTAATATTGATGAAAAAACTAAAGGAGAAATGGACCTATCCCACTATTAGCATTGAATACATAAATATTTATACTAGCTGTCACCATACCCGGTTTCGCCTGGGAATAAACATTGTGTGGTGTGCGCTGCATTATGTGGTTACCCATGGAACTACTACGAATCATGATCAGCTGTTTTAATTATAATAAGCTCAAACCATAAGAGCTTATAATACCCCCGTCGCAGCAAACCTGCGGACTCAGCGTATTTCCAATGCATAATATTTGTCTGAATTCCACATAAAGCCGCAAACCAAGTTTCATAGAAATATATTCACATACAAGCGATTTTAATTATTCTCCATAAGAATAAAATTGGTAATGAGTATGTAGGTTTGCTGAAACAAGGAACAGAAACAATTGGTTTTTATGCAAATATAAATATAATTTAACTAGGCGAAGCTACATACTAAGTTTCATCGATATTCAATCATAAATAAGCGATATATGACATTCTAGTTATTCTCCATAAGAATAACATGGGGGCTGAGAAAGCAGGTTTGCTGCAACAAGGAACAGAAAAATGGGTTTTTATATAATTATCAATATAACTCAACCAAGTGAAGCTACATACCAAGTTTTATTAATTTATGTTCATAATTAAGGGAGTCAGTACATTTTACTTATTCTCCATAAGAATAACATGGGGGCTGAGTACGGAGGTTTGCTGCTACGGGAATAATCAATCAAAAATCAATTTTTTGTGCAAATATCAATATACCAGTACTACTTGAAGCCACGTACCAAGTTTCATCAACATACATTAATAAATAATCGATATATCAAATTTTATTTATTCTCCATAAGGATAACATTGGACAACGTACTGTGTTTAGCACTTCGAATATCTCTGCAACGGTTGGGCGTAGTATCACAATTTAAACACCAAAATGATTGTTTTGTGGAACTGAACAGATTGGTAAAAGCAAATGTGAAGTTTACATTAAAATAAGCTGAGGAAAAGCCAAAAACCTTTTTCCCATAAGATTAACATGGGAGATTTTATGAGCAGGTTTTTTTGGATTTTCTCCGCAACCACTTAACCTAGGTTAATAATTCAAAATACTAAATTATTTGTTTTTTTAAGCTCTATAACATGGTCAAAACCAAAATTAAGTTTTTTAAAAATTGTTGGGTGAAAAATGCAAAAAAAATGATTTTTGGAAAATTTAAAACCCCTATAAACCCCCCTTCCCATGGTCCCATGGGATTTTTCTGGTTTTCGAACTTAAATTCATGAATGTCATTTTACACATTTGAGCCAAATTTCATCAAAATCGGACGTTTTTTACTCAAGTTATCGTGTTAACGGACACACACACACACACATATATATATATATATATATATATATAGATATATATATAGATATACATATATATAAATTTGAACGAATAGTGTTTTTGGCATCTGGGGACCTCAAAACAAAAAGTTATCATGGTCTCGGGCTTAAGTCTTACCATGAGACCTACGGTAATAGCTTCTTCCCTATAGGGAAAATTCGCTAATAAAGTGAATGTCCATAAGAATAACATTATCTAGTGATTAAATTATCACAAGTAGACTTGGTGAGATCTTGCTGTATTTTAGGCCAAAAGACAAACCTCAGAATTTCATTAGCAAACGTTACCTCAAGATTTAATAAATTATTTAATTATAAACTTTGCCTTTATAATAGACTATAACTTTTATAGACAACGATAAGTAATAAATAACAAATTCTAAGATAAGTAAGAAATTTAAATCACAGCCTTAGAGGTTGTGTCTATTATTCACCATCTTTAATTTAGAGCTTGTGAAGAACTACAACAGTGACATTAATTAACTAACTACTAGAGATCTTTAATTGGATATTTATTCAATTTGAAAATTATTTTTATTGGTTTTTAATTTAATTTTAGTTAATTTCCTAGTATTTTATTATATATTACTCAGAGATTTTTAGAGCTTGTCAGCTCGGTCAACTAATACCTTGAGATTAAAATATATACCTTTGTCTAAACCAAAACTAACTAGGCCACCATTATTATATTTAAATCACCTACTGAAAAATTTATTTAATTGAAATCTAGCAAATTTGTAACATCAGTTTGTGATTCCCTTGAATCAGTTAATCAAAACCGAATACACATGTAAAGTCACAATAAAGTAAATCTGTTCATATAAATAGCTGATTTATTTCATTACTGTAGATAAGCTAAACATAAGGTAAACCAGCTGAATAAATAGGGACAGATAAAGTAATTTAACAGTTTATCAGGTAATCTTATTAGGTTTATCTTATTAGCGTAATTTTCAAATAATCTCAGATTTATTTTGGAAGTTTAATTAAATAATATTATAATAATATTATTAAACCCTCTGGAATCCAAACAAACATCGGTATTTCGTGTTGATTTTATTATTATTTATTATCTTATACTATTCAGATTATGGCGGGATAGTAGATTCTACCAAAAATTATATGTGATTTGCAGGAGGGAATATCTGTTATTTATTTAATTATGAGGATGTATTTAAAGAGATAAATATAAATGCAAAGGTTGTGTATGCATTTGTTTTTAAGGTATCTACAAAACGGATCTACAAATAACATAATCTGTTGAACAAAAGTATGACACGGCGCGGCAGAACACATCGTACAGCCGAAGTTGGTATAGGCTGCTAAATTAAACTCGTTACGTGTTCAGTTATCTCAGGCTGTATCTGTGTATAAACAGAGCATGAGATACGATTTTACTAATTAGCCTTTTTATAAATGTAATATTTTTTTTTTAACCACAAATAAGTATTTTATTTACAATTACTTTATAACACATCGTGAAATTTTACGTAATCCAAATAAGTAACTTAATAAATAGTCCGTAATTTATCCTGTATTTAACTATGGTACAGTAAAAATTAGAAAACCAAATGTGGACTTATTAGTTCCGATACCGTTTAAAAATTAGATAACTTCTTATATCTTATAAAATAAAAAAATGCCATAAAAGAAAAACTAATTTACGCTACTGTTATTTAAAATGTTAAAATCAAATATATGTTTAAACTAATTTGACTATAAATTTAGCATTCACAAATTTATTTATTTTGCAAAATAGAACATTTTAAATTAATTTACTCCGCTAAACAACATCATTTACTGTTACAATTGAATGAAATCATAAATACTGTAACGCTACATAATAGTAATTTTTTACTGACTTTTTAACAACTTTTAAAATGGAAGCTGAGAACGTTAAAACAGTTAATGGTTTATTTTAACTTTACCTATCGCTTTAAGTGGGGCTTTAAGAGCCACTGGGGCAAAGCCCAATGAAGATATATTAGTTTGTATAAGTGATCTAGACATAATAAGCTATCAATAAAAAATTAATGATTAAAATAGGCCCAGTAGATCAGCCCGTTGGACTGGTCAAAGTTTTAATTATTTTGAAATATATATAGTGATATCCACTTACACAAAACCCCGATTTTAGGGAACATATCCCCTAACTTTGCCTGCTGAGTTTCTACCAATTATTTGTTCAATTGGTCTAGTAAATATATGATTAACATGGACATTTTGAAGGTCATTAATAGGAACGAGTCTCATTGGAATTGAAATAAGCCCTTAACTGTTTTTGTGATGGACCTATCTTCTTCCAAATATTTACTCAATAACTCATGTAGTTTGTGCATGATGGGCTTAAAAAACACATAACAAATTCAGCATTATAATCACAATGACTATCTAGATAAATTAAGCTTTAAATACTATGTTGCAAGGTCTTATGTGCTCCCAACCCAATGTTTAGTTGCCGCGCCGTGATTTTATATTGTTTAGTACACCGTTGTGAAGTAGTTAGTAAATTACGTGTTTTTTCCATTCTGTGGTAAAAGATAAACGATCTGACTAAATGCTCATTAGAACAAACATGGTGCATTGTACGGTGAAATGTTGAGTAATCTGTACCCATAAACTCTTCTATGGGGTAGTGACGGACCAATGGGCATAACCCTAATGACCTACGTAATGATTTGCAGAAGCCTAGACGTTTCCTGCCCCACACGAAAATGGGCAACATATTTTATTTAATTAGGTTCAGTATTTTTTTGAGAAGCACTGAACAAATCTATTTCATAAACGAACAGACAGGTGATTAAAATTTAAATATCTCCGCTGGATACAATATTTCACTGCTCAAAGCGATGTAGAAAAAAATGTATTTTATTTATATAGATAAATACATTCCTTATGTGTAACATCTGTTATTGCCTGTCCATAATGTGTGAACAGCTACAATTCAAATCAAATTATTCCCCATGTTATTATTATTGGCAAAAAACTTACTATGAGGTCAGCCCGTGCCCTTGAGATTATAAATATCGAAAATGAAAAACCTTATTGCAAAACTACGAACTGAGACGAATTGTTTTGACACTTCAATCATTAAAATTGGCCAAGAAATAAGGGAGAAGTTGTGTTTACAAAAAACGGCTTAACGTATTATATACATGGATACTGGAAATTTACCGATCATACACATTTGTCATTTGACTTTCGTAATAAGTCGGCAAAGGGCAACGCTAAGCGCAAGCGTCACAAGGCAAAGTGCCTTCAGTTTGACAGATACTATTACCGCGCAGTGTAGAACGATGATCTGTAGAGTAAACGGACCGTTCATTTCAGTTTAAATTTAGTTCACATGAAATGGCTCGTTGTGTCAACGGTCTTATTTTATAAAATTATAAAAATATATCGTTGAAGGTCCGTTGTCGCAACGAGCCTGTAGACGCTTTGGACCGTTTTGTTTATATTAAATGGGTTCATTGGCTCTATGACCCTCTTTAAAAATATAATAATAATATAAGGGGCCGTTGTATCAACGATCTGTAGAGTAAATGGACCTTCTTTTTTAAAATTAAATATAACGGAGGGTCATAGTATCAACGAGCTGTAGTGTAAATGGACCTCATATTAAATTAAATATTATTAAATAGGTCCGTTGTGCCAATGATCTGTAGAGTAAGTGAGCTGTCCCCAATAGGGTTAGCTCTCTCTTGCTCTCTTCTTATACCGCTGCGATATTTTATAAGTATTTGTCAATTGTGCAATAGTGCATTACCTTATATGAAATAAATAAATTATAAATTATATATTAAACTTTCATTGCAGTTCTGATTGAAAACTGATTTAATATTTGATTACATGTTAGGTCCGTGATTTTAAGCATACAAGATACTTTTCCTGAGATTCCCAAACTGTATTCAGTAGAAAAGTAGAATATGGATGAGCAACCCATCAAATTAAACAATATCTTCTTCATAATCTAATAAGCTTCTAAGTTTAAATTGAATAACGAACCAAACTAAGTATGAAACATGATCTATAACATTTTGGTAACTATTTGATTACAGATAAATGCAATCACCATCTCGAACTGGAAATTAGGGCGCTGGAAACATCAAGTTACCCTAAGTAGTACTAGGTTTTGTATGACTGCCAACATTTCTAACTAAAAAATTAAAGCCAGCTCAATCAATCTAGCTTGGATTACTCGGTGGGTTTTGTGTTCATGTAAGTGTATGAGCTCGCTCAGTCGTGCTCGGCGTTGGTTTAGTTTTCTTTGATCTTAAAAACTCTTTTAACTCCAAACATAAACAGTAAACACAAAATAGTCTTTGAGTTAAACGTTCCTTCCCATCTTGTTGATTAGGAAATTTCCTAACAACTTGTACAAATTACTATTCCTACAAATTTGTTGAAAACGGTTCAAATTTGATTATGTGCTGAATAATATATACTTATTAAAATATTGATATATAATTCCGTATAATTCTGAAGCTATCGTAACACCTAAAAGGCTGACATTTGCAAAATTCCCTATTTTAGGTTTTTGACCTTATTTGTCCTTAAAATTACCTTAAAGTGCAAAGAATTAGCTGACTAAAGTCCTTATAGTCAGCTGTAATTATTTATAATGGAATTCAAGCTTCTGCTTTGTTTTTGCAAGGTTTATACTTTCATATTAACAAAGTTCTGAATTTGTAAAAAGAATACACATACACAAAAAATCCAACATTAAGGGATACACGCGACTCGTTTGTTTCTATTGTATAATATTATCCTTGTGTAGCTAGATTTTAGTAGATATTCAGTGTGATTCATATATGCAGAAATGTGGTTAAGTTTGCATAATAACGTCATTGAAACATTTGGAAGTAAATTTAAGATTAGCTGGTCAAAAGTTCATTAATTTTTTTCCAACAATAGTCTCATACTGAAATATTGTTTATTCGATTTCTTACTTTTAATCAATTTACTGTAAATCCGTTCTACAGTATATGAAAATGCATTTATTTCAGTGTTAATATGATTTTATAATTGTTGAAATAAGTGTAAAACGTGAGGGATTTGTTAACAGTGAATTTAAATGTGATATGATACTAATTAAATACATAAACTTTACGCTAGAAACTTCTTACTATCATTGCTTGATGAGTGTTATATCTCACCACTAAACAATGACCAAAATAAACTTGCGTAATCTTTTCCGTAAATAAAGAGATCCAGGTATAGTTTTTGTTATATAAATCTAAGTTAGCCATGTATTTGTTTTAGATATTATTGCATTTGTAAACTTTTTCGAATTTAAAATCTGAAGAGCGTAGGATGAATTATGAATCTAAACGATTTGTTCATTTAGACAATCACTTGCACTGAAGTCCAGTTATATATTACAAATTAATATTGATGGAGCATTTTATTTTCCCCGTCATATTTTATATTTAGGTTGCTAAAAGAAGATTAGTTTCTATAAGAGATTCTAAGATTACTTAGATGACTACATACTTGTAAAGTCCAATAATTTACTTTAATTGTTTCCCTGACCGCTACCGTCACTATGCACTCAGTTGCCTCCGCCTAAACTTTAAATTACTGTAACCAAATTTAGACCCTAATGGGTTGAACTTGATTAATCCAGATAAAAGTATTTGTATTTTTTTCTTAAATATATTTGGTAACTAACTGGTCTAAAAACAGTTTGGTTTGTTTAACAACACTAAAATATTGTGCACATCGAACTCCATCGCTTAAGGTTTTATTTTGTAACACATATTTCTAGATTTATTTGTTAAGTAAATTATCCTATTTTTACTTGTTACCCTATTGATACATGAACAATTTGAGTAATGTTTATTCTTACTCATTACCTAAATGGTGATTAATAATTATTTCTTGATATTTTATTAATATCAATTGTTAGTTTCGTTTACAGACTTCAGTTTTTTGGTGTGGATAACCTATAACCTATAAGCATAAAATAAAAAGGAAGAAAGTCATGCAGATTTTCATAGACTTGACATTAAAATATCAATAACGTAATTTGATGGAAGAAGCAAAGCATCATTGTAAGTTCTAAGTGTTTTGGGCCACTTGGTTATTATCTGCTGTGGGACGCTTAAGCGAAAAAATAAACATTGTCACCCAGAAAAAAATATTATTATTTGTTTATAAATATTCAGATTACACTTCTTATTACTCTAGGGTTTTTTACATTTAATCGAAAAATTTAACAATTCAATTGCGTTATAACCGTACATAACGGGATTATAAACGGATCTCGTTAGCGATATTTTATTTTAACAATAACTGTACGATTTAAGAAACGCGCGTTACACGACCATTGCTACATATTCAACATTGAAATATTTAGAATAAACCGAGATAGATTTCACTTATATATTTTTTTATTTTCTAGATAATAGAAACAGTATTTCGTTTTTTTCCAATAAGCTAGAGACGGTGTTTTTTGTGTCGTAATGCATCTGGATCATGTTATTCAAATATTTACTTTTGAATGAAAAATGAGAAAACAAAATTCACAAAACTAAATTTGGGATCTGAAATTTCATCTCGTTTTCAGGGGAGAAGAATACCTAGAAGATAACAAAATAGTAGCATACCGGTAATATAGGAAAAACTGGAAACAGCTACAACTGAAGTAGAAAGCTAAAACAGTCAAAATAAAAAAGGAGAACAATAAAATCAGAAAACCATTTAATATATAAATTGATAGAGCAATGTAAAACAAACAACCTCAAGTTTCGTAAAGTGTATTATACAAACTTTCATACATTTCGGAATGTATTTAAGCTTCTATTTGGCTATAATAGTAGGTTTTTTCTTCGTACCCAAAGATAAAAAGCTTTCAGCATTAACCTCAAGGTTTTTGACCTTTGTAATTGCATAAAATACTGCAATGCTTCTTCCCTTGAGGAGGAATTTAATTTGCAGCGCCACGGCGTTGTAGACGATCATTTATTCAGGACGGATGGACTTTAGACTGCCAGGTAAAAGAACGCTTTATCACGCAAACTGCTACGGCACAGAGCCTATATAATTTGTTGGCTTATCATTTTTTTTCCAAACAGTTCCAAAATTAAATGAAAATCCCCTTAAAATGTTTATGTTTAGACTATAAATATTTAAAACCTTTATCAAAACTAGTGGACAAAAATCACTATTTTTTCGAATTTAATACAAACACTAATGTATATTTATGAGTATATACATCGTATGAATAAAATCAATAATGACGTCTCACAAAAAATAGTATTTAATTTTTAGATAGTATTTTAAAACGTATTAAATTATTTAAGGATGTTGAATCTTACGTCAGAGTTTTCATTTACATATAATACGACATACCTTTTGGTAAGATTAGTAAAGCCAGTTAAATTATATGATTAAAAAACTCTTTTCATTACTAATTATTGGAGCATTTGGTAAGGGCGAAACAGCTGGCAGCTACCACGTGATCTTAATTCTAAGCTGAATAACATAAATAACAAAGAGATTAGGTTCGTTCAGATTTCTATTTAACTAAGAATCTAAAATTATATTTTTGCTAGTTAATATGAGTTGGCATTAAAATTTTTGTTAAAAATAAGCTCAAAGCTATCCTGATAAGGAAACCTTTTGATTGAATTAAACGTTACCACGTTTGTCTGCTGTACTCCTAATAGTATACTGCAAAAAGATTAGTATTAGCACTAAGGCATCGAGTAACAGTTCTAATACTAATACCAATAACAAACCCTTCCAAATTTTCTCCTTGTATTGATTGACTTATTTACGCCTTTACTTGATCCGAACCACAAGTTAACTTCTATATTCAAGAATATTTTCAAACACTTTTACAAGAAAAATGTTTTATATTATTGATGCTTTCTATTTAACATTAATTCTAAAGGCCACAAGAAAATATAACAGGTTTGCTTGCGGGTCATTATTACAAAGATATTTATTGTGATCATTAATTTAAATTTACCTCATCATAGTAATCGCTACTAATATGAGTGGATTGTCGAGGAAGTGTTCTAAGCCAATTAGCTGACTGCATACTTGTCAACTCCGATAATTTACTTCAATTGTTTCCCTGACCGCAGCTGACACTTTGCACTTAGTTGGAGCGGCTATGTCCTTCCGCAGCGAACTTTTAATTACTTCCACTAATTATGGGTCTTATCGTTAAAGACAGTTTATCTTTAAGCTTGGTTCATGTTAAATAAATACAGCGTTCCTAATATAATTGTTTACGTTTCGTTCTTCAGTTAAATTTTATAAATATTTGTCTACAATGTGTGTTGTATTAAGTCATTTTCAACTAAATATTTATTAAAATGTATATAATTTGTCTGACGTAAGGTCAGATACTTTTTGCCTCAGCCTTATTAAAGTTTAGAAGAGCTTTCTTAATATTACTATGAAATTGCCTATTATTTTGTCTTAATGTATTAAATAAATGAATCATTATCATGCTTACCTTGGTTAGGAATTAGTAGAGATTATTTTATACCTAACATGGATATTTAAATAATGTAGACAAAAAAACACATTCTCGAGATAGATATAACAATAAAAATTACACACGTTTTAACTAAACTTTCTTCGAATTCGGTAGAAGAGGATCTCAAGTGTGAGTAAATGTAAAAGAGTATAACAATTGGAATTTAGGTTTACATACCTTCAGTCAACAGTTAAACTTCCAGTAGATAATGCCTGCATGTTCAGAACTCTTGTTCAATCATCAGGGGCTTAACAAATTGTCGTTCTTCTATTGTAGAAACATATTTTGTCAAAAATTAAAAATTGAAATAAATATTAAAGCAAAACACATACACATATGCACATTTAAACGAGACGATAGAAATGGAACAGCCAGGACCTCCCGCAGCGCCGTCCTCGCACAGTAAAAATGTTTGGTGGGGAACTGGCGCTGTACCCCACCCCGCAGCCGCGAGTACTACACCAGGAAGCCACGCCCTCGTTCCCACTCCATACATAACAACAGCAGTTCTGCCAACTTCCAGTATCCAACCTAAAATTATGGGACCCTCAGAAACAATCGTGTTGTGTACGGCAATAATAACCCTGCCGCTGCAGCGCGCTGTTTACGTGTTTAGCCTAAACGTTTCCTCCTCCACACGAAAATGTTTTATTTCATTCAGTAAAGTTGTTTTTTGTGAAACGCGGAACAAATCTGGCTTATAAACAGACAGACAGATAAACAAATTCTAACACATATTTAAATATCTCCGCTGCATAGAACATTTCACTGATAAAATTAGAAACAACATTTATTTTATTTATTTAGATAAAGAACAAAATCGCTTTAGCGTATTAATATGTAAGATGCTGGAAATGACAGGATTCGAGGTTTGAAATTGTAGTATTTTAGGAATATACGACAATTCTGATGTTTGTGTCAGTTGGTAGAACTGCTGTTGTTATGTATGGAGTGGGGACGAGGGCGTTGCTCCCTGGTTAGTACTCGTGGCTGCGGGGTGGGGGGTCAGCGCCAGTTCCCCGCCAAACATTTTTACCATGCGAGGACGGCGCTGCGGGAGTTCCTGACTGTTATAATTCTGTGCTCCCATTCAAGCGTGAAATACTTTTTGAACCTATATTTAAATTGTCATATAACAGTTCTAGAGGCATTCAATAGTTAATAAAAGAGGATAACTAAAAATAAACTGATATGACTTTAAAATTAGGAATAGTTATTTCATCTCTGTGGGAGTGCCTCTTTAAAAGAAAATTTTGTCAAAATCAAATTTGTGTCCCTCTGCTATCGTATATAGATCGGGGGCAGATACATGGAGCCACTAAATACAACACAGTCGTGACACAGTCAGTTGTAAACATGTCACAGCGCATAAGCAGCTGCGAATCTTGATCCTGGGATCACGCACTCTTCCTGCTTCGCCTTTTGAGTTGCGGAATATTCAGGTTTCTCTGTAATCTAGTTATGAAGTCAATATTCAGATAGTCTTTACTATCTCTTAGTTTTTATGATTCAACATTTATTTTTCCCTTGATATTATGTATACCAAGACGTTAGCAACCTTCTCAAAGTTTACTGTTTATTAGCTAATCATGACACTCTCAGTACAATTTCACAATTAGTTACTGAAATAAGTATATAAACTATTGATTTATTTTTCATCATGTTTCATAATCCTTCTCATTTTATCTTCTATTTTTATATAAGTGTTTTTAAGCGTGTCAATTGCATAAAACCTTGTAAAAGTTGGTGAAAAATTACATAAGCAAAAGCTCATTAATAATACAACATCAATTAATCATCACAGCAAAAGAAAATAATAAGTTATTGATATTAAATAAGTTACTTAGAAATACTATCAATAGTATTATGATCTACGTAAATTAAACAAGAAAAAGGTGAAAAATTAAATAACACTTAAATATTCAATATAGCAATTAGTTATATACATTAATATAAATATAACATACTCGTAGGTAAATTCAATAACGACTAGATTCGATGTATAATATTTAAGTGAGAGCCATAAGTGTGGATGCAGGGTTGCAGGAAAAATAAAATAAAACCCGTTAATTTTATCAAACACTTAAAATATTTAATCGGCAAAAATATTAAAAAATAAATCTACAACAAAGTAATGTAATACATGTTTTCCCACACCCTTTCGTTTTGAAATAGAATTGCTAGCACTAAAAACTTAACAACTAAATATAATCCCTTTAAATTAAATTTCAGGTTGGCCTTAATCTGCTAATTAAAAATCAATTAAATAAAAAAAGTTAAATTGCACCCGATTATAGTTACCTAAACAAGTTCTAGTCTCGCGTATTTTTACAATCACACAGAATGTAGAAAGTATAACACAACGTTTCTAGAGTTAATTTGGTTAAATTAGATTCTGAGATAAATTGAAACTAAATATTTGAATGTTAAATTACTAGTAGAACAAATAATAAAACCTCAGTATTTTCTTTTTTTATCCTGTGCACAATTTTAAGTCATGGTTTTTTTTATCTAGGGCTCTAAAGTTTTTTCCTCCAGAACCCAAATTAAAAGTGTCCTGTGTTTATCAAGCTAAACACATTCTGAAGAGGTTTTTAATTAGACGTTTTAACGTTAATTTGAAGCAACCTATTGCTCTGCGCAATCTTTACCTTGTTAGCTGAAGAATTTCTCACCGCAATTACTTTTAGTAATAAGTACGATATTTAAGGAAAAGCAATTTAGACAGCGTGTACGTTGTAAAACGAGCATTATATTTAAACAATATGTCCTATTTAAATTTGTATAAGGCAAAGGATTCCGAAGTTCTTAAACAGTCCAGAAGCTCTTAAGGAGCTCAAGGCCGCTGTGTCCTTGTTTTATTCCGCCCAAGTGCCTCTAGCATCGATGAGTGACGAGTCTCTAGTCTACTTGTTATTTTAGAAATTATTACCATCACTATTTAGGGAAAAAGTCATAACATGTTTCACGACGTATCAGGCTCTGAAACCGGAATAGGTAATAATAATACATATATTGTAAAAAAATTGTGGTACAATACAGGCAAGCTGCAAAAAAGTAAAAAAGATAACCGTAAAAGCAGCCAAAATGAAAAAGTCGGTCTCGCTGATTTTTCACACTGAGTAGTTCTTGTATCATGCGTTTTCATGAATGTCTGGCTTGTGTTCGGTTTGGTTTTATTTTTATTTTGACTGCTTTTACAGCTTTCTGTATCAGGTTCCTTTTCTTAACTTTGCCTGGATTGTGCAACTATTTTGGTTGTTCCATGTATTCTTCTCACCTGATGACGGGATCAGAGTCCAGGTCCCGAAACGTCGTGATTGTTTTTTACCGACCATGAAAATGTCCGTAATAATTTCTTAAATAACACAAACCCTGCATCATGAACAATGAATATCAAACAAATTAAAGTTTCCTAAACAATTATTTGTATTAGAGTTAACGCTTCATCAGTGTAACGAGAAGCGCTCTCGTTTTCAAAAGCCATACAATTATTTCTAGCTGCTGTGGATTTAACAATATATTTTATTTTGCCCAAGCATAGTTGTGGACTCGATATATTAAAATGTCTACCTTCAATACATTGTTTAAGAAATTGAATCTGGCTTTGGGGACAAAGTGTCAAATACCGGGTGATCAAAAAGTCTGAAAACCCCTTAATATTTATTTTATTGATAAACGCAGAACGAAGAAACTCTAGGATTACGTCCTCACTGTAGTTACTGACTTTTTGGCCATTTTTACTTTTTTCACTTTGGGGGGCCGACCTGTGGAGGAAGTCCAAAATATCTTAAATGTAAGCATAGGTCGAACTATACCTCATTTTAAAGCTCTTTGTTAGAGGAACACATTGCCACAATCCCGACTGAAAAAGATTCCCGATTCGTTTGGAAATGGCAGCCTCTCAAAGTTTGTTTGATTTTAATGCTAATGCAATGGCAAATAACGTTATTGGCAGAACTAATTACTTGCTAATTCAGATTATTGGTAGCCAGGACATAACAATTTTTTGTTTAAATAAAAATATCAGAACTAAATAATCTGATAGTTTTATTTAAAAAAATAAGCTTACATTTAAGATGTTTTAGACTTCCTCCACAGGACGTCCCCCCAAAGCGAAAAAAAAGTTAAAATGCCCAAAAAGTCAATAACTACAGTGAGGACGTAATCCTAGGGTTTCATTGTTCTGCGTTTATTAATAAAATAAATATTAAGGGGTTTCCAGACTTTTTGAACACCCGGTATAATTGTTTTGATATTTCTCACGGGTATTAATATTACTTTAGTAATAAGCATATTAAAAAGTAATATACTATTACTTTTTAATATGCTTATTACTTAAAAAGTAATATACTATTACTTTTTAATATGCTTAATTTAAAAATAATTTTAACTATAATAGCAAAGGCAATATCTTAGAAAAATACACGATTAGGCTTTATGATAAATGTTGATGTGCTGCTAAGTTTGAAAAGGTTTCGTTTAATCCCCAAAGAAACGTTTTAAACTATAGTATTCGGTTACAGTGAAGTCTCTTGTGCACTCAACACTTTAATAACAAAGCTGACACTCTCTCTAAACATTCTTTGAAATCAAAGGGCCGTAAAATGAACACATAGTAATTACAAAAACTCAGCAACAGAAGGAAGCTGTAATTAAACACACTCTTCTGGTGCACCGTATAATTTGTTTTACAAGAAACAAGTTTGAGCCTAACATACATACCAGTTCAAAATCAGTATTACAAAAGCCACTCTCAGAAAATTAAATCAAATTATTTACATTGCCAAAGTACATTTTCATCAGAGCGACAAATCTATGTCGTTCCCAGGTACCGCAACTTGTGATATTTGGAGGGAATAGTAGTAGGGAATAGTTTTATATTTTAAGAGTTAGGAAACAATTTTAATCAGCCGTTTTATATTTAAGTAGATTTTAGGTTGAAATAAACATTTTAATTTTACTGAAGCATTGATTTATAAGTTAATATAATAAAAAGTGTATTTAACAGGTAACGATAAATACTTCAGTTATAATCTTCCTATTTAAATATCTGTGACGAAAACGTCAAATCTCGTTGCTTCATCAAATTTATATTACACTACGAAAACTGTACATAAAAAAATAAATTCCTTTTAGATCGATGCTAAAAAGAATACAAACAACTTTATTATTGCGTGCTGTTATACGTACATTCCGTAAAAAGAATATATGCAAGTTATTGCTGCAAGAACTAGACATTATAAATGGCTAGATCACAAAGCATTTTTCAATGAGATTGATGTTACCATTAAAGATAGGGATTTTTTCTCAGAACGAAATACTCTTACTTTAACAGTAAAATTAAATTCCAAGAAGGAAGGGAAGATGCATAGCAGTAGTAACATAGAGAAACACTGATAAAGTTGTTTTTCTTTCTGTAAGGTCCGGACCTTTAGGGAGTGATTATTTATATAAATATGTATTGTAGATCGGAAAGCTTTAATAGAGTAATAATTTAGGGAATTAAACATTTTTCATATGCAATGCATAGTACTTCGTTGTTTGTTTAAATATTAAAATAGTAAGTAAATTTAATAAATGTGTGCCTAAGCGTATTAGTTATCAAGAAAATCTCATAGTTTCACATAATATATTACAATAATAAATGGTTCTAGTAGTTTAACACCAACTAAAGGTCATTCAAATTTTAGATATGCCTGATACTTTTAGAACATACAGAGTAAATGTAAAACAATTTAACAATTCAACAATCAAACAATCTTACATAAATCCCACCTCACTAAAATCCCATCATTATGAAAAACACATTTTAAAATTCAGTAGAAAATATTAAAGATGAATTTTTCAGTACTTATACTATCTACATTTAAAAATCTTCGATTCAAGTCAAAAAATAGTAGGCCACATTCGATTAGACGCTTTCTGTTCGATTTTAGGGCTATAACATGAAGATGAAAAATACAATTTAGTTTTACATACTTAAACTTAGATAATGTGCGGTCATTAGATTGATTACATATGAAAAAAACTATTTCCTTCAAAGCGTAAAGTTCTTGTAACTTTGATAAACCCTACCATCTTTCAAATTGGGAATGGTGGATTTTATAATATAGAGGTTGGTCACTTTTTAAAGTAGTATAAACCAAACTATTGTTTTATGGGCGTCAACTATGTTTGAAGTTCGAGAAAATTTAATCTAATATAAATACAGCCGCACATGTAACTCACTCATTCACTCATTCTATTGTAATATATTATAGAAAACCAACAGATTTCCTTAACACCTAGGCATTATTACTTATTTATTATCATATATATGGAATTAACTTGGCCATAATTATATATATTATTATTATATTTATTATATATATATATATATATATATATATATATATATATTTTTTCTTAAAGCATTACTAACAAGTACCATTTTTGTTTAAACATTTTTATTTGGACCGACTAGTTTCAACCATAATGGCTACATAATGACTACCTTCAGAGTCACATAACCTCAAAAAAGTTGGTACTTGTTAGTAATGCTTTTAAAATAGTATTAGTAGCCCTAATATACAAGTAAAGTAAGATATATATATATATATATATATATATCTCGTTTAAAAAAACACTGAGGTACTCTATGACAAAATTAATATTTAAAATTAAATGTTTCAATTATTGCTGTCTGATTTACGAACCATGCTTTCTTATGAATACTCCCATAAGATTTGGATGCTAGGGAAGGTAAAACAATTTGATCAGTGTTTTTTCTATGTTAGTACAGAAGTGAATCTTCACTTTCTTCTTGGAGTTAAAAAAGTTAGTTTCGGAAGTTCAAATCGTGCAGTTTCCAAGACCAAGACTAAAAGTGCGATGTATTTTCCAGGCTAAAACCGTACCGAATACCTTTTTAATTAGATTGTTTAACCTCAATTACCTACGAGTAGACGCCGTGAATTATCCACCTGGCGCTGGCGCCGCGACGCGCTGCGGGCAGCACTTCTGACTCTTGGCAACGATTTAATTGGCTTTAATACAGTTTTATTTAATGGTTTTAAGATTAAGCTTCGTTGGATTAATGGTGGGTAACCCAATTAATGGTGGGTAACCCAAATATAGTTTAAGTGTTAATAATAGTATTACGTGTGCGTGTGCAGAATAATATTATGATATAATGGTCAAACTGCAAAATAAACATAATATCCATAATCTTTGTTTTAAATAAAATATAGTTAGTTATATTATCCTTAAACTAAGTATACCACTGTATTTTTAGGGCCGGAAAGTGCATATATTCAGTCTTAACGTTTAATTATTCTTTTGGTTAATTTAATCATTCAAAAAATAATTTATAAAAGACCACTTTCGACTATTTGTTCCGTTATTAAGTAAATTAACTACGCAGTTCTAGAATAGGAACTTTATTTTATTTGATTAATCAAGTTATAGCAAAATGATAAAGGGGGTAAAGGGTAAGGGGGTTAAGGGTAAAGGGGGAAAAGGCTAAGGGGGTTAAGGGTAAAGGATAAGGGGGTAAAGGGTAAGGGGGTAAGGATAAAGGGGGTAAAGGGTAAGGTGGTTAAGGGTAAAGGGGATGACGGGTAAGGGGTTAAATGGTAAGGGGGTTAAGAGTAAGTTGGTTAAGGGTAAAGGGGGTAAAGGGTAAGGGGGTTATGGGTAAGGGGGTTAAGGGTAAGGGGTTAAGGGTAAGGGGGTTAAGGGTAAGGGGGTTAAGGGTAAGGGGGTTAAGGGTAAGGGGGTTAAGGGTAAGGGGGTTAAGGGTAAGGGGGTTAAGAGTAAAGGGGGTAAAGGGTAAGGGAGTTAAGGGTAGGGGGGTTAAGGGTAAAGGGTTTAAAGGGTAAGGGGGTTAAGTGATGATTATCCCTTTATCCACTAAACTATATAATAATTAAAGAAACAATAATATTACCATAGATAGCACTACCGATCACTTCAAGGCCTTATGTAGCATTAATTAGGGCCAAAAACTGGACCCCAGACTTTCATAACTGATATAATCCACTTTTAAAACATTTAAAACAGCAGATAATTAAATATTTGACCAGCTGCCATTCTTGACTCAGAGGACCGGTTGAGGTTGGGTTTGTGGCATTGTGCTGTTGAGTTTGGCCTATACCTTTATTAAATATTGTCTTCTTACTCCTTGTGACCGTTGGAATAACCAAAAATCTTAACAAATGTCTTTATTTGCGAAGCTTACTAGTATTTAAATCAGGCGATTTTTTAACACTAACAAACAATTTATACGAACTTGTAATTGACCACAATCGGACTTACACTAACGCCAATTAAAAACTGGATTAGCTGTATTTATTTAAATAAGTTGCAGCTTTGGCAGTCAAATGCATGGTGAGAATTGTTACTTGAGGTAATTTTTCTAATTTCTCATAAACTTTATTTTATACGTCCCTAATTTACAGATATAGCTTTTAAAGCCAGTTAACGGGCGTTAATGCTTATCCTTGAAGTTATCAAATATATGATGTAACACGAATATTTTTCGTAACCAACGATGAATAAAGATCGTGAGAAAAAACAGACGTTTTACAGTTTCAGCATTAAGCGCTTTGCCAAAGTCAGCTGGGCAACTGCTGAATGCTTCTCAATGATTTGAAAAGTTAAATTTACAAGTATTATACTTATATAACCAACACAACAATGATTACATCGAAAGCGCTTCATTTCTAGAGACAAAGCTAGGAGTTTTAAGCCAACAGTCAATAGTCAAATTTCTTTGTTCATGATTGTACATTGTATCCATTGAATACTGTCGAAAGCATGGTTAATATAAATAAAAATAGCATCCAGTCTAAAGTTTCTAATTTACATTATGGGTGTTTTTAAACTCAGTAACAGATTAGAATGCCAACATCAATTTTGCATTTGGGAAAAATACCACGTTGTAATTTCGGCAAAAGTGAGTGTCTACAAGTGGGTATTATTAAATTGCTCACACTCCGAAGAACGAGTTCACTTCGGCAGTTGTGTAAGTACGTTAGACTACATCGTGACGTGGCTACTTTGCTATAATCACAACGCGAGATGGGTGAGAATTTCGGCTTCATTTGGTACTTCAGGGTTACATCACAGTACTTTAAAGACAAATTAACCTTGGTATTAGTTAAACATAAAACCCTGTATCGTATAATAAATAAGTTACCAATTAAATATATACTTTGTCGACTAAACGTTTTACATCAAACCTTCCCTCCATCAAAAATTAAAAAAATTTGATGAAATACAAAAATCACACCCAAAAATTAAAATACTTTGAGTTACTACAAATAAATAAATACAATGCTTTGAGATACGAAAAAGTTAACATGTTTGTTGCAGCTCCAAAATGTCCGCTGTTGGTAAACTTTTATTTGTAATTTTAGTTCTGTTTTGATAATAAAAAGCTAAACCTTTCGCCCAAGAAGAAAATTAAAGGCAGGCGTGCTTACAGTGCGTTCACACGGAAGAGGTTTTTAATTAGACAGTTTAACGTTAATTAGCAACAAGTAGAAGCACGGCGTAGTTTCCAGATTCTTGGTCAAGGCCTTGCTCTGAATCAACACAATTTGCTGTAATTATTCAAACCGTTTAGGCCGTAACGTAATTTAAGCTTAACTAGGAATACGCTCTCACATCAAATTTCGTAATTCACATTACAGCTTTCAAATGTTTATACACTTAATGGCCGCTATTTGTATCCTAGTGTTCAAAACGTAGTTCAATAGCACAATGTTCAATAACGAGATTTTTTTTATGAAGGATATTTAAGGCACACTGCAATCATAGATTTTTAGAGTTGTTTCTTGACAATACCAACTCACTGGAAACCGCCAACGTTGATGTGGGCGATATACTAGTATAGAAGCTGAATATAAAATTAAATCTTCAAATAACACATCTAATATGTTTTTTAAAACTAAAATGTTTGCATTATGTTTTATATCTGGTATTTTTGTCACAATATTTACTTACGTAAACCGCCTTTAGATGCCAATTGTAGCTTTTTTTCACGCTGAACATGTTTCGGACAAATTACCGTCCATCTTCACCAGCGGTAGAAGAACTTTAAAAAGTCCATTTTTCCATGGTTGTCGATTTACAAACACACACACACACACACACACACACACACACACACACACACACACACACACACACACACACACACACACACACACACACACACACACACACACACACACACACATACACACTCACGCACGCACGCACGCACGCACGCACGCACGCACACACACACACACACACACACACACACACACACACACACACACTCACTCACACACTCACACACTCACACACACACACACACACACACACACACACACACACACACACACACACACACACACACACACACACTCACACACACACACACACACACACATACACACTCACGCACGCACGCACGCACGCACGCACGCACGCACGCACGCACGCACGCACGCGCACACACACACACACACACACACACACACACACACACACACACACACACACACGACAAAGTACATTGTTGTCTAAAGGCGGTTTACATAAGTAAACATTTTGAAAAATACCAGATTATCTCAAGTGTCAAGGCTATTTATGTATTGATTGTTTTATATCTGTTGTAGAAGGTCTGAGAAATCGCGTGTCTTACATTATTTAGTGGTTTTATATCAAATATAATACTATCCTAATGAGAAGCACTACGTTGAAAAATTAACACCGACCGATATTTAAAACCTAAACAAAAACTCGAGTAGTTGTGTCCGCTATTCATTCGAGGATCGGATCGTCTAAAATTATATCACGAATTCCTGAGAAGATTAACAACTCAACTAAAAATCGAATACACAAGCCATTATTTTTACCTGTTTCAATCAATTTTTAAAACTGTAAATTGTAAAACACTTTATAGTATTGTAAAAATCGTAATCAGTAAAAAACAATTCAGTTTCGCAACTGGGCAAGTCAATAATAAACATCAAAATAATTCTAAGCTAATTAATATGTTGTTATTTACATTAGGTTAATTACAAATGTGGCAAAAGCTTTTAAAGTATTGCGTATGGCTTTGTGACTTTTAAAGTGATTAAGAGAGAAAATTACATCCAGGAAGCCATTACACCCTCCCTGAGTCCAGAGGGACCGCGACCCTAACAATCGAGTTTTGTGGTTTTACCCTGTTAAATCCCTAAACTATTTAGTACAGGAAAACTTTGGTTTTATCAAAAATAAGCAAAGCGAGTTTAAGTTAATACTAGAACTTCTTAATTTATTCTATAACATACATAACATTTGTTTGCTTATTAAATTGTTCTGCGCAGAAGTGTGAACTTATGTGTTGTTTTGTTGAAGTTCATAGATTGAAGTGAAAAAAGAGTCAAATTACCAAATATATGTTATAAGAGAAAAGTCATAATAACATTCCTAAAACAGAAAATGATGGGGTTTCAGACGTCAACATGGTCGCAGAGCCTAAGCCTCACCAAACCGGCAGAAAGAGACAAAACGTAGCCAAAACTGGAAATGACTGGTGAGTAATTTGATTCTGATGCTTTACCGGGAAATTATATTTCATTGTTCGAATAACATAAGATAGTTTTATTGTTTAGGATTATTTATTGTCAAAAGATTGTGTATCTTTTTACCATTTGTTATATTTAAGGATTCAAGAAAAAAGAAGATTGTGTATCTTTTTAACATTTGTTATATTTGAGGATTCAAGAAAAAAGAAGATTTTGTATCTTTTTATCATTTGTTATATTTAAGGATTCAAGAAAAAAGAAGATTGTGTATCTTTTTACCATTTGTTATATTTAAGGATTCAAGAAAAAAGAAGATTGTGTATCTTTTTACCTATTGTTATATTTAAGGATTCAAGAAAAAAGAAGATTGTGTATCTTTTTACCATTTATTATATTTAAGGATTCAAGAAAAAAGAAAGCTATTTATAAAAAATGTAATAAAATAACCTAGTTTGATATTATTAGTTGGGAAATTTTCTTTTTGTCTCTATGTTTAGTTATGCTAAGTTTTCTTTTCAGCGTATTTTTATTTAATTTAAAAATCAATAGTTATAAAATTGATCGAAAGTTACCATGAAACTTGATTTCAAATTGAATAAATAGGGATTTTTAGCTCATAATATACTCAAATATTTACTGATAATGCGGAAGAAGTTATAAAACAATGAAACCTGAACTGGATAGAGGCAGTAACGGTTAAAAATGAAGCAGAAGAGAAACAGTAGCGGGAACTCTTGGGAAATTACCGGCAATTGAAGCTGAGACTTGGGCTATCAACTAGTTATGAATCCGCCCAATCGAGCTGCAACCTCGCGAATCGCTCTACTTACTTTAAACAAGATTAAATCTCACCTTTATCTTATTTAGGCACTGTGACTTTATCAATGGGCTGGTAAAGATTGTTTGAGATTCAATATTTAACTGGACTTATTAGCTAGCGAAAAAGGATTTAAAGCTTATGCACACTCTATTGAGAGGCGTAGTTTGAGTCACAGCGTATCTTGAGTTTGAACGGCTTCTCATCTCACGTAGGCAAATTTAGGAATGGATTCCCAAAAGGCAACCTTGCCTGTTAAAAAAAATTCCATAAACAAAATAAAAAAACGTTAATAAAATATAGGAAAGAAGCTATAACCGTTGACTACATTTGAGCTGATGCTAAAATGAATAAATATGTTTATACTAGCAAAACCATCTGCTTGAATTTGAGCAAATACGGTTCTGTTCATTTAAATCGTGATGCTATTCTATAAGTTGGCTTAAAACAGCTAATCTTGCTTCTGCACTGTATTTTGTTACCTTCAACAGCCGTCAAATGATCAATTTCAATAATTACTCTTCTACCATAAGATTAACATTGCAACTTTGAAAGTCTGTGGGGCGTAGCCCTGATCGATGTAAATTTTAATGATTTTCTGCTAACCTACGTACTAAGACTTTACATAGATGCTTCAATCATAAACATCGCTCTAGTGGTTCCTGAGATCTCAGCGTGACACAAAATCTACTTTTGCACTAAATATTAGGATTAGATGCCCCAACACCAATTTATTTTTGTGATTTTGCCTCTAATAGCTAAAATTAAAAAATCAAAAAATCTAGATATGCAGTCTTATTTATTTGAAAATATTTTTGAGATTTTAAAATTATTAATTAGGAACATTTTCTGCTTAACATACGAAAATACCAAGTATTTGTATGTGTTTATAAAACCATAAATTCCTATTTAGCCTACTAACTCAACCTACATATAAATTATTACTTTGAATGCCATGATCGCCCACAACTTAGCTGCTGTATTTAGATGAGCGTATTCCGATGAACGTGAGCCAATCTGGAGAGCAACTGATCCAATTACAAGTTTGACCGTCGCTTGACGACTTGATAATGTGATGAGACCACGCGGCTCCGATGATGGGCTTAGGCAACTAGCTTATCAAAATAGATTTACATTATCAGTATTGAGTTTTGGAATTAGAGTATACAAAATATGTTTGTCCTTTAAACTATGACTTCTAAAAATATTAGAAATTAGCAAACTATAGTTCTTTTAGTAATTAGCGAAAATGTAAGAGATATTGTGTAAATTGTATTTGAATATACCCACTAACAAAGGATTCTAAAGCGTTTTTACACTGAGATCGATTTTTTAATTTTGTAACATTCAAAACGTTAGAATTTGAAAAGATTCACTACTAAAGTATTATATATTTTTTATTTATTTTAAATCAGAATTGGTTAAAATGTTGACACTTTAATATCTATGTAATGTGATTATTGATGTTTATAACTTCTTATTTTGTTCAACAAATATCTGTTGTATAGAATAAAAATCAAAAATCTTTACACTTAAACAGATATGTTATTATTTTAAATATGCAAGGCATGTTTTATGTTGATTTTATGTACTTGTTAAATGTAACTATCAACCAAACTGAAGTCACAACTTCTAAATTCGCTTTATTTTAAATCTCCCTTGTCGTATAACATCTAGGAAAAAGATACTAGATTTAATTAAAAACCAATTATTTTAAAAATAAAAATCTCAGAGGTAAATGTAATAATACATACTAACTTATCCAAACACCTTATCCATGAATTACAATACTTGTGCATTAGGCTGATCATGCAGATGGTCACGAGGACAAACCTAATTGAAGTTGACCGAACTTGTTATTGGATCAATTTATGTCTCTGGATTGCTCTAGAGGCAATTTTAAAACGCAAATATAAAAATACATTCTGTTGCTATTACAAAAAATAAGAAATTATTGTCCAAAGATTACCAACGCAGACGATTGAAACAGTAAACAAAAAGGCAGAGGCTACGTACACGTCCGACGTGAGCCGCTACTGTTCACGTCCGTTCCAAATTATGCACCGTACGTTACTTTTCCTGTGATTTTTAAAACAAATTAAGAGCCAGAAAATCTCCTAACCTAACCTAACCTAACGTAACGTAACGTAACCTAACCTAACCTAACCTAAGCGGTAGCGAAGTGAAATTGCCCTTACATTGGACGTGTACGTAGTCACTTCGAAACAAAACCAAGCCAACACAATCCAAGAGTGGACTTGCTGTATATGATTAAATTTAGATAAAGATTGCAACAATCGTTATAGTTCTGAGGTCTGCTAATTAGCCTATCCTTATGGATTGATAAGGATACGCTGACCACACTTCATGACTCTTTGATTCATATTCTCCCAGATAAAGTAGTAGGTACCTGATATTATGATATTTATGTACCTGTATGTACCTAGTATGTACCAGTACCTGATATTATATTTATGCAATAAAAACTAGATACGTGATACGTGAATATGACTACGAAAAATACACTGCTTAATACATCAATTATTATTTAAACATAATTATTTATAAATTTCCAACCTTAATTAAGTTTATAATAAAGTACACTGATATAATTAATAAATAGCAAAAGAATTAAAAATAACACCAGAAGTACATCAATTTTTCCTGGTGAAGATTTCTCTTCTTGATACAGTTGAAGTGAAACATTTGTAGCAAAGTGTTCCAAACAAGAGCCACGTCGCGAGATATTTTTAATTAAAGTTTGATAAAACCTATGCATAACAATGACAAAAACGTCATTCCCACGAAACAAACGACTTGAGTTGTAAATGTTTTGTTGAACAGTTGGCCTCATTAGTAATGCAGATCACGGCGAGAAAAGACAGCTCATTGCCAGGCTGACTTGCTTCCGTAAGTTGCACAGTTCTAGAAAACCGGCGCTCTAAGATAAAAGCTCAGCTTGGTATCAGGCGAGGAATTCGTGTTTGTTTCTCAGTGTTTCTCAGTACTCTGAAACAAAATTATTAGTGAATTTCATATGGAAAAGTGAACTATTAGCATGACCCGCAAGGTGAAACTTAAGCCCGGGACCACCATCGAAGTTCCTAACGTGACCCCCTGATCACGTTTTGGGGGGTCGCTAAAAACTTCATATATATAAAGTTACTTAAAATATATGTGTGTTCGCACTCTAGTGGTCGCAATTTTTGTCCAATTTAATTGAAAGTTGGTAGGAAATTTTCCTTCTGTTGGTTGGACAAGTTCGTTGGGGAAAACAATCGGACAAGTCTAGGGATTTTGCCCATTTTGGGGATTTTAATTTTTCAAATTTTGAGTTTTTGGGTCCAAAAAGGGTCATAAAAGCCCCGGGTGTAACAGTATTGTATATTGAAATATGTTACGGAAAATGCCAAAACTTTTAAGCCCTCCCTCATAATTCTAGCACAAGTATTTACCGAGTTATTAAAGAAAATGTTAACTGTCTTAACACAGTACGTTGTCTTATTGAGATTTTACACTGGAAAAAGCTTTTTTTATATCTCGATGTAGTTTTATCACCCACAATACCCCTTAGCCAATTTAAATACAACCAGGAGCATCAGTACAGCCAAAAAATAACATTTTTCAATTTTCTAAAAAAATGTTATCAGTGTTGTTCTAACCCTTTATTAGTTTTTTTAAAACGTTTTAATTCGGAAATTCACTTAGTTCTGGTGCATTGAACTGTCCCACACGTCAGCGTGCTGCATAATATCTCGTTTTATCTTTGAACTTAATATTTTATCTTGGGGTTTATGTAGCAATTAACCTCAAAACTCATACTGAAACTTAAGGTCTTTTCCCATATGTTTGTTGGTATGATAATGAGAATTTTAAAAAATCCTTTAAATTTTCGTTGTTTATATGGAAAAAGGGGAGATCTATGGGCGATTTTAATTTTATAATAGTGTTTTTATCATACTTCACAAAAAGCAGCTGTTTTCGGGTCTTTAATTAATCCATAAAATCGCATTTTCTGATACCTTAAAATAGCGCACCGGAAAATCAGATTTTTTCAGTGCTTTAACCTCAAAGATTGTTATTGTTCCTTTTTACATTTGTGTATTTAAATGGTAACAAACAGGTGGGCAAAAAGCAAGAAAATTTTGTTTGTAAATAAAATAAATGTAAGTATATATACAATTTTGAATGAACCCCCAAAACGTGTTCAGGGGGTCACATTAGGAACTTCTATGGTGGTCCCGGGCTTAAGTTTCACCGTGCGGGTCATGCTAATAGTTCACTTTCCATAGGAAATTCACTAAAAACCGTAATAAAATAATTAAGTTTTTTTATTATGACTATCTAATAGTATAAAGACATGATGAATCCAAAGACAACAGCTAAGATAGTGGCTGGGTAATAGGTTTTAGGTGGAAGGTTATATTTGGAGAAGAATTACTCTACGGAATAATTTGATTGATCAATAACTTGATTCCAACATTCTTACAATTAGGCTGGCAGAGTAAGGTAGTGAAGATTATCAACTGCTCTCAATGACTTTGAATTAGCTTTCTCTTGCACACCATCGCCTCGGCCGAGAGGTTTGCTCGCATTGAATCGTGGTTAATTGAGTTGCGGAATAACTTCTTCACCATATTTCCCAAGAGCTTCTTTTACTTTTGGACCCCTTTCTTATGCATTGGATGATCCTTTTAATCTTTTATAAATTTAAATGCTCTAGTAATTTTCTAATGTTAATTTAGAATACAAAAATAATTTTGTTTATAAAGTTATAATCTAGTATATGATGTCAGATTTATATTTTACAACAAGTGTTAAAATAAGTTTCCATAATTTAACCATCATCAATATTATGTAAGACTGTTAGTTATTTAACCATTCTTTCAAAGTCGTAATTTATTGATGCTGATGAAATCAGTAAATATCTTCTAGTAAGTGGTTGAATCCTTTAAATAGCATATGAGGTTTATAGGTATCCTACCAAGGCCCCACTAAAAAAAAAACTCAAAAATAATTAGCACTTCTCGCTTTGACTCAGCTCGATTAAAAAACCCACTACTCGCACACCCTCAAGTTTTATCAAATATCTTGTACCTAGTATTGTAAATATATAACACCTTTATCCTGTAAACTGACAGGGTCCCCACCTTTTTTGTTGTTGGGGGCCTTGATCCTACGCATTTTAGGCTATGTCTTAAGGGTCCGTTCAACCATGCCACTGTGTACATAATAATGGCTTTTGTCGCCCTTATTTTAAAAATTCTTATACACTGATTAAATTTGTAATAATTACGCTTATTATTATGTCCTATATATAACTAAAGAAATTTATACAAAACTAACATAATAAACACAAATTTTATTCTTGTTTGATTAGTTGGCATTCACATCTTCTTCTTTAAAACTACATTAAGTGAAGCAATTTTAAATTTAAACCAATATATTCTCATTCATCGTCAGTTTTATGGTTTTAAGGGAAATCTGTTGGCGAAGAAAATATTTGTACCTCTAACACTCAAGTACATCGAAAAAGGCTTAAAATTGAGTTTTCCAGTAATAATGAATTTAGTTTACAAACTAATTAATAAACGTCGTCTCTCAAAAATAGCAGACATATATTGAATCTATTACAAGCATTATCATAATTATCACTTCAATGTGCTCTTGGTTCTGTTGATGTAATAAGAAATATCCCAGTAAATACGTGATTGTTCGTTTTAATAATAACTAAATAAGTAAATTTTTCTATTAGGTGTGATTTTATTTTTCGAAATAAAATCTCCGTTTGGCAAATATTCACCGAATTTTTAACTCGTGAAACACATATGCAAATCCAAGTTAGTAGTTTAGACTAAATATGTTGTTTTGCAAACGTGTAAACCATGAAAATAATACATTCAAATACCGGTACTGAGGGATTAGTTGATAACTTATAAATTGATGGAAAGGTATAAGTTAAATAGAAGGAGGGAATTGAACGGAAAGAAACTCCTGGGAAATCTGTTGGCGAAGAAAATATTCCGCAACTCATTTAACCATGATTCAATCCAATCAAACCATTTGGGTTGGGCCAATTGCTTTAAGTGGCTTACTTTGAAAAGGAAGGCTAATTTGTATTACGGTGATCATTGCTTTTATATCCATTACACTTTTTGTGGGAGATTTATATCGAACCTTTTTATTAAAAGAGTAAGTGAAATGATGCCTTCCTTTTCTGTTTTCAGTTTTCATTATTTGTTTCTAACATTTTCCGATTGAAATGGCTGAGTGAAGTAATAATAGACTTCGTTTCGCTCATTGAAGGCTCCGCTCCTCCAGTTTTATTATACCCACTATCCCTCAGAGTATTTTTTATGTAGTACACAATTTTCATTAATTTGAGATATATCCACTTTAGATTTTATTCAATGGTCCTACCATTTGTTTATACTCTACCATGTGAAAATTGCATTGACAGTTTACAGGATATTTTGCTATAGTTTTTAAGATTTTTTTAATTTGAAACTCCACAAGCCCAATGTTAAAATTTCAAATTTTCAAGGTATAAATTAGAGGTTTAAAAGTTCTAAATTGTTACTTTTGACAATTTTCCCGGGAATTTATAGATATGCCTGCATGCCAAATGTCACACTTTTACCTCATATTGAAATGGTGTAGAATTCGTATACTTGAGTGAGTGAGTTACACATAACTGTAAAGTTATTTAGATAGACTAATCCATTTTACCCTGACAGATCCTTACCAGATTATTACAACAATGTCAAACATATATCATTATATATTTTTGGCGAATTTCCCCTATAGGGAAGAAGCTATTACCGTAGTCGGCATGGTGATACCTAGGCCCGGAACCATGATAAATTTTCGTTCTGAGGTCTCCCGACCCCAAAAACATCATTCGTTAGAAACTGTATACTTGTGTGTGTGTGTGTGTGTGTGTGTGTGTGTGTGTGTGTGTGTGTGTGTGTGTGTGTGTGTGTGTGTGTGTGTGTGTGTGTGTGTGTGTGTGTGTGTGTGTGTGTGTGTGTGTGTGTGTGTGTGTGTGTGTGTGTGTGTGTGTGTGTGTGTGTGTGTGTGTGTGTGTGTGTGTGTGTGTGTGTGTGTGTGTGTGTGTGTGTGTGTGTGTGTGTGTGTGTGTGTGTGTGTGTGTGTGTGTGTGTGTGTGTGTGTGTGTGTGTGTGTGTGTGTGTGTGTGTGTGTGTGTGTGTGTGTGTGTGTGTGTGTGTGTGTGTGTGTGTGTGTGTGTGTGTGTGTGTGTGTGTGTGTGTGTGTGTGTGTGTGTGTGTGTGTGTGTGTGTGTGTGTGTGTGTGTGTGTGTGTGTGTGTGTGTGTGTGTGTGTGTGTGTGTGTGTGTGTGTGTGTGTGTGTGTGTGTGTGTGTGTGTGTGTGTGTGTGTGTGTGTGTGTGTGTGTGTGTGTGTGTGTGTGTGTGTGTGTGTGTGTGTGTGTGTGTGTGTGTGTGTGTGTGTGTGTGTGTGTGTGTGTGTGTGTGTGTGTGTGTGTGTGTGTGTGTGTGTGTGTGTGTGTGTGTGTGTGTGTGTGTGTGTGTGTGTGTGTGTGTGTGTGTGTGTGTGTGTGTGTGTGTGTGTGTGTGTGTGTGTGTGTGTGTGTGTGTGTGTGTGTGTGTGTGTGTGTGTGTGTGTGTGTGTGTGTGTGTGTGTGTGTGTGTGTGTGTGTGTGTGTGTGTGTGTGTGTGTGTGTGTGTGTGTGTGTGTGTGTGTGTGTGTGTGTGTGTGTGTGTGTGTGTGTGTGTGTGTGTGTGTGTGTGTGTGTGTGTGTGTGAGAGAGAGAGAGAGCACGATAACTCATAACTCTCGTAAAAATTATCCGATTTTGATTAATATTGGTATAAACGTGTAAAGCAGCATTTATGACTTCGCCCCATCCGAAGGGGTATTTTGGGAAGGGGGGTTTGTACTCCAAAATTTTTTATAGAATTAAAATTGTATATATTGCTTATTTGTGAATATATTTTTATGAAACTTGGTAAGTGGCTTTATGTAGTATTAATACATTTATATCTCCATTGGAATTTCACTGAATATGCAGGTTTGCTGCGACGGGGGTATTACAGATATACAGTATAATTACAAATGTTTATATAATTATATTTAATCTCACTAGTGGATATATTTGTGTTTCCGTAAACAGTGGATAGCGATCGTAACTATTGTGTAGAGAGTGTCAGTAAGTGAGTATCCTCGCCGCAAGTTGTATCACTGTTGGGTGCTGAATTGCTAAAATATTACATTACAATGCGGCACGCGCCATCGCTTCTGCGCCCGGCCGCGTGGCAGCGCTAGGATATCGGTTTGTTACCTCTCTCCGCTTTCTTCATAGGATATACAGTCGGAAAAGAGAGGTACAAGAATTCTAGTTGATATATTCGAAGGGGTAGCAACAAGTAATTTTTGGAAAGGGGATAATTATATGCTTGAAAAAAGGTATTTTACTATAAAAACTAATTGTTATGAAATAAAAATAATTAAAGGTGGATTGAAATTCTTTGCAGACTACTATCTTGGTTGTACAAGTTGTAATCCTCAGTGTGTTAAATACTGCGATTTAAAATTTGTATTTTACATATCAGTGCTAAATGATTGTACTACGAAGAGTATTACTCCTACACAAGGAATGTGTTAAGGTATTAACACATTTTTGTCGGTCGGAATTGATTGCGTAAACCATGCAATAAACATGATATAACAAGTTCCCAGGTTAGAGGAGGTATATTTAGTTGTTAAAATACACTGAGAATTCCAACTATGCTTTTTTTCCCAAAAAATGAAAATGTCATATACAACAAAAAATCACCACCGTTTAAAAATGAATGAATTGTCTGCAATCAGTGTAGTTACATAACAGCCATTTAAAAATATGTCTGGAAAATTAAGTTGGTAAAAGTGTAACTTACATAACTTCAATGTTATGCAATTTTGTATGTTATTTAATGCTATGATATTTTGTTACATTATTACATTACAAAATAGTTTTACATTATGAACATACGTTATTATCTGAAAATAAAAACCACAATTATATAAATACAACTTTAAAGCCGAAGGCCCATGTAATACAGTACTGAGGTATTTGGTATTGCAATTTACAAAAATAGTACCTGGGGGCCGAGCTTAGCTCGGGGGAAGGCCAGTCAGTTTGTTTAGATCACTCGGAGTAATATTTCACCACTTCACCCTACTGATAATCAGATTTGTATAACTCATTTGCCTCTTTCTACATTTTTAAGGTCACTCCAGTTTTTATTTTTTATTTTATTTATGTCCCTTTGATTTATTTTACTACTCTATATAATTAATCTTCACTCAAATCTTTTAATCTCTGCTCTCAGGAAACCACATGTTAATAATCATAAACGGCATGAGTATTACTTTGACAGTTCCCTGGTTGATTATGAACAGCTGTTACAATTCTTTTGTTTTGATTTGAAACTCCATAAGCCCATTATTAATTTGTTTAACTTTTCATTTATTTTTTTACATTATTTGATTTTTCCTGGGGATGAGACCTGTCTAGAACTTATTTTTATCCCAGAAATTAGTTATTTCAAACATTTTAAGGAAATCGTTGGAGCCGTTTTTGAGATCACTGTCGCAAGCAAGCAAGCAAACCTTACTCATATTATTATTATATATATCAAGAGTATAGGATTAAATCTTTGTAAAACAGTTATGGTATGCAAATGTGCTTTATCAGCTGTAATTCTATATTATATCGTGGACAACAAAGGTGAGGAATACTAAGGATTAGCTATCACATGGCGATAGATGATCAAAGCGTCCTCGTCCAATCGCCATCTGACAATCCATTGTTAATCTCCCGACAACCGGACATGTGATGTGCTTTGTGTGAGTCTACGCACGTGGAATGACGACACTGAAGTGACTTATACGTCATTCTACCTGCTTCCTCTAGCCTGTATACCGCAACTGAAGTGACTTTTACATCATTACAGCTGCTTCCCCTAACCTGCATGCTACCACTGTACGACATTCTAGCTGTTTCCCTTAACCTATAAGCCAACACTTAAGCGAATTGTACATAATTCTAGCTACTTCTCCTAGCTATGCTACCACTTAAAAGACGTGAACTACAAATCGCACTACTTATACTAGCTTATAAACAGATTGTTCTGATTTTTGCTACATAGTGGAATTTTTAGATCTTTAAAGATTTGGAGAATTAGCGGAGGTAATTTCCAGAGGAATTAAAAACCATAAGAAAAAATACAGATACCTTTTATAAAGGAGTTTCATACAATTAAAAAGTTAGACCTCAAAGTAAAGCTATCCGCAGACTGCATGAAAGTTAAAAAATTATAAGAGAAATCTAATACTGCAAAATCAGAAAGTGGTTGGATTTCTTTCGGCTACAATATGTGGCGTACGTGCGTAGCATCTAACGGCCCCTCGACTGGTGTAAGGACATTCTCCTCTCTTGGACCGTTAATTTCTCATTTGTTTCACATCTTCCATCGTCAGTTTCACTTTTAAATGTTCTCAAGTATTCTTTTCTTAAGGGTTAATCAAAAGAGAAAAACCATAAATAAATTTCCAACGTCTGAATAATTTTCAAATTTAAGGTTTTTGGTGGTGGGAGTTTTCTAATACGTAAGAAGATTTCCTCGCCTTGGAACAACCAATATTTGTTTTCTAGATGTTTGCAACAACGGCGAAAATCACTCATAACACACTTGACATAGTAAAAGCGTGTGTTACAATTTTAAAAATTTGTACTTATTTTGCCTACAATCAAGCAGTAGTTTGAAGTAGAGAAGCCAGGAGCCTAGAGGTGGTCATATGTCTGGCGGCTGACCAACCCTTGATGAATGTACCACCTAACCCTTTAATTTACTCCCCATTGTCCCCATTGCTCAATATTTTACTTAGGTATACGCCTAACGAAACTTATAAGTTTACTTTACGTATAAGTACACTTCGTATAAGTATACTTCGTATAAGTATACTTTTGTATAAGTATACTTCGTAGAAACGAGTGAACATTCCTTCTTTACAATATAAAAGCAGGGCAAAACCTTCCAGCACCGTGCAGGATAGTCTATGCATTTCATAAACTTGGAAGTTTCTAAACGATCGCCAATTCTAGAAACGAGACCGCACGCAGCACGCTGACGTGAGGGAAGTGAATTTCCGCATTAAAACCTTGAAAAGATCAAATAAAGGGTTTAAAACAACACTGGTTGTTTTTTTTATTGAAAAATGTTATTTTTTGGCTTTTCTGATGCTCCTGGTTATATTTAAATTCACTAATAGGATGCCAATGTTGTACATTATAAAATTAGAAGGAGGTATTGTCGGGATAAAAAGTTGGTTTAGGGGTATAGGGGGTGATAAAACGATAATAAGATATGAAAAACAACCTTTTCCAGTGTAAAATCCCCATAAGACAACGAACTGTATTTTTACAATTAACATTGTCTTTAAATTAAATAAATTCTTGTGCTAGAATGATGAGGGAGGGCTTAAAATCTTTGGCCTTTTAAGTACAGTAAGGCAATGTGCAATAAGCGTACATTTGGAGCTTTTCTGACACTTTCTAAGCCTAAAAACTCAAAATTTGAAAAATTAAAACCCAAAATAAGAGGGTTATGGTTTCCGATTGTTTTGCCCAACGGACTTGTCCAACTGATTATAAAAAGGAATGTCTCTACCAAATTTGAAGTAAATCGGACAAAAATTGCGACCGCTGGAGTGCGAACACACACACACACACACACACACACACACACACACACACACACACACACACACACACACACATATATATATATATATATATATATACATGTGTATATAATACATATGTATGTATATATATATGTACATACATATATATATAAAACTTTATATATATATATATATATATATATATATAAAGTTTTTAGAGACCCCTCAAAACGTGTTCAGGGGGTCACGTTAGGAACTTCTATGGTGGTCCTGGGCTTAATTCTCACCGTGCGGGTCATGCTAATAGTTCAATTTTCCATAGGAAATTCACTAATAACCACGCCCATTACTTGATACCAGAAGAAAACAAGCTTTTTCGAATCGTGTGTAAATGCGGTCCTATCATGAATCTATTAACCACTTTCCAATTGACCTCAATGGAGTAGAATAAACGTTGCGAGTGGATTTCTCGAAATAAGATGTTACATTAATGTTTGCAGGGACAAATATTTACGTGTTTTGGACGAAAAGTGTATTTATCTATTTATCTCTGTAATTTGTTCCACCCTTAATAAAGCGTAAATCAATATCACAAATATTCTCTCTACACAAGGATGTTAATATCTATTCAAAGTTGGTTTATTCTCTATTCGTATATGAACGACTCTATTTATCTTTTCTTGTACTCTATGTAAAATAAATTTTAACTCTACGTCTGTAGTAAATAATTTTAGACTAAAAAAGTAGTAGTATATAGTGAATTCCACCGCAATGTACCTGTAAGCCTCTGTTAGAACTACATTGTGGGCTATATTTGTCAAAATATGCGGGTGTAAATAATTCAAATTGGAAAACTTTGACGAAGGTATTACGTAGGGTCCTGTTTGACATTGGAATACCAACCACCTGACTGAGTTATAATTTAAATCTGCTCCTTTATATTTGTTCTGGATCATTTAAAATATATTTTAAATTATAAAAACTATAAGCTATTTTACTGCTAGAGAAATTTTTAATGCTAGCTGTTTTATAGCAGAGTTTTAAGCAAATAAGTTAAGGGACAGTTCATAAAATAGTTATATTTTTAAATTAGTATTTTGGTACATGTAGTGGTATTCATATAAAATAAATGCTTAAGCTAAATTATTGATGAGTTGGTTAAATAGTCTATAAAATATGAAAAAATAATCCATAACTTAACTGTATATAAATCCAACCCGTTCAGGGGCTTTTGCAAATTTTTGTAAGTCTTTTAAGAAACCCCGTAAACCATATACTTAAACGAAACATCTCAATGAAATGTTAGAGGAAACATTTTTGTATCTCCTGTGTGGTTTAAAATTAAATAAAATTGTGAATTTAAATTATTTGTTAAATACTGGAAGTGATTTGATATAACTACAAAACTGACGTTAGGTTAACAAGTCAGGTGAAGTAAAAACGAGTTCGCACGCAGCACGCTGACATGAGGGAAGTGAATTTCCACATAACAAATTTTAAAACTTAAAATTAGTGTAAAAACATACTGGTATTCCAATTTTTATTGAAATCTGAAAACATTGATTTTTTTGGCTGTTCTGATGCTCCTGGTTTCATTTACTTGCAAAGCTGGGAATACAATTTTGCGCATTATAAGGTTAGGAGAAGGTCCAGACAGGCTTGAAAGTAGGCGTGAGGTTGCTGGGGATAATAAAAGTAACAGGATAACAATAAAAGTAACAAGATAACAAAGGAATAACAGGCTCTTCTAGTGTAAAACCTCCAAAAGACAACGTACTGTGTTTAGTCGATACACATTTTCTCTAATAACTCGGTAAATATTTAGGCTAGAATGACGAGCGAGGGCTTAAAACTTTCGTCTCACTATTTCTCATCTTTTTACATGCATTGATTTTACATCTGGGGTTTTTATGATCCTTTTTGGGCCCAAAAACTCGAAATTTGAAAGATTAATCCCCAAAAAAGGGGTTCAGAGTTTTCCAATTGTTTTGCCCAACGAACTTGTCCAACTAATTACAGAAAAGAACGTCCCTACCAAATTTGAAATAAATCGGACAAAAAATGCGACTGCTAGAGTGCAAACACACATATATATATATATATATATATAAAATTTTGAACGACCCCCCCAAAACGTGTTCAGGGGGTCACGTTAGGAACTTCTATGGTGGTCCCGGGCTTAAGTTTCACCGTGCGGGTCAAATTATTTTTGCACTTTCCAAAGGAAATTCACTAATAATTCATTACTTATGTAATACTGAATTATTCACATACCGTCAGTCAGCTCAAATTAGAGAAAACACCTTTAGTACATGTTTCGATGCAACTGCATCATTATCAGCTAGTGTAGAATGAAGTTGATTGACCTGATGTTTTCGTAAAAACTAATTAAAAACACAATGCAGTACATTTATACATATATTTATGGATAGCACGTTTTACTTATAGTAAAACCATGGATGATTTTTACTTATAATTTTAATACTACAAAAAAGTGCTTTACTGTATATACTACAATTTAAAATCAGGAAAAATTAATTAATACAATAAGAGTTCAAATTTGATAAATTGTTTAAAATCCAACCATTAGTGTTTAGCGTGTTAATATATTATTTATGAAAAAAGAAAAAGCGTCGAAATAGGGGGGGGATTTATTGTGTTTTAATTTAATGGATAACGCAACCTGGGAGAATTTACAAAATAAAACTATCTGCACTAGCGATGGTGGGTAGAATCAGTTATGTGTAAATGATAAAATCCAAAACAGCAAAATCAGGAAGAGGGCGGATTTCTGTTGGATACAATATGAGGCGAACGTGTGTAGCATTTATCTGCCCTTTAGATACTGTAAGACCGTTATGCCTCTCAACCCGGTAACCCTGCAAATGCTTACATAGTTTACTCTTAGAGGTTTCCCTTTATAATTAGCAATAATCTTTTTTATAAATACGGATAGTTAGTGAACTTTTCTTCAAAATAACTATTTATTCCTCCTAAAAATTATAAATCTGATTATTGCTTTAGAAATAAATTTTGGATTTTTTATTATGTTTAATAAACATTTTAATATTACAAATCAAACTTAACTGTTTCTTAACCTCATTTCATTTTTAATATCAGGTTGTTGAAATAAAGTTATTATGTGAGTCAAGTTGTATTAACTACCATATTAACCATATTGTATTAACTAATCATATTTGTCAAGACGATCATTACATTAAAGCAGGTATTTTTAAATAAAATTGTCTGTACAAAATACTAAAAGAGTAAACCTATTCCACCACTTAAGTAACAACGATTCAAACCAGTCATCAATAAACTCGAAAACTCAAGAACTCAAGAAACTCAAGAAACTTGATTCTACAATCATTACATCATTTCATGGTCAAGTTTAAATTTAAGATATTTTGTTTAAAAAGCAAGTTGGAACTATTGTAAACTTTGTAAAATACCTTATTAGCTGTTTACCTGTAATAGTATACTCTCAATTTTGTGATTAATATAATTAATTAATTTAACCAGTCCCATGAATCTGTCTTAAACATCACAAAACAGTTTGCACGGCCAAATGTATTAAACACGTTTTATTTGTACACAAGCAGTTATAACTTGTGTTATGTCTATATGATCTGACTAATAAATGTGTCTGAAATGTTACGTTTTAGTAAAACTAATGTTTTAACGTTTTTGGTTACTACGAAAAGACAGCCAGTGGTTCCCTTTTATATTTTTGTAGTACAATTTCCCTTAAAAAGTATTTCACTATTTTATTTGTTTACTACATTTTATATTGAGGAGACATACTACACTTATATATTCCACAATGGCAGTAAAGTTGTTGTTTCCAAGAAAAGTAAATAATACAGAACTACAAGGATTTTTCGGTAGTTTTTTCACACTATGTACTAAAACCATAATTTGTATCGGGGTTAAAAGTAAAACGAGATCGCACGCAGCACACTGATGTGAGGGAAGTGAATTTCCGCATTAAAACCTTAAAAAGATCAAATAAAGGGTTTAAACCATCACTGGTTACAATTTTTGGAAAATTTAAAAAACCTTTTTGGCTGTTTTGATGCTCCTGGTTATATTTAAATTCACTAATAGGATACCGATGTTGTACATTATAAAGTTAGAAGGAGGTATTGCTGGGATAACAAGTTGGTATGGGGGATAGTGAATCGATATTAAGATATGAAAAACAGCCTTTTCCAGTGTAAAATCCCCATAAGACACTGTATTTTGACAATTAACATTTTCTTTAATAACTTGGTAAGTACTTGTGCTAGAATGGTCAGGGAGGGCTTAAAATCTTTGGCTTTTTACGTACAATGAGTTAAGGTGCAATAAATGCACGTTTGGGGCTTTTAAAACCCTTTTTGGCCCAAAAACTCAAAATTTTAAAACTTAAAATCCCAAAACATTTTAGAGTTTTAGATGTTTCCGATTGTTTTGCCCAACGAACTTGTCCAACTGATTATAAAAAGGAATGTCTCTACCAAATTTGAAGTAAATCGGAAAAAAATTGCGACCGATAGCGTGGGAACACATATATATATACATTTATATATAGGTAAATATATATATATATATATATATACACATAACTATACAAAAACTCACTAGAGAAAAACTACATAAAAGTTTTACTACAAAAACTACAAAAACGAGGTTATACATATATAAAGTTTTTACAGACCCCTCAAAACGTGTTCAGGGGGTCACGTTAGGAACTTCTATGGTGGTCTCGAGCTTAAGTCTCACCGTCGGGTCATGCTAATAGTTCACTTCTCCTTAGGAAATTCACTAAAAAACACACAAACACGCAAAGGTGCTGACCACTAAATATTTTTGCAATCTGATGAAATAAAACTCCAAGCAATGACTATTGTATTACAAATTATCCTCCTTTTACCAAGTGAGCCACTTAAGCACCATTTCCTTGGTCGAGATGGTTTTGATTTGATTCAATCGTGCTTAATTGGGTTCTGGAATAACTTCTTTGCACCAGATTTCCCCAGAGCTTCCCTTAAATTCTTTACACCCTTTATTTAAAGAACGTCTTACTGAATTTATCTGCTACTTGTGACACTACGTGGGACGGACTGGTATTTATGACCCTAATTAGTTTGAGATTTTTAAACTCTGTAAACAAGTGATTAATACTGCTTCCTAGGTAGGTTATAAATATTGGGTTTTTATTATATATTTTTTTAACCCTCAAAGTAAGTTTTCAAGCATTTTCTCAAAATTATTGATGCTGGTGAAATTGATCTAGTGTCTCGAAAACCTACTTTCGTCCACTTTCTGGAAATTTTGTAAACAAAGCTAATTAACGACATATACCTGTAATGATATTCTGACCCTAAATGAACCAATTACTAATAATAACGATTTTGCCATTTTCATTCTTACTTACACTTTTTATTCCTACCTATTAGTTTCGAAGCCACTTTGGGCATCTTAATATGTAGGAAGGTAGGTCTAGCTAAGATTTAAACTACCAGAAGCGTTATTATTAGTAATTATAACAATGGCTTACTTAAGTCAAGAACTGGAAATTTAAACATTTTCTGAATGTTCGAAACTGAACCAAGCAGTCATTGGTCACTGGGCTATTGATGTTATACTACTGATAAATGGCTAAAGCTTAAGTCGGTTTTAGTCACACGAGGTTTCACAAGGCATCTCACTTCACTTCACTGAAAGTTCAAGATTCAAGATTTAAGATTTTATTTGCCATAAACAAATACATTGCATGGGCATCGTCAACATACAATACAGGTTTCATTAATCAAAGTATCCTGCTTGAACACAAAATCAGAGAATTATTATTCATTCATTGTTCATTCATCCGCCTTAAAACTCCTACAAGCGTGTGACTACCTTTTATACAATAATATTGTGAATTATCCTCTCGATACCTAAAACTTTATTGTAATTTATCGATAACAGATTATATTACTTTTGGTGCACGATCGTTTTCGCCCTACTTTTAGAATGTAAAATGGCAATTCCCACAATTTTAGACGAAATATACTTTTACAAAAAATGTTTTATTGATTTTCCATCTGTTGCAAAGCTCGGCTTGTTTCATTGTGATGTTTTACTAAACCATTGTGAGGAAGCGAAATTAAACGAGTTCGCACGCAGCACGTTGACGTGAGGGAAGTGAATTTCCACAAACAAACTTTTAAAACTCAAAATCTGTGTAAAAACATACATTTATTCCAATTGTTATTGAAACCTGAAAACGTTGATTTTTTTGGCTTTTCTGATGCTCCTGGTTTAATTTACCTGCAAAGTTGGGAATACAATTTTGCGCATTATAATGTTAGAAGAAGGTCCAGGCAGGCTTTAAAGTAGGCGTGAGTTGCTGGGGAAAATAAAAGTACTCTAACAAAGGATTAACAGGCTTTTCTAGTGTCAAACCCCTATAAGACAACGTACTGTGTTTAGTCGAAACACATTTTCTTTAACAACTCGGTAAATATTTATGCTAGAATGACGAGAGAGGGCTTAAAACTTCCGCCTCACTAATTCCCATTTCCCATCTTTTTACATGCATTAATTTTACATCTGGGGCTTTTCTGACCCTTTTTGGGCCGAAAAACTCGAAATTTGAAAGATTAATCCCCAAAAAAGGGGTTTAGAGTTTGCCGATTGTTTTGCCCAACGAACTTGTCCAACTGATTACAGAAAGGAACGTCCCCACCAAATTTTAAGTAAATCGGACATAAAATGTGAGCGCTATGTGCAAACACACACACACACACACACACACACACACACACACACACATATATGTATATATATATATAATTTTGAACGACCCCCCAAAACGTGTTCAGGGGTTCACGTTAGGAACTTCTATGGTGGTCCCGGGCTTAAGTTTCACCGTGCGGGTCATGCTAATAGTTCACTTTCCAAAGGAAATTCACTAATAAAGGTTTAGGTGGTACATTCATCAAGGGTTGGTCAGCCGCCAGACATATGTCCACCTCTTGGCCTATCTTGGCTCCTGGCCTCTCTACTTCGAACGTCTGCTTGTTAATAGACCAAATAAGTACAAGTCCTTGTTTTGTTAATTTGATCCAGTCAAACTTGTTATTGTGACAAACCGCAGTTACTAATTGTTGTAATTAACTTGTAATAAAACCTTCGAAGGTAAATAAATAGTCTTCTCTTTCAATAACGTTTAGCTTATAGATGTATTTTAAAATATCTAGAAATTAAAAATTGGTTGTTTCTAAGACGAAGAAATTTATTTATGGATTATGGATTGAGATTTCCCACAGAAAAAAACCTGAAAATGATTCATTTTGCCAAAATTTAAAATGTAGTAAGATAAAGTAGCATAGTAACATCGAGTGTTTCTCTTTTGATCTACCCGGTGAAGATTCAAAAGTAGTGTGATGATGGAAGACGTGAAAGCTATGAGGGATTAACGTATTATAGTGACAATCGTAGCCTCAAACCTGTCAAGAGGTGCAATATAAATTGGGACCAGCCTATAAATATATATCCTATTATTTATTATTATTTATTTATATGTGATATTTTTAGCTAGGTTTTTTAAATAACAATATCTTCTAAAAATTCCATATTAAATACAATAGTTTTCCCGTTAAAAATAAACCTCCTGCGTGTTTTATTAATTTTGAAGGTTTTTAGAAAAGTTTGAAACGTTATTATAAATCTTATATATATAAGATTTATAATAACGTTTCAAATTATATATATATATATATATATATATATATATATATATATATATATATATATATATATAATTTAGGACATGCTATTTCATGTCGAAAACCCCATCTTTGTTGTGTTTTAAAAAGCCTCTTTTGAAATCCTCTCAGAAGAAATGTTTTTGTTTGAACACATTTAGCAGTATTCATTTTTCAACCATCTTTATTTATGTCACTGTATTCATCTTTTTCTTTTCAAAGCGCAGACATAACTAAGCAAAGTCTTGCAAAGCTTAAACATTTCTAAGCAAACTCATATTTTATTCTAAGCATTATAAAACACTATTCCATTTTTCTATGGGCATTTTTGCTTTTAGAGTTTTATTAAAGTTTATTCCAACGTTTTTAATTTCTTTCATAATTTTATAAAAGAATAAAATGTTAAAAAAATCTTTAAAACTGGTTACATAATTTTGTTGATGCTTTATTTTAGTAATAATTTTAGACATTAATAATTATTCCAAACCGTCCCAATGGCTACAAAAAAAATATAATTTTCGGTAATCTTTGAATTTATATTTTGCGTCAGATACAATTTTATTTAGGGACTACAGGTTAAGTTATAAAAATAGTCTGTTTTTCGCAAAAAAAGTTAACAATTGTTTGGTGAGAAAATTAACAGAGGGTCTAAACAATATTAGTACTAATAAGGTAAAAAATATAAATAATCTTAACATGGTCGAGATCTGTCAGAATAACTTGTGATATCCATTACTACAACAATTTTTTGTGAACACACATCGAGAATATTTTTGTTTTCAATTACTGTAAACTTGTAAACGACTTTTTGAATCAGTTTCCAATAACATGATATTCCTTCACCGATGTTAAAAATAAAACGAGACTGAACGCAGCACGCTAACGTGAGGGAAGTGAATTTCCGCATTAAAACCTTAAAAAGATCAACTAAAGTGTTTAAAAAAACACTGGTTACATTTTTTGAAAATTAAAAAATTTAATTTTTTGGCTGTTTTGCTGCTCCTGGTTATATTTAAATTCACTAATAGGATGCCAATGTTGTGCATTAAAAAGTTTGAAGGAGGTATTGTCGTGATAGAAAGTTGGTATAGGGGTATGGGGGGTGATAAAACGATATTAAAATATGAAAAACAGCCTTTTCCAGTGTAAAATCCCCATAAGACAACGTACTGTACTTTGACAATTAACATTTTATTTAATAACTCAGAAACTACTTATGCTAGAATTATGAGAGAGAGCTTAAAATCTTTGGCTTTTTACGTACAATAAGTTAATGTGCAATAAGTGTACATTTGGGGCTTTTCTGCCCCTGTTTGGGCCCAAAAACTCAAAATTTGAAAACTTAAATTCCCAAAAAAGGGGGTTAGAGTTTTCCGATTGTTTTTTCCCAACAAACTTGTCCAACTGATTATAAAACGGACTGTCTCTACCAAATTTTAAATAAATCGGACAAAAATTGCGACCGTTAGATTGCCAACACATATATACATGTATTTTTAAATATATATATATATAAATTTATATATATAAATATATGTATACAAATATATATACATATATATAAAGTTTTTAGAGACCCCTCAAAATGTGTTCAGGGGTCACATTAGCAACTTCTATGGTGGTCCCGGACTTAAGACTCACCGTGCGGGCCATGCCAATAGTTCACTTTTCCATAGGAAATTCACTAGTAATACTTCATACGTAAAAGGTTTATTTAGAAAATTTAGTGAAAACCACATAACAAAAAAAACTGTTCTCATTGTTCTCGGTTCCGTTTCTTATTTGGGAAATATCAGGTAGTTTAATCACAATTTTATAAATAAACCTTTACAATTTTAAAACATTTCTGTGGTCCGACACAAGAAACTGATGAACGGTCTTAGAGGAAGAACCAATTAGGATATAAAATCTTGACAAAGAAGTATAATAATCCCTAATATCATATAAGGTGCCATGGCTTCAGCAAATACAAATGCATGTAGTAACCCATTCGCTTACGTATGCTGCGTAGGTCATACACGGGCAATGCATACGGACGTCCTGTTCCCCGTATATGACGCAGTCAAAGGACTCGACAAAGCATGGATCATGGCGCACGGTCCGAGTATTGGGGGATTAACAATGAAATATCAGATGTTGATTAGGTGAGTTTGCTTTGATGGCAGGGAGTCACGTGAAACCATCAACGTCACATCACGCATTCTGCTTTGTAACCTTGACTGCAAAGTAATCTTAATTCTTTAATTATTAATTGTATAATAAAACTTGTACACTATAACGATTTATCCTTCACATATATTTATAAATGTTCAAATATTGTCATTCAAATTGTTTGATCACTTATAAACCCACAGACCTTAAAGAAATCACCCAAACATTTTCAAGTAACATTTGTTATTGGTCTGGTTGGTTAGGAAGAATTAAGTGAGTAAACTATGGTAATATGAAAGATTTTATCCCAAAAAGATTGTTTATAGAATAATAAAAAAAATTGAGGCATCAGGTCTTAAGAAAATTAAGTGCAATGCAAAATATAATTATTGATTGATGTAGAAATTAAATAATATTACGTTTTAGTTCGTTTTATTAACCACGCGATTCCTTGGGTACCCCTACAAAATTATGGAGTGGGTGCTAAATATAAACGTATTAATATTACATTTATTTTAAAACATATTATGTTTCATTGGTAATAGTAATTATATTATTCAACGCTACGCCTTGAAACATCTGAGGTTTCTTGTTCAGTAAATGCCTTTCTTCCTACCTTATTATGCATTAGCAAGGGAACTCATCGCAACAAAAACAAGATAAGAAGACGACTTGAATTTGAAATTATGTTGGGAATGTTTCTTTTCTGAACTTTAATGTGAGAAGTTCAATACACAAGTATGTTTCCCTCCGTTTTCTTCTTGCTCCAAAATTATCTTTATATATATAAATCAATGTTTGTTTGAATGTTCATCCCTTATGCGCTACTATACAACTTGGGATGGAACTTTGCATAGTCATTCAGGTTCATCCGAGGAAGGTTTATAACCACTAATAAAGGTCCTAGGACTTTAGGGCTTCGTCCCACTGTACTTTCAAATAATCAATGTTAACCTAATGGAATAATGATTTCATTTAAGTTTCTATGATAAGAATATTTTTACTAGAGTGAAAAAACGGGGATGTAGTAACAAAAGAAGACGCAAAGAAAGTTGCGCCGCGTACCAGCTAGTAATAATATTCATTTATATTGATTACTCTAATTCGTTAGCAATTATTAGTAAATTTCCTATGGAATTTCCTATGAATTATTATACTTCATTTTATTAGCATGACCCGCACGGTGAAACGTAAGCCCGGGACCACCATAGAAGTTCCTAACGTGACCCCCTGAACACGTTTTGGGGGTCGTTAAAAATTGTATATATATATGTGTTTGCACTCTAGCGGTCGCATTTTTTGTCCGATTTACTTCAAATTTGGTAGGGACGATCCTTTCCATAATTGGTTGGACAAGTTCGTTGGGCAAAACAATCGGAAAACTCTAAACCCCTTTTCTGGTGACTAATCTTTTAAATTTCAAGTTTTTGGACCCAAAAAGAGTCAGAAAAGCCCCGGATGTAAATTTAATGCATGTGAAAAGATGGGAATTAATGAGGCAAAAGTTTTAAGCCCTCTCTCGTCATTCTAGCATAAATATTTACGGAGTTTTTAAAGTAAATGTGTATCGACTAAACACAGTACGTTGTCTTATGGGGGTTTTACAATAGAAAAGCCTGTTATTCATTTGTTGGTGTACTTTTCTCATCCTCAACATCCTCACACCTACTTTCAAGCCTGACCGGATCCTCTCCTACCCTTATAATGTGCAAAATCGTATTCCCAGCATTGCAGGTAAATAAAACCAGGAGCATCAGAACAGCCAAAAAATCAATATTTTCAGATTTCAATAAAAATTGGAATAAATGTTTGTTTTTACACTGATTTTGAGTTTTAAAAGTTTGTTATATGGAAATTCACTTCCCTCACGTCAGCGTGCTGTGTGCGAACTCGTTTATAATTGATGTACACTAAGTGACTTATATTAATACCCTAGTGTAGCCAATAGGTTAGAAGCCTGTTAAACTGAAGATTTTCTATCAACTATATATTGTATTTATAACAATAACGAAGCTTTTAAATCTATATATTAAGTTGTACTTTATCTAAAATATGCCACAACCTTTTAAGTGTTCATAACATTGCTAATGTCATTTTATTTTCTTTAATCATTAGACTTTTACTCAAATATTTAAAGTTAACAGGATTGTAGATACGTGTATGGCTATTATAAGCTTCCCAATAAACAGGCCATGCCGCGGGGAGAGGCGTTGTGTTTCCACCGGCTGCGATACGTTGCGGACGTGACTAACATACGCTTCACCTTCGCCAGCAACTGTTCAGTTTGTTCAGCGGAAAGTCATTTGTAATGTTCAGTCAAAAGTCATTTGTAATCTTAATTAGTGAAATACATACCATATTCAACCATCCCATATCACTAACGAACATTCAACCATATTTATATATTACTAGCAGGATTTCTTGTTTTCTAAATAGTCTTTTAATTCAATGAAATCATTTATTAGGACTATTGTTTGTTACAACAAAACATGTGTGTGATTTATTTCATTTTGTTCTGCGGTATAGCCAAACTAAATATTACATCGAACTCCACCAAGATTAGTCTAAAGTTAAGCTGAGTACACTCTCTCCCCCCGCTAGCCTTTCTTTAGCTTTTGCTCAACCTTTCCCCTCTGATGGCGCTTACTGGTTACGTACATTAGGCAATATGTTGCTAGATAAATGTTATAATCAGAATTTGTCCGTATGAATAAATTATACTGCTGTTTTTATCATGCTTTGAATCTCAAAATGTATAATTTTAATGCAATTGAAATCTAAATCTATGCTACTGGAATTTCCTTCCGTCTTAATGTTATGCTCATTAGCCTAATTTTGTTTAAGATTTTCAAGAAGGATATGCTTCACTGAATTGTATAAAACATGTTTCCCAATACTTAGTGAAGCTTTTAGAAAGTCGATCAGCTCTTTATAACCGTCTTACGTCATTAAAGTTCTGCCCCATAGTCCTTCAAATAGGCAATTTTAATCTGATGAAAATATTTTTTCCAAAGTATACACCACTGACATATTTTTTATCATGATTTCAATCAGCTGTTGAGACTTCGCAATAGAATTCCTATTCAAATAACAGACCAACAGCTAGGTGCATTTCAGTTAGGTGTGCTATTGCAGATCGGCGTGACGTCATCTGGTGGCGGAAGCGCGTCACCAATGTACTCTGACTATCCTATGTGAAGCAGTGGGGGACATTGGGTAGTCGGAATACTTCGGTGACCGCTTTTGAAGGAACTAGTTTGCAACCAATGGGAAACTTCATCACTGGCGGCTATAGCCTATCCAAAAACTCAGATCGGGATCAGAACGTCTACCCTCCCTCCAACCCCACCAAAACGTTAACGTTGAGAGTGACGTCATAAATTTTTATATATGTACATTCTTAGCATCAGCGTAATTTGGAGTAGGAGCGAATCTCTGCAACTTTAGTTGCGGCACCGGTGGTGGGATGGAGGGAGGGTAGACGTTCTGATCCCGACCTGGGGTTTTGGATAGTCTCTAGGCGAGAGTAACTTCAGCAGTCACTGTAAACTAGCTGATCAAATAAACACCGTTACGTTACCTAGTATCTGCGCAGAACTTGTTCAAATTCCTAGTTCTTAATAGCACACCTTACTTATATAAATCTAGATTTAAACTGCTTTTGAGTATAATTATCTCAAAGTATTTTTGTATATTTATTATTACACGATACTCATATCGATGTGTCTGTTTATTCCACTACGTTTAACACTTCGAAAATACCTAATGGTTTTTGAGAACAACTTTTCTCATCATATAAAGTTTTGTTGAATGCAGAATATAAAGGTTCATAACTGAACTATATAATTAAGATATACAACTATTTGTCAGCTTCCTTTGTTCTTATTGCATTTGGAGTCAACAAAGAAGAGTATCTAATGTGCTTATAAATATTTCACTCCATCGACGTCAACTCTTATAGTTGCAAATCACGCAAATGGGAAAAGTTTAATGGAGGAAGAACAAGGGGAATGTTTGCCATCGGAATATCAACCACCTGCCTGAATTGTAATGTAATACTTCTCGCTTTTGTTTGGTTCGACCTGTTTCAGAGACATGTATTACATGTAAATGACTTCCAAATATATTGTAATATTTATTTTGTACTTTCCCTCTGATTTTTAAGATGTTCTATGGCGGTTACAGTAATTTAAATAAAACACATTACATAACACCCTTCTATATCCATGATAGTCTTTTACGTTGTTTTGTTGGTAATATTAATAAAATTACTAACACATTTAGATTAACTGTATGACAATAGTAAAAACGTATTTTTTCCAATTTGTATGATAAAGAATATAATTTAGAGGTTCTTTTCCTTTACTTTATTGAGTTAAAAAACTCGTGGGATTACTGTTTGTGTTATATATTTTTTAATTAATTATAAATGTTAATTGGAACTACTGGGCAAAAACCAAATGCCCCTTTTTGACAAGTTTATGCTCAGATTTTCATTACTGTTATATTTTTACATTATTCGTATAGTCGTTCAATTCTCCCTGCACAAATAGTGAAAGTGATTGTCCTACCCAAAAATACGTGATTTTATTCATTTTGAAAGCGCCTTCAAAATTCAAACTCCTACTTGCGTTTAGAATAACTCTATTATATATTGTACTAAACAAATATCCTTAATCGATTTCAGCCAAATCATTTATGATAATGTGTTGATGTTAAAATACGTTTTTTCTGTTGCAGGGATTATTACTACGACAGGTATGTACCTAACATGTAATGCCTTGCATGTGTATGTGTAGATTGTTGGAGTTACCGAAGATAAGCTTACGCTAGTGCGAGGTACCGTGAACTATGATTTGACCGCATGTTTTTTGACATGGGGGATTGTTTTTTTCATTGTTTATTTATTTTGACTGTTAGATTATTTAAATAATTCCCCAAAAAAACCATCCAAACAAATGACAAGTAAGTAAGGAAATGGCAATTAAAAGTAAATAAATTTACTTATTATTTCTTCATACTCGCCAAGTTTCTCTAAAATACAGTATAGCTTATTTTTTTAAACCTCTAAAGTTGAACAATCCATGAACAAAAACTAAACCAGAGTCAAACAAGAAAGTAGTTATAATACTAAATATTTCATTCATGGCCAAAAGAATTATTTAATGATTAATTGTTATCGTGTAATTTAGAAGGGAAACAGTGAAGATGGATAGTGCATTCATTATGCAGTGAATATTCCTAAAATAAATTCGTTTAACAAAATTACTATGGATACAATTTTAAAATTATGATAACTGTATTTTTGAAACTCATAGTATTTATGTATTTGAATTTGTTATTGATTTATTTGGATTTTACCTATCGCTTCTAGTGTTCTTTAATGTAGGCTAGTTAGTTGCAATTGGTTGATATTTAGATGTAAGTAGGCCTCACTTGATAACGGGAGGAGTTTCCTTACCTCCCGAAACGTAGTGTAGTTTTAAACACTAGAAGCGATAGGTAAAGTCAAAATATATCCATAACAATGTATGGTTACCATTCAAAAAATGCACTTAACACGTCATAAAAATAAATTATATATGGTATAGTAACTGTATTATTGTTTACACTTACCTTTTCCATAGATTGCTTTTATTTATTCAATTTTAATTTTGATGAGGTCTGACACGATTTAAGATAACACAATTTGCTCAATTTTCCTTATTATTCAACATGACAACAATTTCATTAATACAATTTAAACTTGGTAATTGTAAATGATTTTACATTGTTTGTGTTGAGTCAGACAAGCCCCGAGGTATGCACATTTAAGTTAGCTGGGTTAATCGGCAGAGCGCTCCACATTCTTGAGATTAGTCTTGAGATTGAGCCAGAGGGCTTGGGAACAGGGGGGGATGTTGGGGGGGATGTTGCCACTCAATTACCCGCCAAAACGTCGACACGTCACACGCACGCCCGCTGTCACTTGTACACATTAGTTTCAATATAAAACGCCCCATTGAGATGGATAAGAATAGTGTGTTATTTTTTTAACTTTTTTTGTCAAACCAACTTCTACTTGTTTTAATATAAAAAATTAGAATTTTAAATATTTAATATAAACATATTTAATTAGTTGCAATTTTAAAACAAAATAACTAAAATGTATTATTTTCAATCAAAATAGTTGATAGGCCTAATTTTTTACCCAACACGTAAATACCTACTCGAGTACCAAATGCAGTAAAATTGAAAAATGTTTCTAATTCTTAAAAATGTTAACAAACCAGAGAAGGATTAAAATACTAAACAATATTAGATTAATATTATTATCAAACGACCAATTACCAATTATTGTTATCCTCATGTTTTGTTGAACTGTTTAATGTAAGAAAACAGAGATTATAAATAACGGTGAGTAGGGTCTTAATGAGTGTTGAAAAAATAATAATTCTCTCAACGTTAACAAATTTACATGTTTATTATTTGATTTTTTCACATTTGACGTTAACAGCCAAGAGGATAAGACAATAAACGAAACAAATCGTATATAGGTTAGCTCTGTAACCATTCATCAGTGATTTAAACGTTCATAAACTGTACAACCATATTTACTTTCTTATAGGAAGTCGTCACTAAACAATGAAAGGAAATGAACAGTATCAGCTGATGTACATACTAAGGCAAAGATGTCACTTTACTTAAAGGCACTAAATTTAAACTCGATCACGTTATTTTTCTTGATGTTAGTTAAAATCTGTTCTTGATTGTCAAACCCTTTCCACTCAAACTTGTTCCAGTCATTCGATTAGTATTAACTTTACCCCGGAATTCGCATTGGCAACTAAGCTACAACCAATCCTGACTTAGGATTATACGAGTACACTGCATTCCTCTAAGCTCACAGTGACTATTCAAATATATTTACAAACCACTATATAGTGTCAATATTATGTAAAACACGTGGTTTTATGGATATTTACAGATTAAGAGAATGGCAAAATAACGGATAACGATTCAATACAGCTAATAAAAATGTATTAAACACAACTAATTGGTCCTGAAGTAATTGTTGACTTTAGGACCAATTCAAAATTTAAAATTGTATATTTGTTTATACTTTTACAAGATTTTGTGATATTTAAATGAATTTGAACGAAACAACGGACCATTGAGTAGAGGTTAGTTATACTCATCAGCATCAAGGTACATAATCTAATACTACTACTAATACTAATAATACTATTTAGTAATCTAAGACTAACTTACACAGTCTCCGACCATCATTGCCTTTGATTTTATCGACCCTTTATTAAAGAAATTATTAAAAGCAGTGCAGTGGTTCTATTTTTTATTAATACAAAACATAATCAAGATAAAACAATGAAGCCATTTTTATTTAAACTTAAAACCTTTCATAGTAAATATAAACATATGATTAGCATTGTCATATGCTAATATAATATTTACTGGAGTAGTTGTATTTAACTTCCAACACCCCCGTTCAATTTTAAGTCCGTTATTGAATAATAAAACTTAAAATTGCTCATCACAAAATTACAACAAACTTAAGGCTCTTGAGAATTTAACAAACTTCTCTTTACACAACGACTTGGTAAAAATGTCTGCTACGTTCTTATCTGAAGATACATATAGAACTTTCACAATGCCCTTAGCGACAATATCTTTGATGAAATGAGCTTTAATGTCAATATGTTTGGATCTCTTGGTGTTCTCATAGTTTTTCATCATTGCAATTGCACTCTGGTTGTCGACATTTAAGACTGGAGTTGTTTCTGCTTGTTTAAAGTCATTAGCCAATCCGCTGACAAACATAATTTCGGTTGCACAGTGTGCTGCAGCCAAATATTCAGCTTCGGCAGTCGACAAAGCAACAACTTGTTGTTTCTTTGAAGTCCAGGACACTAGATTACCAAAATGATAAATTGCAATGCCAGTTATGCTTTTTCTGTTAGAAATATCATTTCCCCAATCTGCATCAGCATAACCCTCAACACATTCTTCGTTTTGACTTTTCTTGAATTTCAGTGTTAAATGTTTGGTATTACTTATGTATTGCAAAATCCTTTTTGCAGCTTTCCATGTAGTCTGTGTTGGTCTGTCGAGAAATCTTCCAAGAAACGATGTTGCAAATGAAATGTCAGGTCTTGAAATCATTGCTAAGTAGTTTAGACTTCCAATTAGCTCACGATATGGAACATTGGTTATAATATCTTCATCGAGATTAACTTGAAAGTTTACTTCCATTGGAGTTTCTTTTCCTTTACAATCAATCATATTGAACTTCTGTAGTACTTTGTCAATCATTTTAGTTTGGCTTAGAGATATTGTGTCACCACTTCTTGATACTTCAGTTCCGAGGAATGTTCCTATACTGCCTAAATCTTTTACATTAAATTCACTTTTTAATTTACTCACCAACTCTTCAATTTTCTCTTGTTTTCCTGTTAAAAGACAATCATCAACGAATAGTGTTAACCAGACATCTTCTCCTATGTATAAACACACATCATGCATTGAGCGTTTCAATCCGTTCTTTTGAATGAATTCATTGAAACAATTGTTCCAGCAACGAGGCGATTCCTTTAGTCCATACAAAGCTCTATTGAGCTTTAAAACTTTTCCTTTTGGCGCGGTTACTCCCTGAGGTATTTTAATGAAAACATCCTCTTCCAATCTACCATTTAAGAAAGCAGTGGGAACATCTAAATGTCTAAGTTCCCAATCATTCTGAAGTGCATGAGAAATTGTCATTCGAACAGTAGTCATTTTAGCAACAGGAGCATAGACATTAGAACTACACTGTTCTTGAAATCCTTTTGCTACTAATCTGGCTTTTTTAACATTATCCTGCTTGGTCCTGAAAACCCATTTAGTGTCTATTGCAACTTTTCCTTCAGGTAAATCTGCTACTGACCAAGTTTGAAATTTGTTATGACTATCCAGTTCATTTTGAATAGCTTTTTGCCACTCACTACCAGATTCTATAGCTTCTTTATAAGTTGAAGGATCATTTTCGGTTGAGATTAAACAATAATAAGCACTATAGATATCGTAATCCTCATACTTTTTTGGAAACGTTGTTTTCCTTTTACTCCTTTGACGATTCTGCTCCTCATGGGGTTCGTCATGTTGATTTCCATGTAATTGAGTGTGTTCTGGAAGTTCATCAGAACTGTCTGGTTCTTCATTTTCGTTACTAAGCTGTGGGACAACTTTCGATTCTGTTACTTTTGAAACAGTTTGGTGTCTGTAATCATTTTCGTTAAATTTGACATCACGAGACACTACAATTTTGTTGTTTACTGGATTCCATAAACGGTAACCAGGACCACCATACCCAACCATCCGCATTTCTGTTGCTCTTGGTTCAAGCTTACCTTTCTTTGGAAGATTGTATACCCAAACTTTAGATCCAAAAACTCTCAATTTGTCTAAAGTTCCATTTGATTTACCAAAGTAAATATGGGCAGGTACTCTCCCATTAAGAGCACGTGTTGGTGATCTGTTTAACTGATATATCGCACAACAGACTGCTTCTCCCCACAGATATTTGGGCAAGTTAGTATCCACAAACATAGATCTTACTTTATCAAGTATTGTTCTGTTCAGCCTTTCAGCGACACCATTTTGTTGAGGCGTATAACTAGCAGTATACTCTAACTGAATACCATTGTTTGCACAAAAAGATTTAAAGTTATTTGATGTGAACTCTCCTCCTTTATCTGATCTTAATCTAGCTACTCTAATGTTCTGTGATTTCAGTTGCTCTACATATTGAATCAGTTTACTTTCAGCTTCAGACTTATGTTTAAGAATGTATACATGTGAAAAATGAGAAAAATCATCTGTAATTGTTACATAATATCGCTCACCGTTTAGAGTTGGAACATCTACAGGTCCCCAGACATCAGTGTGAACAAGTTCCCCGATACGTGTTGAACGAGGTCCCTGTGCGTTTTTAAAAACATTTCTGGTTGCTTTACCTTTCTTGCAGGAGTCACAAGGAGTCTTTGAATATGGCAGACGAAGTAATTGTAACCCTCTTCTATTAAGGTGACCAAGACGTAGATGCCATAGATCTTCATCAGAAGACAACGATAAGCCAATGCTCGCTTTTGGTTTCCCTAAGCTAAATCTTGCGACAAAAAGATTATTTTCAAGATTGCACTTGAAAAGTAGGTTGTTTCTCTTTGTTACTTGAGCACAACCATGTTCAAATGTTACACTGAAACCTGCTTTATTGATTTTTTGAACAGAGAACAAATTAAATGGTAATCCATCTACAATTAGTGCTTCAATACTGATTTGTTTTGGTACTTTGTTAATCCCTTGATTACAATACACAACCAGTTTTCCCTGTCTTTTGGCTTCCATAGTTTGTCCATTAGCTACTTTTAACTGTATTGGTATGATATCCGCGACATCTCTCATATATTTCTCCATTGAGGAACAAACCAGATTATTAGTTGCTCCAGAATCAACAATAAAATTAACTTTACCTTCTTCTTGAACATTTTCAATTGTAGTTGAATAAGCAGTAAAATTTGTGAATGAAATACTAGCGTCCGAGTCTTGCTCAGCTACATTAGCATTGTGATTACTGCGATTATTCCACCTTTTACCACGAAAATTACCTCTTGATCTCCCCCCAGAATGATTTTGATATCTATTTTGTTGATTATTAGACCCCTCAGTTTTGTGATAACCTTTTGGACACTTATTTTGGTAATGATCAAAGCTACCACACTTAAAACATTTGTTTGCATTACTTTTCCCCGAGTAGAAAGAACATTCTACCTCTGGTTTAGAATAGTTTTGAGAATTATTTAGTTTTAATTCAACATCAAGCAATTTACTTTTTACAAAATCAAGTGTTAGTGTGGAGGTAGTCGTTTCTAAGACTGTAATTACTGTATCATATTTCTTAGGAATAGTCAACAGTAAATGACATACCTTGTCATCTTCATCCAGATTTGTACCAGTAGATTCGAGGTCTCTAATCAGTGCATCGAACTTCATGAAATGGTCCTGCAGATTTGTATTTGCATCACATTGGAGCGTTAAGAGCTGTCTTCTTATATACAATCTTGATAAGGTGCTCCTACGTTCAAAGACGTTCCTAAGTGCTTTTAACATCTCATGTGCAGTCTTGGCATCTTTTATGTACTCCAAATGTCGATCCGTGATACATTGTACAATTATTGACCTAGCTTTTGCATCTTGTGCCAAAGTTTCTTTCTTCTGTTTTTCTGGAAGTTTATCTAAATCTTCAGTGGTGTATTCCTTTTGTGTGACTTCTTTGACACCTTTTTCATCAAGAATACATTCCAATCTGAATTTCCAGTTTGAAAAATTTGAATCAGTTAGTTTGGGAAGATTTGTTAACGTTGTCATTTTAATTAGACATCAAACAAAAAAACAAAATCACAATAAAATAGAAATTACATTATCTGGGCACATCAACCTAAAGAAATTATTAAAAGCAGTGCAGTGGTTCTATTTTTTATTAATACAAAACATAATCAAGATAAAACAATGAAGCCATTTTTATTTAAACTTAAAACCTTTCATAGTAAATATAAACATATGATTAGCATTGTCATATGCTAATATAATATTTACTGGAGTAGTTGTATTTAACTTCCAACATTTATTACTATTTAATTTTCAGCCCAATAAAACCATATCCATTCTGGAGAGGTAAACGGTTTTCGCGACAAAGTGGGCTATTTGCTTTATTACCACCATATATCAGTGTCGCCTCCTGACGTTTTAAACATGAAATATGTCTTCCCAAGAAAGAGGGTTGAGGCTTTTCTTTTTTGTTAAACAAACAGTTACCACATTATTAATCAATATGTTTATCTAATTTTCCAATATTTAATATTTTTCGAGATGTTTAAGTACAAATTTCGCAATGTTTTATGTTAATATTCTTTATTAATATATGTGTAAAGGCCCAATCCCAACAATTTCTGATACAAATGTTACATTTTACTTACAGTTAGTCTTGTTACATACTATGTATCGAAGATTTTTACATTCAATTAACATTAAGATAGTACATTATATTACCATATCATAAAAAATCGTGTTCCTTTAATGCTTATTTAAATTTTAAACTCCCCCTTGACCTTTTTACGTCGTCGGTAATTTATTCGTTTAACTTTGTTTTTCGTGTAATCTAGTAAATTTTACAATAACGTATTCTATGAATTTGCCAATTCCGGACAAAAAAAACTTGTCGAGCCTAATCTGTTCCTTTTTGTTCTAAAATCACACCATAAAACAGCTGTTTTCTGTTTATCTTACGAAAAAAATTGAACGGTCGCATCGCCTTATTTTTTCCGCTCACTGATGTCATAAATAGCTGATTGATTGTTTCTTTGGACCAAGCTAACTTTCTCAGTGTGTGTAACAATTGGTAGAAAGCTTTATATATGATACGTCTGACCTTCTTTTGGAGAAGAACTTTTTTATCCGCTTCCTCTTACCCAAGGAACAAATCCAAATGTTACGTGAGATGCGAAAAAAAACAAATTAACTGTGATTTGGTTGACTAAATATGAGTTACTAGTGCAAATAGGGCAACTGATAAAGCCTGTAAAAAGAAAAATATGCAATAATGGCCTTACTCATTCTAAATGCAAATCTTTAAACGTTTCTTCTACCTGCAAATAAATGTATTATACTTGATTTCTATACTGATTTCGATTTCTTTAATGAAAGATTAAAGATAGCTTTAATACAAGCTTGCATCTAGCAGTAGGTCTTAGCAATTACACAGAAAGTGTATAAATTTAATAAGACATACGTTGCAAACATGAGACCCGAGGAGAGGGTTTGATATTGCCCAGGTGTAGACATTACTCCACCTCAGCACTATGAACAATGCCCCTCCACTGCTTTACTGCTTTCGTTACAGCTTGGATTATAAATTCATTCCCGCTTCTAGCCTTGGTCCCTCTTGAGTTTGTTAGGGAATTAATTACTCATGTGAAATGTCACATTAATTTGCAGGAACACATTAGTAAATACTGTTGCTAACTAATTTCCGTCTCTTTTTGTCATTGATGTTTTTACCGCTTTGTGATATAGATGATTTTAACCAGTATAAACATTCTTTTAAATTTGAAAACCACTCTATTGTATTTTTTATACTGCAACCTACAACTTACTGGTTTCCATTTATTATGTTGGTTTATTATATTGCGTTCACGGTAATTCTAGGCTTGAACCATTTTATTTTCACAAACATTCCTGTATATTTTGGAATAATATTAAAATTAATTTGGATCAAAATCATAACTCATTTATGATTATTATAGGCCTACTTTTTTTACACTTTAAAATTTCACACACCACAATAGAACCAATATACTTCTGAAAATACCATACTTTTTCAGGACAAAACATTTATATCCGTTTACTTTTAATATGTGAACAACGTTCTCAGTGTCAGTCATAAAGTACATAAAGAATAATTAAATACGCCTAGGGATACTTAAAAATACGTATATATTTGTTTATCACTTACACACAAAATAGTTATTACAAATTTGGACGTGGAGACCTATAGTTCATCTAGGATAAGTCATGGATATGAAACTCAATATCAACCATCATATTGAAAACAATCAGGTTCTATAAGAAGATCCTGAGTTGTAAAGCTAGTTAATTCTATGATATTTTGTCTCGCAAAAGAATTATCATATTTTAAACACTACATATAAATGCTACAAATAAAACTAGAAATGTCTTAATAGTTTTTATTTATGAATATTCAATTTGTAATATAAGATCATCAAGCATTGAGTACTAGTAAAGAAAAGGTAAAGTTAGGCAATCATTTTTCGATAGCTCAGTACTCTTTCAGGCATAAAACTGTGTATTATAGTAAAGTGAATGTGTAAGCGGTTCTGCATTTATTATTATCTGAAGCTGAAAGACTTATCAGTTTATACAAAAATCGTCAACAGTGTTAAAATCAGTAGATATAAGAAATTTAACAAACGTTAGACAACACAGGAGGAAAAAAAATATCGCTAAATATGTAATATACAAAAAACAATTTAAAGTTATCAACTTAAATTTACCTACTTTTAGCGAATTTCCCCTATAGGGAAGAAGCTATTACCGTAGGTCTCATGGTAAGACTTAAGCCCAAGACCATGATAACTTTTCATTTTGAGGTCCCCAGATGCCAAAAACACCATTCGTTCAAATTTGTATATATGTATATATATATATATATAATTTAAATATATGTATTTTAATTTGAATATATAATTTATATATATATATATATGTGTGTGTGTGTGTGTCCGTAAGCATGATAACTCTCGTAAAAAAAGTCCGATCTTAATAAAATTTGGTACAAATATGTAAAGTACCATTTATTTGAACGAGTTCGAAAACCAGACAAATCGCACCATCCGAAGGAAGGGTTTTGGGGGGTTTTGTACCCCAAAAATGTGTTTTTTGGAGTAAACAGATGAAATTGTTTTTTAAATCAAATTTTAATTTATACCATTGAATTCAGCTTAAAAAAACAAACAATTTGGTTTAATATTTCAAGTGCTACACACAGTACGTTGTCCAATGTTATTCTTATGGAGAAAAAGAAAAATTTTATATCTCTGTTATTTATGAACATAAACTGACGAAACTTGGTATATCGCTTCATCTGGTTATGGTTTGTTGTTGTTTGAGAAAAAACCAATTTTTCGCCTACGGTTCCCGAAGCAGCAAACCTAGGTACTCGGTCCCCATGTTATTCTGTTGGAGAATAATAAAAATGTTATATCGCTTATTTATGAATGTATATGGATGAAACTTGGTATGTGACTTCACTTAGATGAGTTCTATTGATATTTTTATAAAAACCCATTATTTTGTGTTCCTTGTTGCAGCAAACCTGCGTACTCATCCCTAATGTTATTCTTATGGAGAATAATGAATATTTTAAATATCGCTTATTTATGAATATATTTCTTATGAATTCTGGTAAGAGGCTTAATGTAATATTAAGACATATATATTCATTGGAAATTCGCTGAGTACGCAGGTTTGCTGTGACGGGGGTATTTTATATATTATATTAAAGTTGAAAACTTGTTGGTCTGTAATAATAAAGATAGAACTTAGAAATCACTGGTCAGTAATTCCTGAAAATCCTCTTGATATAAAACTGTTCTCTTCTCGACGTCGGTCATAAACTGAGTTGCTGGCAGTTGTTCCACAACGGGAACTGTAAACTACGCATCTTGCAAACATCTTGTAAAGACACCTTTAAGGAACCTTCAGAATCATAATTTTTGCACGATGAACCTTTTCCAAAACAATTTTATTCTGTGCAAGGTATATTCTTCTAAAAAAAAATTTTATACTTATACAGTTTACTTATTTTATGAGGGACTAATTTAACTTTAAATGTATTGAAGGCTTCAGGGAATATCACTTGTACATATATATTACGAAATTTATTTTGTCATAAGTACACACAAAGAGGAACAAATTGAAAATATGCTTTACTGTTTCATTGTATAACCATTTTTGTTGAATTTTACACTTTCATTTTGTTATTTTTTGTCAGCAAAATGTACGAAAAATTACGTGTTTTTAGGAATTGAAACGATAATTTTAGCAACCAATTAATTTTTCCTCAATTAATAAGCAAATAAAACCAACAACATAAAGACAATCGCATAAACTAACTAAACAAACCAACTGTAAACAATGCGCAACTTCCAAGACGAATATGTTATTTCAGAGCGGATAAGGGCTCAGGTATGCCATCTAAGTTAGAATGGTTATTGCAACAGCGAACCACATTCTTGAGAGATTGAGCTTAGGGTTGATTGTGATGTAATGGACTGTGGTTAGGAGTGTTAGTTAATCTATCGTTACCAAGATGTGACGTCATATTTACTTCCATATTTTCTGGATAGCCACTGGAGGAGGAGACATCTAATGTGACTAATGTCCATCGGATAGAGGTAAACGTAAACCAGGATACGAAGATAACTGAAAAAGAGACTTAGGTTAAGACTTAAGAGCTGTAAAAGGACTTAGGTAACTGTAAGGAATAAATATAAGCCTAAATACTTTGGAGGCTTATACTGTACTATCAGTATTTTAAGAAATTCAATACGTTATGTGTCGAAAATATTTTTAATGTAGGATAGATAATACGTGACTTTAAAGAAGTATTATTTGGTTTTTACTTGGAAGATATTTGACAGAATGATCCGTATTTACACCAAAGCAATTGTATTATCGATAAAAGCAGTTTCTTACAGCTAAGACTTGAGATTGATACACAAAGATCAATTTCAATACGAATCAGTGAACTAAGAGTTCGTTATACCCACTTCAACAAACATGCAGTCTTCCCCTTCAATTATTTACTTTTATACATGAAAAAAATGTATTAAAATCCATTTCAAGACTTGACTGATAATAATTTATGTATCATTTCAAAAGTTTCCAGATGCAATTCGGATTCGGAGTTTATCTAGGAAAACTGTAAAAGTGAAAAAGTATTACAGAATGAGATGAGATGAGTTTGAAACAGTTTTTATTTTTCATCAATGTATCTGCAGGTAATTATGAAAAATTTGATAGGCCTAAATTACGGCAGCCGACAAAACTCACACTTTTGATTTTGGTGACATAAATACTCCCTTTTCTTTCAACCCTTCTGTGTACCCTTCTTTGCTGGCTATATTTTTTATTTGGTCTCATGCAGTTGTGGAATCCTTGTTACTGTCAGTAAAATACATCTTTGAATTACAAAATATTCTGTAACAACAAAAACATAAATACCCCCGTCGCAGCAAACCTGCGTACTCAGTGAATTTCCAATGAATATATATGTCTTAATAACACATTAAGCCTCTTACCAGAATTCATAAGAAATATATTCATAAATAAGCGATATTTAAAATATTCATTATTCTCTATTAGAATAACATTAGGGATGAGTATGCAGGTTTGCTGCAACAAGGAACACAAAATAATGGATTTTTATGCAAATATCAATAGAACTCATCTAAGTGAAGTCACATACCAAGTTTCATCCATATGCATTCATAAATAAGCGATTATGTTATTATTCTCCATAAGAATAACATGGGGACCGAGTACCTAGGTTTGCTGCTACGGGAACCATAGGCGAAAAATTAGTTTTTTGTTCAAACAACAATAAACCACAACCAGATGAAGCGATATACCAAGTTTCGTCAGTTTATGTTCATAAATAACCGAGATATAAAATTTTTCTTTTTCTCCATAAGAATAACATTGGACAACGTATTTGTGTTTAGCACTTTCAATATCTCAGTAACCAATTGACGTAGAGCAATGATCAAAATACCAAATTTTTTTAAGCTGAATTCAATGGTATAAATTAAAATTTGATTTAAATGATAATTTCATGCGAAAACTCCAAAAAAAACATTAGTGGGGTACAAAACCCCCCCAAAATCCCCCTTCGAATGGTGCGATTTGTCTGGTTTTCGAACTCGTTCAAATAAATGTTACTTTACATATTTTTACCAAATTTTATTAAGATCGGACCTTTTTACTTTCTCCCCCTTATACGTAGTATATGGAGAAAGTATTGATTTCGTCAGAATTTTAGAATTTGAGTTGTTAGTGGAAATATTCGTTTTGGTGCTCCCTGAACCCAAAAAAGTGGTTTTTACGTGATGTCTGTCTGTGTGTGTGTGTGTGTGTCCGTGTGTGTGTGTGTGTGTCCGTGTGTGTGTGTGTGTGTGTGTGTGTGTGTGTGTGTGTGTGTCTGTGTGGATGTGTACAGAGCTAGAGCCCTAACCTATGGACCGATTTTGATGAAATTTGGTATGTAGGTACTAATCCACGATATCTCCAGGCGTTTTTTTCATTTTTTTGAATTTTTGATTTTTAAGGGTAATTATCCCCCAAAAACCGCCAAAAAACATGAAAAATCAAAATTTCTCAAAAACGGCTCTAACGATTTCGATTAAACTTTCGTGGTTTGTAGAACTTTAGGTTTGCAACAAAATGACACCACCCGCATTTCTGTAAAAATTCGGGTTCAGAAATTACAGGACTTAAAACATCCAAAATTCAGTTTTTTGGATTTTTCATAAAAAACATAAATATTAAAAAATATTACTATTAACCATTAAAAAGAGCTCTAAAAACTAAATAATTTAGTATTTTGAATTACTGTTCTACGATTGCTGGTTTCGGAGAAAATTGAAATTTTCATTTAGCGGTAAACGCAGTACGTTGTCCAATGTTATTCTTATGGGGAATACAAAAATTACTATTTCTGTCTTATTTACTGATCAATTTCATTCAAACATGATATGCTTGTCAATTTAGCATTGACCAACAGAGTTAATTCGAAATATGTTGCCCCTTCATAACCCGGGGGGGGAATAGGGGGCATTTCCCCTCTTAAAACCACGAGTGTAGCAATGGATTCTGTAGTGCCTCCAAAGCAGGGATTTGGGTGGATGTTTTTTAAAACAACTTGTTTACAAGATTTTCTGTACATTCGACCATGTTTTGTATTCTATATTTAGTAAATAAAAAGTAATTTATTCATTAAAGTTGGGCTAAAAGGGAGAAAGTATGTGTCAGTTTCCTGATACCGTTTATTTACGAGAGTTATCGTGCTTACGGACACACACACACACACACACATATATATATATATATATATACAAATTTGAATGAATGGTGTTTTTGGCATCTGGGGACCACAAAACGAAAAGTTATCATGGTCTCGGGCTTAAGTCTTACCATTAGACCTACGGTAATAGCTTCTTCACTAAAGGGGAAATTCGCTAAAATTAAAAAATGTTTGGTAAGGTAAGGTAAAAAGGTATGGTGGAGGGTCCCACTTATTCTACATCACGAGACATCAGAACAGTCAAAGGGTAAAGCATTATCTACGGAGTTATTTGTAAAACATAACCTAGACGTGACCGAGCTCGTTACTAAGCCAGCAATCATAAAGTACCTGTTATGCTTCATTTATAACTTGTGTCTCTGAAAAATCCAAAATATAAACAACACAGTTTGTCTATTCAACATAATACACAACAGACTCACTCCCTCTGAAGAATTAGTAAGCCTTCCCGACAATACACCTACTTCTAACCATCGTTTTATTTAAGATTAATTTTAATTGAGGAAAAACGTATTGGTCTTAAGTAAATTCATCATTCCAGTATTGTCAAGAGTACCTGGGGGCCGAGCTTTGATCGGGGAAGGCCAGTCAGTTTGTTTAGATGACTTAGAGTAATATTTTACCACTTCCCCCGACTGATTATCAGATTTTTACTGTTCATTTACCTTTTTTTTGAATTTTTAAGGTCACTCCAGTCGTTATTTATAGCTCACTGTCCCTTTGATTTATTTTGGTTATGACCACTCTATATGGTTGAGTCACTGCTCTCAGGAAACCACATGTTAACAATTATAAACAATACGAGTATTACGTTGACAGTTCCCTGGAAGATTATGAACAGCTGTTACAATTCTTTTGTTTTTTTTATTTTAAACTCCATAAACCCATTGTTAATTTTTTAAGTTTCATTATTTTAGATTAATTGATTTTCCCTGGGGGTGAGACCTGTTTAGAACTTATTTTTATGTCAGAAATTAGTTATTTCGATCATTTGAAGGAAATCGTTGGAGCCGTTTTTGATATCAGAGTTGCAAGCAAGCAAGCACGGACGGCGCAAGCAAGCAAACCTTACTCTACTCATATTAGAGTATAGGATAAATACTGATTGCTATACTTAAAGCCTTTTCACATACAGCCTTCATAATTCATATATTGTGAAGATATCGATATGACTATCGTTGATAAACATATGACAGATCAAGACTAAAACCTTGAGATATACAAATAACCTTCTTAGAATTGCATTGACCCAATTTCCTGCAATACATACCTTATAACTAATTCCCAGAGTATATGTTGTACCGGAGATATAATAGGCCAGTATTAGTAATTTATTCCTCTAAGTGGTATAACCAACTGTGAACTCAATCTTACCAGATAAAAGTTACATCTTTTAATCAAGGAATGCTTTTTTGTTAGTGACGTTTTAATGGGATCGTCAGTAAAGTGGGGAATTATGGGCCAATACCGCGAGGGGACTGGTGATGAACGGCCTCCAATATCGCAGTGCTGGTGACAAGCGGCGTGACGAGTGACGTATACATGTCTGGTAACACTCGATGAGTCACAAGATCCTCTGGACACTATTCAACAGGCTAACTACTCGGATCAACTATTCAGTTCTTCAATCCGAAGGTTTTTGTAAACAATTGCAAGGATTTACTGAAAAGTTCTCGTCTAACTTCTCACCGCGCAATTTTTAACTGAATATCTTTTAAAGATTGCAAAGAGTAGTGCTAACACCAAACTGAGCAGAGTTGTTTCTATCCATTTTTTTGCCGTAGCCAAGCAAAAAACTTAAGAATCTTACAAAAGAGGAAACACGGTCTTTAGCAGCGAACTCGCTGTGATGGTTTGTAACCCCGGATTTCACCTTCGAGATCTTGACCTTTTATCTACGAATTGCACTAATTATTTTATTTTATATTAAGACATCTGTTATTTCTGTTAAACTGTGCTTTGTATTACACTCGATTGTTTTAATATGATACTTGATCAACAGTAGGGAAAAAATATGATTAAATGGTAATGTGTGATCTTCGAGAACACAAAATATCGGGATTTTTAACCTCAATTACCTGTTTCCATAGACCAATTGGACTGCACATCTGTTATTTCTGTTAAACTGTGTTTTGTATTACACTCAATTGTTTTAATATGATATTTGATCAACAGTAGGGGAAAGTATGATTAAATGGTAATGTGTGATCTTCGAGAACACAAAATATCGGGATTTTTAACCTCAATTGCCAGTTTCCATAGACCGATTTGACTGTACGGCTATTTAAAAACAGCGAGGAACCATGGGCAAGCCAGTGGTGCAAAAGTATCACAGCAGTCAACGGGGATCAAACCTCCGCTTGACCACGTCTGACATGACAGGCCAGCGCTCTACCTCTGAGCTACCGCGTCCGGTAGCTTCCATGTTTATTGTCTGAGGGTATTCAAAACCGCAAGAAAAACTAGGAATAGAGAATTCTTTTGGTAATTCGATATTATAAATTGGTTAAGAATCATAATTGGAATTGTATTAATTGATTGGTGACTTTCATTACATGTCCTGTAATATATATACAGTTTCGAACGAATGGTGTTTTTGGGGTCTGGGGACCTCAAAACGAAAAGTTATCATGGTCCCGGGCCTAGGTCTTACCATGCCGACTACGGTAATAGCTTCTTCCCTATAGGGGAAATTCGCTAAAACCATCGGTTGCGTAGGACATGTAATGAAAGTCACCAATCAATTAATACAATTCCAATTATGATTCTTAACCAATTTATAATATCGAATTACCAAAAGAATTCTCTATTCCTAGTTTTTCTTGCGGTTTTGAATACCCTCAGACAATAAACATGGAAGCTACCGGACGCGGTAGCTCAGAGGTAGAGCGCTGGCCTGTCATGTCAGACGTGGTCAAGCGGAGGTTTGATCCCCGTTGACTGCTGTGATACTTTTGCACCAATATACTTTTGCATATATATATATATATATGTCCGTGGGTGCGAAAACTCTCGTAAAAAAGGTCCTATTTTGATGAAATTTGGTATAAACGTGTAAAGCAACATTTATGACTTTAAGTTCGAAAACCAGCCATATCGCTCCACCTTAAGGTGTATTTTGGGGGGGTTTTGTACCCCAAAAATGAGTTTTTTGAACCTTTTACATATAATTTTTGAAATATTCAAATTTTAGTTTTTACCATTGGATTCAGCTTTAAAAAACACACAATTTGGTATTTTTATCATTCCTCTACGTCAATCGGTTACCGAGATATTGAAAGTGCTAAACACAGTACGTTGTCTAATGTTATTCTTATGGAGGATAAGAAAAAAATTATATCTCGCTTCTTTATGAACCTATACTGACGAAACTTAGTATACGGCTTTATCTGGTTGTGGTCTATTGATATTTGCTCAAAAAAACAATTTTTTGCTAAAGGTTCCCGTAGCAGCAAACCTGCGTACCCAGCCCCCATGTTATTCTTATGGTGATTAATCAAAATGGAATATATCGCTTATTTATGAATGTATATTGATGAAACTAGGTATGTGGCTTCACCTAGTTGAGATATATTTGATATTTGTATAGAAACCAATTGTTTATGTTCCTTTTTTCAGCAAACCTATGTACTCATCCCCAATGTTATTCTTATGGAGAATAATTAAAATTGTATATATCGCTTATTTGTGAATATATTTTAATGAAACTTGGTATGCCGCTTTATGTGGTATTAAGTCATATATTATGCGTTGGAAATTCGCTGAGTACGCAGGTTTGCTGCTACGGGGGTATTTCTCTTTCTGTAAGTCTAACAAATAATCACAGGATGTTTGTAATAGTCACACAAGACCAGGTGCAGACAAGAGTTTGGGCCGCCACAACGTGTAATAAGCCTCCACGCACTTCGTTCTCATCATGAATTATAAACAACCCTCCGCCCCTGCCCGCACTGTTAACCCTATTTATTCAATTACCCTTGGAATTGTGGGTATTATACCACATATGAACATTTTCCTGTAAAATATTTCATTTGCAACCTCCTCAGATTCTGTTGTAGACACGAATGTTCATGAAATGGTTTTATGTAATAATATGTAGAAATATTCCTTTTATTCTATGACCTTAATTTTATTAAATTCTAGTAACGCTTATTTTTATTTTAGAAAGTCAGTGATTAACTAATTTGAATCATTACTAGTAGGAGGATCTTATATATTATTTCTCTAGCCTGTTTTTCTGTCAGTCCGCGAGATCTTCCTTATTCCTTTATCAAATCCCATGATTTACCCCTCATTTTAATGCTTATCGTACCGGCTAATGACGAAAAATATACCTACGGGCTAAAAATGTACCGCTTCTCGGAAATTTGAATAGTATCCTATATTCTAATATGAGTAAGGTTTGCTTGCTTGCTTGCTTGCTTGCTTGCGTGCTTGCTTGCTTGCGACACGGATCTCAAAAACGGCTCCAACGATTTCCTTCAAATGTTCAAAATAACTAATTTCTGGGATAAAAATAAGTTCTAGACAGGCCTCAACCCTAGGAAAAATCAAATAATGTAAAAACTAAAATGAAAAGTTAAAAAAATTAACATTGGGCTTATGGAGTTTCAAATCAAAACAAAAGAATTGTAACAGCTGTTCATAATCAACCAGGGAACTGTCAAAGTAATACTCATGTTGTTTACGATTATTAACACGTGGTTTCCTGAGAGCAGAGATTACAAGATTTGAGTTAAGATTACATATATAGAGTTGTAAAATAAATCAAAGGGACATTGAGCTATAAATAACAACTGGAGTGAACTTAAACATGTAGAAAAGAGGCAAATGAGTTATACAAATCTGATTATCAGTAGGGGGAAGTGGTGAAATATAGTCCAAGTCATCTAAAAAAACTGGCTGGCCTTCCCCCGAGCAAAGCTTGGCCCCCCAGGTACTGAAATATAAATAAAGGGAATAGTTTGTTTTAACAGGAGCGAAAATGTAAACAAAAGAACATCTGATCAGCTGACAAGATTTGGTTCGCAGTGCGGAATTCCGCACAGGTCGACTAGTAACCTTTTAATAATTCTCCTATATTCAAAAATTATATTTTTAATTTAGGCATTTGGATGAAGTAAATGTACTTCTTTATAATAAGAACCGATCAAAGTCAAAAGGAAGCTTTCATTTCGTCTTCCACTCAGAACCTCTCAAACTAAATGAATATAATGTAGGAAGGTGAATTTTAACCTCTCAGGAAATGGCATTGAAAGACGGCAGCAATGAAATAAATTACCCACTTTATCGAAGGAACCATTTACCTCCTGCAGTATGGATGAGGATTTTATTGGGCTGAAAATTAAATCGGGAGGGAGAACCGATAAAACAAAAGCCAATATCGATATCAGACCAAGTGGCTACAACTGCTACAGGCAGGTTTATATCGACGCGATCGCGCTGCATTCGTATAGCTTTCCAACAGCAAATAAATGTTACTAAGTCATCTTAGCACTTAAAAGCCTTATAATCCTATACTCTAATATGAGTAAGGTTTGCTTGTATGTTTGCTTGCTTGCTTGCGACACTGATCTCAAAAACGGCTCCAACGGTTTCCTTCAAATGTTCGAAATAACTAATTTCTGGGATAAAAATAAGTTCTAGACAGGCCTGATTCCCAGGAAAAATCAAATAATGTAAAAAAAAAATAAAATTAAAAGTTAAAAAAATAACATTGCGCTTATGGAGTTTCAAATCAAAACAAAAGAATGTTATCAGCTGTTCACAATCAACCAGGGAACTGTCAAAATAATACTCATGTTGTTTATGATTATTAACATGTGGTTTCCTGAGAGCAGAGATTAAAATGTTAGAGTGAAGATTACGTATATAGAGTCGTAAAATAAATCAAAGGGACATTGAGCTATAAATAACAACTGGTGGAACCTTAAAAATGTAGGAAAAAGGCAAATGAGTTATACAACTCTGATTATCAGTAGGGGGAAGTGGTGAAATATTACTCCAAGTCATCTAAACAAACTGACGCCTTCCCCTGAGGAAAGCTCGGCCCCCCAGGTACTCTTCTTTAATAGGAAATATTCTTGGTTATAAAGTTATACTGTGTACTTAACTGTAATGATTGCTACACTCGGAGGAATCCAACATTTGTTTGCTAGCTGTTACTTCCGGCTTCACTTGCGACAAATTAGAACTTTTAAGAATATTAACCTGACAGGCACTTACAAATTTTGCTTAGTTTTACCATATGAGTTCGTTTGCTCTGATTGACAAACCAACTACAGCTGGTAATTTTATAAATTATATCCTCCCATAAGATTTGTACTGGAGCTTACAGGACCCGTGGAGTGGAGCTCTAAGGATGGATGTGGACATTATCAGGTTAATGTGATATGTAAGCTATGTTCGTGAAAATCTTTATCTTTATCGGTCCAGTAGTTTATGCGTGATGGAACTACAAATATCCATAGTCCAAACTTTCACATTTATAATATTAGTAGGATTTTACTAGTTTAGTATACTTTATAACAACATAAGATAAGTTGATTTCTAATACTATCAGACTACAATTCTTTATGGCAATGAAGTGGCAACTAACAAAAATAGTTCTCCAACTATAAAAATATAAACAAAATAATTTATTAAATATGGTTGAACCAATCCATATGGTCTAGTATAAGTTACAATAAGTATATAAATATAGTCATTATCTTTTCCAAGGCTCAATGCCTTTAACTGAATAGTCGGTATTTAGTCTTGAGTATTTTTAATTCTTTCTTATTATTTAGATACTCTGTAAGAAATTAACTCTTCATTACGTTTCATTATGTAAGTTTGTGAATGTTTATATGATTTTGCTGCATCCATTAGACATGTTAATAATTAAATAACACCTGTGTTAATCATGATTTTGTAAATAACTACCAGATAGAAAATTGAAAATCATGTTTTTCCCTCATAAATATGTTTGCTGATTTTGCTATCTGAATCTCCGCTTCCGATTCTGTTTCAAGATCAACCGGAGGGTAGCTTCTGCTTGTGATTACGGAAGGAACAATAGATGTTTTGAGACAAAGACGTGATAAGAGACGCCACGTTCAAGAGACATGAGGATACAACATCTGTGTATATGGTGTTGTACATATTGGAATTTAACATTTATTTGATTATTTTAGAATATCCATATTTATTTGTGTTTGGTTTAAGAAATTGGAACTACAACAATAAGGCTTTTATGCTATAAAGTTAATATTTTAAAAGTTTAATTTGGTGTGAGAATTTACACTATGCTAAAAAATGGTGTTTAAGGGCTGGTTATCAGCGATCGCTTTAAGAATCTAGAACTCAGAATTAAACAAAAATATATTATTGCATGATTAAAACCTTAATTTCAAAGACTCTTGTTTCTAAGCACTAATGACTTAAGAAATATAATATTGTATAGAAATGCACTTTTATAATGTATCGCATTTTCGTATAGTACATATTAGTTGTCCTGCTGCTCGTATCCGAGCAAGTTTGTACCCATCGAAAGGTTACTTCAGCGGTAAACAAACATAACAAAACATCTAATTAAAACGGATGAAAACAATGTACTTTTAATTAACACGTAGTTTAGACTTCCGCCGTCGGATAGCGCCACTGTTCCGAATATTCAGCACTTTACTGTATTTAAGTGGTGCCTTTTCTTAAATGTCTGAGACGTATTGGCAAATCTACGTAAAAATTCCATTAATTTGACACCTCACACGTTAAAATTCGTCCAGCCGTTATCGAGTTATGACTGTGTAGAAAAACCCCCTAGCGTATTAATATATAGGATATGTGTATGATATTCATAAATAATAGTTATTATCAGTTACAAAATCAACTTCTCCTAGAACAAGATAGTTCCTAATCTAATGCAGTTAAATTAATTTGCTATTTCGTTGAATACAATTACGGTTCCTATTGTATCAGTTTACATATATTATAAACGACCATTCTAACTTTCTGTAAATGAAATACATAATTATTTTCCTGCACACAATTACAAAAGTCTCACACGTATTTAATCATCATTTCCTTCAAAGGTAACCTAAGATAATGATTATTGATCAGGAACAATTTTATTTTTAGTCTAGCTATTTCATGCTTAATTATTACATATCTTAATATTATTCATAGTAAATGTTCATTTAACTTTATGCATTGCTAAAAACTACGTTACTGAATAATTTTCAAAAATTATTTAAGGGATTGGAAAGGATTTGAAAAAGAACGTAAACCGATGTGGAGGTTAAACGTGCCCAGCAGATGGAAGAATCAATTACCTTGAAGAGAATAATGTAGCCAAGGTGAATAATGTATGAAGAAGCGACTGAAAAATGGCGGTTTACTCGTGGTGCTTGGCTTTCTGAATATACAGAATAGCTTCGCATGTCAGTATAGACAAGTATACGTTTTAGCGAATTTCCCCTATGGGAAAGAAGTTATTACTAGTTGGCATGACAAGTCCTAGGCCCAGGACCACGATAAATTTTCATTTTTATGTTTCAGATTAAAAAGCACAATTTGCTAGATTTATATATGTATCTTATTTTACAATAAACACAGAATATGAGTACCTGTTCTCTTTATTTTATTTTGTTGTATTCATAGACAAGTTTTCCGTTTATAAAACTATTATAAGTGCATGAAAGTACATAGCCTTATTTAAAATAATTTATGTAGCCATATAAAAATGCTAAATAAACATGTGTAAAAATTATGCCAGATTTTTTTTGATCTTTGGGTTGCAAAAAAATGAAAAATAATATGACATAATTTTTGCATATTTTAATTTAAAATGTTAAATCTCAATAGTCTTACGCAGACGTTTGTACTTTAATACACTGTGACCCTTCATACCAATATGAAACTGTGTCAGTAAATTTAAAAAAATTAAATAGTACTTAGGTTCTTTATTTATTTCAAAAATAATATTATTATTAACCTAAATTAAGAACTCAGTGGCACAATAACTTTCGTAGACAGACCCGATTTTATTTTATTTGTTAACATGTAACAAACAATAACAACAACAACATTAATGACATATTGACACGTACGAAGAAGGCCTTGGGGATGTTTTGAGCCCAAAGAAACGGGTCTTTTAAGTTTATACATATAGTTTTGTTATATATACTAGTAAACCGGTCGCGGCTTCGCTCGCGATCATCATATATAAATATTGTGTTACCGTTCCAAAGCCAACATGGCCTGCTAATTAACTGTGGTTACTCTATCCAGCTGATTGCTTAAAACTTAGTTATTTCCCAATGTTAAGCTTATGGGGAAAAACTCAACTTTAAAGGCCCCCAGGGCCTCACTCACAAATTATTTCACTATAAAAAAAGTTCCCTGCACAACTTCACGTTAGGCTCTTTCCAATGACACCAAAAACATTAAAATCGGTTTAGTAGTTTAGGAGGAGTGATTGTCACAAAAAACCTGCTCGCCTATTAAATAAGTATAGATTTTAGATTGGACCATTGGATTTTGTTTATAAAAACTTAATATCATGAATCATTGGTTTGCGTCAATTGAACTCTACTCTTTTGAAACACATTGTTAGGTAATTAAAATTACCACTAACTTAGTTAAGCATTGCACATCCTGGAGAGACTACCCACATCACTAAGTTTATGCCAAACTGGTTCATCTCTATTATGATAGGGTCTGCGCTAATCTACTGCCTTTGTCACCGGAGTGGACGACAGTCTTGAAACTAGCATTGATTCTAATATGTTCGGTACTTACATTTAATTCAATGTCATTACTGAATTTCGTCCAGCCTTACAGATGCCATGACGTCACCAGAGTTTTAAAGTAAAAACAGCCAAAGGTAAGACGTTTGTCGTGGAGTGGGACATCTGAACATCTGTTTGTTCAACAAGTGGTTCGCAAGTTGCGCATTGATCCCTGCTCCTTGTCGCATAATTCACCTTCATTTTTTATCTGTGTGTTTTATGTACTGCACTAAAGTACGAGGAAAGTCTGTTTTCTTTGTTTAGAAAGTTGATCTGGGAATCCAGCGGATCGATTTGATTAAAACTTTAGAATTAGGGGCTTTTGGACCTGAAAAATCGATCGGTAAAACCCTCAACCCTGGGAAAATTTATATTTTGTCAAAACTCTCATTTGAAAATTGGAAATTCTAATATTACGCTTACTGGGTTTTAATTGAAAATAAAAGCTGTGAATAAATTAATCAGTGAACTGTCTAAGTATCACTTATACACAACGAGGTTAATAGATGTACACTAGAGAGCTCGTCTCGAGTAAAAAAGTGAAGCCTACATAGTCAACCACCATTTTACTCGGGTTAAATTCCAGGTAAATCAAATACCTTCTTCACAAGTTAGTCAGCTGACAAACATATAACTTGGGAAGAGGGGATTTGATTGGTTACTATATGAGAGCTGAGTTGGTAGAGGGGCGAAATGGCGGTCAGCATTGAGGCTACATGTGTTAACCCCAGACGAGGCCTCGAGAAATATTATCCTCGTTATGTCTCACCATGCGGAAAAAATTAAAACAAAACCTGTTCATGGCCTTAGTAAAGCAAAGTATTTTGTTTCAAACCAACGCATACCAATCGTTTGTTTGCAAAGGAAGGTATTTACTTATAAAATAAGATACTTGTAAAAGATTTAATTTACTTATAAGATACATTTTCATTGGTAACTAATATGAGTAATAATAATCTAACTACCAAGAATTAAAACCCAAAATATTTATTCCCTACAAAAAAGTAGTCTTAGCATAGTTTTAATTAATCTAAAATGTTGTTAGATAAATTTAATTTAGTACATTGGATTTTTATGTTTTTCTAATAAATATGACAGCATACTTCCCCATAATGTAGTATTGCTTTTTTCGTTATGTTTTTATTGATTAAATAATAAAATAACATTTATTTAATGAATCCGAAAATCGTATTTTTTTCCCCCTTTTTTATTTGATCACAACAAATTTCATATTTGTTCCTAAAATTGTTTTGTATAAACCAAGTTTATTGTTCTCATTATTAAATGAGAACGATAAAATTGTATTAATGCAATTTTAATTGTAATAATACACTGATTAAAATTCGTCTCTCAATTCCAAACTTTATATTTATAATTACTAGGTTACTTTCTCAACAATGAAACCGTACAACAAAGCCCGGCCCAGATGTATGCTTCCTTGCTTCTTTGCACAAGCTGTTATTAACATTGGGGTCGGGAATTAATTACCGCAGCAGACGCGGCTCAAGCACTACGGGCTGAAAATCATAGCTTTAATCAACATTGACACAGCCTACAACCCTGCTGTAAAATATTTGCTTTTACACTTCACACGGCAGGAGTGCTTTACATACTAAACTGGGTTGATCAAAGCCATTGGTTAATTTTAACTTAATAAATACTAAATATTAACACGGAATAAATTAATTTGAACACAGCACATAAATTATATCCATATTATTAACACAATTTCTTGATTTTTGTTATTATTTTGTTGATTTTATTTTTGTTATTTTGTTATTTTGTTGTTTTGTTGTTTTGTTGTTTTGTTGTTTTGTTGTTTTGTTGTTTTGTTGTTTTGTTGTTTTGTTATTTTGTTAATCTGTTATTTTGTTGTTTTGTTGTTTTGTTATTTTGTTAATTTGTTATTTTGTTATTTTGTTTTTTTTGTTTTGCTATTTTTGTTTTTTTATTTTTGTTTTGTTTATTTTTGTTATTTTTGTTTTTATTATATATTTTGTTGATTTTTGTTATTATTTTGCTTACATATTTTGTATCAATCAAATGCTTTTACTCTCGAAATGTGCCTTTTGTAGGGTTGATAAACTTCTTCCTTTAAGCTTCTTCCGCCTGATAAGCTTTCGAAATTCCAATGTTAACCTTGAGGAGTTACTTTATTTAGGTAGTTAGCTGGTTATAATGTAAACATGTAATAACACCTGATAGTATTTATTAAAAGAATAAGCCAATTTTTGTGAGCAGACAACTAGTAAAACTATTGCCTTAGATTGTGTCTTACGTGCAAACCTTAAAGCCTATAGTGCGCCTCCTTGGGCTTTCAATGTTTATCTTATGAAATTGATTTAATTGGACATTTAACAGTAGCTGGAAGTAACAAATCATAGTACAGAAGCAACAACAGCTTGTCAAGCTAACTTCTGGAATGGCATCACAAGGTAAAGTAATAAGACCGTATATAAACTTTGTATCCCCAAAAGAAAACTAATTGCCCGGAGTCAAGTAACTGGATCCGCTCGAAAATTTAAATTTTTTATCTAGTCACACAAAGGCAGTAAAGGTTGTTCATATAAGGTTGTCAAAAATTGTAATACATTATACTACCTAATATATAAAAATCAATGTTTGTCGTCTGTCTGTTCGTATTGTATGCGCTGCCACACCGTTCATCCAATTGCTTTGAAATTTTGCATGGTAACACAGGTTAACCCTGGGAAGGTTATAGCCATTAACCGAAGTCCTAGGAAATTAGAGCTGTGCCCCACTGGACTTCAAAGTTTCAACGTTAATCTTATAGAAGAAAGATTTCTTTTGATTTTATCAGATGATATATATAATTTAAAATATTGTAAACAGCGGTTTATCATTATGGAAATAAAAACCCTACTTGAATGGCAACTCTCTTAATGGAAATAAAAAAACGACTTGAATGGAAACTCAAACTCCTTTTTCGGTAGGTGAGTGAGCGAAGCGAACGAGCTCATTTTGAAAATGATCGAGTATTTAACATAAAACAAATTCAATGCCTCTTCTGCGGCAGCAACGCGCCGGGTACCAGCTAGTACGATTTATAAAATAATTTATAAAACTAATTTAATTTCAATCTGGCGGTATATCCGAACAAATGATGTTCCAAGATGACTGATGGATCATGCTTTGATTTAATCATTGTAATGAAGTAAATAAATTTACGAAAAACAATTTTAATGGTGTTGTTGGGTTTAAGTGTAAAATTCTTCATAGACTATCACATATTTTACTTTTAGATTAGTTTTATTGTTATAGTTACTTTTGAGCTTTTTAAACATATGGTTAGAGACCAACACAAGTAATAGAAAGGACTTACTTCACGAGAATTCCTATTACTCTTATTAATCACTAAAATGACATGTGTTCAAAAAACTCAAAATGGAACTAAAATAGGTATGAAAAAAATCTAAAAAAAAAAATATACGATGGTCTCTAATAGTATATTTCACAACTAGTGGGAAAATTGTGATTTTTCCTGGTGGGATTAGTATTTGAATTGCGAGTCGTAGACGAGCAATTTAAAGAGAACGAGCACCAAAAGTTTTAAACAGATGGGCATTATTTAAGTATTGTATTGTATTGTTAGGCTGATTTATAATCAGCTGAATTTTTCTTACTAGTGAGAATATAATTTGTCCTCACTAGTGGGGATATGACGAACTTAACCTCATAATATACGCAATGGAAAACAGCTGATATTACAATAGTATCGTGAAAAGAATATAAATTTTCTTTCCTTTATTATCGTTTAAAACAAATTGTGTATTAAACTTAAATATTGAGTTTTAACTGCAACCAATCCCTAAAGCACTTAAACTGCTTATGGCTTCAAACTAGGAAGCTTGTATGGATAGCTTAATACGAGTCGCATTACACAATGAGCGGAGAAAATATTTTCAATAAGCACCATGACATCACAAGTTGAAATTATGAATACTTTCATACAATCCTACACTGACAGATAAAACAATACCCCCGTCACAGCAAACCTGCATACTCAGCGAATTTTCAATGGAGATATAATGTCTTAATACTACAAAAAGCCACTTACCAAGTTTCATAAAAGTATATTCACAAATAAGCGAGATATACAATTTTAATTATTCTCCATAAGAATAACATTGGGGCTGAGTACGCAGGTTTGCTGATACGGGAGCCTTTTGCAATACATTTTTTTGAGCTAATATCAATACACCACATCGAAATAAAGCCGTATACCAAGTTTCGTTAGTATACGTTCATACATAAGCGAGACATATCATTTTTCTTTTCCTCCATAAGAATAGCATTAGACAACGTTTAGAAAGTGTTTAGCACTTTCAATATCTCGGTAACCAATTGACGTAGAGGAATGGTCAAAATACCAAATTGTGTATTTTTTAAGCTGAATCCAATGGTGAAAACTAAAATTTGACTATTTCAAAAATTATATGTAAAAATAAAAAAAAAACATTTTTGGAGTACAAACCCCCCTCCCTCAAAATACCCCTTCGGAAGGAGCGATCTGGCTGGTTTTCGAACCTATCATAAATGTTGCTTTACACGTTTATACCAAGTTTCATCAAAATCGAATCAATTTTACGAGAGTTATCGTGCTCACGGACACATATATATACAGTTTCGAACGAATGGTGTTTTTGGGGTCTAGGGACCTCAAAACAAAAAGTTATCATGGTCCCCCTATCTTCCCTATAGGGGAAATTCGCTAAAACTTACGGACGTTTTGAAAATTTTAAACAATCGTATTCATTCATATTTCAGCATATTATTTAAGAAATTGTTCAGACCTTTTACCAGCACGAAAAACAAAACAACGTAGATACTCTTAACGCTCATATTTGTAAACTAATACTACTTTAAAAATATATGTAGGTCTGCTGTACACAGCTGGGCAAGAGAAAGGACCATAATGGGGGAAGAATATCAGTAAATGGTCCAAGCTTATCGAGTGGAAGAATGGAGACTAAAACTGTTTATCGTCCTTAGGGGACCCGCCCGAGTGTCATGACACAGTAAATATTCAGCGATACACAACAGCATCACGTGACAACGGTACTAGGGATATTGTATGGTTTTTGAAATATTGTTCATTGTGAAAAAGGTAGTTTAAATCAGTGTAAAATGTATAATGAGTTAGTTAGTAATATACATTAATGTGAAGTAATACAGTCGTTAATTAAACTCTAAACTTAAAAAACTATTAACATTCTGATTACAAACGCTGTGAGCTAACACCTAATCAGTCAACATTTATATGTTATTTATACACACTTTATGGTGTAACTGAAATCTTGTTACACAGTGTGTTTTACTCGATTCTGCTAACGTAAATATCTAACGTTGTGTTATAAAAATCTATAGGTTGTTTCGTTAGTCTAACGGTTAATGGTGGCCTTCTAATGATTAAATGTTGTCAAAACGACCAAAGTTGTTTAATCGTAAGATTTTTATAAAGTAATTATTAATTCTATATTATTTATCCTAGCTAGAAGATAAATTAGGTGAATTTATTTCACTACGCCTTTGTTCTGAAAACCTTAAGAAATATACATCAAAATTATAAATATAAAAGTTATTAACCTAAACAATGTGCGGATGAAATATACCTAGCAGTAACATATACACTGCTAACCAAAATATTATCTTACGTACTATGATTTGTAATCAAACAGCTGGTATGGTGGATATGCCTCTACTTTACTACCTATTAAACAATGAGTTCTTTGTAAACACCGTTTTCTTTCAGGATTCCAGGATATATATTAAAACAAAACACGGTGATAAATATCTAAACAAATATAAAAAAATACAACAAATTGTGTCACTATTGAAGTAAAATCCAACATTAATTTTTAAGTTTGAGTCATGAATTATGGATAAAATTACAGAGGATGGTTTATAAATAAATTAAACTTATGATTTATACATTTTAAATTAAGTTTGCTCTGGTCGAAGGTGACCATTCTGAATATTGTAATAATTGTTTCTGTTCAGTTACATATATTATCGATTGGATTATTGTCGCTTTCAACTTAATTTAACGTCGTTATGTTTCAATATAATTAAAATGCATATAAATCGTGATGCAGTTAGCTTATTTATAAAAATAAAAGCAATACATATTTTGAGCGATATACAAAGGTTTTTCATTTAACTTTAAATTTTATAAAGTTAACAGGTAAACAACAACAATAGTTTTGTTTACATTTCAAGTTATTCAGAAACTACAACTTGGTAATAAGTTAAATACGACGGTATTAAATCAACAAGAGACGCGACATCGTCCAACAGAATAATTCCCATGATTATTTGTGGCTTTATGACTCAAAGAAGTTAATTAGAGAGATAAGCAACAAAACCCAACATAAAAGAGTGAAACATGGGCTAAAGTCCAATTCGTTAATTACGACGTCAAAAGTATTTTCTAAAGAGAATATCATCCGGCGGATCTCTGCACTATGTTATCGTTTTTGTATCTCTTTTTGAAGTATTCTTTCATTTAATTCGCTTGGATGAGTATTTTCGGGATGGAAACCACTGGTAGTGTTTATATGTTCAACTGACAACAGTTTAAGTTGACTGCTCCACCGCATCCCATTTGAAAGGAAATATACATGACCGATATTGATGCCCAAAGCTAACTACCATGTAAAATATAATACCCCCGTCGCAGCAAACCTGCATACTCAGCGAATTTACAATGGAGATATAACTGTCTTAATACTACATAAAGCCACTTACCAAATTTCATAAAAATATATTCACAAATAAGCAATATATACGGTTTTAATTATTCTCCATAAGAATAACATTGGGGCTGAGTACGCAGGTTTGCTGCATCAACGAACACAAAAAAGGTTTTTTTATGCTAATATCAATATAACTCAACTAGGTGAAGTCATATACCAGTTTGTATTCATTTATGTTCATAATTAAAGGAGACATATCATTTAATTATTATCCATAAGAATAACATGGGGCTGAGTACGCAGGTTTGCTGCTACGGGATCCTTTGGCCAAAAATTGTTTTTTGGGTCACATATCATTAGACCTCAACCGGATGAAGCCATATACCAAGTTTCGTCAGTATAAGTTCATAAATAAGCGAGATATAATTTTGGTCTTTTCCTCCATAAGAATAACATTAGACAACGTACTGTGTTTAGCACTTTCAATATCTCTGTAACCAATTGACGTAGAGTAATGATCAAGATACCAAATTATTATTGGGCTTATAGAGTTTCAAATCAAAACAAAAGAATCGTAACAGCCGTTCATAATCAACCACGGAACTGTCAAAGTAATACTCATGTTGTTTATGATTATTAACATGTGGTTTCCTGAGAGCAGAGATTAAAAGATTTGAGTAAAGATTACATATATAGAGTAGTAAAATAAATCAAACGGACATTGAGCTATAAATAACAACTGGAGTGATCTTAAAAATTTAGAAAAGAGGCAAATGAGTTATACAAATCTGATTATCAGTAGGGGAAGTGGTGAAATATTACTCCAAGTAATCTAAACAAACTGACTGGCCTTCCCCCGAGCAAAGCTCGCCCCCCAGGTACTACGATAAAACTAGCTAATACCCGCGCTTCGCACAGCTGATTAAGATTCCTACTGAAACTACATCTGATAATCTTAACATCAACCATTAATCTTACCCATTCAACCATAAGAATAATATCGTAACTTTAAGACCCAGGGAGGAAGATGAGAATAGGCCTACATGTTGCCCAGATAAATTATCTACCATCATGCAAATTTTCAGCTCAATAAATAATAATAATATAAATAATATAATATAATAATAAAATAATAACAATATAATATTGTATAATATAATTATAAATAATATGTAGTTGTAACGTTAAAACGGAACATACAAGTCGACAGATTTACCTTCAGACTACGATCACATTAAAACGTGATATGTTTAACACAGCACTGAGTGGGCAATAAGCATGCTTTGTTCTTACTTGGCAAAGTAAAATCCGTAGTGGAACAAACATCCTTGAAATCCCCAGGAAACCTTTCCGATCCTTTCCTGATCCTGTGTTGAGCAATACGTTTATAGTAAATAAATGCAAATCAAAATATTTATCTGCAAGCATTTAACATTTGCTTTATGAAAAGGACTTTGAAATAATTTATAAATGCTGTAATTGGGCGATTTAATTGATTGGGATAGGGAAACATTTTGAAATCGTCCTCTACAATAAATTTATTTTTTCAACATAAGGATAGTTTGAACGTAAATGGTCATAGAAGTGCTATCAAAGTTTCACTAGTGTTTGTAAACAATATAAACTGATGGTGTATTGAATAGACTTGATCTATAATCTATTTTATACACTAATTAAACAAATTAAAATATTTCTGAAGAGACAGATTTGTTTTTCTTTACTGAACTCCAAAGAAAAAAGGGGTCAATAGATATGTCTGTGTTAAGGCTATTTTCAGGGGTCATACGCCAGAAAGAGGTCGACTCGTCCATTGGTCTACTCCATGATGTTTGCCTTTGGCAGGTTCAATGTGCCAGGTGAACTAAAGCTGCTCGCCCTTCAACGCTGATGATACAGTCTACTCTTTCCTAAACAAATAATCTCCCGTCTTTCAACTCTTTAAACATTGAAACTTAAGGGTGCGCCGTACCTCCCTTCCGCACGCTCAAGTAAGGGGTTTTCATCTCCCTCATTGTAGGCTAAATTGTTAACTAATTAAAAATAATTTGATGTTATTTAATTCAATAAATGTTGATATAGAGATCATACGATTTAAAAATTGTGATTTTAATTCAAAATAAATGGTAGGCCATTAGTAATGTTCTCAAATTAAGCGTTTTTCTAAAGATTCCTAACGTATGGAGAAATATTATTTTGGATAAAAGGAACCGTATGATCCCTAGATTGGAATCTGAAAAGTGAGAAACTTCAAATAGTTTGGTAGAAATCTGTAAAATAACAGTGCGATCGAGGAGAACAAAATGGTCTTCAAGCGTAAATATGCATGACCCTGCTTGTTAGCGGCGCCGGCGCGGCGCTAAACAACAACGAATTCAATCTGGGTAGGGCGCACCCTTAACTTGAAAACAACAAAATAAATAAATAAAGTTCAGGGGAAATAACGGGTAAAGTATCTTTACTATCAATTACATTTTCATTATGATTAAAATACTGAAATTCTTCAATACGGAAATTCCCTGAGTACGCAGGTTTGCTGCGATGGGGGTATTTATATTTGTCGCAGTATGAGTGAGTATTTAAAAATTCAGTACAGTAATAACAACTGAAACCGTTATTCTAACCGATTTTGTACATGCATATAAAATAACCCTATAACAAAATAACAACGGGAAGTTATATATTGTACTTGAAGAAATCACAAATAAGATTCAAACTCAAATCCGAAACATCATTTACATTTATATACTAATACCGAGGTCGCCCAAAATGCTTAACTGTTACTGTAACATGGTTACGATATTTATTCATCTTAATACCTATAAATATAAATAAACCACAATGTGATGTGTTCGGGGGAAATAACGGGGTAAAGGATTTTTACTATCAATTACATCTTCAATATTATTATAATACCTTGAATTGACGCGTAGAATGGTATTTCGTGTACTGGGATTATAAATGAGATGCAAGATTGAGTAGATGTTAATGTAATATAGTTGGTGTGTTTTGACCTTAGATATTGTGCATTTTTTAATATCGATTAGCACGATTCACTTGTTTTAGTAATAACAACTATTATAGGTAATTTTTATTCTGTTATTGGGTCTACTAAATAATTACTATTTGTGTTGCCTTCCATCCAGGAAAAACCAATTCGTTGCTGAATGTTTCAAACAGAATGGCACAGTTTTTAGCTATAGTAATGAATTGGTATTTTTAAAGAACACCTGAATACAGATAATCCTGATTTGAACACATAGCGTAATACCATTGACTAGTCAATGGTAATACTATATGAAATGTGGAACACACGTGACAATACGGATAGAACTCTGTGTCGGTCGAAACTACACAGTACAATGGGACTGAGGGGTGGGGTGAGATGAGGGGTGGTAGATGATTATTGTAGTAGACAATGAGGGCGGTCTTGGACAAAGGGTGACAGTCTTCTGATCCTACGATCTCTGCTCTGTTGCGGACGTTGTTGATGTATTTGTGCAACACAAATGAGCATTTTAGTAACTAAGTTGCTTATATTTCTTTGACACGAGGTTTTATTAAAATATATCAAGCAGATCCACTTGTTTACGTTGTCTGAAGAATGTACATTCATGTAATATTTTCATACACAATTTTTTGTGCTGTATATAACACATTTTTCAGCAACCTTACACATTACGTATACTTTTGTTTAAAAAATTCATGGTTGGTGATAGAGAGTAAGATTTAGGAAATTGTTTAAGAAATTATCTATCACTGATTACTAACAAGGACTGATTTTTGTAAACGTTTCATTATTTTTTGTCTTTTAACTTCAATTTCGTGATACAAATTTTAATAAAGACAGACATTGTTCAGCTTGCATGTATTCTGTAATGAGAGGGCATACAGACATAATAATATCGGTTCCAAACAACTAGGTAAACAATCTAAAACAAATTTGCATTTAACTCTCTAGCATCGGACCCGATCTTACAGGCGAACGCCGAAACTTACCTCCATTTATAAAAAGACTTAACAATATTCTAGCCTTTTGGGGAATTTTCCGCCTAGGGAAAGAACCTATTACTGTAGGTGGCTTTGTAAGACCTAGGCCAAGGACCATGATAACTTTTATATTTTTCGTAATGAATATTTAAAAATTCAGTATAGTATTAACATTTGAAAAGTCATAAAGTACATTCATATAAAATGTCCCCATAACAAAATAACAACGGAAAGTTTGTATTTTACTTGAAGAAATCACAACTAAGAGGCAAACTCAAATTCATAATAAATGGTTTTTATATACTAATACCAAATTCGTTCAAAATACTTCACCGTCACTGTAACATTGCTACGTAGTTAATTCATTTTAATACCTTTAAATATAAATAAACCTGCATGAGATTTGTCCAAGAGATTCGTGTTGAAAAGAAACTAGTTCGGAATAAATAACAGGTTATGATTATAACACCGATGTTAGTCACAACATCCTGTTTAGAGCAACGGCTTCTCTGTTTATGATGGCTACTAAGAGAGAAGTAGTTTTATATCACTAAATCTGGAACAGATGTCTTCTCGTTATTAATAGTTTCACATTGAGAACTGGAACCACATCGCGGCGTAGCGCGTCTCTCAGCTGTGAAAAATATAAATATATTTTTACTTCCAAATCAATCTTAAATCTAAACCAAAATACTAGTTTTTATTTTATTTATATTATGTTTATGTATTTCGGGCTATTTTTTAATAGAAACACTCCAATATTTCTGAACATATTTTGAAAATTGAGGTATCAAATAAACGGCCTCGTTTCATAGCTTTGCGAAGTGTGTTTCAATTTTCGATACCTCTATTCTAAAGACTACTTGCCACCCTCAATTTGTTACATAAGATTAACATGGAGATAAATGGTAATTATAAATCCGCTGTCTACGCAACAAAGTAGAGTTTTACATAAAATCGATGTATTTATGAGCAGAATACAAAAATTAATGGAATGGCAAGGCAAACTCTTTTAATCAGACACGAGATAAATCAACTTTGCACGGTTTCTAGCAAAATGCTCAGTAGTATCTGATAAAAATGACAGATAAGTTTTTGACAGAAGTAAATGTGTTCATTTCAACACAAGAAGTGTCTATGGTACTCCTCTGTTTACTAATTTAATTCTAAACCTCTATCACATTATATTCAGACTTTATTACAAAATATTTAAAAATTTGTATTAGACAATCATTAATAAAGTAGTATTAATTTAAATGAAAAAGTTAGACAGTTATTTGGATTGTTATAACACAGATATAAGCACTACAATCACGTAATATGATTTAGTTTTTAAAGTTTTGGGATAAAAAACTAACAGCCTTTGTGTTTGTAGGTAATTTGATGCAATCCAGTGATCTGCGATGAAGTAATTTTCATAAGAGCCAAACCAAGGCCTAAAAAATAGGTAAAACGGCCTAAAAAAACCGTGACGATATTACATCGCCACGCCGCGGGGGGTTCGTGGTATTATTGTGAATTAAGAAAATATTCCATTCGATTTATTTCCCCTACTAAAAATGGTATAGTAAATCTGTAACAGGCTGGCCCTAAAACAATTGTATATTTCTAACTCTTCCTATTTTTAGTGAATTTCCTATGGAAAGTGAACTATTAGCATGACCCGCACGGTGAAACTTAAGCCCGGGACCACCATAGAAGTTCCTAACGTGACCCCCTGAACACGTTTTGGGGGTCGTTCAAAATTTTATATATAGTATATATATGTGTGTGTGTGTGTGTGTGTGTGTGTGTGTGTGTGTGTGTGTGTGTGTGTGTGTGTGTGTGTGTGTGTGTGTGTGTGTGTGTGTGTGTGTGTTTGCACTCTAGCGGTCGCATTTTTTGTCCGATTTACTTCAAATTTGGTAGGGACATTCCTTTTTTGTAATCAGTTGGACAGGTTCCTTGGCCAAAACAATCGGAAAACTCTAACCCTCTTTTTTGGGGAATTTAAATTTTGAAATTTTAGTTTTTGGACCCAAAAAGGGTCAGATAAGCCCTAAATGTAAGATTAATGGATAAGAGGTTATAGAACGTAAAAAGGCGAAAATTTTAAGCCCCCCCTCATCATTCTAGCACTAATACTTACCGAGTTATTAAATAAATTAAAATTGAGTAAACACAGTACGTTGTTATGGGGATTTTACATTGAAAAAGGCTGTTTTTCATATCTTGATGTAGTTTTATCACTCCTAACACCCCCATACCGATTTTTGATCATGATGGTACATCCTCCTAAGCTTACAATTCACAACATTGCCATCCCAATTCTGCATTTAAATAGAACCAGGTGCATCAGAACAGCCAAAAAACTGAATATTTTCTATTTTGCTAAAAATGTCACAATTTTTTTTAAACCCGTTATTTGATTTTTGAAAGTTTTTACTGGGGAAATTCACTTCCCTAACGTCAGCGTGCTGCGTGCAAACTCGTTTTATTTTAATGAGTTTTTCGTTTGCAATGAGCAGATTAATATAATGTGTCAAAATCAAAAATATCCATTAACTGACGTAAAGCGATAAAAATAACTTGTTAAAGCTGGACTACCGAAGACAATACCTTCTCAGAAAACCTGTGTCAAATGGATGCAATAAACATTGCGTAAGTAGTACCGTTTCATGTAGCTCTGCTTGGGACAGCGAATAGCAAGAGGTGACGGAGTACATATATATCTTAACTCACTCAAAGATGTTTGAGCGAATTTCCCCTATAGGGAAGAAGCCATTACCGTAGTCGGCATGGTAATACCTAGGCCCGGGACCATGATAACTTTTCGTTTTGAGGTCCCCAGACCCCAAAAACACCATTTGTTCGATACTGTATATATATATACATGTGTGTGTGTGTGTGTGTCCGTAAGCACGATAACTCTCGTAAAAATGATCCGATTTTGATGAAATTTTGTATAAACGTGTAAAGCAACATTTATGACTTTAAGTTTGAAAACCAGCCAGATCGCTATATCCAAAGAGGTATTTTGGGGAATTTTGGACCCCAAAAATGGGTTTTTTGAATTTTTACATGTAATATTTGAAATTGTTAAATTTTAGTTTTTACCATTGGATTCAGCTTTAAAAACACACAATTTGGTATTTTGATCATTCCTCTACGTCAATTGGTCCCCGAGATATTGAAAGTGCTGAACACAGTACGTTGTCTAATGTTATTCTTATGGAGGAAAAGACAAATTTTATATCTCGCCTATTTATGAACGTATACTGACGAAACTTGGTATACGGCTTCATCTGGTTGTGTTCTATTGATATTTCCTCAAAATAATAATTTTTTGCCAAAGGCTCCCATAGCAGCAAACCTGCATATTCACCCCCATGTTATTCTTATGGATAATAACTAAATGCTATGTCTCCCTTAATTATAAACATAAATGAATAAAAATTGGTATGTGACTTCACCTAGTTGATTTATATTGATATTAGCATAAAACCCATTTTTTGTGTTCCTTTATTAAGCAAACCTGCATACTCAGCCCCAATTTTATTCTTATGGAGAATAATTAAAATTGTATATATCGCTTATTTATATATTTATGAAACTTGGTAAGTGGTTTTATGTAGTAGTAAGACATTTATATCTCCACTGGAAATTCGCTGAGTATGCAGGTTTGCTGCTACGGGGGTATTTGCACTTAACTTACACAAAGTCTCCATGAGCTCGGTTTTTCAACGGCCCGACTTTATTAATATTTCACTACATCTTGTAATAAAAATAACGCGTTATATATTCACGTCCTTTTTTAGATATGACATTTCATCAAATCAATGAAACCCTCTCGCATCACGAAATGGATTGATCTCTCCGAGATTATTGATTTCAAAATACCGTTATCAGAATATGTTTGTATTGGGAAAACACCCAATACAAACATAGTGGTGTTACCCATAGTATAGTGGTGATGATTGTGGCAAACTGTGCAATAACAAATAACAAACAACAACAGAAGACCACAGCAATAGCATTTTACCGATGAAAAGAATTACAGTGATCACGAATTAGATCATTGCTTTGCATTACCTAAATATGAGGTAAATATTTCTACTATTAAAAACGAGTTCGCACGCAGCACGCTGACGTGAGGGAAGTGAATTTCCACATAACAACTTTTAAAACTCAAAATCTGTGTAAAAACAAACATTCATTTAAATTTTTATTGAAATCTGAAAACATAGATTTTTTGGCTGTTGTGATGCTCCTGGTTTCATTTACCTGCAAAGCTTGGAATAACATTTTCCGCATTATAATGTTAGGAGAAGGTCCAGACAGGCTTGAAAGTAGGCGTGGTTTGCTGTGGGTGATAAAAGGACTCTAAGAAAGGAATAACAGGCTTTTCTAGTGTAAAACCCCCATAAGACAACGTACTGTGTTTAGTCGAAACACATTTTCTTTAATAACTCGGTAAATATTTATGCTAGAATGACGAGAGAGGGCTTAAAACTTTCGCCTCACTAATTCCCATCTTTTCACATGCATTAATTTTACATCTGGGGCTTTTTCTGACCCTTTTTGGGCCCAAAAACTCGAAATTTGACAGATTAATCCCCAGAAAAGGGGGTTAGAGTTGTCCGATTGTTTTGCCCAAAAAACTTGTCTAACTGATTACAGAAGGGAACGTCCCTACCAAATTTGAAGTAAATCGGACAAAAAATGCGACCGCTAGAGTGCAAACATATATATATATATATATATATATATATATATATATATATATATATATATATATATATGTCTATATATTTTATGTCTATATATATATATAAAATTTTGAACGACCCCCAAAAAGTGTTCAGGGGGTCACGTTAGGAACTTCTATGGTTGTCCCGGGCTTAAGTTTCACCGTGCGAGTCATGCTAATAGTTCACTTTCCAAAGGAAATTCACTAATAATAACCTACCTTTGGACATACACATATTATTAATGTGAAGCTAACGCACAAAAACCGTTCACGTAGAGTTGTCTAGATAAGTGGGAAGGTTATGTTTACGTAACTGCTGTAAAACCTACATTGTCAATGACTTACTGCAGCTTGAATTCTTGACTTTTGTCGTCTGAATAAATTCTTATTTGATTGAAAAATTAACAACATATTTCTGCTGGCTATCATGTTTTATATATTTCCGAATGTTAAATTGTTTCTTACTTTACAGCTGTACAAGCTAGACGAATTTAAATTTAAAATTCTGCTACAATAATCTGAAATTTGTATACAGTTTTCAATAATTTAAAGCTCTTCATAACTAATTTTAACTGGTGTGTTGTTATTAGGTTAAATTAGTGAGTAAATTGTAAAATATTTACTTCCTGAATGTAAATATAGGTTCTGTGTTAATGATCCATATCGATATACAATCTGTGTAAGAATAGTGTTCATCGTGTCAGGATAAAGTAACGTTTAAGTTCAGGTACACCTCTCCATCAGACATTTACTTTGCCTTAACAGAGTTTGATTGAATGTAGTCTCTTACACATACATAACATCCATATTCAGTATGAGCTTGCCAGACTTCGTTGGTATAGACAAATATGAAATATTAAAACATATTCGTTTAAATGGTCTCATATCAAATTGTAATTTTAGTAGAACCATTTAGGCACTTAATAAATAATTTTTGTAAACATAATTACTATTTTGGAGTATCGGTAGTTAAGTACCTGGGGGGCCGAGCTTTGCTCGGGGGAAGGCCAGTCAGTTTGTTTAGATGACTTGGAGTAATATTTCACCACTTCCCCCTACTGATAATCAAATTTGTACAACTCATTTGCCTCTTTTCTACATTTTTAAGGTCATTCCAGTTGTTATTTATAGCTCAATGTCCCTTTGTTTTATTTTACTACTCTATTTATGTAATATTCACTCAAATCTTTTAATCTCTGCTCTCAGGAAACCACATGTTAATAAACATATACAACATGAGTACTACTTTGACAGTTCCCTGGTTGATTATAAACAGCTGTTACAATTCTTTTGTTTTGATTTGAAACCCCATAAGCCCAATGTTAATTTTTTTAACTTTTCATTTTAGTTTTTTTACATTATTTGATTTTCCTGGGGATGAGGTCTGTATAGAACTTATTTTTATCCCAGAAATTAGTTATTTCAAACATTTGAAGGAAATCGTTGGAGCCGTTTTTGGGATCCGTGTCGCAAGCAAGCAAGCAAACCTAACTCATATTAGAGTAAAGGATATAAGAATAATATGTTTGTGGTACATTAGAAAAGTATATCTGAGCTTAAATCGTTATCCAAGTGTGTAATAGTTACATCGTTTTTTAATGATTCTGTGTAAGCTTTTAACTGTTTTAATTAAAAGGATTCGTTTTTTTAAATAAAAAAATATCTAGTTTTGTTTTATAAAATATTTTCTTAAACATGTAAAAAAATCAAATCAAATCCAAATACTTTAAAGTCATACTAAGCTTGGAGTTGTTCACATTTGCGGTGGAGGGAGGGAGAGTGTGAGGGTGTGTTTGCATTTCCGTTATTTATTCAATAACACATGTTTGCGGCGGAATAAGCTTGTTACACAATACTCTCTTGCGTTTTACTTCGCTGAGTAGTTCCGTTGTATTCTCAGAACTACTAGACTATGAATTTACAAAAATAAGCAGTAAATAAATAATTAACTGTAGTTTAAGTCCAAGATGTTAACATAATACACAGTGTTATATGTTTTCACTATTAATAAAATAGTAATTTTTAAAAGCCCTCCAATTTATTATAATCCCTTAATGCTTTATTATTGCTTTTATTAATTTTTTTATTTCAAATTTCACTTTTTAAAATTAAAATGCAAAGTAGGAAAATAAGTTTACGTTTTAAGAATATTCTTTACTGGAGAAAAATTGTTATAAAGACTACAAAAACGCCTTTTCTTATTTTTTTCATGATCAAAACAACGCAGTGCGAAGGAAAAATACTTAAATAAAAATTTTAAAGTATCCAGAATTTACATCGGTGACAATTTTATTGGTATAAATATTTTTTGTTAATGCGCGATCAATGACAGTGTGGATAAATGCATGCATTAATATGTCACTATTTTAAAGCAAAATGAAAAAAATAATAAAGAGTTCACTATTAGTCTGTGTACGTCGTCTTACAATTAACAAAAAAAAAACAGAAGATAGCATTCCAGCAATCAGATCTCTGCTTTTCCTTCCCTTTCTTTTATACTCCTGGTAAGTAAAGATTTCTTTCCTTCAAAGCGCTTTTCCCTTATACGCTTTTATAAATTTGAGATTAAAAGGTATGTAATACGTTTGAAACCTGATATTAAAGAAAACGTTTCCAAACGCAAGTTGTGTTTTCTTTCTACATTGTAAGTAAAAAGAAAATTCTATCTTTCAAATTTGAAATAAAAGTTTAAATCTGAATGTACCTCATTCAGTTTACTCTCAGAATAAACTAATTTCTAAATTAATAAATTTGTTTAATTAGTTTAGGATATATATTTTATCTATGAATCCATAAAAAAACACTTTCATAAGTTTAAGCGTGCCTTTCTAGATATGTTGTTTTCACATTTGTAACCAATATATATATATATATATATATATATATATATATATATATATATATATATATATATATATATATATATTAATTACTATTATTGTCTTCAAAAACAAGTTTTCCTTTCATTAAATTACATATTTTAGATGGGGTATATTAAGTAATAGTATTTTAAACTTATTTTTGGGCCCCACCCACGTAAGCTCTATAACAATATATGTGTCTGCGTGTATGTGTGTTTGAGATATGTTGACATTTTGTTGGGTAGTTGACAGGAAAACTCCCCTTCTTCCCCCCACTATCATCTCAAACTCAACCCTCCAAGAATGTGGCGCGCTCCAACAATTAACCCGGCTAACTCAAATGTATATACCTGAGGGCTTACCCGCCTCGCCCCGCCATCTTTGGATTGTTCACAACTGTTTGTCTGCATTACAACAATAATATGGTTAGGATTAACACAACTATTAGACAATCCTTGCAAACAACAAATAGACCCTACGCGTAGAACTACGGCCCTACAATACCTGTTGTGATTTTAAATTCTTTTTGGCATTTCAAAACCAAATGACATTATTATTTTGGATTGTTCACAGCTTTATTTACTAACATGTTTGTATTATATTGAAACCGTTTTACATGGCATAAGTTTCCTCTGTTTTAACAACTTGTGACTTTAGGTAACAAAATATAAAATTTAACTTGTTAAGGAATTTTTAGAAATGCTGCATGAATATGAATAAAAACAGACCATAACGCGATTTAAATACATAACTAAGATCTTCTGATTCAATATAATGTATTCCAAATACAATATCATAACTTGCTTTCATTTTTTTCGTTTTGGTTAATTCACGACTTTCTATTATAGTTATCTTTCAGACTGCTATGATCACATTTAGGTTTTGTTTGTATTTTAATTAATTATTAAATCCTACAGTAGTGTTATTTTGTATTGGGCTTTTTTACAAACTCTCCATATCGGATATTTTAAGGTGGTCTTCTTCAAGATAGTATACACGCAAACGATATTCGCGGTGTATATGTTGATACTTACTGTATATAGTACTACAATTTGGATTCATTTTCAAATTCCTATCATATTTAAAATTAAATTAAAGTATCGTTGACGAATTTATCTAATAATGTACTAATGTCGTACATGTACATGTACGTATGTTGTATGTGTTGTGTGTACATGTATAAGTGTATGTGTTCTGTTATATACTGATACGAAAGACGCACACGAAAGAACCAGTGTTCACCCAGGAACATACCATATGAATTTTAGGATTGCTGTTGACGGTGAGTTTTTATAAAAACAGTTGTGTTAGCTGCATTCTGTGACTACTACTATAAACTATTCCGACAATGAACATCTGTTTATACGTTATCATCTGGTTAAATTTATGGTTGAATTCCAAAAAGATCAACATTGGAACTGGTTTGACCTGTGGGATTGAGCCCTACGATTAGATCGGGATCTGACTTACATTTCCTACTTAGACCTAAAGAATCAGTGTTCCAAATATCAGGCCTCCAACATATAGTGCCTTCATATAATTTGTATGAATTTATATATTTTGTCATATATATATTAAAATGTTAGGAGTGTGGGAGTAGTGATTTTTTTATCGAGTCGAGTAGTGCCAATTATTTTCAAATTTCGAGTATTTTCGAGCGAGTACTTGCCATCAGCAGGTAATTTAAAATATTTGAATGGGATTTGGATACCAACCTAGGTTTTATAATCTAAACATGGTTTCTAACTAATACATGAGTAACAATACAAAGTTTTGGCCAGTGCAATCAAACTGGATTACGTATTGACAAACAAAACACGGTTTGACATTCGTTTCCAGCCAATGAAACAGGGCCCGGTTGTCATTCGGCCAATTTCACCTGGTCCAGACATCGCTTATAATCAATATTAAATGACGAAATCGTTAGTTACGGCCGAAATTACGCGGTCCGATCGTCATTTTCGGCCGATTTTACGTTATGCGATCGCCTTTTGCGGCCGTTAATATGCGTTTTGGCCGGTCGCAATCTTTCGCGGTCGTCATTTTCGGCTGATTTTACGTGATGCGATCGCCTTTTGCGGCCGTTACTACGCGTTTTGGTCGGTCGCAATCGTTAGCGATCGTCCGGAAATCGGCTGGAAATGCTCGAACCTTCGAGTAGTTTTCAAAACTTCGAGTCGAGTTCGAGTATTAAAATACTCGGCCGAAAACTCGACCTTTCGATTACCCGCATTACCCTATAAAATATACAAAAAATTTTCTTCACATCTAACAAAAATTTAACTTGATAATCACTCGAATTCGAGTACTCCTGCAACACTGTTGCCCTTACTACAGACTCCCCTTCGCACAGAGAGCATTGTTTTCTAGAATCCACGAGGATTATCCCTCAAACAGTAGCTGTCATTTGTTATTCATAGTATTCCAGCTATTCCATTTGTGAACAAGAAGTTGTCTTGTGAACAAGACAAGAATAGTTTCAGTGACGCCATCCACAATAAAACCAAGGGTTTATCTTGCAGACCCTGGTGAATTATAGATATAGACTGTGACACACACACACACACACACACACACACACACACACACACACACACACACACACACACACACACACACACACACACACACACACACACACACACACACACACACACACACACACACACACACACACACACACACACACACACACACACACACACACACACACACACACACACACACACACACACACACACACACACACACACACACACACACACACACACACACACACACACACACACACACACACACACACACACACACACACACACACACACACACACACACACACACACACACACACACACACACACACACACACACACACACACACACACACACACACACACACACACACACACACACACACACACACACACACACACACACACACACACACACACACACACACACACACACACACACACACACACACACACACACACACACACACACACACACACACACACACACACACACACACACACACACACACACACACACACACACACACACACACACACACACACACACACACACACACACACACACACACACACACACACACACACACACACACACACACACACACACACACACACACACACACACACTCACACATTTCGCTAATCGAAGGATAAGCTATATTTTTCTCAGAGCTCATATTTAGTCTGTAATGAGCAATAATTTTTATAATTGGGTTTTCTTGAAAATTTTAATTTACTTTTACACTTATGCTTAGACCTCTTAATATCCCATAAACATAGACCATACATTACAGGCACTACTAGGAATTTCCACACATACAACAGCATATAATAGGCTATATTTAGTTGGGTATCGTGCGTGTTATCGGGGTGCACACATTCGCTGACGTATTTTATATCACTCATTTGCCAACTGTTTATAAAACAATTTTGGTGAGAGACGGTTTGCTGCTGGTATTCGTTTCCTGAATAACTTCACTCCGTCTTCCCACATATAAATAGATTCTCACGGCAGTCTTTGTATGAATATTTACTTATGTGAATTATGACTTTGTTTAATTTTATCTGGCGTGACAAAAAAAATTAAAACGCGCATTTAAGAATGTAAAAAACCGAATCAACTTCATTAAACTAATTTAATAATATCGTAAAATTATATTTATACGTAAAAACTGATATTGTTGGCTACTATACCACAAAACGTAGATTCAAATGTGCAATTCGATTTTTTGTTTCAAATTCATTGTTGGTGATGGTGAGTTTAAGTTGTTTAAGAGATTACTAGCAGCCAGCGTCACTTCGTGACTTAACTTTTTGAACTTTTGAGGAACCATACTTGGTTGAACCTAAAAGTAGTAAATCAATCATGTTTCCCAAAAATAGCACGAAAACGCTCTGAATATAGATCAATACATATTAGATACAAAATGATTATTATATATTGATTTGAAACCAGAAAAACACTGATGTCGAAGTATATAATTCATGATAAAATATTTGAAAAGTTAGAATACACAAATTGTTGAACACTTCACTCATTCTCTTCACTTCATTGTCTTATTTGAAATGTCTAAAATTTGCATAATAAACTGATAAATGACGGAAAATCACTGATGTTAAGGTATTTAATACATGGTAAAACGTATAAAAATTATTACAAAAATGACTGTCGTTACATAGATTATGAAATAAAACTTAAACACATTCTATTTTAGTTTTAAGTTTAAAAACATATTAAAATGTTCTAGATAAACTATGAACAAATAAAAGTTCAACTATTTACTTTACATTTTATTGTAAATTCTGTAACCTATGTATTCGGGGAAAAACTCTTCCACCTGATTATAAAATAACTGCTTTCAACATCTACCATATAAGAGACAGTAAATTAGTTGAAATCAAACTATGTCCCAGATTTACATGAGTGGTACTTTTCTTCGTGGTCAATTAAATTAATTTCTTCCAAAAATCTATATTTCAAGAAATTAAATGAATTAGCCTATTTGAAAATCAACTTACTTATAACTTTAAAGAAAACACCAGTTTCATCAAATAAATAAATGCAAGTGCTGTACTCTGTGGTCAAACTTAAGAACTCGATCAAATCATCACCATATGTTTTGTTATAAACAAATGCGAATTGGAAAAAGTTCACAGGTTTAACAACAGATAGTAGCACATTCACTAAAATTTCAAAAGCCTCCTGGACGAAGGCTTTTAATGGGATATTTTCGAAACCCGAAAAAGGCACATCTAGGGAGAAGTAGCTTTAATTTGATACCAAATATGTATAGAAAATTAAATTTCTAGGGGTCGATATGCTGCGAATAAAAATAGAGAAATTCTTTTAATAATATAGATTACGGACATTTTTCATCACTGATTAGTAAAAACAAGTTTCACGACGTTTGAGGATCTGGTTTTGTCATATTCTAGGTTTTTCTCACCTGAAGTCGGGATCAGATTCCAGATCCCGAAACGTCGTTAATATTTTTTACTAATCAGTGATACAATTTGATATTATAAAATATTAACTCTTTACTCGTTTCGTTCGTAGTTTTCAGTGGGTTTTCTAATACAGACTGTTTTAACGATGTACAACTCTCATTGTAAGTGTGAAAGTAAATATTTTACAGCAGGTTTGGAAGCCGTGTCAATGTTGATTAAAGCAATGAATCCCAGCCGGTGTTACTTGTACCGCGTCGGCAGCCAGAATTAATTCTCAGTCCCAAAGTTAATAAAAGCGTGTGTAGAGGCAACCTTCTATGTTTGGGTAGACCCTAATTTGGAGGGTGTCGCGTTCAGTTATTAACTACGTTGTAACTATCGGTAAAAATTGTAACGAGTTCGCACGCAGCACGCTGACGTGAGGGAAGTGAATTTCCAAATAAAAACTTTTAAAACTCAAAATCAGTCTAAAAACATACATTTGTCCAATTTTTATCGAAATCTAAAAACTTTGATTTTTTTGGCTGTTCTGATACGCCTGGTTTCATTTACTTGCAAAGCTGGGAATACAATTTTGCGCATTATAAGGTTAGGAGAAGGTCCAGACAGGCTTGAAAGTAGGCGTTAGGTTGCTGGGGGTAATAAAAGTACTCTAACAAAGGAATAACAGGCTTTTCTAGTGTAAAAACCCCATAATACAACGTACTGTGTTTAGCCGATACACATTTTCTTTAATAACTCGGTACATATTTATGCTATAATGACGAGAGAGGGCTTAAAACTTTTGCCTTTCTAATTCCCATCTTTTTACATGCATTAATTTTACATCTGGGGCTTTTGTGGCCCTTTTTGGGCCCAAATACTCGAAATTTGAAAGATTAATCCCAAAAAAATGGGTTTAGAGTTTTCCGATTGTTTTGCCCAACGAACTTGTCCAACAGATTATAGAAAGGAACGTCCCTACCAAATTTGAAGTAAATCGGACAAACAATTCGATCGCTAGAGTGCATACATATATATATATATATATATATATATATATATATATGTCTATATATATATATATATATAATTTTGAACGACCCCCCAAAACGTGTTCAGGGGGTCACGTTAGGAACTTCTATGGTGGTCCCGGGCTTAAGTTTCACCGTGCGGGTCATGCTAATAGTTCACTTTCCATAGGAAATTCACAAACAAGAGTATACAAATAATGGAAATACGTTACTTTAATACAACACCCGGAATAATACTATGGGTATTTTTCAAACATGAGCCTCGATTCTACAAGTATCTACCGTGGTTAGCTATGGAAGGTTCAACAGTTTTTCTAAGCAACGACGATAGGTACAAAAAGGATTGTTATATTTTTAAAACTTTCAAAGGTTTAACAAATCTTTAACAATATCAGCAACGTTCAGCAACGTTTAAGGAAATATTAAACCTTATATATTTTTTGTGGTGGTATCATTGAACTATTTTTATTTAAATGCTTTCAGAAGTTTATGGTAAAAAATTGTTTCAAAACATATTTTATAATCATTAATTTTGTTTTATTATAGAGTCAGAAACCCCTAGTTTTTGTATCATGTTTTGTACTCATTTCTGATATCAGGCTTAATCTCAAACTCAAAAGTCTCTAGATGTACAGTACACAAATTGCACATTGTTTACATCGGTGGTAAACTAAACCACTTTGTAGTTACTAATAAATTATGCTTCCTATTGTTTCAGGTACGTTGACAAGTACAAATCGAATAGTAAGTAACATTTATGGTTTATTTTTTACATACTACATTATTTAATTACTTGATTTGAAGAAAGACAGTAATGTAAAATCGATCTCATATCAAACATTAAATAATTTTGCTCCTATTTCTAGCCACCCTTCTACGGATACTAAATATAAAGTCATTAAACTACTGTTTAATTATCAATAAATAATTTTATGTCACAAACTTTGTATAGTATTAATTATTTTTGGAGATTCACAGACTTCTTCAACTGTGGAGATTTTCTTCTTGAGTGTATTTTCCTGTGGAGATTTAGAGACACACAACGGTGGGTCAAAACAAAACGTTTTGTCTATTCTAATTTCAGTATTTTCCAAATATAGTGCTCAGTTAGTTATATTGAGTGTAGGTTAGTCTCTAGTTAACAATTCTGGTAGTTTTTGATTAGGACAGTAGTTTAATTACGACTATTACAGTATTTTGGTAACTCCATTCACGATATTCACTTATTAAAGGATTTATATTAAATTGTATGATAAAGCTTGTCTTTGATGTGTAATACTCAGAACGCTAGCTATAAGTTGTGAAGGACTAAACTAAACTTATGTATAAATTTTAATATAAAACTTCGTTGAACCTGAAAGCACTGAGGACTTGGCTGAAAAACTTCACTTCTTTCTCCAGAGTTGAATTGTATCATTGACTATGCACACTGAAGTGGACTTCTCATTGCCATTGTAAAATCTGTCCCTAGTTTTGTGTGTGCCATGAGGACGTAGTTACACGAATCACCAACAGAGTACACTGCTGTCAACTATTACTTATCCTCTCAAGGAGGGGATAATACAACAGGTGTGTCAGGAAGCAAACATAAGTTGATTATTACTTGATTTCTGGGGTGGAGATATTTTACAAGTTAATATAAAATACTCCCGTCGCAGCAAATCTGCGTACTCAGCGAATTTCCAATGCATAATAAATGTTTTAATACCACATAAAACCGCATACCAAGTTTCATAAAAATATATTCACAAATAAGCAATATATACAATTTTAATTATTCTCCATAAGAATAACATTGGGGTTGAGTACGTAGGTATGCTGAAATAAGGAACATAAACAATTGGTTTCTATGCAAAAATCAATATAAATCAACTAGGTGAGGCCACATACCTAGTTTCATCAATATACATTCATATATAAGCGATATATCCCATTTTGATTAATCTCCATAAGAATAACATGGGGGGTAAGTACGCAGTTTGCTGCAACAAGTAACGAAAAAATGGGTGTTTTTTTCAATATATCAATATAACTCAACTAGGTGAAGCCATATACCAGGTTTTATTAATTTATGTTCATAATTAATGGAAGCATACCATTTTAATTGCTCTCCATACGAATAACATGGGGGCTGAGTACGTAGGTTTGCTGCTACGGGAATCTTTAGCAAAAATTGTTTTTTGAGCAAATATCAATACACCACAACCAGATAAAGCCGCGAGATATAATTTTTTTCTTATTCTCCATAAGAATAACATTAGACAACGTACTGTGTTTAGCACGTTCAATATCTCGGTAACCGATTGACGTAGAGGAATGATCAAAATACCAAATTGTGTGTTTTTATTAAACTGAATCCAGTGGTGAAAACTAAAATTTGACTTTTTCTAAAATTATATCTAAAAAGTTAAAAAAAAAATTTGGGGTACAAAACCCCCCGAAAATACCCCTTTAGATAGAGCGATATGGCTGGTTTTCGAAAGTCATAAATGTTGCTTTAGACATTTATACCAAATTTCATAAAAATCTGACCTTTTTTACGAGAGTTATCGCACCCACGGACACATATATATACAGTTCCGAACGATTGGTGTTTTTGGGGTCTGGCGACCTCAAAACGAAAAGTTATCATGGTCCCGGGCCTAGGTCTTACCATGCCGACTACGGTAATAGCTTCTTCCCTATAGGGGAAATTCGCTAAAACTAAAATAAATAGTTGACAGCAGCACAATCTGTTGGCGAACTACGTCCATTTCAAATTATGGCTAACACTAAAAGTGGGACAGCTGGGCCATATAGATGGGATGTCTCCTTCAGTATATATAATCAATACTACAGAGTATATAATATTAGTATTTATAGTCAATGATTGTAATATGTCATCGCAGTATTTAACCGATGAAACACATTTGGAGCGCTAGAGGTATTCTCTGTGCCTCTCTAACGTCGCCGTCCGACAGTGCTGGCAGTAAGCGGCTTAGCAGCAACGCACTGAAGCTTACTGGACACCCACGCAGGAAAGTTTGTTGGATAATAAAACGTCGCTTGAATCCATCTATAACCTAGAACGAGCTAAACATTTTGAAATGTTTTTAGCTAAGAAAGACCATGTTTAATGTTCTCCAGTTCATTTAGCTACCAGTAAAATTACCGTGTATTTTTTTAAGAGTAGCAGCCTCTTTTTGCCTTATTTTTCCCGTCAACATGGATTATACAGCTGTGCGTGGAACGTATCCAGCAAAGAAAGGAGTGAGCCGTTACAGTACGAGTTTTACAGTACTGATAAAATTTACATGCCAGGTCTGGGATTCGAACCCACGACAGGTCCTTTGCCATGGTAAATGGAGAGGTATTAACAAAAAATGACAGTCTTGTTGTTCTTTATATGTGAATAATCCGAAAAGTACCTGGGGGCTGAGCTTTGCTCGGGGAAGGCCAGTCAAGTTGTTTAGATGACTGGGAGTAATATTTCACCACTTCCCCCAACTGATTATAATATTTGTATTGCTCATTTGCCTCTTTCCTATATTTTTAAGGTCCCTCCAGTTTTTATTTATAGCTCAATGTCCCTTTGATTTGTTTTACTACTCTATATATGTAATCTTCACCCAAATCTTTTAATCTCTGCTCTCAGGAAACCACATGTTAATAAGCATAAACAACATGAGTATTACTTTGACAGTTCCCTGGTTGTTTATGAACAGCTGTTACAATGTTTTCATTTGAAACTCCCAATGTTAATTTTTTTAAATTTTCATTTGAGTTTTTTACATTATTTGATTTTTCCTGGGGATGAGACCTATCTAGAACTTATTTTTATCCCATAAATTAGTATTTTTCGAACATTTGAAGGAAATCGTTGGAGCCGTTTTTGAGATCAGTGTCGCAAGCAAGCAAGCAAGCAAACCTTACTCATATTAGAGTATAGGATATACATTCTATAACCAGTATAACATTGTATTACAGTATATGTATACATTCTGTAACATTGTATAACCAGTGTACCTTTTTTACATCCTGGATATAAAAGGTGCATTGTAACATGCATATTCCCGGCAGTTTATTTGTGTGTTTATTTATATATATATATATAGGCTTTAGAGACAAATGAACAAAGATCTAATATTCATCTCTGCTTTAATTTTTAGCATAATAACAACAAAACGCCAACTATAAGACATATATACGACGTTACGTACGAGAGTATCGTGCGTGTAATGACGCACCTCTGCCGCTGGCGTGTTTGATGTCATAAATTTTGCAACTGTTTATCATAAACTGCGGCGAAAGACAGGTTGTTGCTGGAGGGGTGAACTCGCATCACTTTCGCTCCATCGCCCCACATATCGTTCCTGCTAGAGACAGCTCGCCTTCGTGTTTTAGGTAAATTTACCTTTATCCTCTGTTCGTTAGATTTGGAAAGTTCATTCAAAACAAAATAAAACTAGCTACAAAAAATCCTTGAAACTCTCCATACAATTTACGCTTTTAGTATAAACTATTTTGTTCACAGAGTGGACATTTAAGCTATGTTTTTAAAATAAACTTAGCCAAAGTATTAATTGGATCATATTGTGACTTTCTTAAGTGTTTCACGATTCATTATACATTTTGTATCAGTGGCGTAGATAGACCTTTGTCAAGGGGGGGAATTAGGAATACAAAACAAAAAACTGTGTTCGTGACTAGCACGGATACCGGTATACAAAATTGAGGACAGCATTGGCGTGTCCCTTACATCCATAATTATTGATAGGCCTACACATCCAAGACATAAACCACTGATACAAATGAATCAGTATTTGTAATCAGGACTAAAAAGTCCTTGTATCGGTTGTAATCAGTACTAGAAAGTAATCGTTAAGCTAGTGTTGCCAAGTCACCAGATTTCCCCGGAGATTACCGGAGTTTTAAGATAAAAATATAGCTCCGGGGAATTTCTGTGAAAATTTTAAAATCTCCCCTTTTTTTAATTTTTCCATAAATTTGTTGGATAACGCAAATTTTGTGTTGAAATCCTATCTGTGAAAGAAGATGTATTTACGTTCGCAACTTCATCGTCATGCAACGATTGCCAAATAAGCTAAACCATTGTTTCCCTGTTCACTCTAACCTCTATTACTTGTTACTCTTTGGCTTTATTTCGTCGGGAAATATCGTTGACTTTTACATAAATTTGCCGTTATAGATCACTAAAAATCAGTATGAAGATTTATGGCACCCTGCAGTTTATTAAATTAAACATCTAATATGGCAACCGTTAGTTAAGCACATCACTAAGACAAGGTCAAGGTCAAGGTCAGGTGCGCCAGTTGACGAACTGTCTGCTAGGGGGTGAGGGTAGACTGTTCGGTGACTCACGTCCAGCTCACATCTCACTTGTGGCGCGCAAATACCGTGCCGCGTGCCAATGCAGTTCATCTACTACTATTTATTGTACGCGAACAATATTCTTAATTATTATATAAATAAGATATTTTGGAGATATTGCACACTTTTTTTGTTTTTCAGTAACAGCATTTCTTTTTAATCAAAAGTCATAAGCTTGATTTCAGGAGGATATAAATTTTAATTTTTTCAAGTTACAAAGGGGGAATATATCCCCCTGATCCCCCCCCCCCGTATTTACGCCACTGTTTTGTATTGATCAATCTAAAAACTTGTTCCATTCCGGGGCTTTCTATTTTCAAACCAGCATTGGCCTAATTAAAAAGAGAGATCTTTAAAGAACGCATGGTATTCTAAAACATTGAGAATAAAATAGAAGACGATTATTGTTTCGGTGTTAAACTGAAATGATGTCGTCGTTTGGTTTGAATACAAATAAAGGTAAAAAATTCTGCGACCGAAGGCAGAGATCAATGTGCCACCTGTGGACCACTTGTTGACTCCACAGATGTCCAACCCTGCGGCCGAAATGTTTCCATACTTCCCAGTAGTTCGTTCTCTAAATAAAATATTTGCTTGTTTTTGCAAGCACCATATATATTTGCAATATCACGCTTCATTAAGTGTGTGAATACATGTATTCAATTATAACTATAAATACGGTGTTTATAATTTAAATTTCCTTAATGTAAAGTTGTGCAAATTATGATTTCTTACAACACTCTAGCAAGATTCGTGAGTATACGTCACAGAAAAAATAAGCACTTTGGAAACTTACCGGTATAATCTAAATATTAAAATACGTCCAGTAATCTGTAAAAACATCATAAAAGGCAACGCCTTTTTTTAAATATTGTTAAATTTACTCAGCGGTGAGGAGTGGAATTCTGGCATGCACATCTAGGTTTCCGGGTTGGTAGATGGATCGCTCCACATTCTTGGCAGAAGAACATCTGACGTTGAAAAAGTAGGAAGGGTAATTTGCTGCTCGATTGCCCTACTAATCCTTGCTACATCACGCACTTGGCATTTGTTAAACAAATTTCTTCTTAACTCCATTTGTGGATAAGTAGTGGTGAAACCAGAAAGAGGCATACTATTCGGCGCTTTTTTCCCATGTTATTCTTATGGGGATCAGTTTTTGCACCGACGCCCGATCCTACCCTACACAAATTTTCTTTTTGGCCCTTGCCTTATTTTCCCCCATTTAAAATTTGCATTAATTTTAATACATCCTTTGCAGAAATCCACAAGTTCAAAAATAACTCCACACTAAATAAACAACACATGTAAACAACTTAGAAGTTATTGTGTAGTAGTGGTGAAACCACAAAGAGGCATCACTTCCGGCGCTTTTTCCCCATGTTATTCTTATGGGGAGCCGTTTTTGCACCGACGCCAGCTCCCGCCTATAGAGCTCCCGCGCGTTGGCCAATACTAATGTCCAACCCCTGCCTATATTAAATATATTGTCCCCATCCCCATCCCTCCTCTATATTTTTAAAAATTAATTTTCAAATTCAGGCTAAAAAACTATCTTTGGTGTTTACTGTCCGATTTGTCTGCAATTTGGATATGTTATTGTCCTAGGCAAGTGTTTTAATAAATTTCACTTACATTTCCCAAATTCACTATAACAGTCAAAAATATTTTTTGAAAAATACTGCCGCCAACTGAAATTTGTGTTTTAATCCAAACTATTTAAAATTCATTTTAATACATCCTTTGCAGAAATCCACGAGTTCAAAAATAACTCCACACTAAATAAACAACACATGTAAACAACTTAGAAGTTATTGTGTAGTAGTGGTGAAATGGCAAAGAGGCATCACTTCCGGCGCTTTTTCCCCATGTTATTCTTATGGGGAGCCGTTTTTGCGCCGACGCCAGCTCCCGCCTATAGAGCTCCCGTGCCCTAGCCTATACTAACGTCCAACCCTTGCCTATATTAAATATATTGTCCCCATCCCCATCCCTCCTCTATATTTTTAAAAATTAATTTTCAAATTCAGGCTAAAAAACTATCTTTGGTGTTTATGGTCCGATTTGTCTGCAATTTGGATATGTTATTGTCCTAGGCAAGTGTTTTAATAAATTTCACTTACATTTCCCAAATTCACTATAACAGTCAAAAATATTTTTTGAAAAATACTGCCGCCAACTGAAATTTGTGTTTTAATCCAAACTATTTAAAATTCATTTTAATACATCCTTTGCAGAAATCCACGAGTTCAAAAATAACTCCACACTAAATAAACAACACATGTAAACAACTTAGAAGTGCACTCGGTTATCGCCACTAGCGCGACAATCAACCTTGAAGGAGATTCTGCAAGATCGGCACCAAGGACACAGCGACCGATGCATAGTAACCGATGCGTAATTTTACAAATTGTGTGAATTGTCGGCTATATAAAGAGCCGTTGCAGGCCAGGGTCCTCACTTCATATCCTACAGCCCAAGCATCAACAAGACCTGTTGCAGATTTTAACTTAAAATTCAGTGGTTAGAATAATTTCGGCTAAAATATGATTTTTTTACTCTGGACTTAGAAAAATTTAGTGATTAAAATAATTTCGGCTAAAATATGCTTTTTTTACTCTGGACTTAGAAAAATTTAGTGGTTAAAATAATTTCGGCTAAAATATACTTTTTTACTCTGGACTTAGAAAAATTTAGAGTGGTTCTTATGACTTAATAACTTTGAAGATGAAAGGGAATCGTTATTTTTGAAAACATTTTCATTTTTGATTAAAATTCAAATTTGGTTTGTAGGTACTTTATACAATTATCTAAAAAGTAGTTTCTCAGATTTTTGATAAAGGGCTTAGTTTTTATAAAAATTTTGAATTTGTGTTTTTTTTTTTAAATCTTCATATTTTGAATTTTGATCGTATTTAAATTTTTAAAATGGTAATTTTTGTTTATAAAAAGCAGAGCATGACATCTCTACAGTCATTTCAACACAAAATGTTGACCTGTGCAGTCTGTTTTATGTCTTACTCCAACAGAAGCAATTTATTACGCCATTATCGACTTGTTCACAAAGTTATTCCTAAAATTTGTAAAATATGTCATCAAATATTTGACAATAGCAATTTTAAAATGCATATGCTAGAGAACCACAATACTTGTAATGTGTGTAAGAGAGTCATCACCCGGAACAAACCCCGCCACCACCTACGATGTGACAAGCGACCCTATAATGTGTTTAAGTTTTACGGCGAGTCCGCGGATATATTAGACACACTTCAATCATGTCCTTTACCTATCAAATGGATTCTTATTAGGAGAGTGAAATTTATCAAACACACAGTGGACAATAATGGTGATTTAATCATTGACAAAGAATGTATTGCTGATTTTCGAAGTTTAACTAATTTATCAATTGAGAAAGCACAATTAAAGACTCAAATTGAAAATTCACTTTTAAAAATCGATACCTCCATGCACAAGTATCAAGCTCAAGGCAGCGGATGGATATATGACCGCACCAAATACTGGCAGCTGCATGTTTATAAGTATAAACCCCTAACTCCCAAATCATACATCCCCACACCAGAAAATATAAAATCAAAACACGCCGTTTTAAATATTAAAAATAGTGATAATAAATGTTTCATGTGGAGTGTTTTAGCAAGCCTGAATCCAAGGAATCGTAAAGAAAATGCAAATCGAGTATTTTACTACGAACCCCACATAGGCCAGTTAAATATGTCAAACATAAAATATCCAGTAAAAATATCCGACATTGATAAATTTGAAAAACAAAACAACATAAGTGTTAACGTATATGGAATTGAAGGAAAAACAATATATCCACTGAGAATAACTAAACTAAATGGCAATACTCACGTCAACTTGCTGCTTCTACAAGAAGCTCGGAAATCACATTACTGTTTAATTCGTGATTTTGACAAGTTAATGTTGCGGTCTACAAAAGACAACAATAAGAAATATTTTTGCAAGTTCTGTTTGCAACATTTTGGCACCAAAAATAAATTGGAACGTCACATAACATATTGTAAACCCTTTGGGCATCAAAGAGTACAAATGTCTGAAAAAGATACACTACAATTTACGAATTACAAATATCAACTTAAAGCTCCCTTTGTGATTTATGCAGATTTCGAATGTTTTATAAACTGCGGCAAACACACTCCTTCTGGATTTGCTTATGTTGTGGTGAGAGACTCTAAAATTATTTACGAAGAGTTGTACAGTGGTGAAAATGTGATGGATGTATTTTTCGAAAAGTTATTTAAAACTTATGACTTTATTAAAAGTCAGATGGAAGTATATGTTCCCCTTGTAATGACTCCAAAGCAAGAGGCATCCTTCAAAAACTCTAAATACTGCCACATATGCCAACAGCTGTTACTGGGTGATAAAGTGCGCGACCATTGCCATCTAACAGGCAAATTCCGAGGACCCTCCCACAACGCTTGCAATTTAAACTATAAAGTAACCAAGAAAATTCCAGTATTCTTCCACAATCTTAAAAACTATGACGGTCATTTAATAATGCAACACTTGGGAAAATTCAATCGGAAATTGAATTGCATAGCCAAAGACATGGAAAAATATATTTCGTTCTCTGTTGATGATTTGGTATTTTTGGATTCATACAACTTTCTGTCTCTTCCCTTAAGCAAATTAGCTTCCAATTTAAATACGTTTAGATTTATAGACAATCCACTACTACAACGCAAGGGTGAATTTCCGTACGAATACATGACAGGACCAGAAAAGTTTTTAGAGCCCCTACCACCCATAGAGGCATTTTACAGCAGTCTAACTAAAGAATGTATATCTCCTGCACAATATGAACATGCTAAAAACGTATGGAATCATTTTAATATAAAGAATTTAAAAGAATATCACGATTTATACCTTAAAACAGATGTGTTGTTATTGGCTGATGTGTTTGAGACATTTAGGGACTTGAGTTTAAAGGATTATAAACTCGACCCCGTCCACATGTACTCATTGCCTGGACTATCATGGGAGGCGTGTCTTAGAATGACCGGCATAAAATTAGAATTATTTCAAGACATTGACACGCATTTGTTTATAGAACACGCCATTAGAGGTGGTGTAAGCATGATTTCCACGCGCCACGCTAAAGCCAACAATAAGTACATGGGCGAACATTATGACCCAAATCAAGAAAGCACCTATCTTGTATACTTAGACTGCAACTCGCTATACTCTACAGCAATGTGTGAGTCGTTGCCCGTTGATGGCTTTAGATGGACAAATGAGAAAGATTATAAATCCAATCAAAATGAAAACTTTGGATTTATTTTGGAAGTTGATTTAAAATACGATAAAAGTTTACACGATTTGCATAATGACTACCCGCTCGCACCAGAAAAAATGAATGGAAAATTAATACCAAATTTAAATGACAAAACTAAATATATTTTGCATTATAAAGCACTAAAAAAATACGAAGAATTGGGTTTGGTAGTTACAAAATACCACAGAATCTTAAAATTCAGACAATCAAAATGGCTCGCCCCCTATATTAATTTTAATATTGAAAAGCGACAAAAAGCTGAACATGATTTTGAAAAAGACTTTTACAAACTGTTAAATAACAGTCTCTTTGGTCGAACAATTATGAACCAACGCAAGTTTCGTGATATACATCTTGTAGACGAGTCTAAGTTAACAAAGTATGTTACAAAGCCAAGATTTGACTGCAGCAAAATGTTCGATAACAAGTTGCATGCTGTGCATTTAAATAAATTAATTGTAAAGTTTGATAAACCAATATATTTAGGAATGACCATTTTGGATATCAGCAAAGTAATAATGTATGATTTCCACTATAATTATATGTCAAAATTTAAGAATAAAAAGTTCTTAATGACAGACACAGACAGCCTTCTTTATTCTATAGTAACAGAGGACTTTTACAAGGAAATACAATGTGACTTGGACCGTTTTGACACCTCTGCATATAGTAAAGATCATTTCTTATACTCTGATAAAAACAAAAAAGTTACGGGCAAGTTTAAAGACGAATTAAATGGTCAAATTATGTATGAATATTGTGGTTTAAGGCCAAAATTATACTCTTTCATTCCTTTACAATGGTTATACGAAAAAGAAAAGCAAAATGAGCTAGAGGTTAAGAAGGCAAAAGGAGCTGACAACGCCACAGTTAAACATCTCTTAAGACACCAACATTACTTACACTGTCTTGCAACCGGGGAAGATTACTATGAGAATGTTACAAGAATTAAATCCACAAACCACCATCTGCAAACATTAACGATGAACAAAAAGGTACTCTCTTTTGATGACGACAAGAGGTTTATTGTGGATGGCATCAACACCCTTGCCCTTGGTCACTATAAAATTGGTCAAACATAAATCAGAGACACAATAACAAACTCCAACACATTTGGACACAGGCACAGATACTGGTTTACATCCATTTAACACAACTTTACACGTTCTGTCAACCGACACAAAAATAGTTTGTAAATTGTGTAAGAAATATATGTAATATAAACAAATTTAACACAATCATAACATTGTGGACAATGTTATGATTGTGTTAAATTTGTTTATATTACATATATTTCTTACACAATTTACAAACTATTTTTGTGTCGGTTGACAGAACGTGTAAAGTTGTGTTAAATGGATGTAAACCAGTATCTGTGCCTGTGTCCAAATGTGTTGGAGTGTGTTATTGTGTCTCTGATTTATGTTTGACCAATTTTATAGTGACCAAGGGCAAGGGTGTTGATGCCATCCACAATAAACCTCTTGTCGTCATCAAAAGAGAGTACCTTTTTGTTCATCGTTAATGTTTGCAGATGGTGGTTTGTGGATTTAATTCTTGTAACATTCTCATAGTAATCTTCCCCGGTTGCAAGACAGTGTAAGTAATGTTGGTGTCTTAAGAGATGTTTAACTGTGGCGTTGTCAGCTCCTTTTGCCTTCTTAACCTCTAGCTCATTTTGCTTTTCTTTTTCGTATAACCATTGTAAAGGAATGAAAGAGTATAATTTTGGCCTTAAACCACAATATTCATACATAATTTGACCATTTAATTCGTCTTTAAACTTGCCCGTAACTTTTTTGTTTTTATCAGAGTATAAGAAATGATCTTTACTATATGCAGAGGTGTCAAAACGGTCCAAGTCACATTGTATTTCCTTGTAAAAGTCCTCTGTTACTATAGAATAAAGAAGGCTGTCTGTGTCTGTCATTAAGAACTTTTTATTCTTAAATTTTGACATATAATTATAGTGGAAATCATACATTATTACTTTGCTGATATCCAAAATGGTCATTCCTAAATATATTGGTTTATCAAACTTTACAATTAATTTATTTAAATGCACAGCATGCAACTTGTTATCGAACATTTTGCTGCAGTCAAATCTTGGCTTTGTAACATACTTTGTTAACTTAGACTCGTCTACAAGATGTATATCACGAAACTTGCGTTGGTTCATAATTGTTCGACCAAAGAGACTGTTATTTAACAGTTTGTAAAAGTCTTTTTCAAAATCATGTTCAGCTTTTTGTCGCTTTTCAATATTAAAATTAATATAGGGGGCGAGCCATTTTGATTGTCTGAATTTTAAGATTCTGTGGTATTTTGTAACTACCAAACCCAATTCTTCGTATTTTTTTAGTGCTTTATAATGCAAAATATATTTAGTTTTGTCATTTAAATTTGGTATTAATTTTCCATTCATTTTTTCTGGTGCGAGCGGGTAGTCATTATGCAAATCGTGTAAACTTTTATCGTATTTTAAATCAACTTCCAAAATAAATCCAAAGTTTTCATTTTGATTGGATTTATAATCTTTCTCATTTGTCCATCTAAAGCCATCAACGGGCAACGACTCACACATTGCTGTAGAGTATAGCGAGTTGCAGTCTAAGTATACAAGATAGGTGCTTTCTTGATTTGGGTCATAATGTTCGCCCATGTACTTATTGTTGGCTTTAGCGTGGCGCGTGGAAATCATGCTTACACCACCTCTAATGGCGTGTTCTATAAACAAATGCGTGTCAATGTCTTGAAATAATTCTAATTTTATGCCGGTCATTCTAAGACACGCCTCCCATGATAGTCCAGGCAATGAGTACATGTGGACGGGGTCGAGTTTATAATCCTTTAAACTCAAGTCCCTAAATGTCTCAAACACATCAGCCAATAACAACACATCTGTTTTAAGGTATAAATCGTGATATTCTTTTAAATTCTTTATATTAAAATGATTCCATACGTTTTTAGCATGTTCATATTGTGCAGGAGATATACATTCTTTAGTTAGACTGCTGTAAAATGCCTCTATGGGTGGTAGGGGCTCTAAAAACTTTTCTGGTCCTGTCATGTATTCGTACGGAAATTCACCCTTGCGTTGTAGTAGTGGATTGTCTATAAATCTAAACGTATTTAAATTGGAAGCTAATTTGCTTAAGGGAAGAGACAGAAAGTTGTATGAATCCAAAAATACCAAATCATCAACAGAGAACGAAATATATTTTTCCATGTCTTTGGCTATGCAATTCAATTTCCGATTGAATTTTCCCAAGTGTTGCATTATTAAATGACCGTCATAGTTTTTAAGATTGTGGAAGAATACTGGAATTTTCTTGGTTACTTTATAGTTTAAATTGCAAGCGTTGTGGGAGGGTCCTCGGAATTTGCCTGTTAGATGGCAATGGTCGCGCACTTTATCACCCAGTAACAGCTGTTGGCATATGTGGCAGTATTTAGAGTTTTTGAAGGATGCCTCTTGCTTTGGAGTCATTACAAGGGGAACATATACTTCCATCTGACTTTTAATAAAGTCATAAGTTTTAAATAACTTTTCGAAAAATACATCCATCACATTTTCACCACTGTACAACTCTTCGTAAATAATTTTAGAGTCTCTCACCACAACATAAGCAAATCCAGAAGGAGTGTGTTTGCCGCAGTTTATAAAACATTCGAAATCTGCATAAATCACAAAGGGAGCTTTAAGTTGATATTTGTAATTCGTAAATTGTAGTGTATCTTTTTCAGACATTTGTACTCTTTGATGCCCAAAGGGTTTACAATATGTTATGTGACGTTCCAATTTATTTTTGGTGCCAAAATGTTGCAAACAGAACTTGCAAAAATATTTCTTATTGTTGTCTTTTGTAGACCGCAACATTAACTTGTCAAAATCACGAATTAAACAGTAATGTGATTTCCGAGCTTCTTGTAGAAGCAGCAAGTTGACGTGAGTATTGCCATTTAGTTTAGTTATTCTCAGTGGATATATTGTTTTTCCTTCAATTCCATATACGTTAACACTTATGTTGTTTTGTTTTTCAAATTTATCAATGTCGGATATTTTTACTGGATATTTTATGTTTGACATATTTAACTGGCCTATGTGGGGTTCGTAGTAAAATACTCGATTTGCATTTTCTTTACGATTCCTTGGATTCAGGCTTGCTAAAACACTCCACATGAAACATTTATTATCACTATTTTTAATATTTAAAACGGCGTGTTTTGATTTTATATTTTCTGGTGTGGGGATGTATGATTTGGGAGTTAGGGGTTTATACTTATAAACATGCAGCTGCCAGTATTTGGTGCGGTCATATATCCATCCGCTGCCTTGAGCTTGATACTTGTGCATGGAGGTATCGATTTTTAAAAGTGAATTTTCAATTTGAGTCTTTAATTGTGCTTTCTCAATTGATAAATTAGTTAAACTTCGAAAATCAGCAATACATTCTTTGTCAATGATTAAATCACCATTATTGTCCACTGTGTGTTTGATAAATTTCACTCTCCTAATAAGAATCCATTTGATAGGTAAAGGACATGATTGAAGTGTGTCTAATATATCCGCGGACTCGCCGTAAAACTTAAACACATTATAGGGTCGCTTGTCACATCGTAGGTGGTGGCGGGGTTTGTTCCGGGTGATGACTCTCTTACACACATTACAAGTATTGTGGTTCTCTAGCATATGCATTTTAAAATTGCTATTGTCAAATATTTGATGACATATTTTACAAATTTTAGGAATAACTTTGTGAACAAGTCGATAATGGCGTAATAAATTGCTTCTGTTGGAGTAAGACATAAAACAGACTGCACAGGTCAACATTTTGTGTTGAAATGACTGTAGAGATGTCATGCTCTGCTTTTTATAAACAAAAATTACCATTTTAAAAATTTAAATACGATCAAAATTCAAAATGTGAAGATTTAAGAAAAAAAACACAAATTCAAAATTTTTATAAAAACTAAGCCCTTTATCAAAAATCTGAGAAACTACTTTTTAGATAATTGTATAAAGTACCTACAAACCAAATTTGAATTTTAATCAAAAATGAAAATGTTTTCAAAAATAACGATTCCCTTTCATCTTCAAAGTTATTAAGTCATAAGAACCACTCTAAATTTTTCTAAGTCCAGAGTAAAAAAGTATATTTTAGCCGAAATTATTTTAACCACTAAATTTTTCTAAGTCCAGAGTAAAAAAAGCATATTTTAGCCGAAATTATTTTAATCACTAAATTTTTCTAAGTCCAGAGTAAAAAAATCATATTTTAGCCGAAATTATTCTAACCACTGAATTTTAAGTTAAAATCTGCAACAGGTCTTGTTGATGCTTGGGCTGTAGGATATGAAGTGAGGACCCTGGCCTGCAACGGCTCTTTATATAGCCGACAATTCACACAATTTGTAAAATTACGCATCGGTTACTATGCATCGGTCGCTGTGTCCTTGGTGCCGATCTTGCAGAATCTCCTTCAAGGTTGATTGTCGCGCTAGTGGCGATAACCGAGTGCACTTCTAAGTTGTTTACATGTGTTGTTTATTTAGTGTGGAGTTATTTTTGAACTCGTGGATTTCTGCAAAGGATGTATTAAAATGAATTTTAAATAGTTTGGATTAAAACACAAATTTCAGTTGGCGGCAGTATTTTTCAAAAAATATTTTTGACTGTTATAGTGAATTTGGGAAATGTAAGTGAAATTTATTAAAACACTTGCCTAGGACAATAACATATCCAAATTGCAGACAAATCGGACCATAAACACCAAAGATAGTTTTTTAGCCTGAATTTGAAAATTAATTTTTAAAAATATAGAGGAGGGATGGGGATGGGGACAATATATTTAATATAGGCAAGGGTTGGACGTTAGTATAGGCTAGGGCACGGGAGCTCTATAGGCGGGAGCTGGCGTCGGCGCAAAAACGGCTCCCCATAAGAATAACATGGGGAAAAAGCGCCGGAAGTGATGCCTCTTTGCCATTTCACCACTACTACACAATAACTTCTAAGTTGTTTACATGTGTTGTTTATTTAGTGTGGAGTTATTTTTGAACTCGTGGATTTCTGCAAAGGATGTATTAAAATGAATTTTAAATAGTTTGGATTAAAACACAAATTTCAGTTGGCGGCAGTATTTTTCAAAAAATATTTTTGACTGTTATAGTGAATTTGGGAAATGTAAGTGAAATTTATTAAAACACTTGCCTAGGACAATAACATATCCAAATTGCAGACAAATCGGACAGTAAACACCAAAGATAGTTTTTTAGCCTGAATTTGAAAATTAATTTTTAAAAATATAGAGGAGGGATGGGGATGGGGACAATATATTTAATATAGGCAGGGGTTGGACATTAGTATTGGCCAACGCGCGGGAGCTCTATAGGCGGGAGCTGGCGTCGGTGCAAAAACGGCTCCCCATAAGAATAACATGGGGAAAAAGCGCCGGAAGTGATGCCTCTTTGTGGTTTCACCACTACTACACAATAACTTCTAAGTTGTTTACATGTGTTGTTTATTTAGTGTGGAGTTATTTTTGAACTTGTGGATTTCTGCAAAGGATGTATTAAAATTAATGCAAATTTTAAATGGGGGAAAATAAGGCAAGGGCCAAAAAGAAAATTTGTGTAGGGTAGGATCGGGCGTCGGTGCAAAAACTGATCCCCATAAGAATAACATGGGAAAAAAGCGCCGAATAGTATGCCTCTTTCTGGTTTCACCACTACTTGGATAAACTAGGGGAAAATACTGATCATATCTTTACCTAGGATTTCAAAAGCATGTTGGTCTTAATTAATGAAAGCACGTTGGTCCGTATTTTAATGAAACCTCTGTAGTAAGCCTATAACACCACAGTGCTGCAATATATAAAAATAATACTGTAGAAATAAAATAAATATCATGGGAATCCTCTTTAACTTGATGCCGACACAGGAGCATTTAACTCAATCTAAATATATACAAAAAAGCATTTTGGTATATTTGTTATTTTGTTTGATACTCATGCGCTCCAATACCACCAAACCGGTTGTGATGGAACTTTGCATGGTCATTCCGGTTGACCCGAGGAATGTTTGTAGCCACTAATCCAAGTCATTAGAATCTTGGGGCTATGACCCACTGGACTTTAAAGCTACCATTGTATTCTTTTAGAGGAAATATTTGTTATGATTCTTTCAGATGAATATATTTTTAAAGTATTGTAAACAGCTGACTATTTATTTAGATAGCGAGATAGCGATTTTTTAATATTATGAGTGAGGATTTGACAACCCAATTCTTGGGCATGGCAACGTGCGCTGGGAACCGCTAATATATTAACTTAGAGAACTTATTTTTCTTTCTCAATAGAAATCCTTTAGCAAGTTAAAATAAAAAACTCATTGAAATTGTTTGGCCTGATCAATGTTATTTCTAAAGAAAGCTTTGTTCTGTAATTCATCGTTTAAGTCATCATGAAATCTTTAAGACAAAACTAAAGCTCATTAATCTTTGTGTAAGATTAGTTTCTAACTCAAACTTGAGATTCGTGACAGTTTTGGAGAAGCTGCAGCTTCAAGATACTTTAACTGTAAGTATTTGGTTTAAAAATAACTTACAAATCGTGGGTTTTTTTTTAGATACAATATACATTGTACTCCAGCCGCCAAGTTTTAAATTATTTATTCCATCTTTATTGAAAAGTCACGTAGCAATTTATTTGAATTTTTTTGCAGAATTACCATTAACAGAGATGAAATTAAGATAACACTAGCAGATGTCCCGTTCTCCGCACGGGCAGCTAGCAGGCATGGGGCCAGACGTAAAAAGCTGATTTACATTATAACCAGCTGACTAACTAAATCAAATATAACTCCATAAGATTAATAATGCAACTTTAAAAGCCTGCAGGGCGAATCTCCGAAGGTGTAGGTTTTTCAACCCCCCCCCCCCAAAGGTACATCTAGAGATACCAAATATGTATACAAAATAATAGTTTTAGGGGTCTAAAATCGCCGAACAAAAATCAAGAAATTTTTCTAATAAAATAGATTAAAATAACGTTCAAAAATATGTTAAATTTATTGAGGATACTTTATGAATGCGGAAAGTCAATCCTGTCAATTTTTTTCAATAACAAGACATCTGCAGCTTCCACCAACATTTGCAGATTTATTTACCTCGTAGAATAATAAACAAGCTCGATATATTGTTTTACTTTTTTACATGTATCAATATGCATAAAACTTTTATAGCGTACTAAATCAGTACTCATTAGTGAATTTCCTATGGAAAGTGAACTATTAGCATGACCCACCCGGGTCCACCATATAAGTTCCTAACGTGACCCCCTAAACACGTTTAGCGGGGTCGTTAAAAATATATATATATCGTATTTATTGTCCGATTTACTTCAAATTTGGTAGGGACGTTCCTTTCTATAATCAGTTGGACAAGTTCGATGGGCAAAACAATCATAAAACTCGAAACCCCTTTTTTGGGATTGGTCTTTAACATTTTGAGTTTTTTGGCCCTAAAAGGGTCAGAAAAGCCGCGGATGTGCAATTAATGCATACAAAAAGATGGAAATTAGTGAGGCGACACTTGTAAGCCCTCTCTCGTCATTCTAGCATAAATATTGAAGAAAATGTGTATCGACCAAACACAGTACGTTTTCTTATGGGGATTTTACATTAGAAAAACCTGTTATTTATATTTTGGTGTACTTTTATCATCCCCAGCAACCTCACGCTTACTTTCAAGCCTGAATGTACCTTCTCCTAACCTTATAATGTGCAAAATTGTATTCCCAGGATTGCAGGTAAATGAAACCAAGAGCATCAGAACAGCCAAAAAATCAATGTTTTTAGATTACAATAAAAATTGGGATGAATGTATGTTTTTACACTGATTTTGAGTTTTAAAAGTTTATTATGTGGAAATTCACGTCCCTCACGTCAGCGTGCTGCGTGCGAACTCGTTTTAAACTTCCTATGTGTTTCAGCTATGTGAAATATTGGGTATTAATTAGTGAGTTTATTTTCTTAGCAATCTTTAAAGAATATTGCCTGTGTTTTCCTAACCTATTAGCGTCAATGTATTTACCAGCCAATGATAATCAAACTCCGTCCTCATTTATCATCTTCATTGTGCTTCAACGTTTGTAACGTTTGTTTAACGTTTGTATATTTGTTTACGAAACTAGAATTCTTGACTTTGGGTAATCCAATCGAAAGTATGAAAGAGATTTTAAGATGAAATATTAACACTAGAATCCATTACACTGAATAGCCTTTATTTAGAATGTGCAGTATTCCATGTTTGTTTACGAGAAAAAAGGTTCTTTTCCGGAAATTAATGAATAACCTTCTTCACTTACCTTAGTCTATCTGGAATATTGCGTAAATATACCAAATTTAAAATAAGAGTAGCGTCAATGGTGAAGAAGCATTTCATAAGCCTTCAAAAGAGTCGAGTGTTGTTCGCAACCCAGCGTTCATTATTCACCTTCACAGACTTGTTCTTTTTGGTAATTGATTCTACCTTTTCATGAAGGCACTTTTCCTCCAAGTGTGATTGATTAATCTTTTTTTAAATCTGGACAATTATTTAAGGCAAAGATCTTAGCCATTTACTTTCTATTAGATCTTTCCATTGTACTTTTTCTCGATAGAATATTGTTTACAAAAAACTCAATGAGTATGCAGGTTTTTAGCTATATTGATGCAAGGGTTTTAGTTGCTAATTTTGGTAACTTTAACTGTCTTAAAGTTGCAACAAATCATTGTCCAGTTATAAATTTAAAACTATAATAATTTGTTTAAAGAAACTATATTTTTCATTTTTATTTCTGAATGATTCACAGACAACAAAAATACTACTTTAATCTATTTTTTTATTATTCTGTTCCGCGGGATTCAAAACTGGCTAATTATTATAACATACATAATAATTTGAATTAGTAAACAATTAATTTTTAAAAAACATTTTTAGTGTGACGTGAATATTTGATATTTTGGCTAGATTATTTTCCGTCAGATCAATTTATTAAATTTAATTGATTCCAAAAACGTAACACTGATTGAAATATCGAATTGGCAGAAACTTGTAATAATGTTTATTCACTTGTGATTGTTAAATTATATTTTGTAGTAATACAATGTAAGAGGTCTCCTCTTACCTTATTATTTAAATCAGAGTTTGACAAAATATTAGGTAATATTATAAAATAGGATTTTTACTTCAAGGCAAAATACGACGCACTACATTGTTGCCCGCGTGTGCTTGTTTGCTCGAATGTGTGATGAAATATTATTTATTCAACTTCATGTGTTTGTGGTGGGATAATCCGGTATTCCTCTCTGAGCTCATGTAGCTCGTGTATTACATTACGTTACTCGCTCTAGTGTAATGCAATCTTTCACTAAATTTTCATAACATCGCAAAGTTTTAAATACTTTTACAATATAAGTATTAATATAGGTTCTCTCAGTTTCAAGGTTAAAAGAACCTTTTTACTTTAAATTACCAAAACGTTTCTTTCCAAAAAGTTTCTAAAGAAAATTTAAATCCGTAAAACAGTAAAATTTGCTCCAGTTTAGAGAGTTATATTAACAAAGTTCACATATTCTCCTATATTCCTTTTAAAAATATTTATTGCTATTATATGAACGGTAAACACTATAAATTTGGTTATCGCAACAGTCTCAGCCAAATTGTAAAATTGTGGAGTTTTCATATCAACATGACAATATTAACCAAAACGTGTAGGTTTATCACTAAGATTGAAGGCCCTCCTTTATTCCCACTAACACAAACTAGAGAGAGGCTCTAGCGGAAAACTACCCCTAGACCTTTCTTAAAGCAAAGTTATTGAGACAACAATAAAATATTAAATGAGCACAAAAATTAACAAATGAGCCACGGAGTTGTTGACTTGTATTTTATCGACGGTTTTGTTACAAAAACTCCCACTTATTGAATGAAAAATTCTTTAATAAATAGGTGAAGTTAGGACTAGCATATCTTCTATACCATTTAACCTCTAACAAATAAAATAATTAATTAAGTCCTGATGATAAGCTTAGTTAATTTTGTTATCAATATTAAACAAAAGTACTTTAAAATAGAAACATAATTATAATAATAAGCTGATAAAAAATAAACAAAATTCTCAAAAAACATGTTGCATTTACACATGTCGCTTTAGAACATCAATCGGCACCACCCCGCAGTAACGATCATTTCCCAAAAACAAAAACCCCAACTCTTCTTGGTTAGATTTCCGGAAGCCGAACTATATAGTTATAAGTGGTAATGTGATATCAATTTCGATTTGAATTGGGGGTAGAATTCCAGCCAACGGCTAGCGTACGCTCCCCCCTTTGTGAAGTAAAAATGGTGCAGTAATTTTTTCTTGGGGGTAGTTTTCTAGGGGTAGTTTTCCAGCACCCCGAGAGAGATAATCAGCGGAGTGGTACAGTTATCATGGCAGGACTCGGAGCTTTTTGTCTACATCTATAATTCACTGTCCTCGCCTCACAATGTAAACATCCTTGCTTTATTGTGCAAAAACCCTCAAGATTATTTAACACTTTTCTGTGCATGTTCAGCCTGACCTAATCAGTAAAATGTTGGCTAGTTCCAGTATGTTATTTAAAACAGTACTGTTGACAATTTCGATCACTTGTTTTTCTCTGTTCATTTGATTTAAAATGTACGCAACAATTTCTTAAATAACATCGCCATTACCAACAATCAGTTTTAACCAAAGGATTGCAGTATGTTTGCATTGGATTTTTTGTTGAAAGGTCTTTATATATTTAAAATAATATATTCTTGATACCGTCCGTCGCTTTATCTATAAGAATTTGTTAAGGATTTGTTAACAAATGCAAATATTTAAAACTACTACAAGTAATATATTTTATCATTTTATCAGACAAATAAAGTTTAATAAGTTTATTATTTAATAAGAAATTAAATATTTGAATGAATGTACTGAGATCGTAGAATGAGGAGATTTTAAAATAAATGGGGAGTAAAAGGAAATTCACGATAAAGTATAACGTTCGTGGAGGTTAAACGTGCTCAGCAGATGGAAGAATCAATTACCTTGAAGAGAATAATGTAGCCAAGGTGAATAATGTATGGAGAAGCGGCTGAATGATAAGGTGGCTCCCTGGCTTTGTATTTCAGAACACTGAAAATATCAAAGACAATACATTGCAATAAAGCAAGGTGTATTATTTAACATTATTACAACTTGATATTAAAAATGTATGAATGAGTTCAAAGAAAATTTTAAAACGCTTTGTGTGTCATTAAAATTGACTTTGTATAGTATTTGGAGTTATGTAAAAGTACTGCACAAAATTTTACACTCCAACCAAACCACGCTCTCGACTAATTTAGTTTACTTTAACATTCTCATACTGGCACGACATTAGTTAAAAGGCAAATGAGTAAAAAATTATATTATTATTCATCATGAGACACTGAAATCGAAGCTTTAGTAAGTTCGCAAACCTTTCTTTATACGTGGAAGAAAAACGTACAGTAAAAATCATTATTGCAGCATATAATGTTTACTTCAAATTTATTATGTATGTTAATTATGTAAAACGTAGCACTAAAACTATTTTCTTTTTGGGCTTCATAAACCTTCCGGACCATTCAAATGTTACAAAGTTAACGAAATTGTCTTTCATATATCAGTCTATAAGAAAAAACTTATAATTAAGTGCATTTTTGTAACATATAATCCTTACAATTTCAAATGCGTATCCATGTTAGTTATATAAAACTTAGAACTAAATCATTATCGTTTTTGGGTTCATAAACTTGCTGGACGATTCAAACGCTACCACGTTAAACATTTTCTTTCGTTTTTCACAGCGACATTGAAAAGCAACTGTACAATGTTATTTATAGAGATAACATGGATAAACGGACATTCATTTAGAACAAAGAAACCCAAAAGACATTGTTGTTCAGGTTAGATTAATATCCCGTGTACGAGACAGACTCGTAGACCTCTCAAATATACGCGCAAGGAGATGAGTGAATGTACTCAGTGTTAAGGAGTAAACACGCTCAGTTCACCTGACACATTGAATCAGCCAGAGGCAAACAACACACAGTAAACACATACTTGGCTCTCTACCACTCTTCTCAGAGGCAGCGGTTTGTATTAGGCTAATAGAATTATGGATAAATATGAGTGATAATCATGGAACTATAACTATAATTGATATAGTGATAATATAGTGATGACTATAACTATAGTGAGTGATAACTATAATTATAGTGATAATGCTTATTCATTCATTGAGCCACATTTACGGATTCATAACAAGTACGTTCCAAAAAGTATACTTGGGTTTTGCTATTTAGACTGTCCCATAAAAGTAAATATTATTTTTAGCAAATTAACGGTGGCGGATCAAGGTTTGTCTGGTAAAGGTCGGATATAGTTGACACTATAAGTTTCAATGTGTGTTTTTTTTTATAAATTTCTTCCTCCTGGTAAGTTACAAAGAATATTTAAAAAGTGTCACAAATAAGAAATGTAACAAAGGAAAATTATTATGGTGCCACCGAATTGATTATGAAATTAAATAATTTAAATATATTTCACAGTTAAAAAATCATTTTTTGTGATGGTGAGTTTATGTTGTATAAGGAGTTATTGCGAACATTTACATCAATGATTAGTAAAACAGAGTTTTACGACGTTTCGGGGTATGAAATCTGATCTCGTTTTCAGATTTAATAAATACCTAGAAAATAAAATAAATTAGTGTCACATTCCAGGGAAAGTTGAGAAAGTCAGGGAAAATTTAAAACAGACAACTGTGAAAGTAGTAAAAAAAACCTATTAGAAACACACGTCAAAAGGTGAAACTATATTATTTGATAGCAGATGTAAATACATACTATAATGAAAGTACGAGGGTTGGGAACCACTGAGAAAATGATAAAAAGTAAACATAGTGTTTGGAAATATTCCCACCGGAGAAGATGTGTGTCTGGGGGCTGTTTACGGTTCTCATGAGAATTTCTGCGTCCAAACGATCGCATAAAACGTCCGATACCCGTATCGGAACCATACGTGAGGTATGAGTTTAGGTTCTCTTTAAAAGTTCTCTTGTAAAGAAAGATGTATCTGTTTTTGGGTTTAAATTTGAGTTCACAAAACAGTAGGCGACAAGTTTCAATACAAAATAGTTTCAACACACAGGGAGCCATTATCAAAACTGCATAACGTTAACCCATTCGTCTAAATGTTGTCGATTTTTTTTTAAATACACTGAACACATAAAGTTACACAAGAAAACTTTGAGATATATTTGACGAATCTGCTATTTATTCCTGCCACAAAGAAATTTCTAGATAGTGTTTTCTTTAATAGAAAGTATTTTGAAAAATGGTTCAATTTTGGAAATTAACCGGTTCAATGACGTTTAAACTGGTTACATTTTGTGTTTCCCTTTATGGTTTCAGTGTATTTGTATAAATTTACAATATCCAGAGAATGGATTAGCGTTCTGTAGTTTTAATATTGGCTCCCTGTGAGCCCATAGTGTCGGCGAATTGAACTAGGAAGTGCGGCGAATTGCGAAGTCAAGGTATTTTAACCTTATTAGATAGTCTATTCGAGAAGGTTTAATAATAAATAATAGGATTTAACTTTCAGTCCAAAGATTGAACATAGCTATTTCCCTTTTAAAAACACTTTTCTTTAACAAATGGCTTGTTAAGGAGGTGCTTGTTCTAATTAGGCCCTGTGAAGGCGTTTTGTCGCTTGTCCGGATGATGGAAGATGCAATTTGTCATCGTCCTCTTTCCGCTCCACCCTTCGTCCGGCGCCTGACAAAATCCTCAAAACAAATACAGAGTAAATTCCTAAAATGTATGTTGATTTCATATTTTGCATAGAAATGTACTATATGTTTTGCTACCTTAATTATTTCCAGCCTTGAGCACTACAAAGAAAACGATGGTTTTATCCTCGACATTTCAATCTGTTTATGATGAAAAATTGGTTAAGCACGTTGGTAGATCTTGCTTTGCAGTTAAAACTGCCTGCGTTTCCGAAATGTGTGTATACAAAAGTTGGGGCATATCCACTTACAATGAAACTGAGGCATAATACACATTTTATAATTTAAAATTATGCCTCATTTAGTGATAAAATTGCTCTTGAGCAGACGTTACATGACTTTACAATATTCTGTGGGTATTAGCTACACCAAAAGGATAACCGATGTGATAATTATTCTAGAAACTATTGAAGATTGAAGGACCAATTCAACTTTTGTGTAATTTCATAATATAGATCCGTTCATATACAAAATCTAAGCTTGGACTATTTAGTTTATGTACATTAAACAGGCGATCTTGAACATTATAGTTTGATGGTAGTGTAACAAATATAACTCTTTGTTACAATATTTTTTCCCCTTCAGTTCAACAATAGCGCCAATTTTGTTGTTCCTACCCAATACTTAGGCTTAAACTTTAAAAGTCATTTGGGACGGACATAAAGATGATAATTACGATCCGAAATTTAGTGTTACAAATTTGTTATAGAAACTTCCATTTCGCTTTTCCATAAATTTACGATTCAAAAATTGTTGTACAGACTTTGGGAAATAATTATGATATTGAAGGGCGAGATAGATTATGATATTCCTACCCAATACTTAGGCTTAAACTTTAAAAGTCATTTGGGGCGGACATAAAGATGATAATTACGATCCGAAATTTAGTGTTACAGATTTGTTATAGAAACTTCCATTTCGCTTTTCCGTAAATTTACGATTCAACAATTGTTGTACAGACTTTGGGAAATAATTATGATATTTAAGGACGAGATTAAACATTACCATATTTTTAGTAATTATAGTCGTAACTATGAATACATAGCTAACAAACAAACATTTAACTCTAGGGAAGGCTATTAGGTCGAAGGAGAGTTAATTGTCCCTAACCGATGATAGGGAGGGTGGAGGTCGAAGGATGAGTGATGGTCTTTTTCCTCATTAAGTAACTGTGGACGGAGATTTCGGTCCTTAAATTATTAAGAACCAAAATAGATTATTAAGTGCTTAAATCCAAAAATACGTAATCAAAATCCCACTCACTAACTTATCACAAAATTACCATAGTTATAGGCCTGCAGAATACAAGTTTTGCACTGACTTCCTTTTTGTCCCAGATGATTTATAAGAAACTGTTTTATATAACTTAGGGCTCCGCCCAATCGGCTGGCAAAGCATTTATGTCCATCTTATAGACACTAATTTTAACGTAAAAAAATAAATTTTTATTTTAAAAATATTTAAAAAGATTCAAAAATATTCAAAATGATTCGTAAACGTTTTTGTTTAGTTTACATTTTTTTAGAAATTCTGGAGTAAAGTAATAATAATCAATAAAATATTTGCGAAAATGTAACTTTTAAAGTAAGTTTATTTTTGTATACTAAGCAAGTAATAATAGTGTCAAATATAGTGCTTTGAGTATAATTACAGGCCTACTAATAACATTTTATTACAGCGATTGCGATTGTTTCTATAGGGTTATAAACATTCTCTCAATTGTAATTAACCACGAATACCCAAGGATTGTCAATCACAGTTTTGTTGAATTGATGACAATCAGTTAACAATTTTATATTCGTCTTTATTTTATCGTATGGATGAACACAATTCGGATTAGCTGCATATATTACAACACACTTTTCCTCCACTATTAATATACTATAAAGCAATAGTTAAAAATAGGTCAAAACAGTAAAATAACTGATTAAGAAATTGTTTAATAAATACCTGGTCAAAATCGTAGTACTTATTGGAGCTTCATAAAACAAAAATCAGCTTCAAAAATTTTACTTTGAATGTTTAATAATAAAACAATCTAGGGTGGTGAAAAATAGAAGTTAATAAGGGTTACCTTGACGCATCAAACAATTTGTGAAACAACTCTATCTTGAGGACTTAAGACATTTTATTCCGTTCATCTAAAAGTAGATTAGAGAAATAATGCCTTTATAAATTGAAGTAAGTAAAAACACAATTATAACTTTATTTCAGGAAAAAAAAACATTGTGTTACATAAAGACGTTCCACAGTCAACAACGATAAATATTTTCAACAGAAAAACTAACTATACTAAACCTGTGAGATGTTTGAAAGACGTAATATAATAAATTTAAAATCGCGTTTTTAATGTGATAATATAACAAAACTAGTTTTTTCGTATTATTTAATTTTGTGGCCAAACTTAGACTTGAAATAACGGGCAGTACGAACGGAATTGAATAAATAGGGTTAACAGTGCGGGCAGGGGCGGAGGGTTGTTTATAATTCATGATGAGAACGAAGTGCGCGGCGGCTTATTACACGTTGTGGCGGCCCAAACTCTTGTCTGCACCTGGTCTTGTGTGACTATTTCCATACGAGATTATTGTTTATTTATTAAATTACACTACGGTTATAAGGGTTCAATCTTTTCCTCGAAATTTTAGGTGTAGTATTACATTACATTCCATTCATCATTAATAATTATTTCCCATACTTTTTTTATTTCTCCCCATGTGAATACCACCATACCCTAGTCGTGCTAAATAACTCATCCTTTACCTATTCATTATCATAGTTTTTGTCCTTGTTCAATAATAATGTATGCCACTGTAATTTAATATGTTCCCTTTTTATTATGTGTTAATCAAGCTGTTATTTTATGTTATTTCATTTAAAGTGTTAAATATTAAACAATTGTTCTCATCACCCTGCAGAAAATAATCTCCCCTTGTTTCACAATAGAATATATAATTAATTATGCCCATGTTCATTTTATTTACCTTATAATTACAATTCATTAATTGACCCTAAAATTATTTCAACATAACCTACTTTAGATATAAGATATTTGTAAGAAAACTGCAATACAGTATAGTAATATTTTACATAGTACTATTTTCAAAATTAGTCCTTAGAAAACCAAATTTAGTGTCAAGTGTTACAACATGTGATTTCTACCATCTGTACAACCCAACAATGGAACAATGAACTTCTAGACTACAAACCCTGTCCTCTTCCTTGTTGCTGCCTTCCCTTCAATGTGTTAACTTCATTTTTGCATGGGACAAGTTCTCATTTAATAAATTCTCCCAGTATGGCCTAAGATTTGCATACTTAGAGCCTAAACCGTAGGGATTTCTCCTGCCCAACAGAGTGAAGTTTAAATTCAAACCCTTTTATTTATCTCCCCATTTATAACACTCTGGGCGAAGAATATTGCAAGCTGTGCGGTAACCTTCTCCATCTTGATTCTCTTATTAGGGACTTGGTAAAAGAGATATCATAAACATTTGTGAACAAGTCTAATGTTCAAAAAGTATCAATCAAAGTAATCAAGAAGTTTTTCATCCAAATTGAACTAGTTTTCCAAATTTAATTTCAAATACCTTTTCTAACCAATTAATAAATTCAGTGAAACCTTTAGCCAACTTTCTTTGGACTTCCATTACACATTGTTGCATTTAGTAAACAAACCTATTCAGTAAATTCATTCTATCTCTATAATAATATATTATTCGAGCCAGCACGACACCCCTACCTGAAAAAAGAGCATTTATATTGTAATAACCCATTAGTAGTAAGGAATTGTTAAAAACTTTTATTGAAAAGCTTAGGCCTAACTGACCTAATTAATTTGAAGTCCCCCCATTGTAAAAGTATCATTGTTCTACCCCTTAAATGTTGTAATTCCATTTAATAAATGTTATATTGTGAACCTCCAAATCATTTTTTATTACTTAAGCCTACGTCTTAAAAGGTAAAAAGTAATTTTGTATTACAGCTAAGACTTACCTTGAGTGTGGTAACACAACAACAGACATTTATTTAAAACAAATAACACTACAAATATAGAAGACTAAGGTAAAGTGTATTTATTTATGAAAATTCATCAAGTGTGGGCTAAAATAATAGCCAAAGAAATTTTGTAATGTATGTTCACCATCAGCTTCATCAAGGTTGATATTGCTTCATGCCTAAAGACGGCGTCACCCAAAACCACATTTTATATTTTACAAAGATTAGAACCCGTAGCACAGGTAATAACTAGACTTTGAAGTAACACTTACAAAGTATTTATATACGAAATTATATTATTGTTTAAATTGTTTTCAACTGTCAATTGAGATAAATCGAACCCCTTTTTGGGGGATTATTCTTTCAAATTTCAAAAAAGGGCTGGACGTAAAACCATTGCATGTATTAAAATGGGAATTAGTGAAGCGAAAGTATTAAGTCCTCTCTCGTCATACTAGCATAAATGTTTACCGAGTTATTAAAGAAAATATATCGGCTAAACACAGTACGTTGTCTTATGGGGTTTTTACATTAGATAAGCATGTTATTCATTTGTTGTGTATTTGTATCATCCCCAGCAACCTCGCGCCTACTTTCAAACCTGACTGGACCTTCTCCTAACCTTATAATGCGCAAAATTGTATTCCTAGCATTGCAGGTAAATGAAGCCAGGAGCATCAGAACAGCAAACAAATCAATTTTTTCAGACTTAAACACAATTTTAATAAATGTATGTTTTTACACTGGTTTTGAGTGTTAAAAGTTTTGTATGTGGAAATTCACTTCCCTCACGTCAGCGTGCTGCGTGCGAACTCGTTTAAAATTATAATAAATACTCTTGGATGAATGCTCATGAGTGAGACCCATGTTTTTTTAATTTTACACAGTTAAACAATTTTTTCGCTGTCTGTATTCAGACAAAAATGAATAAATATCATATTTTTAAAAAGGTTTACTGCAATATTTAGCAACTCAATTGACCTTCATATTTCACATCTTAACTTCTTTTACATAAGATAATTTCCTGTCGGCACATACCGTTAAAGCAAGTATAAATTCTTTCCTATCCATCCCTCTCTCTTCGCCTCTCCTTTTATTCCTCAATCTCTTCATCTTCTATATCTTTCTCTCACCCACACCCTAGACTAGAAGTATGTGCAATAAGCCTCTCAGCTACATAAGGTTGCCGGAAGTCAGGGATTACCAGGACCTTTGAGTGGTTTTATACTTATACATTTCTCTGTTATAAAACATACTATCACAAACATTATTACAAAGAAAAATAACTTTCACCAGTTTGATCTAATTAAAATAAGGATAAAAAGAAACTAGCTGATGTCTCCTCACGGCGATCTTGCAGGCAAAACAACGAGATGTTTTGAAGTTTTCACATTAATTATAATCGGCTGTTTGACTAAATAAAATATAACTCTATAAAATTAACATTGGAACACTAAAAGCCCGTGAGGCAGGGACCTGAAAGTGGATGGTTTTCAAAACCTGAAAGGCACATCTTAAATGGTAAGAGCTTTCGGCTGATACCAAACAAGAAAGAAATGTAAGTAGTTTTAGAGGCCTAAAACCGACTAACAAAAATCAAGAAATCTTTTAATAATATAGATTGTTATAAAGACATTTTATTTTATTTTTCAGAGTTTGAAATTTCGTACTTTTAATATCAGGCTAAATCTTCGATTAAAATGTCCCAATAACAGTTTTCCAGATTAACATTGATATATGTGTATCTAAATAATAACTATTAAAAACGTCTAGGTTCCATACAAATCATTGATTACAATCGAGGTTAAAAAATCCTAACAATTAAAACTGACAAACTGTAAACTGCCTAAAAAAATTAAGATATATTTACAAAATTTATGTTTATTTATAAATGACAAAGATTTTGAGAAATATTAGGATTTTGTATTATATTTTCCACGTTTTTATTAGGTTTATTTTCATAAACATTTATATGCACCATGTTTTCATGATTGTTAACTCGTGGTTTGAAACTTCTTGTATTTCATCTTTCGATGTATATTTACTTACTGTTAAAGTTATGTGATATATTATTATTATAATCAATAACAAATACTAAGTAGGTAAGTTAATTTTGGAAAATACATTTGAAGCAAAATAATATTCCGTAATTTCAACCGTAATGGTTGTTATTGAAACACTGTTTTATTTATAATCATGTTAAAATAAAATATATACTTTTTAAAACTAGTTGTTTTAACTACACATGCTATAAAAACAAGGTATCCATTTAGAGTTTAAACTTTCCAATACCAAGGTATAACATGTTAGTATCTTTTATAGATCAGTACAATATAACATCAATGTTTCCGTTTCCATTAAGTAAAGTGTGATGCAAAAATAGGCTACGATTTAAAGTAAAGTGAAAGTTTAATCAAACAATTCCTCACGGTGTCCAGCCCGGGTGGGTATTTATGGCCCCAATAACAGTGGCATTAGCATGACCGGGCCTCTTGCATTGGCAATTGCGTTACAATTATTTATCTTACCTCATAACAACTAATCAAACTGGTGTGATCTGGCATTAATTTGTATAAGCATAAAGACTTAATGTGTTTTGTTTAATACAAAAATAATGATTGGGTAAAAACATCCTATCCTATCATTTGCTACAGTCTAATATGAGTTAGGATTTCTTGATTGCTTGCTTGCTTGCAGCTCTGATCTGAAAAACAGCTTCAACGATTTCCTTCAGATAATTCCTGGGATAAATATAAGTTTTAGACAGAAAAAATAAAAAAAAATTTAAAATTACAAAAAATTAACATTGGGCTTACGGAGTTTAAAATCAAAACAAAATAATCATAACAGCTGTTTATAATCAATAAGTGAACTGTCAATGTACTCGTAATACAAGTGTAGTTTAAGTATTAACATATACTTCACATAGGATGCTAACGTCCATATTGTTAAAATACTACCTGAAGGGACATTGAGCTACAATAACAACTGGATTGACTAAACTTAACTAATCAGAGAGTCTTTATTAATGTCATACCAAATTGAATAATTATTTCTCAGTCTAACTTTTAATATATTAATGTACATCCAACTTATTCTAACAGAATTATCACCTAACACCTTCACAACCATGTGATTCGGATGAGTAACAGGATCAGAGGGGAATGTGTTACGTTGTTCTTGTTCAAATAATATGTTCAAATTAAACTGTCTCATCTACTGCTATAAGTTAACTTGTTGATTGGGCAATTGTTACTACTATAATTGTTTGGACACTACTGATAAATTCATTAATGACGACATATTGGAATCGAAATTGTAGATATAGGTTCATGAATCAACAACAAATTGGTTTTATTTAATTATTGTAAAGCCAGGTTTTAGTACTATTGGTAACAATTTATCTTTGCAATTTTCAATTTTTTATCTTGTAAAACATGTTTACTGTAAAATTTATACTAAGATACCTACCATGATTGCATATTTATTTCTAACCATTCGGAAGATTTCGGAAGATTCGGTTTCTATTGGAACAGCAATTCTGTTAAGGCACTTTTATAAAATTGCCCCGTTTAATTAATATATCTCTCTATACCAGCCGATGTCCAAGCATCAAGTTATGTCATTAACAGTGGGATTAGGACGCATCAGAGGAACAGTCGTCCAACTTCACTAAGACCTGAACATCCATTGTCACTCTGTCTAACAGATGGCCCTCACTATAATAGCGGGTAATTAAGTTGCCAATTGAGGGCGTGGTTTGCCGGGCTATCAGCCAAGATCAGCCAATACTTTTTTTAAATTAATTGTTGGTGCCATGATGAGTTTATGTTATTTAAAAAATGATTGTGGACATTTTCAGTAAAAACAACTTTCATGACGTGATTCCAGATCCCGAAACGTAGTGAAACTTCTTTTTACTAATCAGTGATGGAAAATGTCCACAATAATTTATTAAATTACATCAGCCAATAGTAGACATGCTGCATTTTCCAAAACTGCACACCAGCTGATCGGAATAACATTTGCGTATGGCAAAATGGCAACAGTGATAGCGTACAACTATTGGCTACAGCCCAACTGTCAACTTAATTGTCTGCTATTATAATGTAGGACAACTATTATCACTCTATGTTTTGTTTTGTTTTTGTGTCTATCTACACCAGTGGCATTTTTTAAACGTTTTGATGGGGAACGGTCCAAACCCTGGTCTTGTTACTATCTAAGGTCGACCTGTTCTTAGAAAGCACCATTAATTAATAGTCCGATGACAAATGGCAGCTAGGTCCAGTTTCGAACCTTCTCAAACTTTGCGATTTTGATCAGGATCGATCTGGCGAACCTCGGATTACGAGGCGAGCACGATAACCACTACGCTACCCTGCCAGTATTAAATATATAAAACCTATTTTAAATGTTTCAATCCAACTAGCGTCTTTATATGAAGGTAATTTATACAGTTATAAATGTATTCATGCGTTTAATGACACAATGATAATAATGATAGTTCATGCATATATTTGTATTCATTTACAGGTGTTTAACTAAATAATTTATATTTTGCTTAATATATTTTCCTGCAGTCAGTATCTGTTAATTTAAAACCAAACAGTTACTGAAAATTCAATAAACATTACAATGTTATGCTCAGTACCATGAAATATCTAATGTAAAACTTTCACTGAAGATTATGAATAACACCTAAAGAAAATTAGAATAGTCCTTTGTATTTGTAATTACTCCTGGATAAAATTGGTAGCTTTAAGGGTCAAAAACAAAATAAATGTGTATTTAAACGGACTGATATGTATTACTCTTCAGAGGCAGGATTGACGAGTGATTAAAAGCATCATTGACAACGGGGAGTAACAGCTGATTTTTGTTACTTTTTCCTAAACACCAGTCCAAAGTAGATCAGTTGGTCGAGTAGTAAATATTTGATGGTACGTCAAATACAATAAAACAAACTGTTGCTCGAATCCGAGCAAGTTGGTACCTCAGATGTAAACAAACATATCAAAACATCTTATATTAAAACATATGAAAACAACGTACTTTCAATTAACACGTAGTTTAGACTTTCGCCGTCGGATATCGCCACTGTTCCGAATATTGAGCCCTTTACTGGATTGAAGTGATGCCCTTTCTTAAAAGTCTGGGACGTATTGATAAATCTACGTAAAAATACCTTTAATTTTACACCCCAAACGTTAAAATTTGTCTAGCCGTTATCGAGTTATGACTGTGAAGAAAAAACCCCTAGCGTATAAATATATAGTTATTCAACCTTAGAGGTCGGACAGAGAGAAATCCTAATGTAGAAGAGTTATTTAACTGTTAATATACACATGTAGAACCTTCCTAACTTATTGTGATATTACATTATTGAAAACATTTATAGGTTTACCTTTACTAGTAAATTTACATTAAACGACATAAAACATTAAAACATTAAACGACACTTTAGAGTTTTAATAGTTCCCCGTTGCCGCGTTACACCGTCTCCAATCGTTGTTATTGATGACTTTAAACTTTAGCTTTCCCCAGTCACATTAGAATTTCGTGTCAACTCGAAAACCTGAACTAATCAGAGAACAAAGAGTAATGGAGCATAAACTTCGAGGCTCGGGATAAGTTGCGGACTACGTTTGTAATGGGAAAATGCAAACGAACTAAAGTACATAAATACAAGGTATTCTGTATTTAGAGAAATAGTTTTAAGACAGCTTAATGTTAAATTTTGTAATATACATGTTCGGTTTAATATTCGGTTATATGTTATTTATAACTAGTATTGCCTTTTAAAATGCGTTTTTGGTGTACAATAAGATTGCTTTGAATGGTTATGTCGGCAGACATTTGAAAGAAAACGTTTGTTTTGAACGAAAAGACCATGCAAATCAATATATTTAGAAACACACATATATGTAACAGATGAACATTGGGCAGTAGTTATTTTCTAAAAACTTAAACAAGTTTAACTTCAAAAACTCAGGAAAGCTGTTAAATTAAACATTTAGAGACAAATAAATATTTTCACCCGACCAAATTGAAAAACCAGTTACAATACATGATTAGAAATATTTATAGCCAAAGCTAGAACGTTATATTCAACAATAAAATTTGTTCTTTAGTATTTTTATAGTATAATCGTTCCCACTCTAGCTCACCAAATTACAATCAAATGACATCATCTACTCTCCCAAAAATCCTCACTTACTTCTACCAGTGCGGTGTCTAAGATTGTATCGCCTTTAAATAAACCAGTTTCGGCTGATAAATATAAGCTTATTAATTACACCCAACATTAATTAGATTTAAGTAACCTTAAGATCAAATATTTATTTAAAATTTAAAAAACCTGTCTTAAATATCTTCACATAAAACATCGTGTTCTGGGCAAGTGTATTTAAAAATTACAAGACAATTCATTGCCACCGGCGCGGCGGTATGGGAGGGAGCCAAGTACGTGTTTACTGTGTGTTGTTAGCTCCAGCTGATTCAATGTGTCAGGTGAACCTAACGTGTTTACTCCTTAACTCTAAGTACACATTATTCGTGTCAGCAAACTCCTTTTGGAATCGTTCTACAATCGTTATCATTACGAATCTGTAATTTTATAAAATAAATAGTTAATTTTATTCAGACGCCTCTTAAAATGTCAATTCTACTGTGTAGCATTTTCTTAACAGGCGCAGCCCATGCCCATGGCAGCCCATGCTGACCAATTTTTTTCTTGCGTAAAATTATGTACATAAAATATTCTAGATTTCCTCAGAGCTTTGCCACATTGGTTTTGACTTTTTTAATGTTTATTTACGCTATACGATGATCAATAAAAATCATCGTATGTTAGTATCTTAGTTTTAAAAGTGAGTTTCTTCCTCCAATGAATGCAGCACATACCAATGGGTTTTGGGACCTACGAATTATACCGATATACACAGTGTGTCACAGAAATGCGTACCGTGCTTTGCAGAACCGGATTTTACATACAAAAATAAGTCGAATATGTATAGTAACATTTTTTCTATTTCGGCTTACTTTAGCCGTAATCCGCCATTTTGTATTTTTACTTTCTCCCCCTTATACATAGTATATGGAGAAAGTATTGTTTACGTCAAAATTTTCGAATTTGAGTTGTTAGTGGAAATATTCGTTTTGGTGCTCCCTGAACCCAAAAATGTGATTTTTACGTGATGTCTGTGTGTCTATCTGTCCGTCTGTCTATCTGTCTGTATGGATGTGTACAGAGCTAGAGCCCTAACCAATGGTCCGATTTTTATGAAATTTGGTTTGTAGGTACTAATCCACGATGTCTCCAGGCGTCTTTTTCATTTTTTGGAATTTTATATTTTTAAGGGTAATTACCCCCCAAAAACTGCCAAAAAACATGAAAAATAAAGATTTCTCAAAAACGGCTCAAACGATTTTTATTAAACTTTAGTCGTTTGTAGAACTTTAGTTTTCCAACAAAATGAAACCACTCACATTTCTGTGAAAATTCGGATTCAGAAATTACAAGACTTAAAATATAAAAAATTCAGTTTTTATTTTAATAAAAAAAACATAAATATAAAAAGTTTTACTATTCACCATTAAAAAGAGCTCAACAACTAAATAATTTAGTATTTTGAATTACCATTCTACGATTACTAGTTGCGGGGAAAATTTAAATTTTCATTTTGCGGTAAACGCAGTACGTTGTCCAATGTTATTCTTATGGGGAATACAAAAATTACTATTTCTCTCTTATTTGTTGATCAATTTCGTTCAAACTTAATATGCTTGTCAAGTTAGCATTGACCAACAGAAGAAATATGTTGCCCCTTAATAACCCTTGGGGGGGAGTGGGGGCATTTCCCCTCTTAAAACCACGTGAGTAGCGATGGATTATATAGTGTCTCCTAAAAAGGGATTTGGGTGGATATTTTTTTAAACAAGTTGTTTACCAAGATTTTCTGTACTCGACCGTGCTTTGTATTCTATATTTAGTAAATAAAAAGTAATTTATTCATTAAAGTTGGGCTAAAAGGGAGAAAGTATGAGTCAGTTTCCTGATACCATTTAATTTATAATTAATAATTCAAAAACCGTTGGAAAGATTTTATTTAATTTATTATCAACTTTAAATTTTTGTTATTAAAGTTTTTCAAATTTTTTTCAAACATCAAATTTCATAATGTCGGCCATTTAATGAATTCAAAGTCAAATTCCATAAAACTAGCAACTAAAACAAAATTCTACAAGTCATCAAAATTTAAGAACTTCTTAATCCAAATCTAATGACACTTTTATTGTAAAAATCTATTGATAAACAAAAACATTTTGGTCATTTTCAATAATAAATTTCACTAAATTACTATACTGCTGTTAAAAAATGGTATAGTAACTTATTCATTTGTGTTTTAACTGTCGTAACACTTACTTTTTAAAAGTTACCACTCTCATAAAGTTTAGTACGTGTTCTTTACGTAGGTTCCGATACGGGTATCGGACGTTTTATGAGGCCGTTAGGACGCCGAAATTCTCATGAGGGGCGTAAACAGCCCCCAGACACCAGTCTCCGGTGGGAATATGTTCACTGTAAACAACTTGTATGTTTCTTTATTGCTTTATTTTTGTTTTCCCTCCATATATGTTTTAATCATGTGGTGAGTTTTACTTAAATTAATAGTCGTATAAGGAAAAGGGCGAAGTAGAAAAAACCATTTATATCTTTCGATTATTTCTTATATGTAAAATATATTACTGTGAGATTTAATAGATTTTCAAGAAATGTATTTACAATGATATAATGCTTGTAAATAAACATTAAAATAGAGACGGGCGTATAAAATAGATCCGATAGTGAGGTTTGTTGCTATAGACATTTTGAAGACGTCGAGAGAGATAAAAAAGTATTTATAACACTACAAAAGAATACTTCCAAGAGACAAACAATGTCAACGTTATCAACATTATTGGTCGTTTTTCGGTTGAAAAGGTATACTGAATAAAAATGTGAAAAATTTAGATATCCTAAGAATTTAAAGTTTAAAATTAAATTGACAGTGTTTAGTTACAAATATTTTGGAAAAATCCAGTTATTATCTTAAGACATTATTTGTATACCAAAATAATAATTTAAACCATTACACTAAAATGCATATTCTTACTCATAAATCAATAATAAATTGTTATTTTATGTTACAATTTGACTTTGGTCATTTAAATTACTAATTTAAAAAATAACTAAACTGTAAACTAATTCTTGATTTTAAATTGTTTGCAGTTTTTAAAATTGTGTCTTTTTTATTTATTACTTAGTGAATGTACTTTGCAAACAAATAAGTAAAATATGTTGTCTATTTTTTACATGATCAAATAATTTTAGTATTGTTTAAACCATGATTTAGGTTTAAATTTGTTTAACTAGCTTTTCCAAACAGATTCGCTTGTCCACCTATGACCACCTATATTCATATCAAATTGCATAGACAAATTTCAGTATTTTAAAATACGTTTGCCACTTACTTTAATTTAGTTTATCATCTTAGAAGAGATTGCAAACAAAGTAATTTATTTCCTCCATTTCTTTCACCGATACCTTTGATTCAAGCCTGTGGTTCATGTATGCCAGACGTATGGTTTTATCAAAGGACCAGGTACGATTTGGATTCAGGTAAAGACTAAATATGGTAGTAAAAGTTGTGTTCATATAATTTAGGTTTGACTTACTTCTAACGTATTAGTTCTTATACATTTATAGAACCCTTTATTACCTTATATGAAGGAAACTGATTGTTCACTAATTGTGTAGGGAAGATTACAACGGTATTGATGGGGAACAATAGAAGTGGTTGATGTCAAAGACATGACAAACGTCGGGAACAGTTCGCTTTCGGTTTCATTGATGCAAAAGGAATCACAATATTTGAGTTTGTTATCGCCACACAACGAACCTGTTTCAACTAAGATTTGGCCTTGAGAGACAGTTGACAGATGTTTCTCTTTTTTTACTGTAAGCGTACCAAACTTAGACCTACCATCAAGAGATGTTATGATAGGCTAAAACAGTGACTAATTATATAATAAACGGTATCAGGAAACTAACACATACTTTCTCCCTTCTAGCCCAACTTTAATGATAAATTACTTTTTATTTACTAAATATAGAATACAAAGCACGGTCGAATGTACAGAAAATCTTGTAAACAAAGTTGTTTTCAAAAACATCCACCCAAATCCCTGTTTAGGAGGCACTACAGAATCCATTGCTACACACGTGGTTTTAAGAGGGGAAATGCCCCCTATTCCCCCCCGTTAGTAATATTTTTATATTTATATTTTTTTATGAAAAATATAAAAAACCGAATTTTTATGTATAAGCTATAATTTCTGGACCAGAATTTTTGCAGAAATGCGGGTGGTGTCATTTTGTAGGATAACTAAAGTTCTACAAACAACTGATAATTAAAATCGTTTGAGCCATTTTTGAGAAATTTGGATTTTTCATGTTTTTTGGCTGTTTTTGGTCAATAATTACCCTTAAAAATCAGAAATAAAAAAATAAAAAGCCTGGATATACGTGGATTAGTACCTACATACCAAATTTCATAAAAATCGGACCATTGGTTTGGGCTCTAGCTCTGTACACATCCATACAGACAGACAGAAATACAGACATCACGTAAAATCACTTTTTTGGGTTCAGGGAGCACCAAAACAAATATTTGCCCTAACAACTCAAATTCGAAAATGTTTACGATAACAATACTTTCTCCATATATATGGGGAGAAAATAAAAAGCAAGTATTTCAAACCCTAGCCTGTTTAAGGCATGTAAAACTTATAATATCTACACTTTCCTTGTAATAAGCCTGATATCCAATAATTTATATATTTAAGTTAAGGGACTTGGTAGTTTACGTTACTTTATATATTGTATATATGAAATCCAAGTAAAACCTATCAAAATTAAGAACTCCACCCAAATCAGATAGCATATTATAAGGCTCTACAGTCCCAAACCTATAAAACAGTTTTAAAGAAAACCCATTTACAATTAGTCAGGACTTTGTAAAACCATTGATAAAAAGAAACTATTTATGTCGGGGAAGGCTTTAATATACCAAAATGTTTAAGTGGGCCTAGATATTTAAGCAATTTAAGTGAAAAAGCTAGATAATTAATACGGGAATGCAAATTTATCAAAAGCAAAAACACTTACAACAGGTAGTTTTAAGACACTCACACAGAGTATGATTTTAAATGTTGAGTGAAGAGGATATAGTAGTAGTATGATATAGTGATCATTTATAATTTTTTTATAATGTGTGGAAACATCATAATCATTTTTTCAAATTTAATATATTGTAAGTAAACTTAATAATTGTTTATATAAAATGGAATCATGAATAACATATCTAATATATAACTTAAATAGCACTAAAATCTAATAATTAGGAATAATGTTTTTTTAAATAATGTACCATGTATTATTTAGATGTAAAAAAAATTGTTTTATTTCTAATCTGGTTAAAAGTAAAACATAAATAGTTCATACATGTTAATAATTAATAAATATTTTACTTTGTAATTTTTTAATAAATAATTGATACCGCGAATAATGATTATCAGATGTACTTTATATTATACCAAATGAGCAAACCTAAAGTGAAGTGAACTCAAGGTAAAAAATACCACGAACAAAACCAAAGAACAAGAAACTACACAACACAGAACAACATAAAACCAAACTTACCCACCAAAACGAACATTATTCAAAATGCAACAAAATTATATCTAAAAAATTACTCCCTACAAAAAAAGCAAATTATTTTAATGTTTTTTTTATGGATAGAGCATTGTTTTGTGAATTTTAATTTGTGCTATTAGTGTGTTATTTCTTTAGGTGGGTTATGATTTTGCTGCTTTAATTTGTTTTTAAGAGTGCAGTAAAAACAACAGAGACTTGGAGTCTAAATTCTGTGATGGTGGAAACTGATAGAAGACCCTGGAGGCAAATTTTGAATGTTTGGTTGTGAAAAAGATCCTGAGGAGTAGAGATGGCCAAACCAGAGGTCAAGTTATTTTAATATCTATTTATTTATATTAGAACTTTAATTTTTAAACATCCAGTAACAGTTTAATCTATCTTATTTTAACATTTTATAATTATTTTGAGCTCGAGAAGAAGGATAAATAAGAAATTGGTACCTATGATGGATTTTAATTGGTAAGAAATCGACTCAGATCAAATTATACTGTAATATAACTAAAAGAAGAAAGAAGACTTTGAACATTTAAATTTATTTGATTATTTGAACTTATTATTAGTATTTTGAAACTTTTTATTGAAACTTTACCTATTTTGGCATAATTTTATCAACATGTTTATTAACTAACCATTTCAGGCATCTGATTATCCGAACTTTCAAAATAATATTATTTTAAGTATTTAATTACCAATTTAATTTCCTTTTTTACTTGATTTCGTTATTTTAATATGTGTAAAAAGCAATCTAGTCAAAGCCTTGGCAAAGAACCTCACCGTGAGATCTCATGCAACTATTATGAGTTATAAGCGTTAGTCCGGAGCAAATTTTAACTAAACTTAGTTTAAATGTCAAATTACAAATTAAATTTCCTTCAATAAATATTATTTGAATTGTAATTGGTGTAATTTCTTAAAAGATATCCCTGAGAGGACAACTGTGTAATTATTAGGGTTAAGCTCATATAGCCTGATTGTAAGTTAAAACTAAAAACAAGTATTTATATACAGGGTGGTCTGGACCTAGCGTTAAAAAATTGTTTGGGTGATAGAACTACATAAATGCAACTTAAATACACAATAAAAAAAGTTATATCCCACACATCCACTAAAAAAAATAATTTTGTATTATGTTTTTTAACCGTACTTTTACCCAAAAATTAATAATTTCTGGGATATTTCGAAAGATTTGTCAAACTGTAATACTACCATCGTATTCTAAATTAAATTTCAAGTAAGGACAATAGGTTTAACAAGACACTACATAATCACTTATTAAATTCATTAGAAGTGTAAAGTTATCATTTCCTTTAAAAAATTAAAAATGAATATTTCATGCATAATTCTTTAAAAAATTTGCTAGAGAGTAGCAAATGCTATAAAAACTGCTTCAAAATGTGGGCTTTCAGAAGATCAAAAAACAACAAGTACGTTTGGTATAAAACTTTAACCTGCAATAGTGTGATTTTATGAAAATCTTTAATATCATTATTGGGCACGTAAACCTACTTTCTAGTATTTATAACATTGAGTACTAGCTCAATAAACTTGTTAATTTATGTTGACTTCTTATTGGTTTCTAATGCCATGTTTAGTGTTGAACTGTACTTAAGTAATTGTTTAACTTAAAGAAATTATCATGATCATTGTTTGCCTAATAAATTATAGATCTCACAAGTGTTCTGGATAAGTTTATTTTCTTGAAAAAATGGCTAAGAACTTAGTACATAAAATAAATTTAAATAACAAATATAAATAAAATAATATTTTTTTAAATTTTCTCCAACTTTGGTAGTAATTTATACTTTGGCAGTACCTTTAGTGATCTTTTGGACTTATAATTAGAAACAAAATTGGAAAAGTTGACTTGTAGATAATATTTGGACATATCATATTTTTACCGTTTGTTCTGTATTTTTTGTATATTTTTAAAAAGAAACCTTGATTAACAATTAATTATTTCTGACAAAAATAGCGTTATGTACCTCAAATCGGGTAGAATAAGTAGTAACTATTGTTTTTTTAGCGAATTTCCCCTACAGGGAAGAAGCTATTACCGTAGTCGGCATGGTAAGACTTAGGCCCGGGACCATGATAACTTTTCGTTTTGAGGTCCCCAGACCCCAACAACACCATTAGTTCGAAACTGTATATATGTGTGCGTGGGTGCAATAACTCTCGTAAAAAAGGTCCGATTTTGATGAAATTTAAAAGGAGCATTTATGACTTTAAGAAAGAAAACCAGACAGATCGCCCAATCCAAAGTGGTATTTTGGGGGGGTTTTGTACCCCAAAAATGTTTTTGAAGTTTTTACAAGTAATATTTATGGAAATCAAATTTTAGTTTTCACCATTGGATCCAGCTTTAAAAAACGCACAATTTGGTGTTTTGATAATTTCTCTACGTCAATTGGTTACAGAGATATTGAAAGTGCTAAACACAGTACGTTGTCCAATGTTATTCTTTTGGAGAATAAGAACAAAATTATTTCTCGCTTATTTAGGAAGTATACTAACGAAACTTGGTTTACAGCTTCATCTGGTTGTGGTCTATTGTTATTTGCACAAAAAAAACAATTTGTAAGGATTATTTCCGTAGCAGCAAACCTGCGTACTCAGCCACCATGTTATTCTTATGGAAAGTAAGTAGAATGTAATGTGAATTATGAACATCAAATAATAAAACTTGGTATGTGGCTTCACCTAGTTGAGTTATATTGATGTTCACATAAAAACCCATTTTTTGTGCCTTTTGCAGCAAACCTGCGTACTCATCCCCCAGGTTATTCTTATGGAGAATAATTCAACTTGAATATATCACTTATTTATGAATGAATATTTATTGATCAAACTTGGTATGTGGCTTCACTTGGTTGAATTATATTTATATTTGCACAAACACCAATTTTTTGTGATCCTTGTTTCAGCAAACCTACGTACTCATACCCAATGTTATTCTTATGGAGAATAATTATAATTGTATATACTGTATCGCTTATTTATGAATATATTTTTATGCAACCTGGTATGCGGCTTTATGTGATATTAAGACATATATTATGCATTGGAAATTCACTGAGTATGCAGGTTTGCTGTGACGGGGGTATTTCATTTTGCATTTAATCAAACATGCCTATAACATTATAGATTTTGAGAGTGTCACATCACTTTTTGTGTGTGCATGTGTGTCTACGCCATTGGAATTTGTTGACATCTTAATAGGAAACGGTCAATAGAATATTTGTTGTCTTAACAGTTCCAATAAGGATTTAATGTGCTTTATTTTAATCTTACAAACATGATAACCTAATTGTTCACATATAAATCAAACTATAACTCCTGTCTTTGTCATATAACCGCGAACGTTACTCGCTAGAACCATAAAACGGTTTCCTTCGCCAGACTTCTCATTTTTCCAGTCGATAAGACTGGTGCAGCTACCACCATTCTTCTTATTTATTTTTCTTTCCATTATCACGGTTATAATACTCCCTCCTTTTCGATAAAAATAAGTTTTAACTCCTAACTTTAAAGATAAGCTACAAAATAAACAACCTAAATAACTATAAATAGATTCTTGACTCTACGTACTACAAATTAACATATAAATATTTTACAGATCGTATTGTACAGATTTAAACATTTATTTTGCTTGTTATTTTATATTTTGATTAGATGGTTTCCTAAATTGTTCACAACACTAATCTAACACTAGTCTATTATAAATTTGAAAGTTTGGATGTATGTGCGTTTGGATGGACCCTTGGACTTTTATCATGAAAAAACTACTGGACCGATTAAGCTAAAGTTTTGCATGAACATAGCGTACATATCGCATTAACATATAGAACTGAACATTTTTTCATCCAACCTTAGGGCTCCACCTCACGGGCCCTGTAATTTTGCAAATATTATGGGAGAGTATTGTTTATAAAATGACCAGCTATAGCTAAGATGTTTGACAGTTACTGCAAAGGAAGGCATATGGCAAAATGTAAACAAAGGTTTTATTTTTATAGTGCTGGTCAGGTTAATACTGCAATTTCGCGAGCGAAGTCGCGGGTAACAAATATTATATTCAATAATTAATCTTTCTCTAGGCAATCAATTCCGAAAACTAGTCGACATCATCTGTCGCAACCTTTTTCACAGAAAGGGTGAGTAGAAGGACAGTTTATGGTCCTTTAGAGATGCCAACGTCTGAACTGTGCAATAAATGAGTGATACCAGCATTGGTACTTCGCATGCGATAGCAGGTCACGAATTATGGGTCTCAATATAAATTTACTTTCTTACAAACGTGGTGTTTTATTCTTCAGATACTTTTTTCTTCATCCTGCAGTTAAAATGTAATAATTTTATTACACATGCCAATTGTTACGTAGTTCATGCCATTTATCTATAGGTTTTACCAGTATGACGATAAACCATGATCAACCAAATTGCACCAAGTAAGCTATAATTGAACAAGTTGCCATGAACGGTCATAGTCAACGGTTACTCCCTTCTTAGTCAAAATTAAATCCTAACATAGAATATAAATACTTGTGTTTCTGAATATAATAAAATGCAACTTTAACAATAGATTAAAAATACACATATTTAAAAAATGTAAAACATTTCTATTCAACAGTTTTGAATTCAAATGATTGCTATACCAGCAACTAATCGTTACTTATAGTAAGATATACCAGAACTATTATAATTTATAAACTATTTAAATTTTAGAGTCTAGAGGTATAAAACAGTGACACAACTAATACACTCAGATCCTTCTGCAAGGACACGAACCCGCAATATTCTGATTCATTCGCATCAGTGAGCCTGAAAGCAGGTTCACCGACGTTTGTCATATCTTTGTATACAAAGCCTTCATTGTCTCCCATGCAGCTGACTTCAAATATCCAGTGATAATATATAGTGCAGTGGTTGAATCAATCGTTTTGTAACTTTAATTTTTTTATATTATTCATAACAGTCTTTATATTAGAATTAATGTAAAATATAAAGTAAAATAAATTTATAATTACCACCACAATATTGGTAAATAGTGTTTTTCCAGTGTAGTTAATTAATATACATTGAAACGAGATTGCACGCAGCACGATGACGTGAGGGAAGAGAATTTCCGCATTAAAACCTTAAAAATATCTAATAAAGGGTTTAAACCAATATTGGTTACATTTTTTTGAAAATTGAAAAACTTGATTTTTTACTGTTTTGATGCTCCTGGTTATATTTAAATTCACTAATAGGATGCCAATGTTGTACATTATAAAGTTAGAAGGAGGTATTGTCGGGATAACAAGTTGGTATAGGGGTATACGGGGTGATAAAACGATATTAAGATATGAAAAACAGCCTTTTCCAGTGTAAACACCCATAAGACAACGTACTGTATTTTAACAATTAACATTTTCTTTAATAACTTGGTAAGTGTTTGTGCTAGAATGATGAGGGAGGGTTTAAAATCTTTATCTTTTTACGTAAAATAAGTTAATGTTCATTAAGTGTACATTTGGGGCTTTTCTGACCCTTTTTGGGTCCAAAAACTCAATATTTGAAAACTTAAAATCCCCAGAAAAGGGGGTGAGAGTTTTCCGATTGTTTTGCCCAACGAACTTGTACAATTGATTATAAAAAGAAATGTTTCTACCAAATTTGAAGTCAATCGGACAAAAATTGCGACCGCTAGAGTGCGAACACACACACACACACATATAACTCTAAAACGTCTCTAAAAACTTTATATAAATATATATATATATATATATATAAAGTTTTTAGAGACCCCCCAAAACGTGTTGAGGGGGTCACGTTAGGAACTTATATGGTGATCCCGGGTTTAAGTATCACCGTGCGGGTCATGCTAATAGTTCACTTTTCCATAGGAAAATCATTAAACATATCGGCATTCATGCAATTGCATTTATACATATTATTTTCTGTTGTATACATAGTATATGTTGTTAATAGCATCGTTATGTTTCTGTTGTCTGTTGTATTCGGGCCTAGTTGTAGTTGTATACGATGCTGTAACATGATGTGTAATGAGATATGTGCTTTTACAATTATCTTAATATTATATTGATGTATTATATGTGTAATGCTTGATGGACGCGGGAAATACCAATAGGATAGAATAGAGTATAAATATAATTTATATTTGTTAAATTAATGTAAAGTAACTGGGGGCCGATCCTTGCTCGGGGAAGGCCATTTAGTTTGTTTAGATGACTGATAAATGTTTCACCACGTCCTCCTAAAACGAGTAAATTTGCTTGGTTGATTTGCCTCTTTTCTACATGGTCACTCCAGTTGTTATTATAGCTCAAAGTCACTTTTATTAATTTTAGGTATGACGCGGCACTCTATACGTAATCTTTATTCAATATATTTAGTTTAACCAGTTACATTTATACTCTTGAGTCTATTACATTAAAGGTTTACTTCATTTTTATTGAAAGTATTTGGCCTATTCATCTCTACAGATATGGTTAACTTTATAAAAAATTGTTTTATAGACAACATTACTATCAATATAAAAAATTGTTTTATAGACAACATTACTATAAATAATAGAAGACTCCACCCAATTTTCTTCTCTTACTAATTAATACGGGGAACAGTGACGTCACGACGTCGCTTGATAATTGTATTGTAAGTTTAGTTTAAAATTGTCATGTCCCAGAAGTAAACATAGCGACATGTGCACATGGAGATGATTTGTGAATGGGTGTATAAATGACCATTTAACGATTTATTACTTTTGATTATCCACAAGATTAATTAATTGGTTTTGTAGATTGGAGAATCAGCTATTTCAATTTTGGAAGTAAACATTTCTTCATTGCAGATTGGCTGTAAATCGTTGTAGTTAATTTTCTCGCCAATCAATGTGAGGTTCACCAAATAAATCTTGGGCAAATAATTTAACGATTTGAAACTTGCTCTATCTGTCAATAGTAATTCTGACATCTACCCTATGGTTATTAACCAATTATCCAGGCCAAATAATCAGTCCCCCTTAGTGAATAAGAAGGCTACACAAAGCATCTCACTAGATGCATGTCGCTGGCCCGGCCATGTTGAAAATTAGAGAACCGCCAAGATTTAGTACCAAATTGGTACTAAATGGCTCCACTAAAGAAAAAATTGGAACTTAAATCATTTAACAGTAATAACGATTTTCATGTCGGGGTCAATGACCTCTTAGCCCGGCTACGTTGGAAATTAAAGAAACCGAATATACCACGATTTAGTACCAAATTGGTACTATTTGGTACCAAAAATTGGGCTGGCATGTCTCTGCCCCGGAAACCTTGAGTACTCAATTACTCATCATAATATATTGAAGTACATATTTTTTCTTTTGAGGTACCAATTAGTACCAATTTGGAACTAAAGCGTGGCTTGGTCGGTTTTTATAATTTCTAACATGGCCGGGCTGAGAGGTCATTGACCCTAACATGAAAATCGTTATTACCGTTAAATTATTGAAGTACCTATTATTTCTTCAGTGGTACCATATAGTACTAAGTTTTGGTATACGATTTATTTTTATTTTATCTAGTTTCACAGGTAGTTCATATTCACCCAAAGAGGGGGCTCTAGTCTTCGGTGTCTATCTGATTCCCCCATAACACCAAGGAGCCCTTTAAATGCCCGTCCCTCCTCAATGGATTATCCAAAATCGATTATTTATGTTTTTTTTGTCGAGAGAAAAATACCTAGTGATTTTACTGTGAAAACTCTCAATATCAAAAATAGTTCACCGATAAAAAAGTAAATGTTGAATATTTTGGAATTTTTTTGAACGGGTATTATTTGTGATAGCCCGATACAATTTTTGCTCACTTAAACCACTAGGTATTTTTAAAAATCTTAAATTCTTTATAATTCAACTTTTCTGTATGAGGGGCTGATTTGAAAGTTAATATTGTTCTTCTGGGGAAGCAGGTAGAAACGTGAAAAGTTTCGTGACTGGAGCCCCGTCTTAAAATGCGCCTTGTAGTTTTTACGGCGTCTTAGGCAATTATTAAGGAGTGCAATATCTGATAACTATAAGACACAGATTAAGAGTGGATAGAGTGTGAGAAATGAACATTATAAGTTAGCCTAATTAGCAACGAGCACGCCCCATTCTTGGGAAATGTGCTTGGGATTTAGCCTGAGGGTCGGGTGGTGGGGGGTTGCCACTCAATTACCCGCCAAAACGTCACACGTCACCCGCACGCCACCGTCACTCATGCGCCATCTCACTCTATGCTGCACCTTGACTTTGCACTTGTGATACGGTGTACCTAGGGAGAGATTATTACATAGTATTTAATTTATTTTATTTTATTTACTGTGGGTTATTTGTGTGTACACAATATGACCTGTAGGGAACAGATTATGTTAGATTAGGTCTAGCATAAAAACCGAATCAAAGAAGTCCGGGTCACAGGGATAGGTGAATAATTATCATAGGGTGAAAAAATAAGAAGGCAAATTAGTTATGAAATAATATTTGTACAAGTTCAATAGGAACACGTGGTTGTTTGATTGTTTGCTTTATTGCTTGTAACTCCAATCTACAAAACGGCTCCAACGATTTCCTTAAAATGTTTTAACTAACTAATTTAGGGGTAATGAATAAAAAAAATTGCATTGGGCTTAAGGGAGCTAAACATGAAAACAAAAGCAGCTATAATCAACCAAGAAACTATCGAAGTAATGCTCACATAGTAACAACATTTGGTTTCCTGAACAGTGACCAAAACAATTGAATGAAGATTTTAAATAGGGTGGTCATGTTAAAATGAACCTAATGTGCAAATAATCAAAACACTACCTGAAGGGACGTTGAGCCATAATAACAGAGTAGCCTTAAAATTGCAGAACAGAAGCAAATCTGCTCGTCGGAAGGGCGGTGTGGTGGAAAATTACTCCGACTAATAAACAAATTGAATAGCCTTCTCCGAGCGAAGCTTTGTCCCCCAGGTACTAAACAAGTTATTTGTTAAATCTAAAATAAATTCTGCAAGACAACTTGAGCAGGACCAGTGATCACTGTTTATAGGTACGCACGAAGGGCGACACTCCGCTCCAAACTGCCGCTATATTGGAACCCATTTATCACTAGGATGTCCGGTGCGATTGGTTCCTTAACTATTTGTAGGGCCAATATATCATTCTGATGCTAAGCAGTGGCAATTAACAGGCATTAGGACGATTGAAAAGTTGTAGCTGGACATTTACTAATAGTTGAAATGGTCTGGTTCAAAGTAAATATATTAGCAATGCCAATTAAATTACTATTTACGCAATTTTATCAACTTAACATTATTTTTACACCAAGTAGAGTATAAATAAAATCAGTTTTAGCTACTAGTCACGTTCTTAAAATTACAATATAAGGTTAGTAAAACCTGAATTTCGAAATTTTTTTTAGTTACATAGCCAGAGGAACATACCTAATAATTCACAAAGGATAATGTGTAAAATGAAATTATTTACACATTAATTTGTGGTTAAGCAATACTACCCAAATGTTAGTGTCATGACCTTTGGTTAGGGCTTCATTTCGGGGTGTATAGTTTCAGATTATGATATATTTACAGCTGTTATTGTATAGGTTAATTTCTGTGATAACACTTTTCAGAATTTTAAATTAGACCATAAGTATTATTTAAGTTTAGTTATCCGTTCTGTGATTTCAATATAATTTGATTGTGTCAGATTCTTTCTGATTTCTTTTTCAAATTCATGTACATAGTGCCAAAATGACAATAAAAATATTTCTGATTTCTGATTTCAGACCACTTTCCCTAAAAAACATTTATAACTTATTACAAAAATACACCGAGCTTGAAACAGTAAATACTCGCATCGGTATTTTCATAAATATAAATACCCCCGTAGCAGCAAACCTGCATACTCAGCGAATTTCCAATGAATATATACGTATCTTAATACCACATAAAGCCACATACCAATTTTCATCAATATACATTCATAAATAAACGATTTATGACATTTTAATTATTCTCCATAAGAATAACATGGCGGCTGAGTATGCAGGTTTGCTGAAGGAAGGAAAACAAAAAATGGGGTTTTATACAAATATCAATACAACTCATTTAGGTAAAGCCACATACCAAATTTCATTAATTTATTTTCATAATTAAGGGAGACAACACGTTATTTATTCTCCATAAGAATAACATGGGGCTGAGTACGCAGGTTTGCTGCTACGGGAGCCTTTGGCAAAAAATGGTTTTTTTGAGCAAATATCAGTGGTCCACAACCAGATGAAGCCGTATACCAAGTTTCGTCAGTATACGTTCATAAATAAGCGAGATGTAAAATTTTTCTTTTCTTCCATAAGAATAACATTAGACAACGTACTGTGTTTAGCACTTTCAATATCTCGGTAACCAATTGACGTAGAGAAATTATCAAAATACCAAATTGTGTGTTTTTCTAAGCTGAATCCAATGGTAAAAACTAAAATTTGACTATTTCAAAAATTATATGTAAAAAAGTCAAAAAACCCATTTTTGGGGTACAAAACCCCCCCAAAATACCCCTTCGGATAAAGCGATCTGGCTGGTTTTCGAACTTAAAGTCATAAATGTTGCTTTACACGTTTATACCAAATTTCATCAAAATCGGATAATTTTTACGAGAGTTATCGTGCTCACGGACACATATATATATACAGTTTCGAACGAATGGTGTTTTTGGGGTCTGGGGACCTCAAAACGAAAAGTTATCATGGTCCCGGGCCTAGGTCTTACCATGCCGACTACGGTAATAGCTTCTTCCCTATAGGGGAAATTCGCTAATAAAGTTGAAAGATTTATCAAACTAAGACAATTTTAAATTTAAGTCTAATTTGAAGCCTTGCAATTTATTTAAAGTACACACAACAAATCCTAAAGACCTAAAGTATATCGTTAAATCTGTAGAATATGTTATTTGACGAGTTAATCTTCGTCCTTCTTCACTGGCAGTGACCAAAATAATCGTCGACGGCTAGTTGCAGCTGATGAGGTCCACTAGATGACGGCATCACTCAACCCCAGCCTCCTCCCACCAGTCATCGCTCTCTGACAATTACCTCCTAGAACCTTCTCCCTCAGCAACTACCAACCGATCAATTAAATTTATTCTGACAATTATAAATAAACTTACCCACCGACATTTTATTAACGTAAAACTTAATTTTATTCAAATCTTAAACTTTAAAATGCAAATATATATAATAATTTAAATTGGGCTTAAAAAGTTTGGTGTGAGCATGAAAGGCTTTAATTATTATATTATTTAAGAGTTTGATCAATTAGACCTAAAGTAATTTTGTTTATTTAAAATTGCCCTGAACACAGCTCTCAGAACTACATGAGGTATAGTAAACTTTAAGTACTTGGTTTTGGAATAGGATTAGATACTTTAAGTTGACTAAAAAATGGTTGAATTACAGTAGCGTTTAGGTATTTCACAATATTTTTTACAGTGAAACTCAGTGTAGTTAGTTAAAGTAGTTAATTTCATTTTTTTTTCGATCCATTATCCAAAAGCGCACGTTTTTTTTAAAAAATATTCTCAAAAAGATAATCCCACATAGTTGGGCAGTTTTATAAATTATCGCATACTGCTTAAAAACAAACTTTGCAGGTTGAGGGTTATGAAATATTATTTAATAAAATTGATGTAATAAAAAATATGAATGAGATCCTTAATTAGTAAAAGAAATACAGGTCTGGACCTAGCGTTAAAAAATTGTTTGGGCGATAGAACTGCATAAATGCAACTTAAATACACAATTAAAAAAATTATACCCCACACATCCACTAAAAAAAATAATTTTGTATTATATTTTTTAACCGTACTTTTACCCAAAAATTTAGAATTTGTGGGATATTTCGAAAGATTTGTCAAACTTTAATACTACCATCGTATTCTAAATTAAATTTCAAGTAAGGACAAATAGGTTTTAATGAGCAAGACACTACATAATCACTTATTAAATTCATTAGAAGTGTAAAGTTATCATTTCCTTTAAAAAATTAAAAATGAATATTTCATGCATAATTCTTTAAACAATTTGCTAGAGAGTAGCAAATGCTATAAAAACTGCTTCAAAATGTGGGCTTTCAGAAGATATGATACAACACTAGATTCGTTACCATTTTAGTACAGTAATGCGCGTTTGAATGGTGTAACACGTGGTTTGGGAAAATAATAATTAAACTCTGTCATACTAAAAAGACATATGAAAATTTTCATTATTACAGCTATATCATGAAGTTAAAATTCCTTTTTTACCTGCAAAATACAAGATAAAATCGTAAATGTTAGATGGATCACACGAGATTACAGCTTCATTTCAGATCAAAGTTGCCAATAAACAACATGTTTTTACTTTCTCCCCTATACATAGTATATGGAGAAAGTATTCTTTTCGTCAAAATTTTCGAATTTGAGTTGTTCGTGGAAATATTCGGTTTGGTGCTCCCCGAACCAAAAAAAATTATTTGTACGTGATGTCTGTGTGTCTATCTGTCTGTCTAAATGGATGTGTACAGAGCTAGAGCAATAACCAATGGTCCAATTTGTATGAAATTTTGTATGTATGTACTAATCCATGATATCTCCAGGTGTTTTTTTTTAATTTTTGATTTATAAGGGTAAATATCCCCCAAAAACCGCTAAAAACATGAAAAATCAAAACTTCTCAAAATCGATTCTATCGCTTTTAATTAAACTTCAGTGGTTTATAGAGCTTTACGTTTCCAACAAAATGACACCATCCGCATTCCTGTAAAAATTCGGGTTCAGAAATTACAGGACTTAAAACATCCAAAATTCAATTTTTATTTAATTTGTCATAAAAAACCATAAATTTTATAAAAGGTTACATATAACCATTACAAAGTGCTTAAAAAACTAAATAATTTAGAATTTTGTATTATTATTCTACGATTGCTGGTTGCGGAGAAAATTTAAATTTTCTTTTTGCGGTAAACGCAGCACGTTGTCTAATGTTATTCTTATGGGGAATACAAAACTTACCATTTCTCTCTTATTTACAGATCAATTTCATTTAAACTTGATATGCAGATCAGGTTAGCATTGACCAACAGAGGATATTCGAAATATATTGCAACTTAACCCTGGGAGGGGACAAGGGGCATTTCCCCTCTCAAAACCACTGTGTGTAGCAACGGATTCCGTAGTGCCTCCCAAAAAGGGATTTGGGTGGATATTTCTGAACACATATATTTTAGACAATTTTCTGTACATTCATCTGTACTTCAAATTCTCTATTTAGTAAATAAAAAGTAATTTATTCATTGAAGTTGCGCTAAAAGGGAGAAAGTATGTGTCAGTTTCCTGATACCGTTTATTTATATATTGTTTTTCCGTCATATTGTAGGAATGATTAGTTGGGTACGAATAAGAATTAAGACAGTATGAATGAAATGGAAAGAAGAAGAAAGATCTGCTGCGCCTATTGTTTCCGCATTACTTTAGTTAAGCTGGCTTTTTCATTCAATTGTTATATAATAGACTTCTTCCTGAGCAATATATTTTCAATTTCGTTCCGTTTAATCGTAATTTGATTAGTTGATTAGTTTGTGTTACTTTAACACCGTCGTTGTTGTTACTGTATTTGCTTATAGTTATAATAATTTAAGTTTATAATGGTACACTAACTAAAATATTTGATCAAGACTGTTTGTCTTTAATAACGTACATTTCAACAATCCTGAATACTGAATTTCAATAAACCAATTTATTTAATGTACTTTTTTTTACGTAGGAGGAACGCTTAATGCGCGAACCCAAAGGAACAGTGTGGGACTCCCTCTTACGAGGTATACCCACTAAACCTCCTACGGAGCCGCGGCGGAAAAACCAGGCCGGAACCCTTATCGGACAACTTCGGCACTGGCCCGCGTGTCTTGCGCCCAGACGGGTCACGTCACCGTTTCGGGAAACTTAGAGGTCACTTAAGCATCCTTCGTCTCGCTTTCCCCGAAGAACGGATTGCACGAAGAGCGCAACCACTCTCCAGGAGTCTTCATTTCGAAGCATCGCCCCCACCACGACGTCCGGGGACAGATCGCCGACAGCAGAGACGAGCCTCCTCCTGTCTTCAGCGAAACGACTGCACCGGAAGAAAGTATGATGAGCATCATCCACCTCCCCCGGGCAGTAACTACACTGAGGTGACCTCACCTTCCCCATGCGGAAAAGGTATTCCCTGAAGTACCCGTGGCCCGTCAGGAATTGACACAAGAAAAAGTCAATTTCCCCAAATGCACGGCTCAACCACGGGCTTATGTCTCTGATGAGACGAAACGTCCATCGCCCTTCCAGTCCACCGTTCCAACGCTCTTGCCAAACTCGCAGAGTTTCGAGTCTGGCTTCCACAGCAGCTTGGTCTCTTCCGAGATCAGGAGCACGGCGAAAGATGTTCTGCCTCTCAGCGGCGAGCAGATCAAGGGGAAACACTCCAGCCACAACCATTACAGCCAGTCCAGACACAGTGCGATACGCACAGGCAACCCTAAGAGCCGCCCTGCGCTGAACGGAGAGAATTCTCTTGCTATGTTTTTTGACTCTCATGGCACCCGCCCACACTTCTGCGCTGTACAGGAGAGTGGCGTTAACGGTGGACATGAGAAGTCGCCTCTTGCTGGACCTCGGGCCTCCAACATTCCCCATCAATCTGCTGAGCGACAGAACAACCCACATCGCCTTGTTGCAAACCGCCTGGATGTGCTCCCACCATGTGAGGCGGCGGTCAAGCACCACTCCCAGATACTTCGCCGCAGTCTTCGTCTGGACCTCCACGTCACCAACAGTCATAGGGATTACTGTTTGGATCCTCCGTCACGTGAGCATGACGATCTCGGTCTTGGCGACCGCCAGCTCAAGTCCATGACCGCTCATCCATCTGTTGACCCGAAACATCACCTGGTTGAGGCGAAGCTGGGCCAACTCCGGATTCCGAGCCGTGATGACTGCGGCTACATCATCTGCGTAGCCCACGAGATAGGCTTGTGGTGGCATCTCGAGGCGAAGCACTCCGTCATATGCCACGTTCCAAAGGTCAGGGCCAAGGATCGACCCTTGCGCCGCGCCGGCGGTGACTACTTTGGAACGGACCCCTGCTTCTGTGCTATATAGCAGCCTGCGCTCCTTCAGGTAGTCCTGTACCACGACCAAGAGATAGTCGGGTACCCTTAAGTCCCGCTGCAACGCCTCGAGCATGTCCACCCAACGGGCCGAGTTAAAAGCGTTTTTAACGTCTAGGGTGACCAGCAGCACGATCGGCCTGGCCTGATGGCAGGCCGTGTCAGCCCGCTGGACGGCGCCCAGGACTTCAGCCACGGCATTCAAGGTTGAGTGGCCCTTCCGAAAGCCGTGCTGCCGGGGGGACAAGTCCCCAGCGGCTTCGACGGCCAACCTCAACCTGGGTTTCAGCAACCTCTCAAAGAGTTTACCCGCCGTGTCCAACATACAGAGTGGTCTGTATGCCGACGGGGACTCCGGGTCACCTTTGCCTTTGCTGATGAGCGCCAGTCTAGCTGTCTTCCAGCATGACGGAAACACACCCGCCGCCAAACACGCGTTGAACATGCGCAGCAGCAGATGTGGGTGATTTCCCGCCACAACCTTCAGAGCCTCAACCGGAATGCCATCAGGGCCTGGAGCTCTGTTGTTGTGCATGGCAGACGACGCTGCCACGAGCTCCTGTTCCGTGAACAAAGGAACATCAGGCACCGGCCCCGTTACTCTTTCCTCTCGCCTCACAGGGTGACTTGGGAAGAGAGCATCGACGATGGCCGTGATCGTGCCTGCAGGCATAGAGGCACTGCTGGCCCCCATTCCCCCGAGCTTTCTCGTGACGAGCTTGTACCCTTTTCCCCATGGATCGGAGTCCACGTCCCGGCACAGCTCCTTCCAGCAGCGAGCCTTGCTCAGGCGAATTGCACTGGCAAGAGCTTTTTTCGCAGTCTTGTGCTCTATTTAATGTACTACTATTTTTATTCGCTCCGTTTATAATGACTATCTGGTCTTTCAAATGATACTTGGTGTTTTTTTTTTTTTATCGTTTCATCTAAACATATAACCATATCAATAAATTGGTTTCAATAACAAGCCAACAAAGTTTCGAAGCTAAAATTCAATTTTTAATTATACGATGATTAGTTTTTCAATTAAATAATATATTTTATTTAGATAGTGAGTCTAATTTTTAACTATTTACTCATATTTAAATGTTTATTTATTTTTTATCACTGTAATCCATAAACCCCATTGTTAAGTAGTTCACTCAGTGAAATATATTTTGACCATCCGATCAAGTAAATGTATTAGTTGGATCAGTTGAAATGCGCCAGTGACACTAATTATATAAACAGCCACCCGGTCCGTGAACAGCTGTTGGTTAGTATCACCTGACTGGCCCTGTAAACATTAGCTGTTCGTACAATGCGAGTGTCAGCTGTTGGGAAAATAAAACACATTTGTTGCTACATGTATTTTTAATACCCCCGTAGCAGCAAACCTGCGTACTCAGTGAATTTCAAATGCATACATATGTATCGTGATACCAATTAAAGCCACATACCAAGTTTCATCAATACACATTCATAAGTAAATGATTTATGACATTTGAATTATTCTCCATACGAATAACATGGTGTCTGAGGATGGAGGTTTGCTGGAACAAGGTACACAAAAAATAGGTTTTTATGCAAATTTGTTATAACTCAACTAGGTGAAGCCACATACCAAATGTTATTAATTTGTGTTCATAATTAAGGGAGATAGCATTTTACTTATTCTCTATAAGAATAACATGGGGGCTAAGTACGCAGGTTTGCTGCTACGGGAACTATCAGCAAAAGAATCGTTTTTCGTCCAAATATCAATAAACCACAATGGTATGAAGCAATATACCAAGTTTTGTCAGGATAAGTCGATAAATAAACAAGATATACAATTTTTCTTATTCTCCATAAATATAACATTGGACAACGTACTGTGTTTAGCACTTACAATATCTCTGTAACCAATCGACGTAGAGTAATGATCAAAATACCAAATTTTTTGTTTTTTAAACTGAATGCAATGGTAAAACTAAAATTGGATTTACTAACACACTATATGTAAACAACTCAAAACGCCCATTTTTGGGGTACAAAACACCCCTAAAATACCCCTTGGGATAGATCGATCTGGCTGGTTTTCGAACTTAAAGTGATCAATTTTGCTTTACATGTTTGTACCAAATTTCGTCAAAATCGGACCATTTTTACGAGAGTTATCGTGCTCACGGACACATATATATAGACATATATATATACAGTTTTGAACGAATGGTGTTTTTGGCATCTAGGGACCTCAAAACAAAAATTTATCATGGTCCCGGGCCTAGGTCTTACCATGCCGACTACGGTAATAGCTTCTCCCCTATAGGAAAAATTCGATAAAATGTATTTTTCATCACAATGTACCGCAAGTATTTTCCTACGGTTACGAAGAAGAGGCTCTTGCAATGTCTAAAGCTAACTAAACAATGAACACACTTTATAAACTTTCGGAAGAGAGAGGGTTTCTGAAGAAATATATTTTTTATTTTATTTTTAAAATACATCCCTTTACAAGAGTTTTACAGTTTTGGTTTATTTACTACGAAGAAAGTACGTTGAAATTATAAAATCACAGACAATACTTAAACACAAGAATCTTCTTACTAAAAACCTCCAATGAGGTGAGGTTGGATCTGCATAACACTTTTAGTGATGGGTTGAGACAGTAATGCTATTTGCGGCTCTGTTAGATCTCAGAAGGAGAAGGAACTTTTAAAAAGAGTTCCAATTGGATAAGTGTAACATTCAATGAGCTCTGGAGTCACTAGTCTCTGACCAAATATTTTTCATAAGGTGCCGTCAACACTGACTTTTTGCTCTGTTATGTTGTCACTTTGACGTTAACTGGACCAATAAAAATACATTGGGTGGACGACGTCAAAATGTCGTCCAATAATAGGAAATAAAATAACTATACCACCAAAATGTCAAAAACTCATCTGGCCAACATAGACCATAAACACAGCGGCACACTTTTTCACCACGGAGTGGTGACTCCAGATATAACATAGAGCTCAGTAGTAACATTTCCTATGATACAGTCACTATTGGAAAACTATATCACTTACTTTAAAATAAATCAAATATATTGAATATACTAATATGCAACTCATATAAAAATACAACACCTCTTTATCATTGGAGTTTATATATAGGATAGAAAATAGAGGTTATACTATTACATGTAAGAAAAAAATAGTATATTTCATCACTAGGGCCGAAAGTGACGCTTTTCGATACGAGCTCAAGTTCAGCGAGGATCGAAAAGCCACTTTTGGCCCATGTGATGAACTATATTTTTCGTCTTACTACACAATATACTAACTGCTTTCTCAAAACTAATATTTTACAAGTTGTTTACCTTTAAAAGCTTGCTCCCAAAATGGCTTCCATCTTGTTCTTGCTATTTAAAACAAACAGCTGCTACTACAGAATAATCAACTATTGTCTGTTACGTTTGTGTTAGTGTTAGGTTAGACTAACTTATAGTTAGGTATATCGAATTCTGTGGACTATCGATTGCAAGAAGGAATACCTCAGTCAACCGTTTCGAGCTAAATCAGGAATCAGACTCGCTGCGAACAGCGTTGTCGCTTAGCTTATCTTCTCCCTTATATATGTTTTATATATATATATATATATATATATATATTTATTTTCCGTGTCACTCATCTTGTCGAACTGAAACGCAACAAATATACTTAACCCGATATCAATGCAACAATGAATTACAATCGATAAAATAATTGATTACAACTCTCTATACAATCGATTATTTACAATCGACGTACACAAGTTTGCAGATTCACTTCACTGATATTTATAAATGACAGAAACGGAACAGCTGATGACCTCGACACCAGCTGATTCTTTTCCGTCCTATGACTGAAAATAACTACTTTCGCCCCGCAACGCATGTATTGAAAACAGATTTTTTCCAAGCAGTATGACGAAATAGTAGTTTTCATTACTAGTCTCGAAAGTGACTTATTGCGGGGAGAGATTGCATTTACGCGCCAGGCGAAGCCGAGCGTGGGAAAAGCTATCGAGCCCCGCAATGGCACTTTTGAGACGAGTGTTGAACATTATTTTCATTACGATATCGAAAAACTTGTAAACAACATGAATATTTTTGTTTATTCAACTTAGTATCAAGAAAAAAAAACCGAACTCATAACGCTGAGTTTCCGTGCTTATGTCGAGGTACTTACGCACGGAAACAGCAAATAATGCAACAGCTGATCGGTCTGCACCGCAAAATCCCATAACGGTTACTTTCCGTGCACCACAAATGCACAGAAAGTTAACGTTATGTAATTTTGCTGTGCAGTAGCGGGAATAACCTATTTTCTTAGCTCATTTTACGTTTAGAAAGTGTACTTTCGTGTGTATAGTAATGAAAACATGTTTATAGGAACAGGCGGAAAATGGATAATGCACTCAGGTGGCCAGTACTGGGACTCGTCGGAGACAGGTTATCCACTTTGCATACTCTTTTGGCCTGTGGACTGGGAACTTATCATATCCCATCAGGCTAGGACTTTGGACGTACGCTCTCAAGGATCAAGCCTCTGTGGAATGGCCCGCAGTCACGACACTTTTCGCTTCCACCATAAGACCAATGTTAACTTTTAATGTCTGTCCCTACTCAACGGATAATCCGATAACGGCGATTCGTAGCTCATTTTATAAGAGGAAAAAATCTAGCAATTCCAGTGAGCTAAATCACAAAAGAGATGGCACGCAGCACGCTGACGTGAGGGAAGAGAATTTCCGCATTAAAACCTTAAAAATATCTAATAAAGGGGTTAGGCCCTAAACCAATACTGGTTACATTTTTTTGAAAATACTAAATTAAATTTTTTTGAAAAATTTAATTTTTTGACTGTTTTGATGCACCTGGTTATATTTAAATTCCCTAATAGGATGCCAATGTTGAACGTTATAAAGTTAGAAGGAGGTATAGTCAGGATAACAAGTTGGTATAGGGATATTGGGGGTGATAAAACCATATTAAGATATGAAAAAAAGCCTTTTCCAGTGTAAAATCCACATAAGTCAACGTACTGTATTTTGACAATTAACATTTTCTTTAATAACTCGGTAAGTACTTGTGCTAGAAAGATGAGGGAGGGCTTAAAATCTTTGTATTTTTACGTTCAATGATTTAATGTGCAATAAGTGTACACTATGTGCTAAAGTGCCAACACACACACACACATATATGTATGTATTTAGTTTTAATATATACAGTACTTATAAAGTTTTTAGAGACCCCTCAAAACGTATTCAGGGGGTCACGTTAGGAACTTCACCGTGCGGGTTAAGTTATTATGCTAATAGTTCACTTTTCCATAGGAAATTCACAAATAATACGGGTAAAAAATCTAAATATTAAATATAGGTGAATTATTTTTAATATTGAAATTCTGCTCACTGAAATCGCTATACATTTTTTGGTCTTTAAACCGAATCATAAATCATTGATTTAAAATACCTAATCCGTTGAGGAGGGATGGGATTTGAAAGTTAACATTGGTCTTATGGGAGAAGCAGGTAGGCTCAGAGGACTAGAGTCCCTTTTTAAGTCTCGGTTATGACTTAAGATATGACTTATCTTATGAATGGATAGATGTATGGAAAGGTTCTATAGATACTGGTACTTAAGTTATATTGCCAGGTGTGGTGGGATAGGGAGTAGAGTGACTCTACCTCGGCAGACGTCTGATGCTTTTGCATATCAAACCGCTAATCTATAATGCGACTAGCCGAACGAACTTTATTTAGGCCTACCGAATTTTATTTAATTCGTAAATTTTATTATTTATTTTAAAAACTTAAATATAAATAGTTTTTCTTGAATTTAATATAAATCATAAATAATTAAATTAACAAATTAGAACCATAATCAATTTGATCAGCGTATTGTAAAACATGATGAGTGCGAAGAATCTTTTATATATAACTCAAGACATGCTCAGCTAACTCTTCTTCACAGGCGTGGATTATCTACGACGACGTGGTGATCTGTTTGGTCCTTTATAGCTCGTAGTTTTGACTTATGGTGTTTGAAATAGCCTCGTTAACGATGAAGTAATTACTTTCTTGGTTTTACTTTGCCGGTTATTTAGCTTTCTATCTAATTTATTATAACTCTATATCATTAATGTGCCCTCTTATAACTAAATACATACATTTCACCCGTCCTAGTTTTGCATTCTTTATTTTACAAAATATTCGCTGTAGTTATCTTAATTAAATTCTTTAAAATATTTATTATATTAAAGAGTTTTTTTAACATGAAAAGGTCCATCTTCATGATTAAAAGCTATTAATATTACCCAGTAAAACTAATAACCACATTTGAATTTTATCTAAGCACTGCAAAAGTTTTAAACACAAATAATTTATAAGATCTGTTCAACAGCAGACTACATTTGAAGGGACCAAACCAATATAAATAAACAGCGTATATATAAACGTATATTATTTTAAAAATCTCACCACACGCAGCTCAAAAAATGTACATTTCTTGATGCGTCATGGCATATTTAAAAATGTCTAACTGTAAAAATTTCTTCAGCTTACAGTATTTTTGTAGACCAGCTAGTTTTAATTGCATAAACTGTTGAAGGTATACGAATTTATAGGTAAATATTAAATGTAAAAGGACTATTACTCACAAAAAAACTCGCTTGATGTAATCGGAGAATTTAAAGTTAATGATCTTTCAAAACACTTAACATCTAATCGTACTAGAGCGTTGTCGATGATCGGTGACGATCTAATATTACTGCTATTGGCCTCAATACTCATTCCCCGAGTCTCCCGGAGAATGAATTATGTCTTGATTAAATTTTCATTCGGCGTTCCACTAGATTGCTTTTCGATATTGCAGATCGCGTTGTTCAACTGACAATTGTCTCACAACTCTGTGTCCTTGTCATAAACGTGGCAGTAAATTTAACATGTTATCAAACAATGACGGTTGGTTTTATAAACAAGACACTAAACAATGATATTTTAAAGCATAAAGGAAATTATCCCTGTTAAATGAAATCTAAGGTTTAGCAATTAAAAAGTTAATATACTCAATAGATAGATAAAGGACTCCGATAATCTAAAAAGTTATTTTTTGTTGATATTTGACATTTCTACAACGTATGGCCAAACCTTGAAGTGTGCTGACATACGTTAAAAATGCCCCACAATGTAAGGTCACACTTTAAAAATGTAATTTTAGCAAAACAAAACGCTGGTAAACGATAATTTTGCCAACACATCTTAATAGATGCATCAACAGAATTACCATTTTTAAGGTCTTAATTTTAATTTCCTGAACACATTGATCGTCACATAATGTCATTTTCACATAAACATAACATGTTGTTAAATAGTAAAGTAAAAACATATATAAATAAAATAAAGAATACATTTATTTCGATAATACCTTATATTACAACATTACTCAGGTTTTATTTTATCTTACATTATTGGAAGTGCCACAACATGTCGTCGTCAGTTGGATAAAATAAAAATCTTAAAAGTGTTTCGTCTGCGGCACATAAATATTATATATTTTTTTAGAAATGCAACTCCGAGGAACCTGAGATGTTTAGTTCCAAAGAAATAGCCGCTTTGCAGTCGTATATTTTTAAACATGACATCAGACACCAATCCTACAAATTTTGTCAAGGAAAGTAAATAATAACCCATAAAGATATTTTGACATACAGTAAAACCTTGAGTAGTCAAATCTTATTTATTTAACTTGTTCTCAAAATGTGAGAGAAAATGTTAATGGTGCAATTAAACTATTCCATTTTAATATTTTGTCAGGTAAGTAATATATGAATATTGCATTCCGAAGAGCTCACCGGTAAACAAAGGTTTTGCAATATTACGAGGGGGGGGAGGAGGGAATAATTTCGGATACGGAACAAGTTTGACTGGTGATCAATCTTGGCTGGTTGGCGTCAAGTTCCTCTTATCCCGTCATGTAGCACTTAACACTCCCCGCAAAATTTCCACTCGTTCATAGAGTCCATTTGTAACTTGTCTCTAACTTCGAACTCATCTTTCTCATGGTGCAGTTTACCAAAGCCTGTAGCGGGTTATTATTCGTTTATTAGTTCTGATTTGTTTCAAGAAATGTCGACCACTATTGTCTCGAAAATTACATTTTACCTTGAAAATATTAATAATTAATGACCAGTCAGATATTATATTTACCTAATATTTTTACAATTTTTTTAAATTTTCGTGGGTAAGCAATAATTTTTGAAAGATGTGCACTACGTTTTTAAGATTGAGTCTACAATGGTAAAAGTTAAATAATCATTTATGCCTAATAAGCTATCTGAACGTATCCTAGTTAAATTTGAATGCCAGATATAAAAAAAACCATTAATTTATTTCTGTTTCATACAAAAAACATCCGTTATACATAATATGAAAAAATATATTCCAGGAAATTAAAAAGTTATTAAAGCCAATGAGCTTATAAACACATCCGAAATTGAGTTTAACGTATCGGATCTGTTTCAAAAGCTAGTAAAGCCATTACTATATTGTATTTTCCGGTTATGTCTCTTATGGATTGTGAAGGCAGTTCTTGGTATGACATAGTATTCTCCTAGGTCAGAAGAGCAGGATGGGTCTGAATCCCCAGTAAGGTACTCCGTGATGCTTAAAGGGAATTTTCTCGTTTTTATACTGTCCATTTACCTTGTGTCCACCAATAGGCAGCAACTAAATAAACTTATTTCCAACTCTGCTAAGTACTAATTTTAATATAATGCAGGAAACCTATTTTAGAGAAATAAAACATAACAAGTAATACCATAAAGTGTTTAGAAGTTAGTTACTGTTTTTTTTTCGCCAAACTAATCTAAATACAGTATATATTGTATATTATAGAATTAATTTTCTAGGTATATTCGATACCATAACCCAAAAATTCATAATCAGTATATTTGGTTGGGCATTGCTGATGTCGCATTATCCAATTGGACCTCTTAGTTCAATAAGATCCCCCCGTACCCTCCCATCCAACAAAGAGGTAAATAGCATTACTGTCTCGTCCAATTCGTGAATGTATTATCCAGGTTTCTTTTAACCGAATTTATTCCTCATGTAATTTTGTTTAATCACTGTTAAATAGTATTTAATTATTTACTTATATATTTATTACTCAAAGTGTTTCCAAGTTACTCAAATTCAATTATTTACACCCCAAGACCAATTACTCTCAAGTATATAAACTATGTAAATTTTAGATTTAAGATTTAACGAGCTTTTCTTTACATATCTTAACGAAACTAATATTAATAAAACAATAAATATTCAAGAATATTTAAAGGCCATCAATAATAACGCAATAAGACTTGTAAATGCAAAGATTATAGTAAATGACTTTACTCAATTCACGATACGAATGTATCACATCGCATCGAAAACCGGTTGGTTTCACCACATTTATTAATACTGCAGTGATTACATAGGTTAGGTAAAATAATTCATCTGTCTAGCGATTAGCGTCATGGAATTGGGTTCAAGGAGTCACGGGTTAAAATCCCGGGATGTGCACAAAAATTTGAGGGGTTTGGATCGCTTTCCCTAAAAGCGTTTGTGTGATCTCATAACAAAAATGCCATTGGCGTTGAAATACAAAAAAAACTCTATAGACTAAATACACCATGTGAAATGGATAACATATGTGAATTTTCGTGTGAAAGATACTCAACCTCACCATCACTCAAGGCGATTTTGTCAGAGAAGCAACCAAATTGAACGAACTCTCTTGTCGTCTAAAGAAGGTCAAATCAACCATTCGAATTAACCTTAATTGTTAAATATGGTTAGAGAAGGCTACATTATTCACGCACTACAGCAATTTTTAAATTTAACAAACAGTTTATTTTTATATTTTAGTTTGTCTACTTCTTTTACGTTCATGAAAGTGTTCATTCAAATAATTTTAAGAAGAGCGTTGTTAAAGCGAGGATCAAGCGGCTGGAGTTTAAACGTATATTGTTTAGCGAGAGGCCTATAAGACCCCAATTGAATGAAGAAGACAGCTTAGCTCAAGTAATATCAAGACAATGAACGAAGCAGATCTTTACTTTCCCTTTCTTTCAGACCTCTTCTCAAACCTTCTTACTGTGATCCATTTACTCTTTCTTGAAATTCAATTCCCCACTAAAAAAGGGTAGCACTGTTTTTTGAATAATTTTGGTTTATATGTACAGGTTGTAGATAGTATTTAAATGCACTATTTTTGTAAATAGTGCATTTTTCTTACTAGTATTTACCTACAATAGAATGAAAGTTTCCTATAGTAACGAGGAAAAGCTATACTTTCAGGTTTATAGTATCTTAATAAAGTCCCTTAGACTCCATTAGGAGGGAACTCCTCCTTTTGTAACTTACTCTGAGTTCGTTGGCGAGTATAAATTTACCGACTCTGGTTTTATGTAAACATATAATAAACTTTTAGTTATCCGTCTTAAACTTTAAAATAATTCAACAAGGTGAATTTTCTGAAGTTTTTCAAATGCTTCCACTTTCAGTTAGAACACTTCAATATATCAAACAAATACATAGAATATCTGTCGTCAAAATATTAAAAATGTACACAAAACACATTGCACATGAACGAACAAACATTAATATTATTGAAGTTATGCGTACAAACCGGTAGGTGATCGTCGAACTTGGAACACGAAAGCACAGCAAATATTTTTACATTTTTCTTAGCTTTGGAGGCTATACAAGTTAGCTATAAAGTTAGGCAATAGACAATAGTTGTATGGTTTACTTTTATTGCCAGATTTATCACTGTCTCTGTCATGTCCTCGGCTCATCTAGTTTTAATGATATTTGGTCCACATTTACCCTGAGATTGCGTTTATATTCTAGATTCTATATACATCCACTGGAATATTATTTGTAGTTTGTTTCTTTATAATGATTTTATAACTTAAATAAACCAATTAAATACTGGTCAGAGGTGTTTTAAGTTACATTAACAAGTATAACTTATATGAAATCAAATTCAACCGAAATAAAAGTATAATATGAGTTATAGATAGGAGCGCAAACTGCTATGAAAATACTTTGAATAGACACTATGTTGTCAAAATGTTGCCTCCAGATTGTAAAATGTAGAATTATAAAATGTTCAGTTCATATTTTTAATGAACCAGAAAAAGGACGTTCTGAAAATTTTGTTCGTTCCTATGACATCAAAGGTAGCCTAGTCAAAATGAACCCCCTATAATAAATAAATGTTTTAAGAATAAAGGGTATAATAACTTTATTTTTAACGATTTTATATATTTTGAAACATCCAACTTGTCAAATAAATTATAATATTCTTCATTTAAATTTGTGATACAATTATTCATACTGTACTATTTATAGTAAAGTGAATGCATATCTATTTACTAATAAAATAATTAGGTGCATAAAATTAATTGTATCCGTAGGAATAATAATTAAATGTTTTTTTTACCAGGGGGAGGATAAACAAGTCGTTCTTAGGCACGGGTACTTGCGTATCTCACAGACCATGCACAGGGTGATTAGTGTCACTTACCCCCTCTACAGCTAGAGAGGAAGGTGGGGTTAACCCTTCAGCAAAGAGTGCTCAAGTCTTGTCCTTAGCAGCAGGTCTTGTTTGCTTTGCTATTCTATCCAAATTATAGAACATGTCGTAGGGCAAAGAAGCAATAAATTATCTGTTTGCAGTACAATTAGACTAATTTTTAAGAAGTTATTTAAACATTTAAATTTTAAAATTTCCTTTATACATCACCTTGTGTAATGTTTATCAGCTAATTGTGTATCAGCTGTATTTTTTATTTACAATTAATCTATTTCAAGTGATTGTTGAATATCTTGAAAAACACACAATATAGTTTATTCATAAAAAAACAGTCAACCGTTGCATCAATAGAATTTACTGTAGGTGAAATAAAATTTCACAGTACGTACATCACATAACATTGCACATACAAATCCAAGCTTAATGTGATAGAAATTGTTTTTATATTACATTCACACATTTCAACAATTTTTTTATATTATATTTCATGAACAGACATTATATGTTTTATGAATTATTTTATTTTGTTATTAATTACATGATTTTTTGGTGGGGTGTATTTTATTCTGATATTTATTAGACTGAATCGCGGTGCAATTAGTAAGTAGGAGCAGCTAAATAGTCAAGCATCAGACTTCATAAAAATCCTAAAAGCGGGTTGTTTTATCCTATACCCGCGAGACGTAGTCTATTGAGGGCCCGATTTTCGTGTTGTAATATCCGTGTTTGTGACTGTGATTCATTAATGTTATTGGTTGGCTTCGGAGCCTGAAATCGCACGGAATTTAGTAAGGTGGGTGAAGCCTCATAAATATCACAGAAGTAATTAATTAGATTATATTAATTTAGTTGCTTTTTAAATATTTTAATTTATAAAATTTATAATTTATAATTTATTAAATGTTATTTTATAAATACAAGAAAACTAAAGTGATTTTAAATGCTGTCCCTTCGCTAAAACGAATTGGAACATCAATAAGCAATTCGATAGGGAAAATCAAATAAAAATGTGATCAAGATATAATTCATTCGCTTTTGTAGTATCGGGAAATTCATAATTCCAATAACAATCATTTCAGAAGCATCTTTATTGACACTTATGATTGATTTGTATATACAGATTTTTTATATAAAATAATTTTTTTTAATCATAAATATAAATTATATTGCTTATGATGGAATTTTACACACCTTTATACACACCTTGGAATTTTGTGTGTATTTATTTATTTGTTTTAAGCTTTATTACCTAATCTAGAGCGACGAAAAGTTTTACAAATTAAAAAAACCACATGTTCCTGCAAATTTAAACAAGAAGTTATACCTAGATTAGAAACTTATTGTATTTCAAATTAAAACCAAGAAGGACCAATATAATGGTAAATAAAATATATTCTTTTGCATGTTGGTTGTCCACTCCATTTTCGCATAGGACATCCAGCACAATCAATTGATTGGAAGGGGTTGTTGGATCAACACATCACCATTGGTAATCCCGCAACTCGTCGAAGTCTCAGATGGGCAGCGACCATACAATATGCTCTTTGGTTCTGCGTTTGTTTTCCTTGCAATTTGGCCATGTAATTAATTTGTTCTAGAACATTTTATATTTTTTAAATACCTACAACTTTATACACAATTAGTAGCGTAGGTAGTTTGTTGAATTAGGTAGCAATTTTCAAAGAAGAACAGCCATAACAGCTTGTAAAATTGTCAAAGTTATAAAACTTCTCCGCTGTGAATTTACTAATATTTGTCTGGATTTTAAACAATTTTTATTGAGAATTTTTAATTTATGAAAGCTTAGAAACTAGTTAAACATTAAAGAGTGCAAATTTAATATTTAATAAACGCTAAAAGCTAACAATCTTGAATACAGCTACAAGTAGCGATACTTTACTTTTAAGGAAACTGCAAAAACGATACGTAAGTACATAAAAAACTGTTTCAGACATGTTCTAAAAATTAACCAAGTTTGTGACAACATGCTTGCGATATCAGAAATTAAACTTAACCCGACTTAACTTATAAGAATACTGTGAGCTTATAAAAGCGATGTTAAGACATTTTAAAAATCGGTTGGTTAAAAATACCTTAATTAATAAATATAAAGATTGATGATTATATTGTACAACCACAATATAATCATCAATAATTATATTTATTAATTCAGGTATTTTATCTTACTGTACAGTGTTTCTTAAAACCCACAGAAAACTCAGAAAACATAAAATAATTGTTCTCTCATATGTATGATTAGTTTATAAACTCTTAGCTGTTAAGATATAAACAGAAATTAACCTAAGAGATTAAATAGATAACGGTTTACAGTAAAGTTATACGTTTTTTTTTTATTAAAAATATTTTTGCGGTATATGACGTTGTCTATAATACAAATTATCAGCACATTAAACAAAACATAAATAATAATTCAACTGTAACAAAATTGATGTTATTTAAATTTTAGGCATTTACAAGTAATTAATACGTAAACGTATTAAACATGTCATATGTTAATCGAATTTTGTTATAAAAATTTACTCTTCCCTTACCTACATGTGGGAGGCCATGTAAATGATTTATTAGAAGATTTTTTTCAGAAGAGAAACATAATTTGTATCTGCTTTACGTAATGGTGCGGTTTTTAAACAATCACAATCAACAAAGATTGCCTTGTAATGAATTTGTCTGGTGGAAACCTCAACGAAACTCATAAAAAATCCATTCGGGATAGAGAAATATGTGGTCAAAGTTGGAGACAAGTTACAGATTGGCGCTGCGAAAGTGGAAAGTGTGAGGCAAGTGTTGTAAGTGCTACATGACGGGATACGTGAAAACTTGAACTTGACGCCAACCAGTCAAGATTGATCGCTTGTCAAACTTGCTCTGTACTCAACATCCATTCCTTGAATTTCTTAAATCTTTGTTTTAAGCACATTACTCATTTTTATCCTCTTCGCTTTATTGTTTGGAGCCAGAATTACCTCGTTATATTTTATTTTAATATCTTGTTTTGAGTTTCAAAGCATCGAAGAAGTTAAATGAAGAACGAGGGTAAAAACTACCGCTTTTGACTCATTATTATTTTAGCCAAGCGGCCTTCTTCATTTAAAAGTGATCTGACGGAACCTTTTTTCAAACTGTACTCAACTTTCTGGTGAATTAGTGTTGATTTAACAGAGACAGTTTATTTCATTTTTATTTAACTAAATGGTATTTTAAATTGAGTACTTTTTTAAAACCGAATGACCTACATCCGAAATTAATTTGTTCATAGTTCTATAGCTAACCGGTATGACGCCATCTAAAAGTGATATTGTCAGAATAAATTTTCCTATTGAGTTACTCATCTTTTAATTGATGTAAAACTGTCCCGAGTTAATTAGCTTACATTTTTCGTGAATCTTAATTGTTTTTAAGTTTTATATTTTATTATTTTTGTAATTTTACCATTCCAAAGTTTATGGACAATTTTACATCAAGTTTTATCTCTAACTCATGACGTTTATTTTAAATAATATATCTTTTTATTAACTTTAATTTTTAATTTTTGCTGTGTAGAGGTCTTTGTTATTGGGAGTTTTTTTCAATTCACCATCGTATAAAATATTAAAAGTCAATACATTTTAAGTGTATTTATATTAATGTGTTTTTTTACGATTCTAAACCAGATTTTAAAGTTTACAAAAAATGAATGATAAATCTACAGCAAACTAAGTATTTGACTTATTAACATGCTTTTAGTATTATGTCAATAACGTGTAGCTGACTGATTTATTAAATGTTTCTATTTTATTTTCTGAATTTCTAAACATTATCATGATAAATTCCATCTCCTCTAGGTTATCAAACGTGGCACTCTAAACGGACGATTAGCCTATGACGTGTTGATCCTTCCCTCACCCTGTTTCAGATCGCTTGACGTTTGTGGCTATTGTAAAGGCTTGTTAGGATGATGATCAACGAAATTAACAGATATTTTCATAACCTATAAATATACATATTCTGTTTTGGTGGAATTTTTTTTTGTGTGTCAATTAACCCTTGAAGTATTTGTTATAGAAAAATAGCAATGGACGAAATACCTTAAAAACTGCTAAAATAACAGGTCAACGTACTACACAAATTAAATAACAGTAGTTTATCATCTTTAGAAGGTTCTATCCAATTTAGGTAGTAAATATTTTACGATGTACTTTTACACTTTTTAGCTCACGGATCATGCAAAACTCTGAATTCATATAAATAAAAACGTTATACACCTTATAGGCCATATTATTCATGGTTTTAACGGTTTTTTTCAAAGTATTAACATTACCATAAACCGGACCTCAAACCGAACTCACGTTAATTTGTATTTTACTAATATCCTATACTCTAATATGAGTAAGGTTTGCTTGCTTGCGACACGGATCTCAAAAACGGCTCCAACGATTTCCTTCAAATGTTCGAAATAACTAATTTATGAGATAAAAATAAATTCTAGACAGGCCTAATCCCAAGGAAAATCAAATGACATAAAAAACTAAAATGAAAAGTTAAAAAATTAACATTGGGCTTATGGAGTTTCAAATCAAAACAAAAGAATTGTAACAGCTGTTCATAATCAACCAGAGAACTGTCAAAGTAATACTCATGTTGTACATGATTATTAACATGTGGTTTCCTGAGATTACAAGATTTGAGTGAAGATTACACAAATAGAATAGTAAAATAAATCAAAGGGACATTGAGCTATAAATAACAACTGGAGTGACCTTAAAAATGTAGAAAAGAGGCAAATGAGTTATACAAATCTGATTATCAGTAGGGGGAAGTGGTGAAATATTACTCCAAGTCATCTAAACAAACTGACTGGCCTTCCCCGAGCAAAGCTCGGCCCCCATGGTACTATCATTTAAATGAAAATATCTACACAGTTATTCGTTTGAGGCCACATTTTTGCACTGTGTTTTACTAACTAAAACATTTAATTTAATGAATATCGAAAACTATGTTTACATTTAACATTGTTCTCTGATCCCTCGTGGGCCATTCTCCTGATGAAGCGGTCCACTGAATATGTTTTAAAAGTTTCTTATGCCCAGTAACTTTGTATAAAGTTTTGTACCTCCCTCCGTAACGATTTTAACAATTGAAGCCTTCCCCAGGTTTTATATATAATTAGGGCTTGTGTTGTAAGTTACTAAACAGTAGTTTTTGCAGGTATTAAAAACACTCTGCCTCAATAAATAAATGTATTAAGCCTTCATATGTATCATTGAAGCCTAGAAGTGTTCATATAGACTCTATAATTCCACAATGGTAATATAAGAATATAACGAGTTCGCACGCAGCACGCTGACGTGAGGGAAGTGAATTTCCAAATAAAAACTTTTAAAACTCAAAATCAGTGTAAAAACATACATTTATTCCAATTTTTATTGAAATCTGAAAACATTGATTTTTTGGCTGTTCTGATACTCCTGGTTTCATTTACTTGCAAAGCTGGGAATACAATTTTGCCCAATATAAGGTTAGGAGAAGGTCCAGATAGGCTTGAAAGTAGGTGTGAGGTTGCTGGGGATGATAAAAGTACTTTAACAAAGGAATAACAGGCTTTTCTAGTGTAAAACCCCCATAAGACAACGTACTGTGTTTAGTCGATACACATTTTCTTTAATAACTCGGTAAATATTTATGCTAGAATGACGAGAGAGGGCTTAAAACTTTCGCGTCACTAATTTCCATCTTTTTACATGGATTGATTTTACATCTGGGGCTTTTATGACCCTTTTTGGGCCCTAAAACTCAAAATTTGAAAGGTTAATCCCCTAAAAAGGGGTTTAGAGTTTTCCGATTGTTTTTCCCAACGAACTTTTCCAACTTATTACAGAAAGGAACGTCCCTACCAAATTTGAAGTAAATCGGACAAAAAATGTGACCGCTAGAGTGCAAACACATATATATATAAAATTTTGAACGACCCCCCAAAACGTGTTCAGGGGGTCACGTTAGGAACTTCTATGGTGGCCCGGGCTTAAGTTTCACCGTGCGGGTCATGCTAATAGTTCACTTTCCAAAGGAAATTCACTAATAAAGGAGGAAAGTATCGTTGAAGTAAGGCGGCACCTGCATAATACTTTTACTGATGGGATGAGACAGTAATGATATTTGCGGCTCTGTTGGATTTCTGAGGGAGGAGATCTTATTGAGCTAAGAGGTCCAATTGGATAAGTGGGGCATTTCCGATGAGGCCAACCACAAGATCAATATTGATATCCATTCAGTGATGAGCCTTAAGAAATATCTACACATTATTTTATTAATCTGCTATATAACTATCTATTAAGAATAATGTATACTCTTTATGGAGTTTAACTCCTTTAAGAAATATATTTTAACAAATAAGCAATAATTATCATGATAAACTTTATTAAAGAGTTGAATATTTCAAATTCGTTTTTGTTAAAGTGCGCAAAAGAATTCATCTAATATTTATTAACTTGAGAAAATAGTTTAGTGATAATCGCATCTTCATGTAGAGATATTGAAACAATATCTCTTAGATTTATACCGTGGTATGTACTCTCCAATTTAAGGATAGGTCATAAGCTTTTTGGGACTATATGTAAACATTATTCCCCACTTAATAATAACATTTTGAAATGTTTAATAAAGACTAATACATATCCTAACCTGAGGTATAGAAATAGTCCTTTAATTAAAATTATGTAATCAAACAATAATTAAAAACGGTTTTAATAATAAACAAGGAAAATAATAAATAAGTCAATTATAAATTTTAGTCCCAGGACTGGTTTCAGGTATAGAAAACTCACCGAGGTGGATTTAATCATAAATAACCCTGGTACATCTCTAATTTGTTGTCCCATTATTCAGACTGCTGAGTGGAAATTCGTTGTTCATCTGCTTGAAACAATTATACGCCAGAAGACAAACGCCAAGTCAGTTACACTTCATCAACAATTCATCTCCTCTTCTTGAAACATACTGTCATTAGCATCCAGCTACTAACAAAAAGCGAAATAATTATGCAATCGGAACGTTTGTTTCTTCAATGGTACCATATAACAAGAACAACAAACCAAGAATACTGAGTACACCCCCTTGTGCTTTGAATAATGCCTCAAATTTTTAAAAAGTTCTCATCCTTAATAACTTTTGTTAAGGTTGTTAAGGTGATTAAAGTACAGACAAAAATGTTCCATTCCTAATTCTATTGTGCAGTGGAAGATACATGAAAAATATGTGGATCTAACGGAATAAATTACTTATGCCTTCACATAAGTAAATTATTTGTTTGTGTCCCAGCTTTTATAAATTGAAAATTCTTTCACAACTCTACGTCCTGTACATCAAGTTATTACTGTACATCAAAATTCTCATGTTTTTTATCTGAAAGATAAGTTTGTTAAATGAATAACCGAGCTTCGCTCAGAGCAAGATAGTCAGTTTATTCAATAGGCCAGCAATAATTTTCACTATGGCCCCTCTCCAAGACGAGGGTATTTTTTTAGCTCGTTTGCCAATTTTCTGTAAGCTGAGGCAACTCCAGCATTGTCGTTAGCTAAATTAAGCTTCCATGTATCATTACAAAGTTCCACTCCGTGCTATAACTAAAAGCTCCGAAGTTATAAATCAATTTTCATTTACACACAATTGTTGTGATCTATTGCAAAAAGTACAAACGATTAACAACAGCTAGATTTATTTTCTGTTAAGTGCTTCTATTATTATCCAAGTTAAATTATCTATTTCGGCAGTTTTTCTTTTTATAATCATCGATATTTTGGATATGACCCCTCTTTATGGAAACTGTCTTCAATTATTCTAGTCCCTGTACTCTGCAAATTTACTGTGGCAGTTGACTGGTTGTTTTTGAACAAATATTATTTACTTTATTATTTATTTATTATTTATTTTTTATTTTTTTATTATTTTTTATTTTTATATTTATTTTTTTTATTATTTACTTTATTATTTACTTTATTTTTTTATTTCCTTTATTTATTTTTAACTATTTATTTTGTTTCGATATAAAACTCCATAAACAAAAAATTGAGTTGTTTTAATTTTCAAATTAATGTTTCAAAAATTTAGATTATTTCTGGGATTAAAATGTGTCAGGAATATATTTTTAACCCAGGAATTAGTTTATTCCAATATTTGAAGACTATGTTCATCCAGTTTTATTCAAATACCACTTAAAAGCAAGCAAACCTTAAGATGCGTTTCCTCCGCTTGGATTTGTGCCTTTCTACAGCATTGTTATTTTTATCGTTTTGATAGGGAATGATACATACCCTTGCTGTTGTCCACAAACAAAGGTTGTCCACAATTAAACATGTTTAATGTTTTTACACTGCATTTGTTATGCTTTCCGTTATCTATTTATATGTATGGGATAAATAAACTAAGTCTCACAACACTACAAAATGTATTTACACTCATACTTTACATGACGTACAAGAAGGTAAATGTACACAAAATATGGTACAAGGTGATCTATTTCAACCAGTTGCACCGGTCATCATCAGGCCCAAACGAATAATTTTACCGTATTGTTTTTAAGTACCGTACAAGAGTAAATATATTTTGTAGTGTTGTGATACGTAGTTTATTAGTTCTGTTGAAATTGTAAAACACGTATCATGCTACTAAGGAAATTATTTAGTTATATGCATGACAAGGAAAACTATTTATTAATTTACAATAATAAAGATGTTTCATTATTATAGTTTAATCATTGGCATTTATTGATAAATTAGTTAAAATACCTTTGAAAACACAACACATAATAATCTGTTACAAGCCTTAGTAAACTGTAACATGAGAAAAGGTGTCCGGAGTTAGAGACAAGTTACAAATGGGCACCTGGAAGAGTGGAAAGTGTGCGGGAGTGTTGTAAGTGCTACATGACGGGATATGAGGGAACTTAAGAACTTGACACCAACCAGCCAAGATTGATCACCAGTCAAACTTGTTCCCTACGCGAAATCCCTCCCCAAATTTTCTTTATTACTCCACTTCAGACTCAATATCTGTCATCTCCCTTTTTTTCCTACATTTTTTTCAAAATTCTATTAATTTTTCGCGGTGTTTATTTACAACCCTGTATTTTTCTGATCATATTATTTTTTTATCCTCCCATGCTTTTTCTTTAGAGAGGGGTCTCATCCTCCTATGCGCAAATCTCCAAAGGGCAGGCGTGGATATTGCAAGACTAGGTGTAGTAGTACAGACGTTTTTAATTATTGTTTTCCTATTTTGTTCACTTTACTGGTTAGTTTGATATTTATCAGTAGTATAAATAATATTATAATTTTTTGTGTACATAGCTTGGAACCTTGAAATATTTAATTATAATGTTTTTTACATCTGTAAAGTCAAAATAGGTGTTAGAAAATTTTCGTCTGTCTGTTAGTTACGTTCTTGGGACTAAGCACTTTGTTACAAAAAAACGCTTTAAAGCTGAGGTTGTGAAAAAACAGATAGGCTTTGCCAATTATTTACTATTCGTTTTTTGGCAACTTATTCTGTGTTATTATTATTAGTGTAGTATAACATGACGCCACAAAATTAATAATAAAAACACCTACTTTCAATACTTATTAAAGAAAAGATTCAAATAGTAGACAAATAGTTGAAATTTCTTCAATGTTTAGATATGTGAGCCATGTGTACGATTTATCCCTAATACTGTAATTGACTGTGAGCGGTTAAGAAAATCAACTAAATCAACTAGTACATAAAATAATACGAGAAAAAAAACAACTGAGCTAAACAAAGAACGTATTTTTTTTAAACCATCCGAAAAATGTGTCTTTATTGGGTTAAACTAGCGCGTCATAAGCAATTTAATCTCAGAGTGTACGTACAGGTTGATGAAGTTTACCCAAGAAAGAAACGTCAATCTTGGAACTGCAGACTCCCGTGATGAAATATTTTAGAGAAGGCTTGTTACTCTGTGTCATCTAGTTATTGGCTGGATTATGCATGTTTAACAATGAGACTTTTTCTAGAAGAGTTTTTCCATGCAAATTGATTCAACAACGATTAACAGTGTTTTTGATCGATGAAACAAATTTTCAATATTTACTAAATCTTAATTTTCAGTGTAGTAGTACTAGTAGTTGAAGATGGCAAACCGCCGAAACCATGGTCCTACGAAGTTGCAACGGACAGTGTCGTCGACGACGGAATACATTGAAAATAAATAGTGTTTTTCGGGCGCACGAATCTCCCATACAACACTCATCGGATTGACTAAATCCATTGAAACTGCTACACAACTTTCGTTAAACTCGTTCCTGTTTATTCAAACATTCAATTTTAAATTATTATTCCTTTAAATGGATATTTATTGACATTTGATAATACCAGACCAAATGTTTGTATAAATATAATTTACCTTATTATGGTAAGGGTCTTCGATATGAAGTTTTCCGAACAGGAAATACTCTACATCAAAAGTTGAAAAAAATTTAGAATAACTTACAAATGTAATCTGGTCTTCAAAGAGATGAAAAAAATTCTTCTTGTTTTAGGAGCGCTACACAGGTATTCATTTGATATGTGCCACCATTGTTATCTCAGAATCGACAAGACCCACAGGAAACTTAAATGTGGGACCTATATTTCCTTTTAATTTCCATTAAAAATATGAATTCTGAGTGTCTAGAATGGGCTGCTATTTTCAAAATATTGTGGCTAGCTAAAATCTTAAAATTAAAACCCCATTTTCATAGCTTTTTTAGATTTCAGATGTAAGTCTAGGACATTTTTCATCTTTATAAATTGTTCCTAAACTTAGTGGTTAAGAATATAAGGGCGGCGTAAGTTCAATTAGTTCACCTTAAGAAATGCATGGAAATGCATGGAGTAGTTTTTAGTTCGAGAACGGTTGGATTAAATAAAACTCTCAAAAAATTATTAAGTCTCAAAAACTTATTTTATTTATGTAACTTTAGTGAAAAATGGGGTTTCCTGAAATTTTATTTAATTTCCACCCATTTTTCTGTATGATGATTCGAAATTTAATATGCTTTAAGATTTTTTTATTCTTGGTGACTTTTTATTAAAAATTTAACACGGTGGTTTTCGAAATAAAGGCTGTCATTGTTTGTACCGCAATTATTTATGTCAAACGTTTTACTTACGTCGCCCATATCTCCATACCCGCTAAATTTAGGTTGACATATTAAAACCTAAAATGTCATAGAATTACGTCTAAAATCAACAAAAGATATTAAGTGGGGTTTTCCTCTGATATTTTCAAGATGTGTGCCAAATTTATAAATGGTGGCAGACATTTTAAATGCAGAATTCACATTTTTATTGGACACCAAAAAGTATGGGAGGCCCTTTGTTTAAAATTTCCTAAAACTATTGTCGTTTCTGAGATACCAATGAAAAACAAAATGAAAACCCACAAAATGCACAAAATGCACAAAAAATAAAATGCACAAATAAAATGAACATCCTGTGTAATATACAGTGTATTTTTTATGACTATAGAAAAACTGATCAATTCACCCATAACTTCATTCAGAGTCTCTTAAACTGTGTTTCGTATTGACTCCATCAGTGTCAGGGATAATTATCTTAATTATACTCTTAATAACTTTTACTAATTTCTTATAACACGTGACAAATTACAGCAAGCAGTTCAGCTGGGTAAAGGCGTTAACACGATGGAATCACACATTTCCAAATATCTGAACGACTCCAGTAGTAATTCTAATTTATGGGACCACGACAAACGATTAATTAGAACAGAACTTGGGGTTCACTCGGCCGTGAAACAACCAAAGAGGAACACTTGGCGAGTAGAGGGTAGAAAACGAGGGGTTAATGAGCTCGTCAGGCTGCGGCGCCGCGGCGACCCTTGGGCACTCGCCCCCACTTGCAAACGGACAAGTGTCGCGGACCACAAGAGTGGAAACATGTTCACGTTTCGTTCGTTACAAGGAAATATTTGTTTATATCCACAGCTTTATTAATTAATTCGAAATTTTAGGGTTGCTTTAAACTTAGCTAGAAGAATGTAAACTGCAAATATTTCTTATACTGGGAAGATGAATTATAAAAATCGCGCTTTAATCTTTGGAATGTGATAAAAGGTTGCTTGGAAGGGCGTCTGTAACAGATACAACTCTTCATCACCAGTGGTCTATCAGAGGTTCACTGGTTAATGAATTTCAATCTGCAATTTAACTCTGTGTTGAGAGTAGTTTATTCGTAATTTTGCTCGTTGTTTTATCCAAAATATTTAGTTTATTCATTATGAAAAGGTTTGTTTCAATGACGAAAATACTTTTTATGAAAAACCTTTAAACATGATTTTTATTTCTCTTTACAACCAAAGCAACCCCATAAGCGACCACTCACTCAATTTATGAGGCTAATTTTTAAATCTGTATCATGATCTTGATTTGGGTAATTTTTTTAAACTTAAACTAGAAACAACAATGTGGCATGCCGCATTTTAACTAAGCTTAAATTCAACTCAAAACGTTTTTTACAAATTTTATTTAAGTTTTAAAGGGTTAATTTTGCCGCTCTGAAAGGTCAGTTTGGCTACCTGCCCCATCCCACCCTTCCTTTCCTACTATATCCTATCCTTCCGATAACCTGCGCAAAATTCCCCCTTGTGGAAGATGTGTTTAGTTGTGCTGGGGTTTCCTAACCCAGCAACAATGAATGAATGAAATGTCTTTTATTTTATGAATCATTAAAATATCGTTCAAAATTGTCTGGAACACAAGATTGAAAAACACGTTTTCTTATAATTTAACTATTAGTTATAATGGATTTATCACTACTCTGATTTGTATGGTCCCTCTAAAATACCGACTATAGTTTATAGAGTGTACGCTTTTCCTGAGGGGTATGGAATAATACACTCTAGACCTTATTTGCGAGAGTGAGCGGCTGATTAAATTAAGGTCGTCTATCGAGCGTCAATCTCCCGTTGCTCCCGCGGGTGACGATCCCTGTAAAGGTCATTTGTTGCTCGAGTGAGACAAGGGAGTCTAAAGATATTTCCGACCTCATATACTTAGGGATCATTTAATGCTATTTGAAAACGTTTAAAACTATATTAATACATGTAAACACAAAAGATAATTCACTTTCAGTCCCGTGTAATTACTTTTTTGAAATAAGTTAAAAAGTTGTAAATCTTGCATCCGTACTTTTTGTACGGAAACAGAATTAGGTTTATAAACATTTATGATGTGTTATAGAAAAACCAAAGTGGTATCTACAATGAGCATAGTCATTTGCTTTACTTTAAATGTTTTTTAGCGAATTTCCCCTATAGGGAAGAAGCTATTACCGTAGGTCTCATGGTAAGACTTAAGCCCGAGACCATGATAACTTTTCATTTTGAGGTCCCCAGAAGTCCAAAACACTATTCGTTCAAATTGATATATATGTATGTGTGTGTGTGTGTGTGTGTGTGTGTGTGTGTGTGTGTGTGTGTGTGTGCCCGTGAATGCGATAACTTGAGTAAAAAACGTCCGATTTCGATGAAATTTGGCTCAAATGTGTAAAGTGATATTTATGACTTTAAGTTCGAAAACCAGAAAAATCAGACCATGGGAAGGAGAGTTTATGGGGGTTTTAAATTTTCCAAAAATCAGTTTTTTGCATTTTTAACCCTAAAATTTTTAAAATACTTAATTTTGGTTTTGACCATGTTATAGAGCTTACAAAAAAACAAATAATATGGTATTTTGAATTATTAACTTAGGTTAAGTGGTTGCGGAAAAAATCCAAAAAACATGCTCATAAAATCTCCCATGTTAATCTTATGGGAAAAAGGGTTTTGGCTTTTCCTCAGTTCATTTTACTTTAAACTTTACATTTGCTTTTACCAATCACTTCAGCTCTACCAAACAATCATTTTGGTGTTTAAATTGTGATTCTACGTCCAACCGTGGCAGAGATATTCAAAGTGCTAAACACAGTACGTTGTCCAATGGTATCCTTATGGAGAATAAATAAAATTTGATATCTCCATTATTTATGAATGTATATTGATGAAACTTTGTATGTGGCTTCACGTTGTACTGGTATATTGATATTTGCTTAAAAATAAATGTTTTATTGGTTGTCCCCGTAGCAGCTAACCTGCATACTCAGCCCTAATGTTATTCTTATGGAGAATAAGTAAAGTTTTATATCTCCCTTAATTATGAACATAAATTAATAAAACATGGTAAGTAGCTTCACTTGGTTCAGTTATATTGATAATTGCATAAAAACTCATTTCTTATCTTCCCCGTAGCAGCTAACCTGCATACTCAGCCCTAATGTTATTCTTATGGAGAATAAGTAAAGTTTTATATCTCCCTTAATTATGAACATAAATTAATAAAACACGGTAAGTAGCTTCACTTGGTTCAGTTATATTGATAATTGCATAAAAACTCATTTCTTATCTTCCTCGTTGCAGCAAACCTGCGTACTCAGTCCTAATGTTATTCTTATGGGGAATAAATAAAATGTTATAAATCACTTATATATGAATGTATTTTTGTCAAACTTGGTAAGTGGCTTTATGTAGTAGTGAGAAACATATAAATGCACTCACTACTGAAATTCGCTGAGTACGCAGGTTTGCTGCGACGGGGGGTATTTTTTAACATGATTTTAACGTTAATATATTTTAGACATCCAATTTCAATCAGTACAGCATTAGTACACCTGCGAGATTAGATTGAGTTTTAAAGGTATTTAAAAAACCTTCAACTAATAATCGCAATATTAGTGTAAATAAACTGAATGAGAACTCTTCCTACAAGTTTTTATTTTTATACTGAAGAAAGTTTTGATTGATTTATAAATCGGCCGGAACACTCGGACAACAGTCATACAGCCATAACTTAAACCGTTACAAGACCATTAGCATTTAGAGATTAATGGCCACTGTAGTAAATGTTAAGAGGCGACGTTGGATTCCAGGACTTGGGCCAAATCCGAGTTTACTGTTATTGTTGACCAGCTAATGTACTATACAACTGAGGAAGAATAAATTGTTTTAACCTCAGATTGTTTTAACAATTTAAAATATTACAATATACTTTGGACGACTTTATGGCACTCCTTGAGAAGATGAGCTGTAATTTTGGTCATAAGTTATACTGAAGTTTGACATCACTAAAACTATTGTTAACGTTGTAATTACTGGCACTATATAATGCAGTGGACGCTCTTTTAACCGGCACACTTGGGACCACGGACATGCCGGATAACTGCCTGATGATAGAATACACATAATTACAATGATTGCATACAGTAAAGGGGTATATTGAAGATAATTATCTCAATAAAACTCCCAAATAAACGAAATAAATCGTTTTCATGACAAGATTGTGAATTAAACCACAGAGTACAAAATTGTCTGAATACTCAGAGTAGTTGAAGCACTCAGAATGACGCACAGTCCAGTACACTGGCCGATCGTGAGTGGCCCAGCTGATGCCGGTTAGTAGAGTGCGGGTTCTTAGAATGCCGGATAAAAGAGCGTCTACTGTACATAGTAATTAGGTTTTATGTGTCGATAAATTTCAAAATTGAGGTCATGTTGTTTTACAAGTGTTTTAACTGTATTAGAATGGTTCCAAACTCTCCCCGGAATCTTCAGGAACTTGTTCTCCTGCGTAAAAAAAACATATGGCCTATCTCGCTCCGTTTACCGTTTGTGTGTTTGTATGTCTTTTAATCATTATATTATGTATTAGGAATCATTTGAGGTGCTGACTCTGATTAGGGATAGTAAGATATTTAATTTTATGTGTATAATATTTACCATATTGAAATGGTTATTAAAATCTTTTAAAGTTTAATATCTTGTAAATAAAACGGAAAACTAAAAGTAAATCTACTGATTAAAATTTTTCAAAATTTACCCTAACACATATAGTAGCCTATAATTCTATGAATGAAATTATATATTGATAAAAAAACGCACACAGGCTGGAAACGAAGGGAGATAAACCTTATGTTTATGTTTAAAATGTATTTTTTCAAACCTCAGGGACAAGTTCTTGATGTTAAGAGATACAGTTCGGAAACATCCTGTGGATCTAAGTCTGTAAACGTGGACAAAAATGTTATGTGCGATGAAGAGGTTTATAGCCTAAGTGTATACTATATTGGATACAGATATTTACATTCACTAATAATTAACTAATTGGTCGGTGTTTAATCTAGATAATATATCTAGATTGCATTGCGTAATCTTAAAATATGTTGGTACATTGATATATTATTTAAACTCTGCAACATTATACATTCCAGAGAAGTTTTTTGTAATATTTTTTTCAACAGATTGGAATGAAGCATGAAATATTTCGTTCAGTTGATTATAGTGATAGTTTTCAAATTACTATGGGTTTTTATTTTTAAGATGTATAGCACTGACTAGCAGGCTATAATATTTCTTGAGGTTAAGAAGTGGTCTTTTTAAATAAAAATGAACTAAATAAAATCTTCTTGTATTTATTTAAACAAACAAATTAAAAGTCTTTCTTCTCAAATCAAATAATTCAAAATAAAATTAAACTTGGTTTTGCTTATCACTTCAATGTTTCAAAAAAAAAAAGTTAATTGTTCGATTATGATATTACTGAACTTTAATTATAATTCTTCTTTCTGAACTTTAACAGTCAGGTTTTTTTTATCTTCAACCCAAGTATCAAAAAAGAAATGCTTCGAACCCTGAAAAAGAAATAATTGTTTTACAAGACTGTTCCCCTTTTTGAAAAACAACAAAATGACAAATGGAGCAATGATTTAAATTAAGACTCTAAATTTTAAAACAACTTTTGTACCTTCCAATCTGAAGAAATTCACGTTTCGTTGGGTAGACTCGCGACAAACTCACGACACCAGAGATATACGTAAAATGCCGCAACCCCCCAACGACCGTGAATATATAAACTTTGCTCAGAAAGTTCTCGAACCCGAGTACACCGGCCGTCACGTGACCCGGCTCCAGTTCCTTCAGGCCAAGCAACAATTTAAATCATTGTCTCCAACTCTTTCCGACATCCCCGAACAAGAAAATCGCGAGTTTGCCCAGACTTGCAAAACCAAGTAGCACCAGGAATTCTTATTTGTAACTGTCAGCAATTATTCACAAAACTTATTTTATATTATATACATTATTTTTTTACATATCATAAATAGTATATTAAATATATAGAGTTTCAATGGCAATTGGGACGCTATAGATGAACTTCTTTAAAATAAACTATTCTTGTTTAAATTAAATAAAATTGTGACTGCATAATTGGCACAATTCTTCTTCTTACAAGGTAAATTAATAATTAATAAAACATGAAAAGCGTATCCACCAGTAGGACAATCTTCGTGTTTTATACTGCATATAATTATAAACGTGATAGAATTGTCTTGTTTGGAACCTCTCTAAAGTCTTAGTATCAAAGTGGTCGTACAGTTAACCTCCAACCCCTGTGTTATCTGTTGCAGCTACTATGCCTCCGCGCAGTTCCTGGCGCCCAGACTAGTGCCACCCCTGAAGCGGCCGCGGCTGATGGGTGCCACCCCCGTGAGGGCGGCGGTGAAGGGGGCGGCACAACACAAGCAGGCCAGCCCGCCCCCCGCGTCCCCCCTACCTCTCGGCCAACTCAAGGTGTACAGTAAGTGTTAGATTGGTGCCCCCCTAACCCCCCCGGAACCTCTCCACCCCCTCAATCGATCCACCTTGCCTCCACACCCTCCTCTCACCACCCTCCCCCTCTCTGTACCTTACTGCGGTAAAAAGTTGTATCACTTTTTTTACCACACTGAATAACTCAATAGGATGTGATAACGTAATTTAATAGTATTACCACTAAAATATTAAGTAAATTATTAATGATCGTTAAAAAAATCGGATGAAAATTTTGTTTATTTTTAAATCCCCTTTTCAGTGATGTGCTTGGTACTTTGATATCAAAAAAAAAAGTGAAATAAAGGCTGGGGATACAAGTAAGCCAAAATATAAAATTGTAGTAAAAGTTAGTAAAACTTAAAACCTTTATGCGCAACTACAAATAAGGCAAACAGTTTGATACCTCAATCGTTAAAATCGGTTCAGAAATAACGGAAGAGTTCTCGTAACAAAAATCGCCTTAGCGTATTAATATATAAGATGTTTTGACATAATTCATAGTTAATGGTATTATCACTAAAATATTAAGTAAATTAGTATTGATTGTTATATCAGATCGGATCGCAATTTTGTTTGAATTCCCTCCTCAGTGGTTTATTTGATACTTTGATATCAACAAATTTAAAATCCCGGCTGGGGTTGTTAAAGAAAGTCAAAATATAAAACTGTAGGCTATTACAAGTAGGTAAATAACTCGTTTGCTGACCTGTTCAGACTTTTGATTAGACTTTTTTTATTTAAATGTTGATAAAAACTCCCTTGTGATGTAGTTGATTCTATTAGACTGGAGGGTTATAACTGAAGCCTAGCAAAAAGCAATAATTTTTCGATCTATAAAACATGTTAGAGCATAATATAAGTTAGAATAAATATGAATTGTTTTGAAATAGCATAAACTGTTAGTAACGAGTTTTCATGTTTTTTTTACTTAGTATATTTCGTTATTATTAATTTAGCTAGAGAGAATCAGTCAAGCTGCCTATCCGCCTTCTGATGGGTAACGCAATCCTACTATGTATTGGAAGCTACTCTCTCTGCGTACCTGACAGCATTTTCCCTGGCTGATGAACTTATTACATTTAAAACTACTTGTTTTTTTTAGCAAACTTTTGAATGTGTAACTTTATATTTACTTTCTTTTAGGCTAGCTTTTACAAATTCTAAAGTTATAGCCTCAAATTAATATGAATGTATCTGTTTAATTGTTAACCAATATGCACGACACATTTTAATCTACAACTATTGCCTGTTAAATCCTTGGCTTCATCCGGGGAATTTACTTGTGTACTGCATTATGTGTACCTTACGAACTATTTTTAATAATAAGCTAGCCGATCAAACAAAAATTTCCATAAAAAATTTGGATATTTGAAGACCCATGGCGTGAAACCCTGCGGCATTTTATTAAAATAACGTCTTATTGGTTGCCTAAGTAATTAAAATAGTGTACTGTATATACAACGTTTCGAGTGTCTTGGTGTACAGGTTTTTGCTGGTGGGTTGATCAATTTTATAGATGTATATTTAATTATATTATTCTATCATAAGCACTATACAGATCGTGTTACAGTTTACAAGTCTGTTTGTTTATATTTAGGTAGTAACATCTGTTAATGGTTTCAAACTGTGAATGCAATGAACTAATGAACAGCTGTAATTATTTAAAATATTTCTTTAATATAATCAGGTGTGAAATGTAAACATCTAAATATTTAATTCCGTAAGCGAATCGGTCCCCACGAAATATCTCTAGCTAGGAAGATGTTAAGTCAGGTTATGACGATTCATTTTAAAGCTTGAGGGCCGAGGAAGGTGGGAAAAATATCAGAAATGTCAAAAATTATGTGGGCTACGCCCCACTGGACTTCAAAGGTCCAATGATTTTCTTATGGAAATATCACTACAGTGTTTTTTATTAATAAGCAAAATGAACTAATAATCAGCTGTGATTATCCATTTACACAAAAACCATATGTTAGAGGCTATAGCCCCTGTAAGCCACTAGTTACACTAGTTAGTACTGATTTATTAACCACTTAATAGTACACCCAATAACGATTAAACAGTGGGTTCAGAGGCTATAGCCTCTAAAAATTACTAATAGTAATGAAGAAAATAATAGAATACACCAAATTACGAAAAATTAAATTTCTTGCGGCAAGGTATTTTACTTTACAATTAAAAAGCATCTTCAAGTCCATTTGGAAGTCAAAGATAATATGTATCATATTATACTTGTCATATGTATCATAAGATGTTTAATTGATTTAATTTCAAAGTTTTACATTTTTTAACAAAAATCCAAATTTTACTAATATACTATTTAAACATAATTATTTTACAAATCTCCTATTAATTCACTTATTATATTAAGAAAATCTATTTACAAATTTCCTAATTTTTGCTAAAGCAAATCACTCAAAACAAATAATCTAATATCTAATATTATAAAGAAGTGGTTTCTGTCTGTCTGTCTGATGTTTCGGGTGAACGCAAAACCTACTGAACCGACTGAGCTGAAACTTTACAAAAAGGTAGATCTTGAACCCATGCAACACATAGGCCTATTCATTTCCTTCAAATCCCCTCGGGCTACGCCCCATGAACGTCCTGAGTTTCAATGTTTATATTTAAGAAGAAATTAAACATTCAGAAACTGTATTGCGAACAGCTGTGGGTACTTTCTTTTGACAGCTTAAAGAGCAGAAGCAAGAACAGCTGTTTCAAGCTATATAAAATGCAAATTGCCTTGACTAAAGAATGGGTAAAGGAAATACCTGTGCGAAGAACGGGTACATCAGCTAGTACTTATATAAAATGTTGTTATTGTTGTATAAACTGTCTCTTAATAAGTTAATTCAATATTTAACTATCATAAAACATATATTAAAACGCTTCTTTGGGTTTAGATTAAATTTTGTCAAACAAATAACACAACATTTTGATATGGTTCCTCTATAGCCAACAATTTATAAATTTTGAATGTTATATTGAGTCTTAAAGTAATTTATAGTTGGTGAATAGCCTACATTTTACTTTTTTTCATGATTAACTCCATGCGGCTGATTTTAACTAATTTCAAAACGAATTAGATCTATTATAACTCCTTAATTACATTTTATATTGATTTCTAAAACTTCAAATCGTGTTATTGATCCATTTTCAGCTTGAAACTGACTTCTTCGAGTAGTCCAAACCCTTTTGTTTTCAGCTATTTAGCGTTTAAAGATCTTATCTCATGGTGGCGGGAATTTCTCAATAGATCACCAAAAGGGCATTGGCTAAGACATGGGGCAAACCTATAAATATATACTCCTCGGTTGAAGAGCATCGCCTACACCGGTGCCCGTCCTTGGACGCCTCTAACAAGTGCCACAATCTTATCCTTTACCCTAATATGAGTACGGTTTGCTTGTTTGCTTGTTTGATTGTATGCTTGCAACTCTGGTCACAAAAACGGCTCCAAAAATGTCCGTCAAAAGTTGTAATTAACTAATTTCTGGGTTAAAAATAAGTTCTAGACAGGTCTCATAAATAATGTACCTAAACAAACTAATTTTAAAATTAAAAATATAACATTGGGCTTCTGGAGTTTCAAATAAAAAATATATAATACAAACAGCTTATAATCAATCAGTGAACTGCCAGAGTATTGTAATTTATATACTAACATGTTGTTTCCTGAGATCAGTGACTAAAATCATTGAATAAATATTACATTAGAATGATCAAGTCTTATCCAAAATTAATGAAAGGGACATTGAGCTATAATAACAACTGGAATAACCTTAAATTTGTAGGAAAGAGGCAAATGAGCAGAGAAAGTCTGCTAGAAAGTATATTACTCCAATTCGTCTAAACAAACTGGCTGACCTTCCTCGAGCAAAGCTCGGCTCCCAGGTACTCTCTTACTAACAATGAACGAAGTTATTCCCTCTAACCTGTGCATATTTTGGCAGGCAACCCCGACATTCTGATCTGCGGCAATTGTCGGGAGATGTTCACGGAGTTGCAGGAGTTGGTGGAACACAAGAAGACATACTGCAAGCTGCGGTTCACCTGCAAGTGCACCACTATCAACGGAGCGTACGCCAGTGAGTGATGTATCAGTAGGATAATAAATTAGTATATGAACACACTTCACGCGAAATATCTTGGCCTGTGGCTCACTGCCGGAGTGACTGAGATACCCAGCTGGGCCATATTGAGCTTCAGTTTGACTGATGGCAACAACAGATGGCAATCTCGCTCTACTCCAAATTTTTTGAACTGAAAACACACTGAAAACCACAGGCCAAGATATTCCGCGTAAAGTGTAGACATACAAATACATAATGTATGACGTAATATTAGAGGGTATTTATTGTTTGCATTTTTTTGTGAGTTTATGTTATTTAAGAAATTATTGCGGGCATATTCTATCAATGATTGGCAAAACAAAGTTTTATTACGTTTCGGGGTCTGGAATTTGATCCCGTATTCAGGTGAAAAGAATACCTAGAACATAACAAAATTAGTGCCACAACCCAGGAAAAGCTATATAAAAAAAACATAGAAAAGATCAGGTTCTATGTTTTCGATTTCTTGTGATTTTTTCCAGCTTTGTCTGGATTGTGGCGCTAATTTTGTCATGTTTTGGGTATTCTTTTCACCTGAAGACGGAATCAGATTTCAGATCGCGAAACGTGGTGAAACGTTGTTTTTTTTTAATCAGCGATGGAAAATTTCAAAATAATTGTTTAAATAAATTAGAGAGTATTCGTGAGCTTTTACATGATATAAATGATTGTTTAAAGGCATTTAAAAAATGGATCAAGAACCAGTTCTTGTGGTTGCCTTGTTTATAAATACTACTGTGATCAATTTCCGTAACTTAAAAGGAAAGGAAAATCAAATTAGTGTATAAAATACAATTAGTTTCCTTTCAAACTTAAAGTTGTTTGATGTATTTGATGTATGTATATGTCTAAATTTGACATTAAGATTAAGTGCATTGCTTCTGTATAAAACTTATTTAGATATTATAAGTTATATCAATACTTTTACAAGATCGTTACAATAATAAAAACATTTTGACATAAAAAATGTAGATTTTTATGTGTGATTGAATACAATGTAAATAATAGTTAGAGACTGAAATTTTATTTTATCTAAGATGAATGTAAAATCTAATTGCTCGAAACCGAGCAAATATATTTATTTTTTTGTGATAGCCTAGCAGTAGGTCTATACGGTCCTACTAAAAACAGTAAAATTACAAATCGTGTATAAACAGTTTGTATAAACAATGTGTATAAGCTGTAGTATTAGTTTATATTATCATGTCAATCCAGAAGTAATCTTAAAACAGCTGTCACTTCCGAATTGTTTTGATAGCATCATCAGCTGTTAAATGTTCAATTAAATGGATTTATATTCTTCTACTAGGCTTATCGCCGAGGGGGGCTTCGCCCCCGACGCCCTTATTGGAAGCAAGTTCTCTCGCTCACTTGCATTACTCAGTAAACACAAGTTCATTTGAGTATGCTGTTGTTTGTTACCAAAAACCACTATAGAAATGAGCTTTATATAAACCATCTGTTACAAACATCTAGTATTAGCTTTATATAAATCAGCCGTTACAAACATGTGGTATTAGTTAAAGGTAGTGGCTTTCATAACACATCCAAGCAAAAGTACACATTTAAATGGGCCAAAACACTCTAAATTACTCCTTCTCGGATGAATAGCGGCTAAACAGAGGATCGAATCTTAAATTTAAAGAAAAATCGTTAGTTTGCAATTTAGTTTTCTACAACTTTTTTATTTAAAACTGTTTGCCATCTCTTACTGTTTTCTTTTTTAAAAAATTAATTTTTCCCACCTTTGGAGACAGACTCAAAAATATTAACTTTTGACAATTCTTCTGACAGTTTCTCGCCAAGAGCTTTAAACCAATAATCGAGGAGGGTCCGATTATGGGAAGTGTCTCATAATTTATGTCAGTGAATCAGTGAACCGTCTAGCATTATATAAGTAGAAGATACAATTGGAAGCCCAGGGGGCAGAGCCCCGAAGTTGGTTGTAAACCCAAAAGGCATATAGACGTTAAGGACTTTCAAATGACTCATAAATTATGCTCTAAACCTCCGATGTCCCCAGAGTCTCCGGGACACGACATGGCGGCGCTGCTCTGCGTCCAGTGCAAGGACTCGTTCCTGAGCGCCTGGGACCTGATGGAGCATGTCCAGGCGGCGCACATGCTCAACATCTACGAGCTAGGGTCCACCAAGAGTGCCAGGCTCTCGCCGGCGCTCGAGACCACGCCGCCCGTCTCCCCTCCCAACATCAAGGAGGTAAAACACACCGAAGTGTAGACGGTTGTAGAGTAAGATAGTTGGCACAAACAGAAATAAACAATTGTCTTTTTTCGAACTTCAGTATCAAATTCAGTCTAAACATATTTGCAGCATGTTTTGTTTCTTGATCTTGTTTCCAAGGACCTGTTGTTGCAATAACGCCTGCAATCTAAATTTTGTCAGCTATAAAGGCAACAACTTGCGTCTATATTACTTGCATTAGAACAGTAGCAATCTTTATTGCAGGTAAATGCATCCTTGTATATATTTATCCGCGCAACTATTGGTTTTTCATCAATTTATTTGTGGAATGTTGATTTTAGTTTTTAATATGTAAATGTCTTTATAAATAATACAGTTTTTACTTCATAAGAATAAACAACATTTCATAAACAAAGCAATGGCAAATTTATTTGTAAACAAACACCTTCTGACAGTGTGAGCAAATTGTAAACTAGCGGCACATTTGGCCATACAATGTTTGTAATGTGACTAGTATGCAAAAAGTGGTTGAAATGAATAGGATACTCGATTGCCAACTTAGTGCCTCTTACTCTACTAGCAATGACGAAAACTTGAGGTTTCAGCTGTAAAACAATTAAGAGGGCTGTAAATCAGCTGTGAGGTGCATCAATTGAGGGGGCTACCGTCACGAATCTTTGGCGTCTCTACCTGCTTTACCCATAAAGCCAATGTTAACCTTCAAGTCCATCCCTCCCATAGATATCTATTAATGTCCCGCCTCAACGGATTATTCGAAAACGTTGACTTTTGGTTCATCTTATAGATCAAAATATACTTAGCGATTTCAGTGAGTCAAATTTTGATATCATAAATAATACTCGTTCAATAAAATATACAAAATATATTTAGATTGTTTGGGTGGCCTGTAGTGATGGGTGAAACGGCTCTTTAACGTGATCCGGTTCTTCCAGATCAGTTCAGCTCTATGATCCGGGTCATGAACCGGGTCATTTCGTTCATTCGGATCACGCGCGGTTCGCACTGATCTGTGAGCCGTTCTTGTATTTCAAGCGGCACAGGAGCTCGTTTTTTTCAGTTATTTTGATTGGTATAGAGTCGTTCAGCATTTTAAATGACAATATTTAAATTTTAAGCGAGGTATTAATGTTAGCTTATTGAAAATTAATGGTTTCTTAACCCAGCCTAATCTACTGAAAAAAGAGTTAGGAAGCGACGCCTAACTAACTCATTTGGCGCCATTTCCCAAGTGCTTCTGTTTGTTTTGGTTATTTGAGGTTAGTGCTGTGTCAGGTGAATTTAGTATTTTAATTAGTTGTACCTGTGAGTTTCAATCAAAAACACACAAGCTACGGTGATCTATAACAGCACCATTCATATTTTCGTCCAGCTACTACGCTAGAAAAACATTCCAATCAGTCTCAGATTAATGAAACAGCTCAGCTAAAGTCGTTCGAACAGCTCATATGACCCACAAGATCTATTAGATGCTCGGGTCAGTTTTCAGATCAATGAACCGGCTCATTTCAGAAACGGATCACGGTTCATTCAGATCAGTCCGTGATCCGGTTCGTTCATAACTGCCCATCACTAGTGGTCTGTTTGTGATATCATAATGTTACTCACTGAAACCGCTAGGTTTTTTCGCTCTATAAAATGAACTATGAATTAACGATTTTGGGTAATCCGTTGATGAGGGTCGAGCTTTAAGGTAACATTGGCCTTATGGAGTAGCAGGGAGAAACGCGAAATGTTGCGTGACTGGAGCCCCCTCTTAATAATATTTATGTGGATGTGAATCTGTACCATCAATTGCAATTACGATTGTCTTTAGTGGAACAATAAGGATATATATTAAGTTACTGCACTAAAGAGACCATCCACTGAGTTTTTACTGGGTAGTATTCGTGCACTGTAATTTACCAAGGTTGAGGGCTTAGATTGTTTAAATAACGCTTCAATACAAGTAAAGACAGCTGCAACTTACTAGTGTTATTGTGTTTATTATCTATTCAATTTATTATGTATCCAATAAACGGTATCAGGAAACGGACACATACTTTCTCCCATTTAGCCCAACTTTAATGACTAAATTACTTTTTATTTATTAGGTATGGAATACAAAGCACGGTCAAATGTACAGAAAATATTGTAAACAAGTTTTTTTCAAAAACATCCACCCAAATCCCTGTTTTGGAGGCACTACAAGATCCATTAATACACACGTGATTTTAAGAGGGAAAATGCCCCCTATCCCCCCCCAGGGTTATTAAGGGGCAACATATTTCGAATTTCCTGTTAGTCAATGCTAACAATGCTAACTTGACTAGTATATCAAGTTTGAACGAAATTGATCAGTAAAAAAGAGAGAAATAGTAATTTTTGTATTCCCCATAAGAATAACATTGGACAACGTACTGCGTTTACCGCAAAATGAAAATTTAAATTTTCTCCGCAATCAGCAATCGCAGAATAGTAATTCAAAATACTAAATTATTTACTTCTTTAAGCTCTTTTTAATGGTGAATAGTGTTATTTTTACTTTCTAATATGGAGAAAGTATTGTTTTCGTAAAAATTGTCGAATTTGAGTTGTTAGTGAAAATATTCGTTTTGGTGCTCCCTGAACCCAAAAAAGGGATTTTGTACGTGATGTCTGTGTGTCTGTCTGTCTGTCTGTCTATCTGTATGGATGTGTACAGAGCCAGAGCCCTAACTAATCGTCCGATTTTTATGAAATTTGGTATCTAGGTACTAATCCACGATATCTCCAGGGATTTTTCATTTTTCGGAATTTTTGATTTTTAAGGATAATTATCCCCCAAAAACCGCCAAAAAACATGAAATATCAAGATTTATCAAAAACTGCTTTAAGGATTTTGATTGAAATTTAGTCGTTTGTAGAACTTTAGTTTTCCAACAAAATTACACCACCCGCATTTCTGTAAAAATTCGGGTTCAGAAATTACAAGACTTAAAATATCAAAAATTCAATTTTTTATTTTTCATTAAAAAACATAAATATTAAAAAAGTATTACTATTCACCACTAAAAAGAGCTCAAAAAACTAAATAATTTAGTATATTGAATTACTAATCTACGATTACTGGTTGCGGAGAAAATTTAAATTTTCATTTTGCGGAAACGCAATACGTTGTCCAATGTTATTCTTATGGGGAATACAAAAATTACTATTTCTCTCTTATTTGTTGATCAATTTCGTTCAAACTTGATATGCTTGTCAAGTTAGCATTGACCAACAGAGGAAACTCGAAATATGTTGCCCCTTAATAACCCGGGGGGGGGGGAATCGGGGTATATCCCCTCTTAAAACCACGTCTATAGCGATGGATTCTGTGTGCCTCCTAAACATGGATTAGGCTGGATAGTTTTGAAAAAAACATGTTTACGAGATTTTCTGTACATTTTACCGTGCTTTGTATTCTATATGTTGTAAATAAAAAGTAATTTATTCATTAAAGTTGGGCTCAAGGGGAGAAAGTATGTGTCAGTTTCCTGATACCGTTTATTTATATTTATAATTTTTATGAAAAATAAAAACTGAATTTTTGATGTTTTAAGTCCTGTAATTTCTGAACCCGAATTTTTACAGAGATTCGGGTGGTATCATTTTGTTGGAAAACTAAAGCTCTACAAACGACTAAAGTTTAATCAAAATCGTTAAAGCCGTTTTTGAGAAATTTGGATTTTTCATGTTTTTTGGCGGTTTTTGAGGTATAATTATCCATAAAAATCCAAAATTCAAAAATGAAAAAACCTCGAGATATTGTGGTTTAGTACCTACAAACCAAATTTCATCATAATCGGCCAATTGGTGTGGGCTCTAGCTCTGTACACATCCAGACAGACATCACGTAATAATCACTTTTTTGGGTTCAGGGAGCACCAAAACAAATATTTCCACTAACAACTTAAATTTTAAAATTTTGACGAAAATAATACTTTCTCCATGTACTATGTATAAGGGGTGAAAGTAAAAAGGAGTTCATTGATTAATTTTTAACATTTGGCGAAAAAATAACTGAGACATGTCAATTATTCAGTGTTGGCAAGTAGTATAATCATCCCAATGAGCCTGATAATGAATACATTCGAAACAATGGCTTGGCACAAAACGATAAAAACACACGCAATGCTACGTGGAACAAAGACAATGCCAAGTGTTTCCTCTGGCAGCTTTATCTATATTTATGTGTAAGCACACATGTTCATGTGGATATTTCGAGTTAACCACCTTTGTGAATTATACTGCTAAACAGTTATAAAAGTTCACTACTTTCTTTTGAAATAATATATATATATTTATTTTTAGGTTAAACTATATGTACATCTGTGCTCAGCTCAGACATTATATTTTGTATTTTCCTAGAAAACTTTTAACACGTTTACCTTAAGACAAAAACTATCTTGTTACATATTTAAGTTGGTTATAACTGTTTGTACACTTTTAAATTACCTTGTTAAAGTTGTTTTCACTAATATCTTCCTCAAAATTCCTGATTAAAGATGTGACAATTACTACACACTACATACGATTTACCCTGCAAAAGTATTTAATATAAAAAAGATTACATTTTATATTATATTTATCTACTAAGAAATATTCATTACACATATTCATTAAACGTATGGTTGTGTTGCTCAAAACCGAGCAAACTTGTTCTATCTTGTGTCTGATTAAAAGAGTTGTCTGTCTTGCCATTTCAGTAGTTTACGTCCTAAACTCATAACAATAACTTATGTTGTTACTGTAAAACAGTTTTTTGCTGAAGAGTGTTTTAAAATAGAAATCGATTACTATTGATCCCCATGCAATCCTTATGGGCAAAATACGAATTTTAAGGGTGGTCTGTCTCCTTCAGAATTGGGATATCGAAAGTTGAAAACCACTTTGTACAACTTCGAATCAAGGTCATTGATTTGATACACAACACTCATCAAAATAGGTTCAGAAATATCGCATTAGTTCTGTTCACAAAAGTCGCCTTGGCGTATTATAGATACTGTATACATGGCAAACCCGTTTAAACATTTCTCTAACGCTATAGGAAGAATCAAAGTAAGGCTGCAACACGTCTTCAAAGTATTTCAAAATAATGTTAACTATAGTATTTTTAATTCGTATAAAGGTTAACACGACAGCGTTTTCAAACTGAGCCACGGCCGACGTAACCTAACCTAGGAGATGCACACTCCCGAATTAAATTCTGCACTCTTAAAGCATGTTTTCACACCCCAATCGATAAGGAATGTCTAAGACGCTAATGAATGACTATCGAGTTATCAGTAGGGTGTGGCGGGGTGTGCCGCGGCCCCGCCCTCGATTGATTGACGGCCGAACGCCCCTTCATTTCACCCCACGATTATTTACCGTTCTGGCCATCTGTCCACATAATTGCTCATGACTGTCAACTTTCCATCAATCTGTATCTGATAGGGAAGTTCCACCGTCAACATGTCCAATTTTACGTTTTGATTCTACTCGTGGATCTTTAATGGCAGAATTTATCGCGTTCACTAATTAGGGATTTTATAACTTATAAATAGTTTTGATAAAATACATCTGCGATTAATATGAATGTTTATTTTATTTTTCAATTCCATCAGATATTTCAAATTAAATTATAGTTTACAATGTACAGGCAAGGATTTAATCTCTCTTAAATCCTGCCTATTTGCGCCTACTCCTAATAACTGGTTAGTTCCGGAAATTTTAATAAATGGCAGCAAAGAGAAGTAAAGGGATAATTGGCACCACGCCCCACTAGGCAGGCCATTTATCCGCATTGTAGTAATTTGCTTTCGTTATTCATTTTGCAAGGCCTAAATAACATTTCCAAGTTATATTTGAAGTATGAGGGTAAAGAGGTTTGTTTAGTTTGGCGCTAGGATTATGTCTACCTTCTTTAAAGTTTAATAAAACAAAAAATTGTAATTTTTTTAGGTGATCCAGAACTTTTTTTGTAAATACTTCCTTTTATAATGTTGCATATTTTTTGGGCGAATCAATCAGGAAAAATAAATACTGTGCGGAGATGACTTGACTGCCAGCCAGTGAACAAGGGGATGGGGAGGAAGTTGTCCCCTCCACAATTCTTCCCTACCTTTTGCACTGGACCGATAACTTACTGCCTTTTACTTTCTCCCCCTATACGTAGTCTATGGAGAAAGTATTGTTTTCGTCAAAATTTTCGAATTTGAGTTGTTAGTGGAAATATTCGTTTTGGTGCTCCCTGAACCCAAAAAAGTGATTTTTACGTGATGTCTGTGTGTCTGTCTGTCTGCCTGTATGGATGGGTACATAGCTAGATCCCTAACCAATGGTCCGATTTTTATTAAATTTGGTATGTAGGTACTAATCCACAATATCTCCAGGCGTTTTTTTAATGTTTTTGAATGTTTGATTTTTAAGGGTAATTATCTCCTAAAAACATGAAAATCAAGGTTTCTCAAAAACTACTCTAACGATTTTGATTAAACTTTAGTCGTTTGTAGAACTTTAGTTTTACAATAAAATTACACCATCCGAATTTCTGTAAAAATTCGGGTTCAGAGATTACAAGACTTAGAATATCAAAAATTCAGTTTTTAGATTTTTCATTAAAAAAAAAACATAAATATAAAAAAATATTACTATTCACCATTAAAAAGAGCTCAGAAAACTAAATAATTTAGTGCTATGAATTACTGGTTGCGGATAAAATTTAAATGTACATGAGTATGTTGTCCAATGTTATTCTTATGGCGAATACAAAAATTACTATTTCTCTCTTATTTATTGATCAATTTCGTTCAAACTTGATATGCTTGTCAAGTTAGCATTGAGCAAAAGAGGAAATTCGAAAAATGTTGCCCCTTAATAACCCTGAGGGGGGAATAGGGGGCATTTCCCCTCTTAAAACCATGTGTGTAGCGATGGATTCTGTAGTGCCTCCTAAACAGGGTTTTGGGTGGATATTTTTGAAAAGAACTTTGTGAACAAGATGTTCTATACATTCAACCGTGCTTTATATTCTATATTTAATAAATAAAAAATAATTTATTCATTAAAGTTGGGCTAAAAGGGAGAAAGTATGTGTCAGTCTCCTGATACCGTTTATTTGTAAGTGATTTGATCAGTTTTTAATATAATTCACTGTTACTCTTTATACACTGTGTGCTTGTTGTATTCTTGGCTATTACCCCTTAATTGGTATTTTCAAGCGGAACGTTATCCGCAAGAGGGAGGAAGAGAGACAGAAATTTAATTTTCCTGATCGTCACATACAAATTCGCCTCATTCTCGTGTCAAATTAAAGGTTTCGTTGTCCTCTATTGAAATACAAGTTAGTACTGAGAATATTTTTACAAATTAACGAGAAACAATTCGGTAATAAAATTGAAAATGAAACAATTTATTATGAAATCATAATGCCCAAATTGAGAAAACTGGAAATGTAAAGTAGCTCTTAAGAACTACTACAACTTTAATTTGACACCAAACGAATGTTTTGTGACTATTGGGTGAGAGTAACGGAGGCACAAAGTTAACATTGTCTTATGGAACAAAACTCCAAGATGGTGTCTGGAACTTCCGGTGATGAAGACTCTTATGCGGTAAACGATCCGAGGGTAGCTGATCACCACGGTCAGTTTTTCCACCGCTTAAAGGACTTAAGGAATTTAACTCTGATATACGTCAGATATTTTATCATTTAATCAATTTTGTTTACGCTAACCACGTGTTTATTGACAGGACGACAAGTCGTTGGGGGACCAGGACGAAGCGATGACGTCACCGGCAGACATGGAGGATGAACTGTTGGAAGTCGAGTCCACCGCTCAAGCCTGCATCATGCACGCCCTTCGCATTGTAAGTGGTCCGTTATTAGACAATTTAACCATTTTTACAAACATTACCGGGAGAACCAAACCATGCTCGATGAAATTAGATTAGTTTTCTTGGGTTAAAAAACCTATAGATAAATGTTGAGTAATATCGTATTTGCTTCCCTCAATTGCCTTTTTCCGCGTATTATAGTCACTCCAATTGTTATTATAAATCAATATCCTGTTCTTGAAACTATTAAGAATGACAGGTTAATACAGTACTTCTCATATGTAAGTACTACTTTTACAGTTCACTGGTTAATTTATTTACATCTGTTAAAATTATTTTGTTTTGATTTGAAACTCCATAAGCCCAGTGTTAACATTTCCAATTTTAAAATGAAATTTTTAACAAAATATTAGTTTTCCTACGGTTGAGATTTTTACCAATTTATTTTGTAGGTCCGTAAGCCCCTAATTCCAAGGTTTTAAGAAAATCGTCCCGCTGGATTTTGAGATATACTTTTCCAACAAACAGTCACACATTGCTATATTAAAGTATAGGATTTCTGCCTAAATCATTGAAGAGTATTGAAAAAGGCTTAATAACAACGCAGTTTGAGTTCCAAGCGAGTTTGTTTGGGTAACCTTAACGGAGTTAGGCTTGAAGTTTCCTGGAAACTTTACTTATTTTAGGTTCTGCGAGTTCTCCCTAAGTCTTCGCTCTATGGGTTTCCATTTTCTATTTCCCACCTTCACCGTCTCGTTCGCAGTTCAACATACTAAACTGATCTATGTTCCAGGACTCCTCCTCGAGCATGATGGGGGATGGCGACCACATCATGAAGCCGCTGACCAACGGGGAGCTCAAGGCCCAGGAGTGAGGAGGAGTCTGCCGTAGTCCAGTATCCAGTATTATACCCGTCGGTTAGAACGTTTCTCCAGTTTTGTATAGAAAAAATGTCCATATCATCATATATCATTGAGTGCACTTTATTTTCACTGATGTTTAAAACTGTAGCTGGAAAGATTTATTTTTTCACACTCGGATTCCGCAGTTAAAATAACCAAATGTGAGATGTCCTTTCCATAGTAAGCTAAATACCTAAGGTTTTGTCTAGTTGGAATATTTTACGAATAGTTTTATTTTATTTTAATATTTATTAACACATGTAACATTTGCTTTCTAATTTAAGGCACGTTACTCAAAAATCTATATGATTGAACGTAAAATATTAAAATATAATTGTATACAAATAAACCGAATGATTTGTTAATGAGTGTATTGTTTTAGGGGCGTTGATAGAATGAATGTTATTTAGTATGTAAGACTCATTTTGTATTTATTCATTAATTAATAAGTCTTCATTTAAATAGTTAGACTCTAGTTATCTCCTAACAAATCGACCATCTCTATATTTTCAAATCAGCATCATTAAATTATCTGAATCAGACTGAGTTCTGTAAATAATATTACTTTAAAAATTGTACTCCTTTTTCAATGTAATTTTTGTTATTTATTACTATAAAAAGTCTAACTCATTGCTTAACGAATTCCGATATATTTCAACACCCAGTAAAGGCTACTTGCAAGTGTGATTTATACAATATAAACAAATCTGAGCTATATTTTTGTTTGGGTTTTAATACCTTAAAGTAGTATTTTAATCTTTACCCAATGGTATTGTTATAAACTAGAGTGTTCATATAGTTTGTTTTGCGTTTAGAAATATAATTCTTTTGTTTGTGCTTGCTTATCGCTTGTTTCCAAAGTTGGCCTATTTTAATATGATCTAATGTAGCGAGTTTTGTCAGAATTTTAATATCAATTATTTTAATACGTAGAGACTAACTATTAAGTATGTATTCCCGATAGATTTTTAAATATTTGTACATTAACGATCGTTATACATTTGGACGTATATTCAGATAGCTATGAACTTTGTGTTGATTGTTTTGAGATTTACCTGAGTTATGTTGTTAAGTAGCCATATAAGTCTTACTGAAGATAGTATACAATCACAACTAAATAGTTTTTCATTCACGTATTCTATAAAACATTACATTATTTTAGTATGTCTTATACAAACAGAGAAGGACCATTAATTTTTAAGGTTTAAAAGATTTATATCTTAACTTTAAACCCTCTAATACTAGGATATATTGCTATAATTTGTATTACATAAAATATATTAAATGTATAAATACAAGTTATACTGTAAGATATATTTGATTCAAGTTTTATATTTATTTGTAATAAATTATTTAATCGGATCTTTAAAAATCTTGAATCTTCCAGACCAGTAGTCAACAGTAATTACATTAAAATTGTGTTGTTGTAAAGTATAGTAAATTAAAATATTTGTAATTTAGTATTTATATCGTCCCTTGTTAAATTTGCCTCCTTTATCGGAGTTCTCTCCAGGCTTCTCGTCTTCGGTTCGACATGTATCTGCTGTAAATAGCCACTGTGTTGATAAATGATTGTCACAGCAAATTTTGTTGTATATACAAAATGTAAAATATTATAATAAAGTGTCTAACACCATAAAATGATGTCTCTTAACTTCAACAACCTGTTGTTGTTTAGTTTTATTTATATTTGAGAAATATAATTAATTAATAGTTAGTATAAAATACACCACAAACTCTCAAACTCGCAGTTATATCAAGGGAACTGGAGTATTTACGACTGTCACAATGAATAGAACAATGGACAATTAATTAATGGAGCTAAACCATTTTTAAATCTTTTGATTGGCCATTTAAACTTAACCTTCTCCAGCAATTCAAAGTAATTTATCAAATTGCTGGTCAAACATTAAAATACAAAGGTAGACTAAGTTGTTTGTGTTTAATTTAAGAAAAATTAATCCATGCAAAATTTAAACAAATGTTTTTGTTTTTATATGTAAAGAGAGGGAAAAATTAACATTCTTTTGAAATAACTAAGTGATGGACGGGGTCAATCATTGAAATAAATTATTGAAAATAGTTATTAAATCCCGCATTAAATTTAAGGATGAGTTTTAACCTCTTAACCTACATCAAGCTCGTGCTGCTTCCCGATGACATTTTGGATATGCAATAATCTAAAAAAAAAACCTTCTCATTATATTTATGGTATGTTTCGTAAATGAATAATATTTGTAGATTGATTTATTATGAACTTTTAACAACCTTACGTATCTCAGTAGAAGGAGTGGTCCTTAATCTTTTTTATATGATTAATAAAACTTGACTAGCAGCTTGAATTTGACTTTCTAGTTGTTGTACCCTTCATGGCTTTAATGACAGTTTAAACTTCGTAGTTGCCATAGTATTAACACATTTTTGTCATGACCACAACTTAAGAATGGAATAGTTTTTTTGTGACGCCTGTGTATCTTTATAAAACATTGGTAGTCAAAAAACTAATATTGATCATTTAACAGGCAATAGATTATATTTGACTGATTGAAGTTATCACTCTACAAACTAGTTTTTCCTAGAATGAACGCCCGTATATTTACTTTTTGTGCAATTACAAAACTTATATTATTTTTACAATTTTAATTAAACTTTGAAAAGAGTTATTTTAATCGATTGCTAAAATACTTAACCTCAAAAAACTCTAGTTTTGTAAAAACTACCAACTAAACATATTACTTTAAACTTGTGTGGTTTCATTTCAGCTGTTCATAAACAGTTGTGTATAAACAGCTGTTTTTGAACAGCCCTAAGTGTCATAACAGCTGTTCAAAAACAATCAATAAACAGTAAAAGGACTACTCATCTGGTAATGCGTAAATATGTAAAAGGCCTTCTACGAGCAATGCTTGGACCCCATGGACTGCTATAATAATATGGCATGGCTATAAATGTAACAAATTCAGTTAAAAGGTACAGTATTATTGTACCAATTTGAGGAAATATACTTTAAATATGAAACGTTTACTAAACATAATCTAGGAACAACACCAATTCTACATGTAGAATGTTCTATACTTTATATATTCACAATCCACAAGTTACTGGATGATTACTAAATTCGAAATAGTGATACTATTTTCAAAAGAGTATATGTATAGTTTAAGATTTGTATATAAATTTTACTTAAGACACACATAGTTTTATATATAACTAGCTGTTCCCGCAGGCTTCGCCCCGCAAATAATTTATAAAAAATATTCTGGGGTTAGCCCGTGGAACTGCTACGAATCAAGATCAGCTGTTTGTATTTTCATTAGCTCAAAAAAATAAATGTCCATAAGAAATCAAGGGAACTTTATCGGGATCTCTGGTGGAGCCCTAAGGTCAGATCAGGATGAAAACTATTCAGTTTTCCTATTTTATGCCTAAAAATCAGTGTACAAAATTTCAGCTCTCTGCCTACATGGGAAGGTGGAGTGATCAGTGATGAGTGAGTCAATCAGTAAGTCAGCGAGGGCTTTGCCTTTTACAGATATAGATATATATTTATATAATATATGATACAATTAAGCTCAACAGAGTGTATGAGCTTAAGCTTGTGTAAAAATAAACTGTCTCACTTTTATGCACATACAAAATTTTTCTATTGTGATAAAATATTTAATTACATTTCAATAAATACACTTTCTCGAGAAATATCAACAGTATTCTTCCGTTTGGGGAATGCAGCATATTATTCAAACAATAATATTAAGATTAGTAACTAAAGACTTCTAATATGCTATTAAAATATTAGAAAATTGGTTAACTTTACTTGTGAATGTTTTCTATTATCTAAGTCTGTGACTAAGGGTCTATTCAAAGCAGAGACATCTCTGTGATTGAATCGATGAATTTTTAAAACATGAAGCGACATTTGTGTTGGGCGGGCTGCAGCGCACTCATAAATATCACTCTCCTCTTCGTAATTTGATGAAATTCTTCCCCTAGGTGGAATAAAAAGAGTCACAACTTAACATATAGGTTTGGCTGACACCGTATGTTAGTGGATGGATTTGGGACATAAAAAAAGACTTTTAGAGCTGTGAAAAGCTCTTATTTTACACATTAACCCTAATAACTGATACAATTACCACCCATTCACTTAACTTCATACACTTAACTTCAAACACTTAACATGTATCTGGCGCTATACGGAACAACTCACGGTGGAAGCCTCACAAATCTTAAATGCAAGTATAGGCCGAATTATTCATTAATTTAAAGATTTTCTTAAAGCTACACGTTTTCACTAATCTACCCCAAACGGACAACTAAGCTGAAAATGGTAGACGTCGACCTTTTCATTTAAACGATATTAGCAAACTATTAAAATAGATTATTTCCGATATAATAGTTCTTCTGAGGTATAAGTGCATTGTGCAGCCAATTGCATTTACAATTACTCATTTTCACCATACACGATAATAACATCCCCTAATTGACAACCCTGAAGTATTTACGTATTATAGTAGGAATAGATCATGCTATACGTCATAGGCAAGGTATTGCATAGTGTTATACAATGTCAAGTTATGGAATTCAGTGTAACAGTTTGATATGGAATAATCATAATCTTTTGCGCTTTTGGCCTTATATAAAAAAGTAAAAGTAGGTTTAAAACGACTACTTTTTTATTTTGATCAAGTGTGTTATGTGAATTACAAATCAGAATAAATTGATACTAAATAGAATTTGGCTCTTGCGCTTTAGTCTAATTCCACCTGATTTTATGTTTAGATAATTTGAAAATTCTTGCTAGGTTTGTAAAGGTTCCTAACCGGTTATAGCATATAGCTTTATACTAGGCAATAGCAGAACCAAATAGCAATTACCTAAACTACTAATAATCTTAGTTGATGATTAAACACATAAGTTAACGACGCTTCTTTTTTACAAACAGTTTCACCTTTCCCATTCCCATGTGTAAAACCCTGTTTACACGATGCAGCTAGGTAGCATCTTTACTAAAAGATAACAAACTAGCGTCGTATCTTTATAAAACATTGGTAGTCAAAAAAACCAAAAAAACTCTATGTTCATCGCGTGTTTTCTTCACGCGGAGGTGGTGTTTTGAATACTTGAGATTCAGCAAAGAGTTCTGGTGTCGTTTGTATAAAATTGCTGGTTGGCGTGGAACCTTATAACAACGAAGAAACTGGTTGCGTTCGCTCTAGTCCGCATTTGAGGGTTGCTTGGGGACCTTCAGAGGGGGCCGGACCTAGCTCCGCCAGCCGCCGGCTCCGGTCGTCTTTTAACATGGGGCGCTACTATAAATGTTTTATTTTATTGAATGCCCGCTTTTAAATGCAAAAATGATCGCAGGCCAAACAATCTGATAGTTATTAGCCGTATGACCTTAGAATCAAAATGTATTATTTAAAAAAAATAACACCTAAAACATGTAAACTAAGTTTCTTTTTTCCCATAAGGAGTTGTGTACTTTTGAAACAATTTATACGTTATACGTTTTATATAAATTAAATTTGAAAACGTCATAATAGCAGTCATGTTATTGTTAATGTTTGGCCTGAGTATTTTTTCGGTTTTAAAATGTGAAACTGTTCCAAAATAAGACTTTTTTGAAGTCTTACAAAACGAGTAGGCCCACAGACTGCAACTGGTTCACCGTCACCCCGATAGATGGCAGCAACGTCGCTTACCGACCAAAGATCCCGTTTCCGCAACCGATTTTGCGCGGCAGATTTGATTCTACTCTTGAAACCATTATCACCTACTGCTCGAAATCCAGTATTCCTCATATTTTTGAATTTACATGGCTCCTCATGACATACTGTCTGTCATTTCAGTAATCATTTATTATTTAATGTCTATAACATCTGTTCTTACTGCTATGCTGTGTTTTGTTTTACAAAACGATAATGACACCTTAGTACTTGGTGTTCGTTTTGCTATGTTGGTACTGTAGAGGGGAGATATTGTGCTTCCAGCTGCTTTTCAAACACGGCACGGTTTTTGTCATAAACTGCAAGGCATTATGACAAACTCCAGATTGTATACAGCTCACTGAGCAACGCGCCGGAAACCCCTAGTATTACTATTCATAAAATATAAAAAATATTTCAATTAGAAATGTCTGTCAGTCATTTAGCCAGTCCAAACCTGGGAAAAGTGTGGGAAATCAGTATGTCACAGGAAGTGTTGCCCTCTTAGGTGCAGATAAAATTCCATGATGGTCGCTTATTTCGCTGGTCACTAACTTCACTGAAGTGTTGATCTCACAGGTCGCTTATTTCGCTGGCCGCTTTTTCCTCGACACCAGACTTCACCAGAAGAGAGTAATATATAATTTCGAGTCCGTGTAAATGTTCCGGAACAATGCACTGACCGATTCTAAGACGTGAAATGATTTGGAATTTTTGATCTTGATGTCTTGAATTTTGAAAACCAAGTCGGAGTCGTAATTTGAGGTTTCAGTCCAAAAACTCTGCTGACTCAAACTTAGGCTTTGTAGGCCTAACTGATGCAGCCTCCCAGTCCTCTTCCAATTGTACATTAGCTTTCTTGGCGACGAAAGAATTTGTGTAATTGAAACAAGGTAGAAACGAGTTATTAATATTGTTTAAATGTAAAGCATCTTTATCAAAAGAATCCGGTAACTCGTTCCCTTTTATGCCAATGCAAGAAGGTATCCTAAACAAAATTACTTGTACTTCAAATTTAATAATTTTGTAAACTGTAGACTGATTTCATATTCGATGTGTGCAGATTTGGCATGAATAATACTTTTGGAATCAGATAGAATTATTATTATTTTACTTGGTGGTAACGTTTCTATGTACTTCATGGCAGTAAAAATAGCTAGAGCTTCAACATAATAACTCGAATAGTGTTTCCGATGATATCTGAATGATATAAGCTTATAGTTGGTTTTATCATACATACAACAACTTACAAGTCTTCGTTCGTCAGCTTTAGAGCCGTCAGTGTAGAGTTGGATGTAAGAAAACCATTGTGATCGGATTTCAGACTCGATAAAATTTTTAAATAACCATAAAAGGATCTGTCATTTTTAGAAGACTTAGAAAATACGAAAAATATACTGGGAAAGTTGTAAATAAACTATTAAAACGTATGTAACAAAATGGACATAATTATAAATATTTAATATCAATTTCCATTTACACGTGTTGTGTGTATAACTGGAAATTAGCAATTGAGTATTATTTTTTATCCAATAAAGACTTAATTGATTAACATTGTACACATTTTCAAGGCTTGTTTTTTGTTAATGTTTCAACAGCTGTTAAATCGTACACTCTAAATATGAGTAAGATTTACTTGCTAAGTTTGTTGGTTGCTTGCTTGCAACTCTGATCTCAAGAACGGCTGCAACGATTACCTTCAAAAGTTGTAATTTCTGGGTTAAAAATAATTTATAGACAGGTCTTCTCGAGGGGAAATATCTAATTAAGTAAAAGAAAATTGACTGTCATGGATTCGAAAACCAACGAGAATAAATCATGGGAATAGGGTTTGACGCAATTAACCTCAAGTGACCTTATTCAAATGTTTTTACAATTTCGAATTTTGGCTTTGACTGTTCATTAGATCATTAAAATACTACGCTAAGCCGATTTTAGTTAAGAAAATTCCTCTGTTATTTCTCATCCGATTTTTAGGCCTGAGCGCACCATTGTGGACAGGGCTTACAGCAGTAACATATGTTATGAGATAAATACAGATACACAAACCACTGAAATGACAACAAGATTATTGTCTGATTATCAAAAGAAAGTGACTGGTGGAGCGACCGAACATTCTATTTCATAACCTCGTGGAAAGTAAAACACATGGGTAGAAATCTCCGATAAACGTTATTAAAATAGTCAGTTAAACATGTTTAGAGACATTTTTTCAAATATTAGTTATTTCATTCCGATGAGTTCATATGGATAGTTATATTTTAAAAAGCATGAATTTAAATTTTAAATTTCTCAATTAGGGTTTTTAAAAATAAAACTATGAATATAAACTCATCGGAATAAGGTGCGAAATCTTTGGCAGATTTACTACAAAGGTGTTTAACTGGCTATTTAAATAACGTTTATTGGAATGTTATCTTTTCTCGACGTTATGAGGTTGCCGCACGGCCGCTTGCCAGTCACTTTCTTTCGATAATCGTAGAGCTTATTAGCAATAACTTACCTCGGTTTGTAGCTAAAGGAGTCATTATTAATTAATTTTCCAGTAAACCGTAGATAAAATGCAGGCTAAACAGAAGGTTAGAAGTTATAACCTCTACAAGTTACTAGTGTTTTTTATCCTGACTATAGCAAAAAAGTCCGTTGGAACAAAAAATACAACGGTCTATAGAAAATAGATCACAAATTGTGTTAATGAAAATTGCTAAACTCGACTATAATAGTGAAAAGTGATATTCTTAAAGCTTATTAAATTTTCTTACAGGATATAATAAAAGACGTCTTACAACACTTAAGAATATATTTACACTTTCTTTAAATCGATATAAGGCGGTGGCTACAAAAATTATACTACAAAAACAAATTTGAACCAGAGAAATTAATAAATAAATGTCTAATGTATTTCTTATAACTTAATATTGTTACTAGTAATTATTATCAGACATAAGATTTATACGAAGTTGCAACATATTTGATCAGACTTCACACCAAACAGTCTTGACAAGAATTTTGGGTTTAGTCCCTTGTATGCGGGGCGTGCGAGAAGCCGCCAGTGACAGTGAACCCGTCATTCTAGGTGTTGTAAATCACACTAGACAATACCGATCCGTTGACTGAAGGCCGAGCCTTCGCACGCTGCCGGTCGGTAAGGAAGAATTATTTGAAAAACTGCTAGCGGCCAAACTCCAAACGAAAAGGCGGAATTCTATCTGACTCCTGCCCCCTCTTCAAGCTTAGCCTGAATATATGAGTAATAAGAGGATTAACTTTGGTATTGTAAAAAGGTTTTAGCGAATTTCCCCTATAGGGAAGAAGCTATTACCGTAGGTCTCATGGTAAGACTTAAGCCCGAGACCATGATAACTTTTTGTTTTGAGGTCCCCAGATGCCAAAAACACTATTCGTTCAAATTTATATATATGTATAACAAGAAAATAAAAAACCTTAAAAAAGGAGAAAATAAAACAAAAACAGAAAATGAATACGAATACATTTGTCTACCTCATAACACTACACTAAATAAAGCTTTCCGAAAAACCTTTGAACATTCTAAACTGAAAACAGCTTTTAAGACCAAAAATAATTCTTTTAGAATGATCAACAATAAAAGTAAAGAAACAGAAGACAAGAACAAGAAAGATTACAATAAATCTGGAATTTATCAAATAAACTGCGGTAGCTGTGATAATCTTTACATTGGACAAACAAAAAGAAGCTTTACTATAAGATATAAGGAACACATTCAAGCATACAAGTCCAAAAATCTTACTACTATGAAATCAAACTACGCCGATCATCTTTTGAAAACAAATCATAAATATACAAATATTGATGAAAATTTAAAAATACTAACAAATGAAAATGACAGAGAGAAACTAAATGTGAAAGAAGATTTATGGATTTATATCAATAATAAAAAATGTCCACAACAGCTGTTAAATACAACGCACTTAGACCAAGAGAACGCAATATTTGCAAAAATTAATGAAATGATGAATTATAAATAAGAATTATCACGTATATAGAAGAATAAAATATCAAGAAAATATTAAAATATACAACAAAGATTATATACTGTACATGTAAGAACAAATCATATGATTTACTACTGTCCTGTATATTTAGGATTTTATACATGTGATAGTTTTTAAATTGTATTTTATTTGTTTATAGTTTATTAGGTTAAATATGTAGACTTGAAAATGACCTAAGAGTTGAAACTAGTCGTCAAAATAAACTAAATGAAAATAAAAAAGGGTACTTTGTTTCAATCATTTTTACAATGTTAATAAAAGTAATATATATATATATCTATATATGTGTCCGTTAACACGATAACTTGAGTAAAAAACGTCCGATTTTGATGAAATTTGGCTCAAATGTGTAAAATGACATTCATGACTTTAAGTTCGAAAACCAGAAAAATCGGACCATGGGAAGGGGGGTTTATGGGGGTTTTAAATTTTCCAAAAATCAGTTTTTTGCATTTTTCATCCTAAAATTTTTAAAAAACTTAATTTTGGGTTTGACCATGTTATAGAGCTTAAAAAAATAAATAATTTAGTATTTTGACTTATTAACCTAGGTTAAGTGGTTGCGGAGAAAATCAAAAAAAAACCTGCTCATAAAATCTCCCATGTTAATCTTATGGGAAAAAGGTTTTTGGCTTTTCCTCAGTTTATTTTAATGTAAACTTCACATTTGCTTTTAAAAATCTGTTCAGTTCCACAAAACAATCATTTTGGTGTTTAAATTGTGATTATACGCCCAACCGTTGCAGAGATATTCGAAGTGCTAAACACAGTACATTGTCCAATGTTATCCTTATAGAGAATAAATAAAATTTGATATCTCGATTATTTATTAATGTATGTTGATGAAACTTGGTATGTGGCTTCAAGTAATACTGGTATATTGATATTTTCACAAAAAATTGTTTTCTTTGTTGATTATTCCCGTAGCAGCAAACCTCCGTACTCAGCCCCCATGTTATTCTTATGGAGAATAAGTAAAATGTACTGACTCCCTTAATTATGAACATAAATTAATAAAACTTGGTATGTAGCTTCAATTGGTTGAGTTATATTAATAATTATATAAAAACCTATTTTTCTGTTCCTTGTTGCAGCAAACCTGCTTTCTCAGCCCCCATGTTATTCTTATGGAGAATAACTAGAATGTCATATATCGCTTATTTATGATTGAATATCGATGAAACTTAGTATGTGGCTTCGCCTAGTTAAATTCTATTTATATTTGCATAAAAACCAATTGTTTCTGTTCCTTGTTTCAGCAAACCTACATACTCATTACCAATGTTATTCTTATGGAGAATAATTAAAATCGCTTTTATGTGAATATATTTTTATGAAACTTGGTTTGCGGCTTTATGTGGAATTCAGACAAATATTATGCATTGGAAATTCGCTGAGTCCGCAGGTTTGCTGCGACGGGGGTATTTGTGATTATTTTACCTGTGTTTTACCTGTAGTGGGCTGATTAATTCTTGAATGGATAACTGCTGAGCTTGAGGGTAACGACAACTTGGATGTTTCAAAACTATCTGAAGAAAAAGTTCGAAATACCTTTTTTCATCAGGAGAAGAATTATGAGACTTAAATCAGCAATAAACATATATATTTATAAAATTGCACTATCATTAGTGAATTTCCTATGGGAAGTGAACTATTAGCATGACCCGCACGGTGAAACTTAAGCCCGGGACCACCATAGAAGTTCCTAACGTGACCTCCTGAACACGTTTTGGGGGTTCGTTCAAAATTGTATATATAGATATATACATATATATATATGTGTGTGTGTGTGTGTGTGTGTGTGTGTGTGTGTGTGTGTGTGTGCAGGCACTCTAGCGGTCGCATTTTTTGTCCGATTTACTTCAAATTTGGTAGGGACGTTCCTTTCTATAATCAGTTGGACAAGTTCGTTGGGCAAAACAATCGGAAAACTCTAAACCCCTTTTTTGGGGATTAATCTTTCAAATTTTGAGTTTTTGGGCCCAAAAAGGGTCAGAAAAGCCCCTAATGTGAAATTAACGAATGTAAAAAGATGTGAATTAGTGTGGTGAAACTTTTAAGCCCTCTCTTGTCATACTAGCATATATATTAACCGAGTTATTAAAGGAAATGTGTATTGACCTAACACAGTGCGTTGTCTTATGGGGTTTTTACATTAGAAAAGCCTGTTAATCATGTTTTGGTGTACTTTTATCATCCCCAACAACCTCATGCCTACTTTAAAGTCTGACTGGACCTTCTCCTAACCTTATAATGCGCAAAATTGAATTCCCAGCATTGCAGGTAAATAGAACCAGGAGTATCAGAACAGCCAAAAAATCAATATTTTTCAGATTTGAAATTGGAATTATTGTAAAAAATTGGAATAATTGTATGTTTTTAACTGATTTTGAGTTTTTATAGTTTTTTATGTGGAGGTTCACTTCCCTCACGTCAGCGTGCTGCGTGCGAACTCGTTTTTGAATACTTGAGATTCAGCAAAGAGTTCTGGTGTAGTTTGTATAAAAAATTGCTGGTTGGCGTGGAACCTTATATCAACGAAGAAACTGGTTGTGTTCGCTTTAGTCCGCATTTCTGGTTAGTAACTGGTTAGGTTCGCATTTTACTAACATGGTAGGTGTACCATGTTAGTAAAATGCGTATGTTCTGGACTTTAGTTCATAAAAATATGTCAATTACAATGTAAGATTTCAAGGTATTTTATCCGTAACTTTTTCAGAGGTATATAACAATATATCATTCCGGAATACAATTTAATAACCTTCATTTATAAAAGTATACTCTTAGTTCAGGAGGTGGAATGGTGGAAAGTGGTGGAGGAAGGGAATTTTACAGAGGTGCGAAACATTTCCAAATCACAAGCGGCAGAGTGTAAAATATGCAGGCGTAATGGAGTGGGAGCAACGAAAATGTCGCTACTCTTTTAAAAAATTCACAACTCAATCACGAAAGGAAACATCGAAGAGAGATTTCAGACTGATAGATTTCTAGATGTTGAGTATTCGCGTCCTACTGATGAATATCGGGAGATTAATCTTCGAGTAAACTTTCTATAAAGTGTATATAAATGCAATTTCTTGGATTAGTTTTAGAATGTTATTTTATGTATTCAAACATAATTAAGGTGTGTGTTTTAAGTAGCCCTGAGAACAGTGAGTTTTACATCTTTAAAGAACGTAATACAAAATTGTTTTCGTCATACTGCTTCAAAAACAACTGTTTTTGACAGATGCGTTGAGATTCAAAAGTTCTTCTTTTTAGTCTTTGGATAATAACATATGTTTTGATGATCATTATCGTACTAATACTAAAAAGATCATTGTTGATGATACTTTTGATTCGAGGTCGTCATAAATCGATTAAAGTTCATTCGATTATAAATAATCGAAACATTCATTGTTATTATCGAAACATTCATTGTTGTATTGTTATTATTTTTGCGTTCGTTTCCCGTACACCACTGGTGAGTGACAACTGTGAGTGACACGATGGACGAAGTTAGTAGGCCTAACGATTCGTATCGAAATATAATAGAAAAAACCCAAACAATCATATTTCCATGACAACCGTGCCCAAATCGAATGTTTGTTTTGAAGAACAACCGATTGATTCGAACCACAATGATTGGTTTGAAGTGATCGACTCAACAACCGATAGATATGAATGAACCGAAGTTATGCATGTGCAACAGCTGATTGTTTCAGGAGACAAGCTGAAAGAAACATTTGAGGTTATGAAGTCACAGTACGTAAATTTTACTTTTGTTTTTATTTAAACCTGATGTTTTTTGGTAGTATGACGAAAAATATAGTTCGTCACTCGGATCAAAAATGTCTTTTTAATACTCGCTCATTTCCCAGCCTCGGCTTCGCCTCGGCAGTTAAACTGGAGCTCGTATTAAAAAGATCCACTTTTGATCCTAGTGACGAAATGTACTATTGCTTTAGAGCTACACTTTGCTTTTGAGCCTGTTTTAGATTAATTTTAAATGTTTCTTATAAATTACCAATCTTTCAGGGGTAAGGTATTAAAAACAAAGTGATGTGGTATAATATGCCTAACTAAAGAACCCATCAAAATGAGGCACTCCCTTAGGACTTCCCACACATGTTTACGTCTATAATATACTCGTATTTCAAGATTGTTATGTGTTGTCAAATATTAGGCAGTAATATAAGCGATCAAAAAAACCGACGACACCGACATGACAACTGTGTTAATTTTAATTTCTACATGCCACTGTTGACAAAGAAGATCTAATTGATAAAATCTGTAATCTTTTAAGATTTGTTATTGTTTATAAATAAAAATCCACCCTAATAGCGTAACATATAATGAGTATTGTTCAATCCCTAACAATAACATTGCACTGATAGCTGATATGTTTGAAAAACTGTTGCTTGCTTGGAACCACTTACTACAGTGACGTCATACAATTTGGTAGACATTTGATGGACTCACGGTATCGGTTATATATTGCTTTTTGCTAATTGGCTATCAGAGAGGAAGGGCAGGCAGGCAATTCCCTTCCCGTGCCCCTGGGGTTCGCCGCTCACGCGAGCCAAGTCATGACAGTGTATCTTGTACTCGGGCCCACGAGGGTTGTACACGTCTAACTTCAATTCACAGTTTTCAAACTACGTTATCTGCAAGTTACTTTACTGCATTGCAGTTGCGAACTTGCCCAAAATGTTTCAGGAAGATATGCGATTACTAAGTGATGTAATGTTCGTCGATATATTTTTTATTCAGAACGTTTTATAAAACTACATCAGTGTTTTCTTTACAGGAATTATTTTATTACAGATTAATTAGATTTTAAAACAGAACCATCTCAATTTTTCTTATAGGAAAAAGCATTATGAAAATGTTTATCAACACTTTCAGTCCAAATTTTTAAATCAATTTTAAAACAAATAAATTACACAAAAAAACTCACAATTACAGCTCGCTTGAAAATGGAATTAATTACACAATTTGTTTAGGTGCGATTTGCTAAGGACCCACGCCTAAAGTTATTCTGACATCCTCGTTAGACCACCCATCAATGGGTCCTAACATCAAGAAATACAGCTGTACCTGAAGTTTCATTAGGTTTCATTAAGTTAGCTGAACTTTGCAAGAGCTGTGTACCATACCCTGCACTTTTCAACAATCTGTATAACAAATTATGTTGCACTCCTCAAATTGTTGACATGCTTTGAAATTTTAATTCGAAAGGATTCTCATATCACTTAGGAACATTTAGTCTGCCACGTTTTGTAGTAGATATAGGGCGTATATATAGTAGATATATATAGTTTACATAGAAATAGATACTAGTCCTACCTAACTATAATACAGATCTACAGTCCTAACCTCACCTGGCAATAAAAGTATATATATATATATATATATATATATATATATTTCTTAATAACACATTAAGCCACTTACCAGGATTCATAAGATATATTCACAAATAAGTGGTGTTTAAAATATGAATTATTCTCCATAAGAATAACATTGGGGATGAGTACGCAGGTTTGCTGCAACAATGAACACAAAAAATGGGTTTTTATACAAATATAAAAAAAACTCATCTAAGTGAAGTCACATAACAAGTTTCATCTATATACAGTCATAAGTAAGCGATATATAACATTTGAATTATTCTGCCTAAGAATAACATGGGGACCGAGTACCTAGGTTTGCTGCTACGGGAACCATATGTGAAAAATTGTTTTTTTGTGCAAACAAAAACAAACCACAAACAGATGAAGCCATATACCAAGTTTCGTCAGTTTATGTTCATAAATAAGCGAAATATAAAATTTTTCTTTTTCTCCATAAGAATAGCATTAGACAACGTACTGTGTTTATCACTTTCAATATCTCAGTAACCAATTAACGTAGAGCAATGATCAAAATACCAAATTGTTTGTTTTTCAAGCTGAATTCATTAAAATAAATTAAAATTTGATTTAAAAACAAATTACATGTGAAAATCACAACAAACAAATTTTTGGGGTACAACCCCCCCCCCCCCAAAGCTCCCCTTCGGATGGTGCGAATCGTCTGGTTTTCGAACTCGTTCAAATAAATGGTACTTTTATATTACCATACTAACTTCTATTAATAAATTAAGTTGTATTTCCTTGAAGAGGATATCTTTTAAGTACAAAACAGAAATATAATTAACAAACTTTATTCAGTTTAGGTACAATTCAAAACAAACAACAAAGACAACTCAATGATCAAATAAAAAATATATAAATGATGCTCCGGTGCTCAACAAATTAGGTAGATAACTTATACTTAATGAGGTTCTTATTCAGGGAGGGGTTCTTTGCCAAAGCATACTAGTTTATTAACCCCTTTATTCAAATTCGGCAAAATAAAAAAATAATTCAGTTATTGTAAGTTACTTCAATATATTATTACGGTAAAATCCCCTCCAGCGTCGGTAACCAAGATATGTGCAATGTCCACGTGGTCAATTTTAATAAACAAAAATAATGTCCCTGAAAATCTTCTTGGGTTTAGTAATTTAGAAAAACAACTTTAAAATATAAATTTAGTACTTTCTAACAGGTTAATTCAATCATTTAATGAATGCAATTAGATAAAAATTATAATAAATGTGGAGCTCTGAGTTAAATGTCCATCTTCTTTCAAATTTTCACAACAATTACCTTCTTGTTTAACTTTGTCTTCCAGATGTTGGTGTATTATTGAGCACAGCACTTTAGATTTACTTTCTCAACTTGGATTTGGATACTATATGCAGTACACCTGATAACCGTGATTCACGTTAAATGTTATTAGCTTTATTCCAAAATAGGTTAAATTTAAAATAAAATATAAACTAAAGTTAAATTTAAATACTTGAATTTCGCGCTATGAGGGAAAATAACTTTCTTACACTATTCTTATAACTAATATATTGCAAACATTCATACTTTTGCCATGATAAAATAATATTAAAATCAGTTTTCCTTTTATTTAAATATTCAATAATTATTATCTAAATTAAATATACAAGATGCATTATAAATAAAAAATATCCCATCTGGCCATAAATTAGCAAAAGGTTCATTACATTAGTTTGACAGCTTATTTGACTCTACCTACACCATAGTTCTAGTTGCTCAGTTGAACTCTAACCTTCTGCTTTGGGCCCTAGTACAGTGTTTACATTTTCAACAGCCAACGAGCTGATCCTTTTAGATACTTTATTTCTTTGCCAGTAATATAATTTAGGCCCCCTTATACAAATTTGGTTATTAAATTCGTCTTTGATATATCTAGATTTGAATTTTGTATAACAGTATGCTTCAATTCTTCATTATAACTGTTAAGTTGATTGAAACGCCCGACTAAGCGGTTCATGGAGGATTGAGGTTAAATGTCATCTTACTGCTTGCATTGAAGTATTTAACGTTCTATAGGCTAATTCTGTCATTTCTATTATAATACAAATAAACTTAAATTCTACAAGTTAGCTCCCCTAAATGTAAATAAAATGATTTTAATGAATAACATAAGTGCAAGTGGGTTTAGCTGTAAGTTAAATTTTAGGCCTATGATTATCTTACATTGAATTTGCTCACATAATATATTTTGGTGTGTTATCTTACAATTTTAAGTTAGGGTAGGGTTGTATTGTAACAGTACTTCACACATTCGCACCAAATTTCGTTAAGATTGGACCTTTTTTAAGAGAGTTATGATCTGTTGTTTTTGTTTGTCATTCATTTTTTGTGCTTGATAAAGAGAATACCTCGAAATATTGCAACAAAATGGTGTTAATTTCTTAAATGTATATATACAAATTAGAACGAATTGTATTTTTGGCATCTGGGGACCTCAAAACAAAAAGTTATCATGGTCTCGGGCTTAAGTCTTACCATGGTAATAGCTTCTTCCCTATAGGGTAAATTCACTAAAACGATAGGTTTCTGTGATTAAACATCACCAAGTTATTAAATTAGTAAAATCATTCACTTATATGATGATCTCTAGTTGGTCATTTAATGATCTTCTATGATGGGTATCTGTGAATGTACTAGAATTTTTTAGGCCCTTATTTAACGTTTATTTATTTTCTAAAATAAACAATAAAATATTTAAATAATAGATACTTTACCAACAAATAAATAATTTAAGTAATAAATAATTTACATTATGATAAACGAGTTCGCACGCAGCACGCTGACGTGAGGGAAGTGAATTTCCACAGAATAATTGTAAAACTCAGAATCAGTGTAAAAACAAACATTTATTCCACTTTTGACTGAAATCTGAAAACATTGATTTTTTTGCTGTTCTGATGCTCCTGGTTTTATTTATCTGCAATGCTGGGGATACAATTTTGCGCATTATAAAGTAAGGAGAGGGTCCAGTCAGGCTTGAAAGTTGCTGGGGATGAGAAAAGTACACCTACAAATGAATATCAGGCTTTTCTAATGTAAAACCCCCATAAGACAACGTACTGTGTTTAGTCGATACACAATTTCTTTAATAACTCTGTAAATATTTATGCTAGAAAGATGAGAGAGGGCTTACAACTTTTTCCTCACTAATTCCCATATTTCTACATGAATTAATTTTACATCCGGGGCTTTTCTGATCCTTTTTGGGCCCCAAAACTCGAAATTTTAAAAATTAATCCCAAAAAAGGAGTTTAGAGTTTTCCGATTGTTTTGCCCAACGAACTTGTCCGACTGACTACAGAAAGGAACGTCCCTACCAAATTTTAAGTAAATCGGACAAAAAATGCGACCGCTATAGTGCAAACACACACATATATATATATATAATTTTGAACGACCCCCCAAAACGTGTTCAGGGGGTCACGTTAGGAACTTCTATGGTGGTCCCGGGCTTAAGTTTCACCGTGCGGGTCATGCTAATAGTTCACTTTCCTAAGGAAATTCACTAATAACCATATTACAAGATTACAGATATTAAATTTATATCTGGCTCTCATGTCATAAAAACTAATATCAATATTATATTGGTAAACATCAATTCAACTATTTGGAATCCCTTGGTATGTTTTCTTCGGTGATTGAGTTGTGAATTTTTTAAGATAGAAGTGGCGTTTCCACCACCTCTGCTCCATAGCGGCTCTATAATTCACACCTACTACCTGTGATTTGAACATGTTTTACCATTAGGTCAAATAACTTCTATAAGTGACAATAGTTGACTGACACCCACTTAGACATCTAAGTATGATAGATCTGAGGGAGGGTCATCCTGTCACCTCTAACTTGTGAGGTTAATTCTGTACCACTGATTTGTTTGTTGAATATTTAAACAAATAAAATAGATAATTGTCATGCTCTTAGCTTGTATTTCTTTTGTTTGGTTATCAAAGATACTTTAATTTAAGAATATTAACCTTTTCCTATTGCAAAGTTAAACTAGAGATCGCCCCGAGGTCGAAATTCGACAAAATATTATTGGCAAATATTTGAAAAAAGTGTAATATCTAGTGGATTTTGTTGCGCTCATCTATCTCTCCCTGTCTCTTCCCTCTCTCTCTCCCTCCCCGTCCTCAACCCTCACTCCCAGGTAATTTGTTATATTCAAGTAATCAGTAGTCTTTTAGTGAATTTCCCCTATAGGGAAGAAGCTATTCCCGTAGGTGGCATGGAAAGGCATGGACCGAGACCATGATAACTTTTTGTTTTGAGGTCCCCAGATGCCAAAACACTATTCGTTCAAATTTGTATATATGTATATCCGTGACCGCGGTGTCCGTTACCGCGATAACTTTTGAAAGAAACGCCCGATTTTGATTAAATTTGGCACGAATGTGTAGAGTAACATTTATGACTTTAGGTTCGAAAACCAGATCGATCGGACTATGGGAAAAGGGTTTTATGGAGGTTTTAAATTTTCCAAAAATCAGTTTTTTTAATTTTTTCCCCTAAAATTTTAAAAACACTTAATTTTGGTTGTAGCCATTTTATAGAGCTTAAAAAACAAATAATTTGGTATTTTGAATCATTAACCCAGGTTAAGTGGTTGTAAAGAAAAGTCAAAAAACGCGTCCATAAAATTTCCCCAAGTTAATCTTACGGGGAAAAGGATTTTGGATATTCCTCAAATAATTTTACTAAAAACTTCACATTTCTTTTTACCAATCAGTTTAGCTCTACAAAACAATCATTTTGAAGTTTTAATTGTTGTTCTACGTCCAACCGCTGCAGAGATATTAAAAGTGCTAAACACAGTACGTTGTCCAATGTTATCCTTATGAAGGATAAATAAAATTTGATATCTCGATTATTAGTGAATTTCCTTTGGAAAGTAAACTATTAGCATTACCCGCACGGTGAAACTTAAGCCCGGGACCACCATGGAAGTTCCCCCTGAACACGTTTTGGGGGGTCGTTCAAAATTGTATCTCGCTTATTTATCAACTTATCCTTACGATACTTGGTACATTGCTTCATTTCATTGTGGTCTATTGATATTTGCACAAAAACCCATTTTTTGCCCGATAGTTCCCGTAGCAGCAAACCTGCATCCTCAGCCCCATGTTATTCTTTATGGAGAATAATTAACGTGTTATCTCCTTTAATTATGAACATAAATTAATAGCACTTGGTATGTGGCTTTACCTAGTTGAGTTATATTGATATTTGTATAAAAGCCCATTTTTAGTGTTCCTTATTTCAGCAAACCTGCATACTCAGCCGCCATGTTATTCTTATGGAGAATAATTAAAATGTTATAAATCGTTTATTTATGAATGTATATTGATGAAACTTGGTATGTGGCTTTATGTGGTATTAAGATAAATTAATATGCATTGGAAATTCGCTGAGTATGCATGTTTGCTGCTACGGGGGTATTTATACATCCAGAGCCTCAACAAAGATCGCTGCTATCACGATGAGCGGCGCTTTGACACTTCAGGAGCGTTTGAGCGCAGATAACTTCACTAGTCTTTGATCACGCTGTTCTGTTATAAAAGCCAATTTGTGAAGCTTCTCTTGAAAACGTCCTAATTGCGTTACTTTACTTAAATCTATTTTACGTCCACGTGTTAAAGCTTGAAATAAGCTAAGGGGAAACTACAGTTACGATTTACGAATTCACTTAGTTCTTTTGCTATCCTAAACTCGATCTGCTTGGTTTAGGCAGTAAATAAGTTTAATCAGGAAGGTATTCAAATTTTTTAAAGTGTTTATATTATATGTTAGGTTATAAAACCCCGTCAGAGCCGCTAGGACGTCTTCTGGGTGGAAATTTTGCAAAAGACACCGGAAGGAAAGGAACTAGCAAGGAAAAGGATGGAAAAGGTGAGACGGAATGAGGTATCAATGTTCCGCTAGGTACCACAATCTTGGGGAAGACGTTCCGTCACCTGCTGTCTACAAACCTGCTGCAAATATGGTGAAAGGGAAGCTTGTCATAATGGATAGTCTAAGAAATGACCGTATTATGCTAAGATATCTTCATTTGCTTTACTCAATGTCGACCTCTCAACTGTACAGAGTATAGCTACATCAGTCTGAAATTCGCTATCGGTAAAGTAAAGTTCGAACAACCCTCTGACTCTCTTTATCTGTTTATCTCTTTATCTGTTTATCTTTCTTTATTCTTTATCTGTTAGAGTTTTCAAGTCACACTAGAGCCTCTGACATGACCTTTTGACTACTTACGTAGCCGGGACCAACGGCTTAACGTACCTTCCGAAGAACGGTGGCAGTGAGTTTCAAAAGTCATTTGGATTTCAACGGGAATTGAACACGGGTCTTTTGGGTGATAGACCAGTCTGTTTACGACTGCCACTGTGGGTAAAGTTGTTATTAGTGAATTTCCTTTGGAAAGTGAACTATTAGCATGACCTGCACGGTGAAACTTAAGGCCGGGACCACCATAGAAGTTCTTAACGTGACCCCCTGAACTCGTTTTGGGGGGTCGTTCAAAATTATAAATATATATATATATATATATATATATGTGTGTATATATATAATATAATATAAATATATATATAATTTATGTTCATAATTAAAGGAGATAACACGTTAATTATTCTCCATAAAGAATAACATGGGGCTGAGTATGCAGGTTTGCTGCTACGGGAACTATCGGGCAAAAAATGGGTTTTTGTGCAAATATCAATAGACCACAATGAAATGAAGCAATGTACCAAGTATCGTAAGGATAAGTTGATAAATAAGCGAGATATACATTTTTTCTTATCCTCCATAAGAATAACATTGGACAACGTACTGTGTTTAGCACTTTCAATATCTCAGTAACCAATTGACGTAGAGCAATGATTAAAACATCAAATTGTGCGTCTTTTTAAGCTAAATCCAATGGTGAAAAATAAAATTTCACTTTTTCAAAATTTGTATGTAAAAAACTCAAAATACCCCCGTCGCAGCAAACCTGCGGACTCAGCGAATTTCCAATGCATAATATTTGTCTGAATTCCACATAAAGCCGCAAACCAAGTTTCATAAAAATATATTCACATATAAGCGATTTTAATTATTCTCCATAAGAATAACATTGGTAATGAGTATGTAGGTTTGCTGAAACAAGGAACAGAAACAATTGGTTTTTATGCAAATATAAATAGAATTTAACTAGGCGAAGCCACATACTAAGTTTCATCGATATTCAATCATAAACAAGCGATATATGACATTCTAGTTATTCTCCTTAAGAATAACATGGGGGCTGAGAACGCAGGTTTGCTGCAACAAGGAACAGAAAAATGGGTTTTTATATAATTATCAATATAACTCAACCAAGTGAAGTTACATACCAAGTTTTATTAATTTATATTCATAATTAAGGGAGTCAGTACATTTTACTTATTCTCCATAAGAATAACATGGGGGCTGAGTACGCAGGTTTGCTGCTACGGGAATAATAAAAAAAAATCATTTTTTTGTACAAATATCAATATACCAGTACTACTTGAAGCCACATACCAAGTTTCATCAACATACATTCATAAATAATCCAGATATCAAATTTTATTTATTCTCCATAGGGATAACATTGGACAACGTACTGTGTTTAGTACTTTGAATATCTCTGCAACGGTTGGGCTTAGAATCACAATTTAAACACCAAAATGATTGTTTTGTGGAACTGAACAGATTGGTAAAAGCAAATGTGAAGTTTACATTAAAATAAACTGAGGAAAAGCCAAAAACCTTTTTCCCATAAGATTAACATGGGAGATTTTATGAGCAAGTTTTTTTGGGTTTTCTCCGCAACCACTTAACCTAGGTTAATAATTCAAAATATTAATTATTTGTTTTTTTTAAGCTCTATAACATGGTCAAAACCAAAATTAAGTTTTTTAAAAATTTTAGGGTGAAAAATGCAAAAAACTGATTTTTGGAAAATTTAAAACCCCCATAAACCCCCCTTCCCATGGTCCGATTTTTCTGGTTTTCAAACTTAAAGTCATGAATGTCATTTTACATATTTGAGCCAAATTTCATCAAAATCGGACGTTTTTTACTCAAGTTATCGTGTTAACGGACACGTATATATATATATATATATATAAATTTGAACGCATAGTGTTTTTGGCATCTGGGGACTTCAAATCAAAAAGTTATCATGGTCTCGGGCTTAAGTCTTACCATGAGACCTACGGTAATAGCTTCTTCCCTATAGGGGAAATTCGCTAAAACCTATTTTTGGGGTACAAAACCCCCCCAAAATACCCCTTCGGATAGGTCGATCCGTCTGGTTTTCGAACTTAAAGTCATAAATGCTGCTTTACACGTTTGTACCAAATTTCATCAAAATCGGACCTTTTTTACGAGAGTTATCGCACCCACAGACACATATATATATATATATATATATATATATATATATATATATATACAGTTTCGAACGAATGGTGTTTTTGGGGTCTCGGGACCTCAAAACGAAAAGTTATTATGGTCCCGGGCCTAGGTCTTACCATGCTGACTACGGTAATAGCTTCTTCCCTATAGGGGAAATTCGCTAAAACGAGTTCGCACGCAGCACGCTGACGTGAGGGAAGTGAATTTCCACAAAAATTTTTAAAAATCAAAATATGTGTAAAAACATACATGTATTCCAATTTTTATTTAAATCTGAAAACATAGATTTTTGGCTGTTCTGATGCTCCTGGTTTCATTTACCTACAAAGCTGGGAATACAATTTGGCGCATTATAATGTAAGGAGAAGGTCCAGGCAGGCTTGAAAGTAGGCGTGAGTTGCTGGGGATGATAAAAGTACTCTAACAAAGGAATAACAGGCTTTTCTAGTGTAAAACCCCCATAAGACAACGTACTGTGTTTAGTCGAAACACATTTTCTTTAATAAATCGGTAAATATTTATGCTAGAATGATGAGAGAGGGCTTAAAACTTTCGCCTTACTAATTCCCATCTTTTGACATGCATTAATTTTACATCAGGGGCTTTCCTGACCCTTTTTGGGCCCAAAAACTCGAAATTTGAAAGATTAATTCCCAAAAAAAAGGGTTTAGAGTTTTCCGTTTGTTTTGCCCAACGAACTTGTCCAACTGATTACAGAAAGGAACTTCCCTACCAAATTTGAAGTTAATCGGACAAAAAATGCGACCGCTAGAGTGCAAACACATATATATATATATATATATATATATATATATGTCTATATATACATATATATGTATATATGTATGTATGTATATATGTATGTACATATATATATATAATTTTGAACGACCCCCCAAAACGTGTTCAGGGGGTCACGTTGGGAACTTCTATGGTGGTCCCGGGCTTAAGTTTCACCGTGCGGGTCATGCTAATAGTTCACTTTCCAAAGGAAATTCACTAATAACTGCTGAAGGCTCTTCTGAAGCTCAAAATTTAAAAAGTGAGTATTCAAGCTTACACTTGGTAAGTAAATAAGCAAAGATACTTGTTAATAAACTTTTTAATATTTTACCCTATCAATACTTTTATTTACATCATTTTTTATTTACTAGTGGTGACTTTTGTGTTACTGTTACGAGTCTCTATTTACAATTATACGAATGTATATAATAACTTGGTTAAATGAACTAATACCATCATAGGAACTTCCGAGAAAATCATATGTCTGACGGCCATGAAACCATCTAATTAGATGAAGGTATCGGTGAGACAATTTGAGGAAAAATATTCGTTTTTTATAAAAAAAATCTTCAATTAAATAAGAGTGTCAAGATAAAACAGTTTTTTTTAATATTTCAGTTTGACCGGATTTGTAATTTGATTTGACTTCAAAACTAATAATCAGGTTAACAAGTCTAAGAAGCAATTGGAAAAAAAACTAGTATATAGTCAGTCCGGGCACATTGACGTCACTGCCTTGTTTCTCCTCCGTGAACCAGTAACTCATAAACTTTGTATTCCCTACCCGTCAAAACCATTTAAGTCCTCGGGCTTTGGTTTGTCCTTAATTGCCCTCGGCAGGCTGATCTAAAGAGAGTTCCTTTCTGTGATGGCAGGTTTTCATCTATGTCCACTACCGCTCTCTGTGTCTAGTAAAGTATTTATATAAACATAATTGCATAAATCCACTTTAATATTCACTGCAGTCATGAAGCTACCTCATCACGATCCTATTCAGAGTCAAATTCAATAACAAACGTCCAGCGAAAAAGTGATTAAAGAACGGATATTGTCCGGCGGCGTCAGAACGCTCATATCCGGCGCCGCGACGCTGCATGCGATGGTCATTAGCTACAATCATGTACGATATTATTGCTTTCAAACAAGCTTACAAACACCATAGACTGTTTGTTAGCTACATATGATTGTTGTCAACTGTGACGGATGGACTTGAAAATTACATGAACCGCTGATAAAATATATACAATGTTTTTGTGCCATACATGAACTATAAAGATAATAGTATTTTATAACAATAAATCTCTTTTTATTCAAACAATTTTTACCTGGAGTATGGAATGAAACACTTCAAAAAGTATTAATATATTTATTACGAACACTACGTGAATTCATGTTTGCTTGTTAACCCACTGCCGTAGAACCACGTGCTGGATCCGTTCCTAACTTGTGATTAAAAAACCATGAATTGGAACATAAAAGTTGTGTTTTAAATGGATTAATAGCGTGTTCAAATTTAAATATTTCTTTCTTTCAGTTAAAGAGCTGTAGTGGCATTCACTCAGTAAACAGTAATAAAATCAGTGTTGGCCAAGTACAACTCTAAAGAATTCTAAAAGAACTCTAAAAGAATTAACCAATCCCGTCAACCTCCAAACTAGCCTGCCACCGTTTATTATTATGTAAACTTGGTTGGTCATTATCTAGGCAGTAAGGTAAAGGATCCAGCTGCCATCGGTCTACAGTAGTTAATTAATGATCCTGGCTAAAGAATCAGTCGGTCTTAGTAACAAGGCTACACAAGGCATCTCACCCATTCTACACTCAATTTATTCATATTCATCTTAAAATACGCCCTAGTTGCGTCGGCGTCTTATAAAGTGAAATAACCCCGTCGCAGCAACCTGCGTGCTCAGCGAATTTCCAATGCATAAATATGTGATATATTTTAAGTCATTAAACTTCTCTGCTGTGATAGTAAAATCCTCCTTTATTTATAATGAACTAGCTGGCGCCTGCTGCAACTTCGTTCGTGTGGTTTGTTTTATTCCCGTTACTTTCCCCATTGGTAAAAATGTTTTTACCATGGAAAATTAAATTAAATCATTATTCCATAACACTGATAGTTTCAAAGTACAGTGGGGCGAAGCCCTAAAGTCCTAGGACCATTAGTGGCTGGGGTTAACTTGAATAACTGCAAAGTTTCATTCCAATCGGATAAAATAGACAAAGAGACATTGCTTTATATAGAGAGAGAAAAATATAGACTAAAAGACTTTTGCTAACCAACTCCACCCTCTAGTCTATCCTTGCCTTGAAGTAAATTAATCTAACCCCCCCCCCCCCCCGGCAGGTGATTGGTTTTATGTGTTTTACCACTTGATCTCCCGCACTCCTTTCCGTCTGCGCTTAACCCACCACACACCATACCAACACACTGCGTCCTCATTTTAACATGTCCTAGCAAGATTTATTACAAGTTATTGACCTCAATTTATCAGTGATGGAGTGCTTCTCGAATTATTACTTATAAAATTAACCTATTTTTAAATTAAAATTCGTGTTCAAAACCAACTCTCTACTGCCTTTAGTCTACGGTCGCATCAAATTTCTCTGCTGTGATAGTAGAATCCTCTTCTTTTAGCGAATTTCCCCTATAAGGAAGAAGCTATTACCGTAGTCGGCATGGTAAGACCTAGGCCCGGGACCATGATAACTTTTCGTTTTGAGGTCCCCAGACCCCAAAAACACCATTCGTTTGAAACTGTATATATATATATTAGTGTGTGTGTCCGTGGGTGCGATAACTCTCGTAAAAAAGGTCCGATTTTGATGAAATTTGGTACAAACGTGTAAAGCAGCATTTATGACTTTAAGTTCGAAAAACAGACGGATCGACCTATCCAAAGGGGTATTTTGGGGGGGTTTTGTACCCCAAAAATGGGTTTTTTGAGTTTTTACATACAATTTTTGAAAAAATAAAATTTAATTTGTTACCATTGGAATCAGCTTAAATAGACGCACAATTTGATGTTTTAATCATTGCTCTACGTCAATTGGTTACTGAGATATTGAATGTGCTAAACACAGTACGTTGTCCAATGTTATTCTTATGGAGGATAAGAAAAAATGTATATCTCGCTTATTTATCAACTTATCCTTACGATACTTGGTACATTGCTTCATTTCATTGTGGTCTATTGATATTTGCACAAAAACCCATTTTTTGCCCGATAGTTCCCGTAGCAGCAAACCTGCATACTCAGCCCCATGTTATTCTTTATGGAGAATAATTAACGTGTTATCTCCTTTAATTATGAACATAAATTAATAGAACTTGGTATGTGGCTTTACCTAGTTGATTTATATTGATATTTGTATAAAAGCCCATTTTTAGTGTTCCTTATTTCAGCAAACCTGCATACTCAGCCGCCATGTTATTCTTATGGAGAATAATTAAAATGTCATAAATCGTTTTTTTTATGAATGTATATTGATGAAACTTGGTATGTGGCTTTATGTGGTATTAAGATAAATTAATATGCATTGAAAATTCGCTGAGTATGCAGGTTTGTGCTACGGGGGTATTAGTTTATGTTATCGTAATTTACTATTCTCAGTAAAACATATAACCATTCAATTCTCAAACATCAATATTCTTATTCAAATAAGATTGTACAATAACATTTAATATATAGAGATGTTATACAAGGTGTACATAAAGTCCCGCACGGGTTTAATATGTTTTGAATGATAAGAGATAAATCAATAAGATTTGGTACATCACACTACACCTAAAAATCTCCTTTTTGAAGGAACTATCAGTTTTCTGTCATATCATGGGGATGTCCCGCAAGGAGTCAGAAGGAAATTTTAAATAGGAGCATAGGTCAATATGCACATCACTTTAAAGGGCTTATCTAGCAGAGTTTAATGCCGCAAACCGCACTAAAAAAGTTTGATCCAGTAAAAATTGACGGCTATTCAAAGGTTTTACTTGGTTACATTTTATTAGTAGCCACACCCCCATTAAAGCAAAACTGCAACTAAATGAATACTGCAGCTAAATACTGCAGCTAAATACTACATTATGCCTGTCAATACATAAGTGAATTATGACGCTAGTTATCCTCAAGGGTTACAAATTTGGTCCTAATCTATTGATAACGGGGAAAAACTGGTAACAGTAACAATTAGAAAGATCTTATCTTTTTTTTAATAAAACCTTTGAACAGCCGCCATTTTTTACTGGATCAACCTTTTTTAGTGCGGTTTGCGGCATTCAACTCTGCTAGATAAGCCCTTTAAGGTGATGTGCATATTGACCTATGCTCCTATTTAAGATTTCCTTCTGACTCCTTGCGGGACGTCCCCATGATATTACAGAAAACTGATAGTTTCTTTAAAAAGTAGATTTTTAGGTGTAGTGTTGATGTACCAAATCTTATTGATTTATCTGTTATCGTTCAGAAGATATTAAACCCGTGCGGGACTTTATGTACACCTTGTATATAGACAGTACCTTAATTATTGGGGTCTCGGTGTATGTGTACGGTGTATGTCGCGGACGCACTCACCACTGTGTATGGTGTATGTCGCGGACGCACTCACCACTCACCTGTACTGACGTGAATGTGTTGTGTTGTTGTCAGATGTTCAGTCAGCTGATTGTTCATTGTTGTCTGTCGCATCGTCGCATCACCGTCGCATCCCTGTACCAACTGCATCAACGAGGTAAATAAATCTAGAGATCTCGTCTGGGGTAAAGAAGTGAAGCCTACATGGTTGACTGCCATCTCCCTGGTAACCAATCAAATCCTCTCTCTTCACAAGTAAATGTGTGTCAGCTGCCTGTCATATACCTCGAGAAGAGAGGAGAGAATTGTTTTAGCGAATTTCCCCAATAGGGAAGAAGCTATTACCGTAGTAGGCATGGTAAGACCTAGGCCTGGGACCATGATAACTTTTCGTTTAGAGGTCCCCAGATGCCAAAAACACCGTTCGTTCAAAACTGTATATATGTGTCCGTGAGCACGATAACTCTCGTAAAAATAATCATTTTGACGAAATTTGGCATAAACGTGTAAAGCAGCATTTATGACTTTAAGTTCGAAAACCAGACAGATCGACCTATCCGAAGGAGTATTTTGGGGGGGTTTTGTACCCCAAAAATGGGTTTTTGAGTTTTTTTTTATATAATTGTTGAAAAAATCAAATTTTAGTTCTTTTTCCTTTGGAATCAGTTTAAAAATACGCACAATTTGGTGTTTTGATCATTGCTCTACGTCAAATGGTAACAGAGATATTGAAAGTGCTAAACTCAGTACGTTGTTCAATGTTATTCTTATAAGAAAAATGTTATATCTCGCTTATTTATCAACGTATTCTGATGAAACTTGGTATATTGCCTCATATCGCTGTGGCCTATTGATATTTGCACTAATAAACATTTTTTTTCGATAGTTCCCGTAGCAGCTAACCTGCGTACTCACCCCCCATGTTATTCTTATGGAGAATAAGTAACGTGTTATCTCGCTTAATTATGAACATAAATTAATACAATTTTTTATTTGGTGTATTTTGTATGATTTTGTGTGTACCTACTTGAGTTATATTGATATTTGTATAAAACCCCATTTGTTGTGCTCCTTACTTCAGCAAACCTACATGCTCAGCCGCCATGTTATTCTTATGGAGAATAATTACAATTTCATAAATCGTTTATTTATGAATGTATATTGATGAAACTTGGTATGTGGCTTTAAGGGGTATTAAGATACATATATATGCATTGGAAATTCGCTGAGTATGCAGGTTTGCTGCTACGGGGGTATTTTTGTTTAGCTACATCCTTCCATTCTTCAATTGTAAGAGTAAGTAGTGTATAAAGAAAACGTCGCTTTATTAGTTCAGAATAGATGAGTAATAATTAAGAATATTGTTTTTATATTTTGTTTGGTTCACGCCAGCTTTTTAAATTTTGTTTCAATTATTTAATTTTGCTCATTTTCCAGGGTGACACTAAACAGGACGAACCCGTTAATGGAAATATTTGTGCATACAATTTTAGTGTTATGTTTATTTTGTTTTTGTTCCCTGGTGACTCCAGTTTAGAGCGAACCAACTACTGTTATTAATATGTTAAAGCTATATTGTTATGTATTCTGTGTATGATGTAAACATTGAACCGGAAATAAATCTATTAATAAAAAACATTCTGTGAATAATGACATGCAACATGTGACATAAAAAATCTCATTTATACTTTAGCATTTGGATAAGTGTTAATTTGACAGTTCACACTGGTTGTTTATGCACAGCTGTTAGCATTCCTTTGTTCTGATTTGAAACTCCATAAGTCAAATGTTGAAATTTCCAATTTTCAAATGTTTTTAACATAATTTAAGCTTTCCCGGGCTGTCGGTTTTCACCAATTGGGGTCCAAAATCCCCTCATCCCAAAGTTTAAGAAAAAAGCCTTCCGATTGATTCCGAGATAGATTTTGCAACAATGACATACATTGCTCATATTAGACTAAAGGATATGATAGATGAACGTCTGGTTCCTTGAAAAACTTAGATTCCAATATAATGTTCATAATCATAATTTAATTTAACTTTGTATGATAACTGATCTCAGAATTGAAATGTGTATTCAGAGAGTGCAATGTTTGTTTATTTTGCCTGATCAATTAATAAAATAATTGATTTTGTACAGGGGCGCTTGTGAAAAGTTGTGCATACGAAATGTTCTGAATTAATTTTCGTTTGTATCTCAAATATACATATTTTAAACTTTTACTTTTCTTGACGAATTGTATTTCCAGTCTACTTAAAATACCTGCACGATGAAAATGGGGCTTTAAGAAGGGGTGTATACTCAAGGTTCGTAGAGCTTTCAGACCAGGTGTGCTTATTTACATATGAGTAATGTTCGCAACAAAGATGTCTTACGAGTGCGTCCAGCTGATTCATAAATCAATAACATACCATAAAGTGTTGTCAACCATAAGGGTATAATAATGGTACTGCTATTTTTAAATCGTCACTGGACATGCAGAAAGAAAATTTAAACCCTTAATCCCTTAATCTAATAATACAAATAAATCAAAACAATATATTAGTTTCATAAAATAACAGCTTATCATAGAATGTAAGCAGTTAAACAATGTTAATTATAATTACACTGATGAGGAAAATATGGTACTCGTACGATAAATATCGTGTTTCCAGCAACACTGCAGATTGGATTGGTGATCACGTGACCTTCCAGCTGTTTTTTCGAGGTCTCTTCTGGTAAAGTAGAAAACCTTAAATAGATCGACTCAGCACACCTTGTCTGAAAGCTCTACGAACCTTGGTGTATACTAAGTCGATAGTGGCATTGTGGCATATTTAGTTGTAATAGTCAGATTTAATTGAACTTTGAAATGTAGTACATTTAATTGTTGCAACACTGAAAAATCACAGTTCATCCAGAAAAATAATAAACTTTGAAAGAATATTTCCATAATGCAACAACTTTTAAGTTGTTTTAAGTTTCCATAATGCATAAACAACTTTTAAGTTGTTTATTTCCATAATGATAAACAGCTGTTTACAATATTTTAAGTTGTAGATAAAACCAAACAGCTGATTTAATGGTTTGTTTTTGTTATTCATAGTAACCGGTGTTATGATTTCAAACTACATAAGCCCAATGTTAAAATTTTCAATTTTTCAAATGATGTAATCTCTTGTAGAAATTCATATCCATAATTAAATAGGTCTCAGTGTTGGACTATTGATTACGTAGAGTAGTTGTCACTGTCAGAGGAGGAACAACTAAAACACACTGCCCACTGCCCACGAGCCCTGGAGGCTTGCCGTCTCACGCAACCCTTTCGAAAGAGAGAACCATTTAAGTTATTCTCGTAAGAGTTTTACAATTGTGAATTAATCCAGCAAATAAGTAAGTTTACCTCTACGTGGCTATACGAAATAGTATATTTCATAACAGGAGTGGAAAGTGGCTGTTTCTGGGCTGAGATCGAGTTTACGCGCGAGGCTTTAGCCGAGCGCGGAATTTTGATCAACGGAATAAGACTTTCTACTCGAGTTATGAACGATATTTTTCATCACACTGTGGTTAATTAATAATAAGTACCGGGGGCCGAGCTTTGCTCGGGTGAAGGTCAGTCAGTTTGTTTAGATGACTCGGAGTAATATTTCACCACTTCCCCCTACTGATAATCAGATTTGTATTATTCATTAGCCTCTTTTATACATTTTTAAGGTCCCTCCAGATGTTATTTATAGCTCAATGTCCCTTTGATTTATTTTACTACTCCATATATGTAATCTTTACTCAAATCTTTTAATCTCTGCTCTCAGGAAACCACATGTTAATAATCATAAACAACATGAGTATTACTTTGACAGTTCCCTGGTTAATTATGAACAGCTGTTACAATACTTTTGTTTTGATTTGAAACTCCATAAGCCCAATGTTAATTTTTTTAACTTTTCATTTAACTTTTTTACATTATTTGATTTTTCCTAGGTATGAGGCCTGTCTAGAACTTATTTTTATCCCAGAAATTAGTTATTTTGAACATTTTAAGGAAATCGTTGGAGCCGTTTTTGAGATCCGTGTCGCAAGCAAGCAAGCACGCAAGCAAGCAAGCAAGCAAGCAAACCTTACTCATATTAGAGTATAGGATAATGAATTAAATAATATAAGTTTAAGAAATAACCTGTAGGAGCTAAAGTGATTTCCGCAGTACAATGAAAACAGTGATACTGTTTACACAGCTGATTAAGTTATTGAGAACAGCTGATTTATGATAAATATACTCTTAGCGCTACTAGCGCTACTTGTGTCATCATAACTAAATACTAGTGCGGAAAATCAACAGCTGATTTTCCCACTCTAGAACGGGAATACGTTATTTTCTGCACTCGCAGCTGATGTTGAAAACAGCTGTTTTCCGTATAGTGTGATGAAAAAGGTATTATCAAATTCAGTTTAACCGGTTTTCTTCGTTTGCTTATACCTTGAAACAGGACACGAATATGAATAAATTATTATCATTAATGCAACAAAGATGCATCAATCGTACAAAGGTTTGTGTTGCAAAATTATACGTGACCTTCCTGATGTTTTATTATAACATAATGAGCAGCATTGTGTCCGCTAAAACATTTTGCTCATTGACTCACCCTTCCTTGATCAGCGGAAGTAGAGAATGCTATCTCATCTTCACTCAAGTAAAATTCAATAACATGCCACTAAAAGAGTGATTAAATGCCGGATATTGTCCGGCTCAGTCATATCCGCACACTGTGAGGCGTAATTGTCACGGAAATATGTTTTTAAAGTGATTTACTTGTGAATCTGTTTTGGAAAACAGAATAGTAGCCTATATGGTAGCCGTTATGGACTTCGAAAAAATAATCTAGAATAATTTGTTTGCTTGGAAGTAAACAACCCCAAAACAAACAGAGATCTTATTTCCCATTACCCTTAACCTTTTCTTAATTAGCATAACTTACTTTCCTTTGGATATTTCATCAACGTATATAATCAAAAATAATTAAAGTAAGTGATATTTAACCCAGTCTAGTAGTAGCTTGTAGGGCCAGTGCCACCCAGGCTAACCAGTGGCTTTTAGGGGCTATATCCATAATATTAGATTTTTCTGTATGTTTTGTGGTTTTTTATCTTTACTGTCTTACTTGCTGATGAAATCAACATGAACGTATTAACACAATACCAGAGCAGAAGCTTAAATAACATAGAAATAATTACAGCTATAAGTCTGTTTTTATTTTTATACTTTAAGGCAATTTTGTGGGGAAAATTAGGGCAAAATATAAAAATCGGGCTTTGTAGAATTCATTTAATTTTCTATAAATGTTCAAAGTTTCAGCCTTCTTGATCGTAAGATAGCTTCAAAAACCTGCGCAAAGACACAAATTTACCATATTTTACTTACGCAATAATATTAGGCTATCATTATCAATTTGGTTGCTTTCAAATGGAATTGTATTTGGGTAACAGATTTGTGTTAACATATAGCTAAATATTTAATGATTTAGAAATTCAAACAAAGACCTTCATCATATCATTATATTTACATTGCAAAAATGCATTGTTTAGTATTCCAAAAGCGTAAAAGTATCCACGTGGTGTAGCCTATGTATATCCACAGTAATTATATTGGGGTTACATTGACAACCACTTGTTAGTGAATTTACTATGGAAAGTGAACTATTAGCATGACCCGAACGGTGAAACTGATTATAGAAAGAAACGTCCCTACCAAAGGTGAAGTAAATCGGACAAAAAATGTGACCACTAGAGTGCAAACACACACACACACATATATACACATATATATATATATATATATATACTGATGTATATATATATATATATATATATATACATCAGTAAATAAGATAGAAATAGTAATTTTTGTATTCCCCAAAAGAATAACATTGGACAACGTACTGCGTTTACCGCATAATGAAAATTTAAATTTTTTCCGCAACCAGCAATCGTAGAATAGTAATTCAAAATACTAAATTATTTAGTTTTTTTAGCTCTTTTTTAGTGGTGAATAGTAATATTTTTTATATTTATGTTTTTTATGAAAAGTAAAAAAAAACTTTTTGATGTTTTAAGCCCTATAATTTCTGATCCCGAATTTTTACAGAAATGCGAGTGGTGTCATTTTGTTGGAGAACTAAAGTTCTACAAACGACAACATTTTAATTACAATCGTTAGAGCCGTTTCTGAGGAATCTTGATTTTTCATGTTTTTTGGCGTTTTTTGGGGGGATAAATCACCCTTAAAAATAAAAAAATTCAAAAAATGAAAAAACGCCTGGAGATACCGTGGATTAGTACCTACATACCAAATTTCATAAAAATGGGACCATTGGTTTGGGCTCTAGCTCTGCACACATCCATACAGACAGACAGACAGACAGACAGACAGACAGACAGACAGACAGACATCACGTAAAAATCACTTTTTGGGTTCAGGGAGCACTAAAACGAATATTTCCACTAACAACTCAAATTCGAAAATGTTGACGAAAACAATACTTTCTCCATATGCTATGTATAAGGGGAGAAAGTAATAATTGTTTTCATTCACTCGAGATTTTTCAAAACAATTAAATATACAAATCGACCACTGAATATTCTGGATCACTTATGCCACCGAAAATCGAGGAGCAGATGTATTCTGATCGAAATTCCGAGTACACCTCTAACTTTTATAAGGTTTTCACCAGGGAATCTGTCGAATGAACCCCAAATATCGGGAATGTAATGTTAAATAAACATGAAACTGCTCCCATCTCTGCCTTCTAGAATTTTATAAATTTAGTTTGACAACAATGAGATAAATTTTAAGTTTATATCTTGTGCTATTGTTATGATTTACTTAATTTTGAGATAAAAATAATTACCTACATAACATGTTTTTAGACAATATAAGTTAAATTTGTTTCTAAAATGCTTATGCTCCGAATTGTGTTAGACATTATAACTGTAACCAGTGATCAGAGAAATCAATCTGAATTGAAAGCGATAATCTTGGAAATCTTTTAGTTAATCAAAAAGGTGCCAAAATCGGGAACGTTGTGATTAGTACCACAGTCGGAGTGCAGCAAGTCAAAAGGGTGGAAATTAGTCGTATATACAACCGTGATTAGGTTACACTTAGAACTGCCTTAAACAAAAGCTCACAACAAGTTGAGGAGATGGGGATACAAAATATAAAAAAAAACTTTAAATGCAATTTAGATTGATTTCAGTACCAGCCTACAGTTTCTGGCGTGTAGGGGTTTTAACACCTCTTTCCGTACATCATAATCATAATGTAAACATAAGCGATCTCAATAATTTAAAACACCAACCAAATATGAAAAAAGTTACCTAAAAAGTAAGTTTGAAACTTAAGTTAAGATATTCCCCATAACTGAGTTAACTAATGGTTAAGTTTGTGAACTAATCGTGTGACTATTTTCAGCAAAAACTAGATTATTGCTGACACATTGTTTGGACAAACAATCAAACCGCAAAAATAACGAAAGACAAAGAACGGAAGTGATTGTTTGTAGCATGAAATTCCAATTCCAAACACGAGCTGTTCGTCATGTACGTAATAGAATTAATCGTGTGATTGAATACGCGTTTGCAATCTTTTGTTACTTTTGTAACTTTTTTCGATCCTATTTTACGTTAATTTTTACCCTAATATTACACCTACTATTATCATATATATTGTTTTGAATCTACACCACCTCTCATAGCGTATTGTGTACACTGCGTTGCCAATCCAGTTTTTATTAGTTATAGAATGTCTGTAACATCTGTCCGTGCTGCTGTGCTGTGTTTTCTTAATGATATAACAGCTGTCTCACATAGAATTAATTTAATTTCTCTTCCATATGATTTACAACGAATCTTCGAGGGTCTGAGGGGCGCAGACCTAATAACAAATCATTTAAATTATGGGGACATTTGTAGAATCTACATACTGGGTCTCATACAACAGTATACAGTGTATCAAACTACATCTTGAATGAAGGAATGTAATTAATGTAATCCTGTTATAAAATTTTGAAAATGGAACTTGTAGGAAGATTTGACCGGCTGCCATTCTGACACAGTGGTCCATTTGAGGCTAGATCGGCGTCATTGTGGCCTTTTGGTTCAGGTCTTCATTCTTAGTACAGACTGACCTATGTTTTTATTTAATATTTTACTAGCTGGCCCGACAGATTTGTTTTATGTCAAATACTCTAATTTTCAAGATTAGCTCGATTGCTTCGCTCACTCGCTTCCCGGATGAGCTCGTTCGCTACGCTCACTCGCCTATTTTTATATAGTGCTAACTTCGGCATTGAAAAAAGAGTTTGAGTTGCCATTCAAGTAGATTTGTTTTTTCCATAATGAACATATGATTATTCCTTTCAAGTATGTTTAGATATAATTCTTTTTAACAGCTGTTTGGTGTAACTAACTGAACTTTGATCAAATCAATGGGAACTGTGAAGGCCAGGGGGACAGAGCCTTTAGGTCATATTAAAACATATTCTTTTATAAAAACCTTGTCCTGACTAACGAACACAACAAAAAAAGAATTTTTCAATTTGGTGCACTCATTCTCAAGTTAAGGCTTGACCAATGGAAATAGGGATTTTTTTATATTAAGATTCTTACCCCTTCCGGGTAAAAAAGTTAAATAAAAGTTGACAACCTATTTTTTGTATGAAACTTGCTATTATTTATTTTACTATTATAGAAATGAGGTGGTGTGTGTCTGTCTGTCTATTGTTCCATCACGCCAAAACTTCTGGACCAACTCTGCTGAAATGTTGCACAAATGTAGTCTATGTACCCAGCAGTGTCATAGGCCTATCGCCGTTTAGAAATGTCCTCAGGGCTCTGCTCCACGGCACTTCCAAGATCCCATGTTATTCTTATAGAGGTGAGTTTTATTTAGTTTATGTTACATGTGTGTTTTCCTTATTCAATTCATTTAAATAAACAGCTGTTATAAGGAGTATATAACTACAGACTGTCATTGTTTTGTTTACAATTTTTCTACTCTGAATTTTCACCCCGTTGCGAAGCACGGGCATAGCAGCAAGTTATTTATAATTTCAATTGTTTTAATTAGATGATGGTTTAATGATAAAAACTGCATCATGAAACTGAGACATACTTCCTCCCTTTTGGCTCTTTTTAATGAATAAATTCCTTTATATTTTCCAGTAAGAGTATAACGTACGGTAGGATGTATAGCATTTTTTCTAGTAATCTATTTCAGACTTGTGGTTTTCTCTAACGTTCCTGGTTCCTGGTTCGGGTTGGCTTGATATATAGGTAAACATACCAATGAACTAAGGCAAGTCCTGGGTTCATGTAATTTTAAATTCAAGAATTTATAGTTTTGAACGTAATAGTAATTTTTCGAATTTAGTTGAAAACTTAAGAAAACGAGTTCGCACGCAGCACGCTGACGTGAGGGAAGTGAATTTCCACATAAAAACTTTTAAACCTCAAAATCAGTGTAAAAACATACATTTGTCCAATTTTTATTGAAATCTGAAAACATTGATTTTTAGCGAATTTCCCCTATAGGGAAGAAACTATTACCGTAGGTCTCATGGTAAGACTTAAGCCCGAGACCATGATAACTTTTTGTTTTGAGGTCCCCAGATGCCAAAAACACTATTCGTTCAAATTTATATATATGTATATATATATATATATATATATATATATATATATATATATCCTATAGGGAAGAAGCTATTACCGTAGGTCTCATGGTAAGACTTAAGCCCGAGACCATGATAACTTTTTGTTTTGAGGTCCCCAGATGCCAAAAACACTATTCGTTCACATTTATATATATGTATATATATATATATATATATATATATATATATATATATATATGTGTGTCCGTTAACACGATAACTTGAGTAAAAAACGTCCGATTTTGATGAAATTTGGCTCAAATGTGTTAAATGACATTCATGACTTTAAGTTCGAAAACCAGAAAAATTGGACCATGGGAAGGGGGGTTTATGGGGGTTTTAAATTTTCCAAAAATCAGTTTTTTGCACTTTTCACCCTAAAATTTTTAAAAAAACTTAATTTTGGGTTTGGTCATGTTATAGAGCTTAAAAAAAAATAATTTAGTATTTTGAATTATTAACCTAGGTTAAGTGGTTGCGGATAAAATCCAAAAAAACTTGCTCATAAAATCTCCCATGTTAATCTTATGGGAAAAAGGTTTTTTGCTTTTCCTCAGTTTATTTTAATGTAAACTTCAAATTTGCTTTTACCAATCTGTTCAGTTCCACAAAACAATCATTTTGGTGTTTAAATTGTGATTCTACGCCCAACCGTTGCTGAGATATTCAAAGTGCTAAACACAGTACGTTGTCCAATGTTATCCTTATGGAGAATAAATAAAATTTGATATCTCGATTATTTATGAATGTATGTTGATGAAACTTGGTATGTGGCTTCACGTAGTACTGGCATATTGATATTTGCACAAAAAATTGATTTTTTGTTGATTATTCCCGTAGCAGCAAACCTGCGTACTCAGCCCCCATGTTATTCTTATGGAGAATATGTAAAATGTAATGACTCCCTTAATTATGAACATAAATTAATAAAACTTGGTATGTAGCTTCACTTGGTTGAGTTATATTGATAATTATATAAAAACCCATTTTTCTGTTCCTTGTTGCAGCAAACCTGCTTTCTCAGCCCCCATGTTATTCTTATGGAGAATAACTAGAATGTTATATATCGCTTATTTATGATTGAATATCGATGAAACTTAGTATGTGGCTTCGCCTAGTTAAATTCTATTTATATTTGCATAAAAACCAATTGTTTCTGTTCCTTGTTTCAGCAAACCTACATACTCATTACCAATGTTATTCTTATGGAGAATAATTAAAATCGCTTATATGTGAATGTATTTTTATGAAACTTGGTTTGCGGCTTTATGTGGTATTAAGACATATATTATGCATTGGAAATTCGCTGAGTCCGCAGGTTTGCTGTGACGGGGGTATTTGGCTGTTCTGATACTCCTGGTTTCATTTACTTGCAAAGCTGGGAATACAATTTTGCGCATTATAATGTTAGGAGAAGGTCCAGACAGGCTTAAAAGTAGGCGTGAGGGTGCTGGGGATAACACAAGTACTTTAACAAAGGAATAACAGGCTTTTCTAGTGTAAAACCCCCATAAGACAACGTACTGTGTTTAGCCGATACACATTTTCTTTAATATCTCGGTAAATATTTACGCTAGAATGACGAGATAGGGCTTAAAACTTTCGCCTCTCTAATCCCCATCTTTTTACATGCATTAAGTTTACATATGGGGCTTTTCTGACCCTTTTTGGGCCCAAAAACTCGAAATTTTAAAGATTAATCCCCAAAAAGTGGGTTTAGAGTTTTCCGATTGTTTTGCCCAACGAACTTGTCCAACAGATTATATAAAGGAATGTCCCTACCAAATTTGAAGTAAATCGGACAAAAAATGCGACCGCTAGAGTGCATACATATATATATGTCTATATATATATATATATATATAAAATTTTGAACGACCCCCCAAAACGTGTTCAGGGGGTCACGTTAGGAACTTCTATGGTGGTACCGGGCTTAAGTTTCACCGTGCGGGTCATGCTAATAGTTCACTTTCCAAAGGAAATTCACTAAAAATACTTCTTTTCATCAGACTATTGACTTGTGTAAAAATTACAATTATAGCCCAAACAAAAATGGTATTCATTTATGTTTTATAGGACTGAATTCCATAATGAGTGGTATGGAGATGACCTCATTCATTTAAAGCGTAACGTAAGGTTAAATACTGGTAGTGTTTTGGTAAAGTTGAAAACCACGACTAAATTAAAGCGTAAGTGGCATAACCGTTATTTGTGGGTTAGTAATCAGTTATTAATCTGTTTATTATCACTTGGACCCTTGTGCTCCTTATCCCCTTGTCGGGTGATTGTACGGACTTGTGGAGTAACTGAAGCACCAGGGGGTTATTAGGTGACACGCCCTAGACACAGATATATTGCTGGCGCCAAACCTTTCTATTAATAAACTCCCCTTACTTATCTATCTATAATATTATAAAGAAGAGGTGGTTTCTGTCTGTCTGTCTGTCTGTCTGTTGTTCCGGGTGAACGCAAAAACTACTGAACCGACTGGGCTGCAACTTTACACATAGGTAGATTTTGAACCCATGCAACACATAAGCCTATTCACTTCCTTAAAATCCCCTCGGGTTACGCCCCGTGAACTTCCTAAGTTTCAATTTTTACATTTCAGAATAAAGTAAACATTCAGAAACTGTAATGCGAACAGCTGTGGATACTTCCATATGACAGCTTAAAGAGCAGAAGCAAGAACAGCTGTTTCAAGCTAACTAAAATCATTGATTTTGAATATGTATAATCAATGCTAAAATCCAAATTTGCATTGACTAAAGAACGGGTAGAGAAAACCCCTGTGTGAAGAACCGGTACGTCTGCGAGCTATTAATTAATATTACCGTTAATGAACAAATATTAATGTGGCTTTATCTGGTTGTGGTCTATTCTTATTTGGTCAAAAAACAATTTTTACCGATACTTCCTGTACCCCCCGATTTTATATTTTTTGCCCCCCCCGATTTTATATTTTTTTGCCCCCCCCCCGATTTTATATTCTTGCTCCCCCCATTTTTATTTTTGCCCCACCCCCAATTTTATATGTTGCTCCCCCCCTTCTTCGATTTTATATTTGTATTTAGTAGTCTAGGCGTAACTTTAACCCCGGCCTCTGATTGGTCGAGAGCTGATCACGTGACCAAAATGCTGGCCTCTGATTGGTCGAGAGCTGACCAGAGCCCCGCCCCCTCCAAAATGGCGGGAAATTCAAATTTGGGTTTTTCAAGATGGCGGCCCCCACTTCCTAACCTCACTTTTCTTCCCGCCAAATTTCCTAACCTATGGCTGAGCTACAACTACGTCACGATATCTAAAGCATTATATGTATATATGACGTAGTTACGTCACGCTACGGTATATTACCAATCTAAATTATTATATATATATAAAACACAGTTATATGTATACAACGCAAGAAAGTGTTGCCAACCAACTCAAAATCTCTACTATCTCGAAAAAGGTAAGTCCTAGGATCATTTTGACCCCAGAAAACTGCCTACTACGTAGTGTAGGCACTCCAGGGGGGTATCTACCCATATGAAAAGTCTTAACTAAAATGTTGCGGGTTGCATCTCAAAAAATGAAGGGGCAAATTTTCAAAATTAAATATATCAAGAACGGCTTGGCCGATTTTAATTAAACTTGGCATACAGGTACTTGTTAACCTCCGCTACATCTTTTAAAACCCTAAACTCTGTACTGCAGGTAAGTATCAAAATAATTTAAGGAGCTATACTTTAAAACTCAATATTTTAAGAACGGGTGGGCCGATATAATTGAAAATTGGTATATAGGTAATTGTTATAATTCCCTACATCTTACAAAACCCTAAACTCTGTACTGTGGGCAAGTATCAAAATAATTGAAGGGATACTGTTAAATACCTTAAATCTCGCAGCATAATCGGGGGGAACGCGGTGGTCTAGAGGTTAACGTCTTGGACTACGGTTCAGGAGGTCCCGGGTTCGATTCCCTTCCTAGCATAACATTCTTCATAAAATGTATTATAAAAGTCGGGTCTTACCCTCCCTTTACCAACAGGGACGTTAATCCTCGCTATATCGACTCTAAATGTGAGCTTCGAGGAACGGGTCTACATTACACTGCTCAAGAGGCAAGGCTCACACACGCCCGAGTTAAAATTTCCCAAAGGACATCGCAGGGAACATAGCATGAACTAGGCTAAGTAAGGCAAACTCCCACAGGGAGAATTTTTTTTAAACTACAAACTAACCTGTAATAGAACAAAGAAAAATACAAGTCAGAAGCAGTCAGAATAAATCCGAGAGGATGTGGTGACGATTATATAGCCAGGCAGTCGCTATGGCACCATCACTCTGTGTCTTGAACATATATGTAGTGCATTTCCAAGCAAACATCAGCTTTTAAGTATTGTAAGTGAGCCCAAACCTACAGTGAAAGACTTGGACGAAAAACACCAGAGAAAGTGTACTAGACTGGACCACAGCGCCTATATAGCGATAATAAGAGATACCATGATACGTTTTTTCTCTGGTACCTTCTCAGATCCTACAGCGTTTAAACTGGTTTTACACTGCGATGCTTGCGGGGTCATCACAACATCATCTTGGAGAGATTGTGGCTGGTAAGTTAAGATATTTATTTATATTATTAGTTAGAGTTTTCTACCTCCCCTGGGGTATCATTTACCTTTGTCGGAAACTTATCAAAGTTTCCAAGTCCGCTGGACAGTATCGCTTGGGAGGTAAGACAACATACCTCACCAAATAAACTAAAAGTAAACATAATAAGCAAAGTATTATAAGAACACAAACCTGAAGACGATGAATTATTAGAGTTAGAATTACCAGGGAGTAACGATTGGTCAATCACCAACTCCCTCCAACACACAAGCTCCGCCCAACCCGAGCCATTCAAGCTCACTCCATGATGAACACTCCACTTAACCTAACTAAACTTTGCCTCAAGCAAATCTGTTGTGACAATAAATCTATAGACAACATTGTAAAATTAAAGGCCCGTTATCTTATCCAACAAATTATTATATTTGAGTACAGAACAAATTGCTATTCAATATACTACGGTCCATATTACCGTTGGGAAGGAAAGAAGTATTGTGAAGAATTCATTGCGGTAAGTAAAGGAGATTATAAAAGATAGATATATTATTCATTAATATATATTGTTTTTTATCTGTATTTTAACTAAACCTGCTATAACTAGCGTTTCTGTATTTTTATATTCTAAAATCCCAGCAATGTCTTTCGCTATAAACCACGGATTGTTTTCAATTTTGTTCTTTTTTGACAGAGAAGGTACCCTCAAGCTCTCGAGGCCAAGTACGGTAACAGTTCCCACTCGGGTATTCTATCAGCCGGCTGATTCAACCCCTCGTATATTGTAACTACCAGAGTTTTTAGGAGAAGGATCGTTGAACACCTGCACTTGTGTGAGTACATTTTATTTTTCCACCATTTAAATTTTCTGGTCAAAATATGTTGAAGTCCGCTAAATTGTTTTCAGGGGCCGTAGTTTACTTTTTCGGTGTAAATACTCGGTCAATTCTGTTCAATTCTGGTAAAACTATTACCAGGGTTCCGGATAGAACGTTTTAAATTCTCAGGCCAAATATTTTGAAGTCCGCTAAATGGTTTGTTGGAGCCGTAGTTTACTCTGACGGTGTAATAACTTGAACAATTGCATCCAAGTCCACTGATAACTAACCAACTGGGATCATGATGTACTTTGCCAGGAACGATTTAAAATTCCCGGTCAAATACTTCCAAGTTGAACGTTTTCCTGCGGCCAGTGTTCCAGCCTCGATCCATCGAGTCTCCACAGCTTTATTTTCTGTAACAAATAAAACGTACTAAAATAATATCCATCTGCTATCAGGGCTAGGGGCGATTGCATCACCCCTCTTACCGATCTAACCACACACATGCATCCGGTGTGTCTCCCTATTTTAGGCTCGCACCTGCCCCCCTACCCCATACCACTTTTAGACCTCAGAGGATACATTATCTTTTTAAATACCCGCGTTTGAGCTGACTTTATTAAAATTTTGTAATACATTGTAGTTTGTGAAAAGTTGCTAATTTTCATATATACTTGCGTTTGAATAGACTTGATTATTATTTGTGAATAAATCATAGTTTTTGTGTTACACTCACTTATACTATTTTATACTTTGTGAATATATTCTAGTTTGCTTACTTTAATCCTGTAAATCCTGTAAATCCTGTAATTTTCATATATACAATATTTCCAACTTGGTAGATCAGTTTGGTATCGGTGGCATGAAACACGGGCAAGGTCTTGCGCAGGCAAGGGACTGGCTGACCAGTCCCTACCACAGCACCAATTCCCAATCCCCAAATCATCCAGGTTCATTTCATTTTGTTACATTGGAAACATTTGACCCAGAAATTTAAAACATTACGGTCATGTTAAATGTAACCCACGGTAAAGTATTTTCAGTGGACTCGGGAACGTTCGACCGAGAATTTATAACGTTAAACTGCAGGGTGACACGTCCTTTTACAGGACTCAGACACAAATAACCAAGGAATTACATCGTAAAATACCTCATGGTCCCCGGTAAACAGCTTTAATTGGATCTGAACACAATTTACCGATAAATTACACTGTTACTCTGCAGGACGTGGGAAAGAGATGGTGAGCGATGGGGACGAGCGGTGTAGTGGGAGCTTCCGCTCCAGGGGGCCACATGTGCGCGCTCACATGTGACATTCAGTCAGTCGCAATGATGCTTTCGCTGCTTCTAGTCACGCACGATTTTGTATTGGGCTATCTCTGCGATCGCGTAAGATCGCTTTTGAACCTTAACGACTGCGATTTCGATAGTGACTCTAAGTGGGAGTTTCATTTAGGTGGGGGAGGTTGGAATGTTTTGAACGAAATTGACATAGGTGATTGTTATGATGTGGTTTTAAGTGAAAGTTAAAGTGATGATTTGGGGGTTAGTGATGCTGGATGGGAGGAATGGTGGGCTAGGCGAGTTTTTGAACTTTGTATCCAAAAGGTAATGTATCGTAGTTGACGTTATATTTTCTTTTAGGGCCTGTTATTTTAAATATTTTTGTTTCGCGAACTGTCACGATGTCTCTATCGTTTGTACGTCTGATTCTAGTTTCACTGATTTCTAGAGGGTTTTCGTTCAATGAAAGAACCATTTCTTTGAGTTACATGATTTACAAAGAACAAACATTAGTTTATAGTTCATTTTTGTTGGGAGAACCGGGTGGTACAGGTCACGGGGTGGTAGGACTCTAAATTTCAAGAGACCTTCTACATTCAATCCCCTTTGCCAACATTATTTGTCTCCGACATTACTTGTCTCCGACATAGATTTTCGGGTGGCCCAAAGGATATTTACCGTACTTGCAGACGTAGGGGTATAGGGAGCAAACGTCAACTTACTGAATGGTTTAATCGCCCTCGCACTTGTGATAAGTTTTATCATTACCGGTCCTGCCTCCAAATAATGCCTGCCTAGGGTCAAGGAAGAGCGTATTAAGGATAGGATGTGAGTTTATATATGAGAGGTTATGGTCTTTTTAATTTTCCTGAACTCGCATTCCCACATCTGTACAGTTTGAAACGGCATGTGCGAAAGCCTTTCAATCTTTTTCTTTGTTATCTCATACCCAAAGTGTTGGGTGTCTGAGGGGTCCTTCTTCAGAGGCTCCGCTCTCTTGAACGGAAAACACTTAGGGCATCCGTGATAATAGCAACCCTTAAATTCATAGATGCGTTCGCCGCCAAACCCGTCTACTTTTACTCCGTCCATTTTGATTTCTCTCTGCCGGCCTGCGTGGTCAATTCATACGCTCATGCTCCTCCCAGCTTAGCCACTGTAATGCAATGGTGGACTGTACATCAACCATACGGTATCCTGATTTTGGTATAAGACTAATTGTTCTCGGTTTGAGGAAATTACGTTTGAATGCCAAAAAGCACACGCTCGCTATCGTGACGGCATCCAAGAAGGGGTTTCCGTTACATCCCTCGAGAAACATTGTTCTAAATTTTTTTGCAGCTTGCGTGGGAATCTCAGCGTCTGATATACAATATTCCAGTAGTTCCTTCTGAAAATCAAACACGTAGTTGTTTGTGATTTGCTCACTCTACCAGTTTTCAAAATCCATGTAAGACTTTCAAAACATACTTTTGGGGTAGTAATACTCCCTAGCAGGCATAGGACTGACATAATTTTGGTTTGTCAATGTATTGAAGAGTTGCGGAAAATAGCCCTTCTTTTTTCCGGAGGCAGATCCAAAGTTTTAGGCAGAGCAGAAAGCGCCATGGGAAAGTAGCTGAGGGAATCGATAAATCTAAAATTATCCATTTCCATTAATATAACCTTTATTCCTCTCATGATTACGCCAGGTGTGAGTTTGGTTTCTTCCATGATATACCTTAAGAGAAATTGAAAGTCAAAACCCCTACCATTGGGAGCGATTACGCAGACTTGTTCGAATCCCTCTCGGACATTCATGACATAGTCCATGAAATGTTTTCCGGGTCACTTTTGAAAAACTTTCATAGGATGTTTACATTCATCGCACGTTTCTCCCACGATACATTTCCAACAGTACTGTCTCGAAACGCAGAGGTTTACTTTATGTACCTGCTTTTCAGGTTCTATTGGGTGGAACTCATTCTTACGCGTTTCTAAATTAAAGAATATGTATAAAAAGTCGCCTTTAGGTGGTATACCCTTGTCAGGTCTCTTGTAGCATTTATGATTTTGGTGTTTAAAACTTCTGCACGTTTTAGCGAATACTTCTCCACAAACATGCTCCGACCTCCTATCAGTGAGAAGAATTAATTTTGCGCAGTCGGTGTATTTCTTGACGCTATTACACCGTTCACTTTGGTGTGCGGCAAAGCACAGTCTGTTCTTGTACGTTGAATTAAATTTAGGACATAGAATACCTCCATTTTCCGCTTTATAAGGTGGGAGATAATTTTACACGCCTGAAAAATATTTGAGCATCTGTGACGTGACTTGTGATCATTCGGTATATGGCAAGCCTCGCAAAAAGTATGTAAAAACAAACGCAGCAGTAATACTGGTATTTACATTGTAGTGACCATTGTAAAATAGCAGGTTAATTTTGAATTTAGCGTTTTCTACACACCCATCAAAACATCCTTCGCGGCCTTTAGAGTTGTAATTGTACACTGTGATTTTAAAATTATTGAGCAAATATTAAAATTGTTCAAGTTCAGAGATACCTGCTCCCTCCTCAGGGATAAATTCTCTCGCTCTTTGTACAAGTTCCTGAGTCCTAACGGGCTGGCAGTTTGCTTTTTTCCGAACCGCTTGGCACTCTGGATCTTTTCTCGTATAAGCTAGAGCTACTGCTAGAGCCCGAGGGAGACACATGTTATCATTATTATTGATTACAATAACGCCCCTCCTAGCTTTACTTCCTCGTTAAAATTATTAAACATCCCTCTACGTACTTTCCCTTTACCTACTGGTAAGTTTACACTCTTATGTAAATGTGTCCGTAGATGTAATTGACTCAGTATTAGACCGTACAATTCCGCCAAATATATTCCATAACATGTCGTTATATACTTCAGCAGCCGGACGAAAGGCCACGTAGCCCGTGTCCTTGTTTTTTAAGTTAAGACTCTGCAATGTGAAACTTAGATAATCTCCGTAAGACGGTTTGGCTTTCATGCGGCCAACTAATTGGGAGAATCCTTGCGTTAACCAGTTAATGTCTGATACTCCCCGAGGTGGATTTGTAAATTTAAAAACGATGTTCAGCCCATGCATACGGTATTTATTTACATAAGTTTGATCTGTATGAATTTCATTAAGAGGGTCCTTAACGATATCGGTTAAGATTAATTTACAGGATTAAAGTAAGCAAACTAGAATATATTCACAAAGTATAAAATAGTATAAGTGAGTGTAACACAAAAACTATGATTTATTCACAAATAATAATCAAGTCTATTCAAACGCAAGTATATATGAAAATTAGCAACTTTTCACAAACTACAATGTATTACAAAATTTTAATAAAGTCAGCTCAAACGCGGGTATTTAAAAAGATAATGTATCCTCTGAGGTCTAAAAGTGGTATGGGGTAGGGGGGCAGGTGCGAGCCTAAAATAGGGAGACACACCGGATGCATGTGTGTGGTTAGATCGGTAAGAGGGGTGATGCAATCGCCCCTAGCCCTGATAGCAGATGGATATTATTTTAGTACGTTTTATTTGTTACAGAAAATAGAATGTGAATTATCTATCCGGTAGGAAATATGGGTAGTAAGATGTAGTCGTATGGCAGCAGTGTATCACACAACTCAACAATCAGACTAATTACTTTAATTTCAGCTATATTTATACTATTTGTTTGCGAATAGTGACGTTAAAGTTAAACTTTTTAAAATGAAAAATAACTAATTTAGCTGACAGATACGTCGTCCCGCATGGCTAAGCAAACAAATTTACTCACATGTAATATAAAAATAATACAATGTAAGGTTATATAACGTTACACCAAGTGTAAAAGCAATGAACGGAACAATGCAAAAATACGTCTGATCATCGCAAGAGCTGAGGATTGTATGTTCAAAGGTAGGTGTATCGAAACATCCCCTTAGGGTGGGTGTAAAGTGTAAGATTTCTTGTCTGTTCACTTCTGCTTAATCGTAGTGTTTACAGCCTTTTCTCTCATTTAAGTTACTGTTAATAGTATCTTCATGTTTCTTAACATTACAATTGTCTGACTTGGCTAGAATAGTGTTGTGTTTAGGTTTAATTGTTTGATTTGGTAGTTTACAGTAACGAAAGTAAACATACCCTCACTTCCTTGTGGCTAGGGTAGTGTTGTGTTTGTATGTGCTGACTAACATAACCTTACACCAGTAATCTCACTTTCTATTTTTGTTATTTAATACAAGAGACTCACATGGTTAAAGCTGTTCTCTGCTAGAGTAGTGTTTACTATCTTCATTAGAGTAGTTTTCTGACTTTCAGACACCTCATAATTTAACTTGTAGTTCTGCTGTGACTTGCGTGGTTTGTGTATTAGCATTTTCTGACTTGCGTAGTTATACAGAAGTGCTGTGACACGGAGTGCCTGGAGATCCTAGACGGTAGCTGTGGAGACTCGATGGATCGAGGCTGGAACACTGGCCGCAAGAAAACGTTCAACTTGGAAGTATTTGACCGGGAAATTTAAATCGTTCCTGGCAAAGTACATCATGGTCCCAGTTGGTGAGTTTTCAGTGGACTTGGATGCAATTGTTCAAGTTATTACACCGTCAGAGTAAACTACGGCTCCAGCAAACCATTTAGCGGACTTCAAAATATTTGGCCTGAGAATTTAAAACGTTCTATCCGGAACCCTGGTAATAGTTTTACCAGAATTGAACAGAATTGACCGAGGATTTACACCGAAAAAGTAAACTACGGCCCCTGAAAACAATTTAGCGGACTTCAACATATTTTGACCAGAAAATTTAAATGGTGGAAAAATAAAATGTACTCACACAAGTGCAGGTGTTCAACGATCCTTCTCCCAAAAACTCTGGTAGTTACAATATACGACGGGTTGAATCAGCCGGCTGATAGAATACCCGAGTGGGAACTGTTACCGTACTTGGCCTCGAGAGCTTGAGGGTACCTTCTCTGTCAAAAAAGAACAAAATTGAAAACAATCCGTGGTTTATAGCGAAAGACATTGCTGGGATTTTAGAATATAAAAATACAGAAACGCTAGTTATAGCAGGCTTAGTTAAAATACAAATAAAAAATATATATTAATGAATAATATATCTATATTTTATAATCTCCTTTACTTACCGCAATGAACTCTTCACAATACCTCTTTCCTTCCCAACGGTAATATGGACCGTAGTATATTGAATAGCAATTTGTTCTGTACTCAAATATAATAATTTGTTGGATAAGATAACGGGCCTTTAATTTTACAATGTTGTCTATAGATTTATTGTCACAACAGATTTGCTTGAGGTAAAGTTTAGTTAGGTTAAGTGGAGTGTTCATCATGGAGTGAGCTTGAATGGCTCAGGTTGGGCGGAGCTTGTGTGTTGGAGGGAGTTGGTGATTGACCAATCGTTACTCCCTGGTAATTCTAACTCTAATAATTCATCGTCTTCAGGTTTGTGTTCTTATAATACTTTGTAGTTAAATTAAATACCTGTAGTTTACACTCACAACACAACTCACACTCACACTCACAACTGTGAGTGTAAACTACAGGTATTTAATGTAGAGTATGTATCCTGGTGGCTGGTATATCATAACGGAGTTTTCAAGCAACTGAAGTCTTTAATCTCTGCAGCTTTAACTTTACAAAATATCCTACTGTCACCTGCCTCTTTATAACACATTAGTTTTAATCCGAAACCTGTGAACCGGCGTGTAGCTGGGTCTAACACTTAGCATCCTTACCAGGGGAACGTTTCGTTTCCCATACCACCAGCCCCATGACCCTGTGTGTAGATAGGTCTATCCCACTTTGGTCTATCCATCTTCAAGTGTATGTTATTAAAGGGGTGATCGTTTCGTGAGTGGGGTAAGAGTATAACCTTCCATAGCCTACCGCTAGTATGTCTTGCCTGTCGCTTATACATAGTTTTGACAAGCCTTTTCTCTCCTTTAGGATACTGTTATTGTACCTTGAGATTTCTAAACAATTAAATGCATAGAAAGTTTCCCAGAGTAATCCTGTTATTATAAGCAAAACGTTTCAAGTATTCTTTTAATCACTAGTCTTAATTTACATACCAAACAACAACAATAAAACATTAGCTAGACATATAGAATATTTTCAGTTTATAATATACTTCAGCTGAAATTCTCCGCTCATAATGACTAAGGATTTACACCATTAAAGTACACTACAACCTCTAAAACCCAAGCGGACTTGGACACAATTGACCAAGAGGTTGCACCGTCAATATTTACATCGATCCCCGATAGACGTTTTTCATCGGACTTGAACTCAATTAGTCGAGTGATTATACCATAAAAAACACCACAGCCCCCGGTAGACTCTTTTTCATCGGAATTGGACACAATCGACCAAGATATTAAACCGTCAAATACATAACGGTCCCCGGTAAAAAGATTTTAGCGGACTCAGAAAGGTTTGGCCGGAAAATGTAAAACGTTCCTGGCAAAGTGAATCATGATCCCCGGTGGACAGCTTTAGCGGACTCAGAAACGTTTGGCAAGGAAATTTAAGAAGTTATGGTCAAATTACATTTAATCCCCGATAAAGTAACGTCAGCGGACTCGGAAAAGTTCGACCAATAAATTACACCTTAAAAATACATCACGGTCCCCGGTAAACTGTTTTTGCGGACTCGGAAATGTTTGGCCAGGAAATTTAAATCGTTCCTGGCAAAGTACATCATGGTCCCAGTTGGCCAGTTTCCACTGGCCCTGAATTTGGAAAGGTTCCCGCCAAGTTGTATTTTTTCCTGGTTTCACCGGAGTTAGAGATAGTTGACAAATACCTTTATAAAAGGTGGTCCAGCCAACCAGTGCAGAAGCTAAAATGGTAATCGTGGCAATCAAACCACACACATACCATCTGCACGTTACTTGACCCCTGAGGCATGGGAAAAGACACTATGATATACGATGTGCAGGTGTGGTGTCACCTGCACAACATGCATTGGATGACAAATATCACGCATCCGTAAGGGCGCATGCAAGTTTGAGAATACCATGAACTCTGTACAAACAGGCTCCATAACTGCTACTGGTGTAAAAAGCATAGAGCGCGTGACAGCATACGCATGATAACATCGAGGGGAGGGTATTTGGAAATGTTAGACCGGGAAATTTAAAATATTTAGACAAAGCTAAATGTTCCCCGGAGGACATTTTTAGCTGAATCAGAAACGTTTGACAAGGAAACTTAAGAAGTTACACCAAGTTCGACCAAGAACTTACACCATTAAACTGCAGGACGTCCTGCCGTTTCACAGGACTTGGACACAATTGACCGATATATTAGACCGTCAAAATACATCGGTCCCCGGTAAACAGTTTGTAGCGTACTTGGAAACATTTGACCTAAAATTTTAAAACATTATGGTCATGTCAAATGTAACCCACGGTAAAGTATTTTCAGTGGACTCGGGAACGTTTGACCGAGAATTTATAACGTTCAACTGCAGGGTGACGGGTCGTTTCACAGGACTCAGACACAAATAACCTAGGAATTATATCGTCAAAATACCTCATGGTCCCCGGTAAATAGTTTTAATTGGATCTGAACACAATTTACCGATAAACTACACCGTTAATCTGCAGGATGCCCCGTCATTTTACAGGAGTTGGACACAATTTACCTATAAATTACACCGTCAAAATACATCACGGTCCCCGGTAAGCCGTTTTTAGTGCACTTGGTGTGACGCAGTACAGCAAACTAAGTCAATCGCGCTGCTCCGCCGGTCTTGTCGATCCTTCGGCCGGCCGTTTTGTCATGATAACTGAGTCGTTAATCGTTCGACTTGTCAAAGACCGGCTCCCTCCTACTTGCTTCCTTGTCTTACCATCCTCCACTGAGTGTACATCACTAGGGATATCGTCGTTGAAAATACTTGCAGTACCATGGATAAGTCCTAGTTTTAAGTAGATAACAAACCAAAATTAAAGGCTAGGAGTTCCAACCTTAAAGGGAAAGCCGTCAGGCTGTGGAGATGTAGTGAATCAGGAAATATGGCTTAACGAGTCCTGTCAGTTCAGGTCAGGATTAAAACAACGTTTTCAATAATTAACAAATTCTCTCAGAAGATGTTTTAGAGTCACTTGCAGTTTGAAATCACAGTTATGAACAGTTTGGAAATCAGTTGTAGTATTATCATGCCCTTTTAGTTAACCAAAAATGCAGTAATATCAGTTTTGGAAAGTGTTAGTTAGGTCAATGTTTTCCAGTTAGTTCAGTATATCAAAGCTGTCTTGGCGCTGCTTTCTGGTCTGGGATTAATATCTCTGGTTCCCAACAATATTTCCGACTTGGTAGATCAGTTTGGTATCGGTGGCATGAAACACGGGCAAGGACTTGCACAGGCAAGGGACTGTCAAACCAGTCCCTACCACAGCATCAATTCCCAATCCCCAAATCATCCAGGTTCATTTTCATTTTGTTACATTGGAAACATTTGACCCAGAAATTTAAAACATTACGGTCATGTTAAATGTAACCCACGGTAAAGTATTTTCATTGGACTCGGGAACGTTCGACCGAGAATTTATAACGTTAAACTGCAGGGTGACACGTCCTTTTACAGGACTCAGACACAAATAACCAAGGAATTACATCGTAAAATACTTCATGGTCCCCGGCAAACAGCTTTAATTGGATCTGAACACAATTTACCGATAAATTACACTGTTACTCTGCAGGACGTGGGAAAGAGATGGTGAGCGATGGGGACGAGCGGTGTCGTGGGAGCTTCCGCTCCAGGGGGCCACATGTGCGCGCTCACATGTGACATTCAGTCAGTCGCAATGATGCTCTCGCTGCTTCTAGTCACGCACGATTTTGTATTGGGCTATCTCTGCGATCGCGTAAGATCGCTTTTGAACCTTAACGACTGCGATTTCGATTGTGACTCTAAGTGGGAATTTCATTTAGGTGGGGGAGGTTGGAATGTTTTCAACGAAATTGACATAGGTGATTGTTATGATGTGGTTTTAAGTGAAAGTTAAAGTGATGATTTGGGGGTTAGTGATGCTGGATGGGAGGAATGGTGGGCTAGGCGAGTTTTTGAACTTTGTATCCAAAAGGTAATGTTTCGTAGTTGACGTTATATTTTCTTTTAGGGCATGTTATTTTAAATATTTTTGTTTCGCGAACTGTCACGATGTCTCTATCGTTTGTACGTCTGATTCTAGTTTCACTGATTTCTAGAGGGTTTTCGTTAAATGAAAGAACCATTTCTTTGAGTTACATGATTTACAAAGAACAAACATTAGTTTATAGTTCATTTTTGTTAGGAGAACCGGGTGGTACAGGTCCCGGGGTGGTAGGAATCTAAATTTCAAGAGACCTTCTACAATCAATCCCCTTTGCCAACATTATTTGTCTCCGACATTACTTGTCTCCGACATAGATTTTCGGGTGGCCCAAAGGATATTTACCGTACTTGCAGACGTAGGGGTATAGGGAGCAAACGTCAACTTACTGAATGGTTTAATCGCCCTCGCACTTGTGATAAGTTTTATCATTACCGGTCCTGCCTCCAAAGAATGCCTGCCTAGGGTCAAGGAAGAGCGTATTAAGGATAGGATGTGAGTTTATATATGAGAGGTTATGGTCTTTTTAATTTTCCTGAACTCGCATTCCCATATCTGTACAGTTTGAAACGGCATGTGCGAAAGCCTTTCAATCTTTTTCTTTGTTATCTCATACCCAAAGTGTTGGGTGTCTGAGGGGTCCTTCTTCAGAGGCTCCGCTCTCTTGAACGGAAAACACTTAGGGCATCCGTGATAATAGCAACCCTTAAATTCATAGATGCGTTCGCCGCCAAACCCGTCTACTTTTACTCCGTCCATTTTGATTTCTCTCTGCCGGCCTGCGTGGTCAATTCATACTCCACGCTCATGCTCCTCCCAGCTTAGCCACTGTAATGCAATGGTGGACTGTACATCAACCATACGGTATCCTGATTTTGGTATAAGACTAATTGTTCTCGGTTTGAGGAAATTACGTTTGAATGCCAAAAAGCACGCGCTCGCTATCGTGACGGCCTCCAAGAAGGGGTTTCCGTTACATCCCTCGAGAAACATTGTTCTAAATTTTATTGCAGCTTGCGTGGGAATCTCAGCGTCTGATATACAATATTCCAGTAGTTCCTTCTGAAAATCAAACACGTAGTTGTTTGTGATTTGCTCACTCTACCAGTTTTCAAAATCCATGTAAGACTTTCAAAACATACTTTTGGGGTAGTAATACTCCTTGGCAGGCATAGGACTGACATAGTTTTGGTTTGCCAATGTATTGAAGAGTTGCGGAAAATAGCCCTTCTTTTTTCCGGAGGCAGATCCAAAGTTTTAGGCAGAGCAGAAAGCGCCATGGGAAAGTAGCTGAGGGAATCGATAAATCTAAAATTATCCATTTCCATTAATATAACCTTTGTTCCTCTCATGATTACGCCAGGTGTGAGTTTGGTTTCTTCCATGATATACCTTAAGAGAAATTGAAAGTCAAAACCCCTACCATTGGGAGCGATTACGCAGACTTGTTCGAATCCCTCTCGGACATTCATGACATAGTCCATGAAATGTTTTCCGGGTCACTTTTGAAAAACTTTCATAGGATGTTTACATTCATCGCACGTTTCTCCCGCGATACATTTCCAACAGTACTGTCTCGAAACGCAGAGGTTTACTTTATGTACCTGCTTTTCAGGTTCTATTGGGTGGAACTCATTCTTACGCGTTTCTAAATTAAAGAATATGTATAAAAAGTCGCCTTTAGGTGGTATACCCTTGTCAGGTCTCTTGTAGCATTTATGATTTTGGTGTTTAAAACTTCTGCACGTTTTAGAGAATACTTCTCCACAAACATGCTCCGACCTCCTATCAGTGAGAAGAATTAATTTTGCGCAGTCGGTGCATTTCTTGACGCTATTACACCGTTCACTTTGGTGTGCGGCAAAGCACAGTCTGTTCTTGTACGTTGAATTAAATTTAGGACATAGAATACCTCCATTTTCCGCTTTATAAGGTGGGAGATAATTTTACACGCCTGAAAAATATTTGAGCATCTGTGACGTGACTTGTGATCATTCGGTATATGGCAAGCCTCGCAAAAAGTACGTAAAAACAAACGCAGCAGTAATACTGGTATTTACATTGTAGTGACCATTGTAAAATAGCAGGTTAATTTTGAATTTAGCGTTTTCTACACACCCATCAAAACATCCTTCGCGGCCTTTAGAGTTGTAATTGTACACTGTGATTTTAAAATTATTGAGCAAATATTAAAATTGCTCAAGTTCAGAGATACCTGCTCCTTCCTCAGGGATAAATTCTCTCGCTCTTTGTACAAGTTCCTGAGCCCTAACGGGCTGGCAGTTTGCTTTTTTCCGAACCGCTTGGCACTCTGGATCTTTTCTCGTATAAGCTAGAGCTACTGCTAGAGCCCGAGGGAGACACATGTTATCATTATTATTGATTACAATAACGCCCCTCCTAGCTTTACTTCCTCGTTAAAATTATTAAACATCCCTCTACGTACTTTCCCTTTACCTACTGGTAAGTTTACACTCTTATGTAAATGTGTCCGTAGATGTAATTGACTCAGTATTAGACCGTACAATTCCGCCAAATATATTCCATAACATGTCGTTATATACTTCAGCAGCCGGACGAAAGGCCACGTAGCCCGTGTCCTTGTTTTTTAAGTTAAGACTCTGCAATGTGAAACTTAGATAATCTCCGTAAGACGGTTTGGCTTTCATGCGGCCAACTAATTGGGAGAATCCTTGCATTAACCAGTTAATGTCTGATACTCCCCGAGGTGGATTTGTAAATTTAAAAACTGTTTTCAGCCCATGCATACGGTATTTATTTACATAAGTTTGATCTGTATGAATTTCACTAAGAGGGTCCTTAACAATATCGGTTAAGATTAATTTACAGGATTAAAGTAAGCAAACTAGAATATATTCACAAAGTATAAAATAGTATAAGTGAGTGTAACACAAAAACTATGATTTATTCACAAATAATAATCAAGTCTATTCAAACGCAAGTATATATGAAAATTAGCAACTTTTCACAAACTACAATGTATTACAAAATTTTAATAAAATCAGCTCAAACGCGGGTATTTAAAAAGATAATGTATCCTCTGAGGTCTAAGAGTGGTATGGGGTAGGGGGCAGGTGCGAGCCTAAAATAGGGAGACACACCGGATGCATGTGTGTGGTTAGATCGGTAAGAGGGGTGATGCAATCGCCCCTAGCCCTGATAGCAGATGGATATTATTTTAGTACGTTTTATTTGTTACAGAAAATAGAATGTGAATTATCTATCCGGTAGGAAATATGGGTAGTAAGATGTGGTTGTATGGCAGCAGTGTATCACACAACTCAACAATCAGACTAATTACTTTAATTTCAGCTATATTTATACTATTTGTTTGCAAATACTGACGTTAAAGTTAAACTTTTTAAAATGAAAAATAACTAATTTAGCTGACAGATACGTCGTCCCGCATGGCTAAGCAAACAAATTTACTCACATGTAATATAAAAATAATACAATGTAAGGTTATATAACGTTACACCAAGTGTAAAAGCAATGAACGGAACATTGCAAAAATACGTCTGATCATCGCAAGAGCTGAGGATTGTATGTTCAAAGGTAGGTGTATCGAAACATCCCCTTAGGGTGGGTGTAAAGTGTAAGATTTCTTGTCTGTTCACTTCTGCTTAATCGTAGTGTTTACAGCCTTTTCTCTCATTTAAGTTACTGTTAATAGTATCTTCATGTTTCTTAACATTACAATTGTCTGACTTGGCTAGAATAGTGTTGTGTTTAGGTTTAATTGTTTGATTTGGTAGTTTACAGTAACGAAAGTAAACATACCCTCACTTCCTTGTGGCTAGGGTAGTGTTGTGTTTGTATGTGCTGACTAACATAACCTTACACCAGTAATCTCACTTTCTATTTTTGTTATTTAATACAAGAGACTCACATGGTTAAAGCTGTTCCCTGCTAGAGTAGTGTTTACTATCTTCATTAGAGTAGTTTTCTGACTTTCAGACACCTCATAATTTAACTTGTAGTTCTGCTGTGACTTGCGTGGTTTGTGTATTAGCGTTTTCTGACTTGCGTAGTTATACAGAAGTGCTGTGACACGGAGTGCCCGGAGATCCTAGACGGTAGCTGTGGAGACTCGATGGATCGAGGCTGGAACACTGGCCGCAGGAAAACGTTCAACTTGGAAGTATTTGACCGGGAAATTTAAATCGTTCCTGGCAAATTACATCATGGTCCCAGTTGGTTAGTTTTCAGTGGACTTGGATGCAATTGTTCAAGTTATTACACCGTCAGAGTAAACTACGGCTCCAGCAAACCATTTAGCGGACTTCAAAATATTTGGCCTGAGAATTTAAAACGTTCTATCCGGAACCCTGGTAATAGTTTTACCAGAATTGAACAGAATTGACCGAGTATTTACACCGAAAAAGTAAACTACGGCCCCTGAAAACAATTTAGCGGACTTCAACATATTTTGACCAGAAAATTTAAATGGTGGAAAAATAAAATGTACTCACACAAGTGCAGGTGTTCAACGATCCTTCTCCCAAAAACTCTGGTAGTTACAATATACGAGGGGTTGAATCAGCCGGCTGATAGAATACCCGAGTGGGAACTGTTACCGTACTTGGCCTCGAGAGCTTGAGGGTACCTTCTCTGTCAAAAAAGAACAAAATTGAAAACAATCCGTGGTTTATAGCGAAAGACATTGCTGGGATTTTAGAATATAAAAATACAGAAACGCTAGTTATAGCAGGCTTAGTTAAAATACGAATAAAAAACAATATATATTAATGAATAATATATCTATCTTTTATAATCTCCTTTACTTACCGCAATGAATTCTTCACAATACCTCTTTCCTTCCCAACGGTAATATGGACCGTAGTATATTGAATAGCAATTTGTTCTGTACTCAAATATAATAATTTGTTGGATAAGATAACGGGCCTTTAATTTTACAATGTTGTCTATAGATTTATTGTCACAACAGATTTGCTTGAGGCAAAGTTTAGTTAGGTTAAGTGGAGTGTTCATCATGGAGTGAGCTTGAATGGCTCAGGTTGGGCGGAGCTTGTGTGTTGGAGGGAGTTGGTGATTGACCAATCGTTACTCCCTGGTAATTCTAACTCTAATAATTCATCGTCTTCAGGTTTGTGTTCTTATAATACTTTGCTTATTATGTTTACTTTTAGTTTATTTGGTGAGGTATGTTGTCTTACCTCCCAAGCCAGAGAAAAAACGTATCATGGTATCTCTTATTATCGCTATATAGGCACTGTGGTCCAGTCTAGTACACTTTCTCTGGTGTTTTTCGTCCAAGTCTTTCACTGTAGGTTTGGGCTCACTTACAATACTTAAAAGCTGATGTTTGCTTGGAAATGCACTACATATATGTTCAAGACACAGAGTGATGGTGCCATAGCGACTGTCTGGCTATATAATCGTCACCACATCCTCTCGGATTTATTCTGACTGCTTCTGACTTGTATTTTTCTTTGTTCTATTACAGGTTAGTTTGTAGTTTTAAAAAAATTCCCCCTGTGGGAGTTTGCCTTACTTAGCCTAGATCAAGCTATGTTCCCTGCGATGTCCTTTGGGAAATTTTAACTCGGGCGTGTGTGAGCCTTGCCTCTTGAGCAGTGTAATGTAGACCCGTTCCTCGAAGCTCACATTTAGAGTCGATATAGCGAGGATTAACGTCCCTGTCGGTAAAGGGAGGGTAAGACCCGACTTTTATAATACATTTTATGAAGAATGTTATGCTAGGAAGGGAATCGAACCCGGGACCTCCTGAACCGTAGTCCAAGACGTTAACCTCTAGACCACCGCGTTCCCCCCGATTATGCTGCGAGATTTAAGGTATTTAACAGTATCCCTTCAATTATTTTGATACTTGCCCGCAGTACAGAGTTTAGGTTTTTGTAAGATGTAGAAAATTATAACAATTACCTATATACCAATTTTCAATTATATCGGCCCACCCGTTCTTAAAATATTGAGTTTTAAAGTATAGCTCCTTAAATTATTTTGATACTTACCTGCAGTACAGAGTTTAGGGTTTTGAAAGATGTAGCGGAGGTTAACAAGTACCTGTATGCCAAGTTTAATTAAAATCGGCCAAGCCGTTCTTGAGATATTTATTTTGAAAATTTGCCCCTTCATTTTTTGAGATGCAACCCGCAACATTTTAGTTGAAGACTTTTTATATGGGTAGATAACCCCCTGGAGTGCCTACACTACGTAGTAGGCAGTTTTCTGGGGTCAAAATGGCCCTAGGACTTACCGTTTTCGAGATATTAGAGATTTTGAGTTGGTTGGCAACACTTTCTTGCGTTGTATACATATAACTGTGTTTTATATATATATAATAATTTAGTTTGGTAATATACCGTAGCGTGACGTAACTACGTCATATATACATATAATACTTTAGATATCGTGACGTAGTTGTAGCTCAGCCATAGGTTAGGAAATTTGGCGGGAAGAAAAGCGAGGTTAGGAAGTGGGGGCCACCATCTTGAAAAACCCAAATTTGAATTTACCGCCATTTTGGAGGGGGCGGGGCTCTGGTCAGCTCTCGACCAATCAGAGGCCAGCATTTTGGTCACGTGATCAGCTCTCGACCAATCAGAGGCCGGGGTTAAAGTTACGCCTAGACTACTACTGTATTTTATGTTGTCCCCCCTCCATTTTATATTTTTTCTAAACATTCTGAAGTTTGTAAGCCACATTTTGCCAGCAGTGACATTAACCATGAATCTGATGAATTACTTGAAGACCTGGTTCAATTAGTCTGATTATTTAGCCAGTTACTGCAAACGAAAGAAAATACATATTAAGAAGGAACCAAACCAAAGAAAAACTGCCGGCTACCAATGGTCACGTCCTTACAACAATTGTTGGTAAACCTGTTATTTCTAATCTATAATAGTTTATGTTTAATGTTATTTTAATATTGGGATGTCTCCTTACTCAATTGAAAATGTGTCAAATTTTGTTCATTCAAAAGCCTAGGGATTCTCTCGTCTTATAGACCAATAAGTCTCCCCAGCTTGGTATACTCTCCAGCCTCTAATGTGGTAGCGTTTAACTGATATTGAAATATATTTTAGGCTTGAGCGAATGGAGTAGAGATTTATCTTTACTATACGGTAGTAAAGTATAAATATATGCTTTAGGCAACAATTTAGATATTTTGTTAAGTTTATACTTACACTAGCTGCCATCGTTCCCGGTTTCACCTGGGAAACACAGAAACAGAAACCTGGGAAACAGTTGTGTGTGCTGCATTCTGTGGTTGACCCGTGGAACTACTACAAACCATAGAATGATAGAATTGACATCAGCTCAAACCAAAGTGGATGTCCATAAGAATAACACAGGTTTGAACTTTGAAGCCCAGTGGGGCATAGCCCTATGGGAATTTCAAATCCCTTCTTAGTGGGTGCCTATGCTATAAGATGAGGCTACATGCAAAATTTGATGCTTCTAGGTGCAATGGTTTGGCATGAGCGTTTATAGGAATTTCGTATTTATAGATATAGATAAAAACTTTGATATACTATAAATAGGATGCATGATAAATACTCAAATCATCAACCTTATTTGACTTCTATTTTACAAGTTTGGCAGTTTAATAAAGTTATAATCGAAATTCAAAAATTTCATGAAGTTAACTGAACTAATGCGAAGCGAACGAGCGATGTAAAGAATTCTTTGCCGGCTCACAAAGTTAAAAACGCAAGAATCTCGGTAGGCTTAAGCCTGTATAATATAAAACCTGTTATTAAAATAACGCTGAAAAATGGAAAATCGGATTTAATAACGTAAGGGTTTTGACCTTTTTAATTTTAAAATGGGTTTCAATTTAGACTACTTAAAACACTAAATGTTTTGGCCTTTATGTTTTGTTATTTTTTCCAATATTTTTAAGTTGTCTAACCTCCGAAATTCAACATTAGTGGCATATTTAACATTTGCCAAATCCTAATTCTTTTAGTTGTTAATCCACAGAAATCATAATTATTGAAATATATCAATTACGGTTTATGTGTTAATACTAGCTGGCCCGACAGACGTTCACCTGTCCTAATGTCATTTAATTTGTTTTATGTCAAATCCTCGTTCATTTTCAATATGAGCTCGTTCGCTTCGCTCACTCGCCTATCGAAAAAAATAATAGAAAATAGTTTACGTCCTATTCTCAGACCTACCGAACATACACACAACATTTAATAAGAATCAGTCAAGCCGTTTCGGAGGAGTTTTGTAACAAACACTGTGACACGAGAATTGTATATATTATAAATAATTATTATAATTAGATCCACGATGTTTGATATATTATCATACATCATTTATTGAGGTGTTAGGCTATGATCATTTCATACACAATAATGATTGAAATACAATATATGAAATGTCCTATGTCAAGAAGCATAAATAAAGGAACGTCGATTCCTTTCACACGCTGTAAAAGGACATTATGTTTAAGATAATAATGAAATCTAAATACCGACAACTAAGGCGAATCAATTATTTAATAAACGTCAACAATCGGATCCCGTCTAAAAAGGAAAAAGTAAATTGATAGTAAAACAGCTATTTAAATAATTACTTTTTAATGGTACACAAAGTGTTATTAAGTAGTTAGTTCATATATTTAGGAGAGTCTGACACAAACAAAGCGTTCACTCACTGCTATAATTTGTCGTTTTCGTCACCAATATTTACCGTTACATCTTCACTGCCGTTTCCAGCTGGTTTTCTGACTGTTGCAGCTACTGAAGGTTCGACTTGGATCTGGGCCCCAAAGACGTTGCTTCCGTTAAATTTATCAATGGCCTTATCCGCAGTAGATTGGTCCATGCAGTCAACAAAAGCATAGCCTCCTCGCTTTATGAGTATAGTACTGCATGGTAAATTGTTTTCCGAAAAAAGCTGCCTAAGAGTCGATTCGTTTACATCCGTTGGCAAATTCCCTATGTAGAGTTTACTCATGTTACAATTATGAATGAAATTTTAACTTTTTTAACTGGTATAAATCAAACTTTAGGCTGTGAAAATGCAAAAGTCTGAAGGTTAATCAAGAAGCAAAACATTGCAAACAAACTCAGCTGTCAACAATGGACCAGACGAAATGTAATAGGTAAACAGCTGCTCTTTAAAACACTCGCTAAGGAATAATCCTTCCCCGCATCCAAGGCCCGCATCCCGATTCCCCTTGTTGGAGGGGTTATGTCACAGTTTAAGGTAACTAAATAATAGAGTACAGTTAATTAATGTTTTTATAAGTGTGTTGCTGGACTCAGCGATTCATAAGGTTTGCGGGTCAACTAGATAGTTAAGCTTAAAAATACTAGCAATACAAAAATAAAAAATACTATTCTGGCGTATCAAAAAAACAACACGCCTTATAACAACCACAACACTATCAGTTAACTCCACTGATATCGAAAAGAAGGTATCGATATTTGCTCATACTAAGCAGTATGGGAAAGTTTCTAGCCCTAATTCTGGGTGACACCTGGGACAGCTAAGTTCCATAGCGTTGTGTACTGGCAGCGATCAAATGTACAGTGAGTTGAATGTAACGTATGTTTTGGCAGATAAATATAGGTTGATAAGATTATTATGTATAGGAAAGTAATTACAAAACGAAAATGTGGAAAATAAGATGGGCCAAGAATCGATAGATATGTCCAACCAAGAAATATATCACGCCATGGCCCGACTGTCTCGAGTTGGTGACGACGGAAGACGCTCTGTACTCGGAGGATCATGGGAATTTGTATTAAAAAATTACACTTTTTAGCGGTTTGATCTACCAACCAATGAAAATCAAATGGACCTCTTTGACCGAGAATTCAAAATCAAATTACGGAGAAATTCATTTTCAAATTTTAACTAACAATGCCAGCGATAAATATAAAATATGTTTAAATTAAACGAGCTGCTCCCCCGCAAAAATTTGCTGATATAATCCTTATAACAGCTGTTTATTGAATTAAGAAAAACATGTGACGTAAACCAAATAAAACTCTCCTCCATAAAAAATCCCGAATTGAATCGAATCCTTGGTTTGTAGGCCTAAATTGAATTATGGCTCGACAGTGACCTAGAACTTGAAATTATCTTTAAAATAAAAAAATCATAAAAATTGGTTAAGTATTAACTTCAGGAAGTGGGTGAACAAAAAGCAGGAATGTTTTTAAATATGTAGACTAGCTGATGTCCCGTTCTACGCTCGGAAATCTAGCGGAAGTAGAGCCATATGTGTTTTGAATGGTTCACACACTGATCAGCTGTCCACCTAAATCAAATATAAGATAACATTGTTGATGTTGTCTTATTGTGTCTGATGAGATAACATTGGAACCTTGAAGGCCTGTGGGGTGAGGCCCTAACGAGGATGTTTTTCAAACCCCCAAAAGGTACATCTCAAAATCAAGAGCTTTCGACTGATACGAAATATATATATTTAAAATAATAGTTTTTTGGGTCGAAAATCGCCGAACAAAAATTCATAAATTATTTTAATAATATAGATACTAAACAAGCTCTAACCAAATAATCCTTTTACTCGCAGTGTCCACCTCCACCAAAAAAACGTACTTTCCATCACACTGTTCCGAAGTAGCTATTTATGGTATTTTCGGTTCTTCTGTTGCCGGATCAAAGGTTAGGGATCTGAAGCCTTAGACATAGTTAGGACACTAAACTGAAGATCCAAAACAAAGACAATATTACTTTCAATTATTGTATTGTATTATACTTCATTTAGTTTTGCTCGTCGCCACTGAAATACTCCTTGGAATATGGTAATAAATGACAACTCGTGGCATCAACTTACACCAAAGACAGCAATTTTATTAAGTTAACACAAAGAAGAACCCAAGAGTACAATACTCCAAACAAGGCATAGAGTCAGCTTCATGAATATACATCAGTTTTCAGTTAGGAATAACGAAAGAGATACGTTATCACTCTAAACCTTGAAAAACAGCTGGAGGTTTTTCCCACGCTCGCTGTTATTAGCAGCAAGAAAATTAATTACATCTATAGCTCTCGTCTGGGGTAAAAAAGTGAAGCCTACATGGTGGCCATAATTTCTCCTAATTTCATAAACGACCCCATATACAATACAAACCCCACCGTTTCCACGGTAACCCCTGTCTTTGACCATATGTTTTGTTTGTGCAGAGCGGAAAATGGGGGCCACCATGTAGGCTTCACTTTCTTACCCCAGTCGAGAGCTCTACTTATTTTCGTCCGTTATTAGTAATACATTCTGACTCCAATAGCACTATTATCCAGTTTTTTATTTCAATAGCAGTAATGCATACGAAATCAGCTGTTGTTACTCATTTGGTTAGGAGTATAAACCATAATACGTTAGGGGTATTTTTTAGTTAGAACTCCTACGGTTTTTAACCAATTTTGATGTTTTTGGTGACGTTTGGAAAAGCTCAGGCTGAAGAGTTTTCCTGATTTCATAAAGATCAAACTTAAGAGAAGGACCCTAAAGTCACCTTCAAAATTCATTCGTTGTCGAAGCCCGGGATACACGTGAGAGTTGTTTACCATCAGACAGTTTGGTATTCTCAGACGCTTCTCGCAGAAGTGTTTACACTGTAGGTGATTTCTTTTGGATGCATCTGCTGATCCGTATACACGACAATACTCAACTCGTGTGGTGTAACTCTCGGAGAGCTCCTGCCACTCTCGGTCACTGTCGGAGAGCTGACTCTCGGAGAGCTCCTGCCACTCTCGGTCAATGTCGGAGAGCTGACTCTCTGAGAGCTCCTGCCACTCTCGATCAATGTCGGAGAGCTCCTGCCACTCTCGGACAATGTCGGAGAGCTGACTCTCGGAGAGCTCCTGCCACTCTCGGACAATGTCGGAGAGCTCCTGCCACTCTCGGACAATGTCGGAGAGCTGACTCTTGGAGAGCTCCTGCCACTCTCGGACAATGTCGGAGAGCTCCTGCCACTCTCGAACAATGTCGGAGAGCTGACTCTCGGAGAGCTCCTGCCTCTCTCGGACAATGTCGGAGAGCTCCTGCCACTCTCGGACAATGTCGGAGAGCTGACTCTCGGAGAGCTCCTGCCACTCTCGGACAATGTCGGAGAGCTCCTGCCACTCTCGAACAATGTCGGAGAGCTGACTCTCGGAGAGCTCCTGCCACTCTCGGACAATGTCGGAGAGCTGACTCTCGGTACTGTTACACAACACATATATTACTAGCACAAACTCTCTGTGAGTAAAAGAATCTCACGTGTACCCGGGATGTATTTTGGGAATTATTTTAATTGACCTCTTTTAAAACAGAAAATTGATGCGGCAGAACATATTTAAAGCAAGAACATATGTTTAAAGTTCAGTGTAAAATGTAAACAAAACTACTGAAATAGTAACAAAATTTGAGTAATGCCATATTAAGAGGGTGAGTGTGAGTGGTTTTAAAGCTCCAATAGTTAAATTAGCAGAGTGTGATAGCAATTAATAACGATTTTGTTTAAATAATTAATGGGAGTGAGGTCTGACAAACATTAATTACATAATGAAGAATCTATAAATTTGTTTTTCGATAAAATCCTAACTAAGAACATCAGTTTAATGAAGGGGTAAAATTTAATCTCTCATTTCTAGCTAGTTTAAAATAAAATATGTTACTTGAATTATAGTTTTATTTTAATATGTTCCTTTTTATAAATTCTTAACTGAGAATAGATGTTACGGCTTCCTGGACGGTATAAAACATGTCAGTACTGCTCGCCGCTTGTATAGGAAACTGCTCTGTTTATGACGCTCCAAGGAGCAATACAACTCATAATTTAGTATCTGCTGGAAGGTCAAACATATTTCCCTCCTTCAAATTTTGCAATAATACATTATTAATTGAGGATTTCAGAAAAAAATAAAACTTCTATTACAGTGTTACAATGTTGGCAATATTAACAATACGAATTAGTTTATCTATGTTAGAAGTTAACTAGGGGAAACATGTTACAAGAAATCCAAATAGTATTTCTTAAAAACATAGCCTGTATTATCTATCTATAATATTATAAAGAAGAGGTGGTTTCTGACTGTCTGTCTGTCTGTCTGTCTGTCTGTCTGTCTGATGTTCCGGGTGAACGCAAAAACTACTGAACCGACTGGGCTAAAACTTTACACATAGGTAGATCTTGAAACCATGCAACACATAGGCCTATTCACTTCCTTAAAATCCCCTCGGGCTACGCCCCGTGAACGTCCTAAGTTTCAATTTTTACATTTCAGAATAAAGTAAACATTCAGAAACTGTAATGCGAACAGCTGTAGATACTTGCATTTGACAGCTTAAAGAGCAGAAGCAAGAACAGCTGTTTCAAGCTAACTAAAATGCAAATTGCATTGACTAAAGAATGGGTAGAGAAAACCCCTGTGCGATGAACGTGAACGTCAGCTAGCTATTAACTAATATTAATGAACACATATTAATGTGGCTTCATCTGGTTGTGGTCTATTCTTATTTGCACAAAAACCCAATTTTACCGATACATACTGTACCCTCCCCCACCCCCGATTTTATATTTTGCTACCCTCTCTTCGATTTTTTATTTTTATTTTATGTCCCCACACTTTTATATTTCTGCCCCCCCCGATTTTATATTTTTTGCCCCCACGATTTTATAATTTTGCTTCCCCCCGATTTTTATTTTTGCCCCCTCAAGATTTTATATTTTGCTCCACCCCCGATTTTATATTTTTGCCCCCTTCGATTTTTTATTTTTATTTTATATCCCACCCTATTTCATATTTTTGCCCACCCGCAATTTTATATTTTCCCCCCCCCCCCCCGATTTTATATTCCCCCCCCCCGGTTTCATATTTTTGCCCTCCCTCGTTTTTTATTCCCCCCGGATTTTATATTTCCTCCCCCCCGATTTCATATTTCCCCCTCCCACACTTCGATTTTTTATTTTTATTTTATGTCCCCCCCATTTTATATATTTTCCCCCACCGATTTTATATTTTTTTGTCCCGCCCCCCGATTTTATATTCTAGCTCCCCCCTTTTTTATTTTTCCCCACCCCCAATTTTATATTTTGCCCCCCCTCTTCGATTTTATATTTTTATTTTATGTTGTCCCCACTTCATTTTATATTTTTGCCCCCCCGATTTTATATATTTGCCCCCCACTCGATTTTATATTTTTTGCCCCCCCCGATTTTATATTTTTCCTCCCCCATTTTTATTTTTGCCCCACCCCCAATTTTATGTTTTGCTCCCCCCCTCTTCGATTTTTCCTTATTATATTTTTGCCCCCTCCCCTATTTTATATTTTTAATCCCCCCCCCCGATTTTATATTTTGCTCAACCCCTGCCGATTTTATATTTATGTTCCCCCTCCCCCCCTACCCGATATTTTTTAATTTTTTTGTACTTGAGTTCTTTTATTTCTAAAAGCGAATCCAAAATGTTACGTGTACCGATTTGGAGTCGGAAACCACACGCCGTTTACTACCCGACAGAGTTCCTCGACTTAGCAACAGGACCCGAACTATCTGCCATAGTATATTTCGTTAACTTTTATTTAATTGTACATTAAACGTGTAAAATGTAATTTTAATATTATAAAATAATGTGGATTGTTATTTGCTTTAGTTAATCTACCATTTATATACAACCCGTACGAAGTATGGGTACACAGCTAGTCTTAGATATTATATACTGTAGCCTGTATACATAAAATATATAGCTTCAAACTATTGTCGTAAACCAACTATATTGTCGTAGGCAAAGTATAAATCCACTTACTTATTCGGTAAGCTTAAAAACCACTCATTCACCCTCATAACATCCTACTAATATTATAAATGTGAAAGTATGGATGTTTGTGCGTAACTCTGAAGTTCCATCACGTGAAAACTACTGGACCGATTGAGCTGAAATTTTGCAGAGAGGTACTTGATAGTCCTGAGTAGGACTATCCCCTACTAATAAAATTTTTAATCCCCTACTGATCTGATTATCAGTAGGGGGAAGTGGTGAAATATTACTCCAAGTCATCTAAACAAACTGACTGACCTTCCTCCGAGCAAAGCTCGGCCCCCAGGTACTAGTTGTTATAAATAATTCGCGGGGCGAAGCCTGTGGGTAACAGCTAGTATAATTATACAAATGTGTTAACCATTATAATATTTGTTTATCTATATTCATCTTTGAACATTCGTCTGTTCTTTTGAATTCAGATCAAAAACAAAATCACTTTAGTTATGCCATTCAATTTAAATCATTCCTACAGTTTGCGGAAACTTATGCCTAAAACTTAAGCTACAGTTTGCTTAAATGTATTCCTACAGTTTCCTACAGTTAAAGTGTTTGTTATGGACAAATAACAAACTTTAAGGGGGCTAAAATCCTATCTCTAGTTGGCGGTAAAGGGCCTTTCTATAGCATTCCATATTTTTGAAATTACGGTTGAAACCACTTCAGGCTGAGCTCTATCGAAAGACACGGGAACATCGACACTAGCTTACGTGTAATCAGTTTGACGTTAAATTAATTGCTTTGGTATTTAGCAAATAAAAAGTACATAATATCACAAATATAATTATATATTATATGTTTGTTAAAGATTATTTTGTGTATATAGGAGAAGTGATAGTAAAAATATTATGTCCCTGTAGGAAGAGGTGCAAATTATCCTGGTTTGGGAGAAATGTTGAGCTCTTGGGAAACCACCCTGCAACCTCAGTAATGGAATTTTTTATTAAGTATAATGAAAGCAGTTATAAACGTGATATCGTTTTAGGAAAAAATGTGATTACAAACAATGTTTAAACATAACTCTATAAAAATATTTAAATTAGAATTAAATACAAATTTGCATAAGTAAATCAGTTATTTAATTTCATAAAAATGATTTAAACTGTTGTAATACCAGCAAATAAATACTTAAGTTTTAATGTTCGCCTGATGTTCATTTATGAGCGAATCATTTACTATCAACTCAATGGTTCCTCCCGCGCGGGCACGACGCGACGCGGGAATCCCGTCGCGGAATTCACGCTCGTGTAGAATGGCCCTTGTCAAATTCGTTCCATCTAGAAGCTTGAAGGGGCCATAGGCCATAGCCCTTAAACTTGCTCCTAAACTCTGCCTTTTACATTCTGAGGAAAATAAAACAATATAATTAGGAACATTTGTCAGTTCGTAATCAAAGTAGATACATAACTACATGTTTTAATTTTTCTTTAGATATAGAAGCAGACGTTTTAAAATCCCCATGCTTTTCTTATGGGGGATGTTTTACGTTATTTCTCGTTTTCTAATTAGGATGGTCTGCCATTACACTTTAGACGCATAAATGAGCGAAGCAACAGTTACAACGTTAAAGCGCGAACAAAGATGATCTACGGGGAAGAACGCTAAATTTAGTAAACAAACTTAAAATAATGTAAAAAAAACAGTGACAGTTTGTAAAGCTGTTTATTTTATTTAAATGAAGTAAGTTAAAAACATGTGACATAAACCTAATAAAATATTTCTTCCACTACAATTACATGTGAAATTTAAGACCCAGTGAGGCGTAACCTTCTCCTCGGTATTACCTAGCTACTGGCCAAATGTTATGTCAATCGGTAAAGCCATTACACTATGATGCCGTTATAAAGAAGTGACAAAGTGAGGGAAAGAGAGCTTCGCTCAGTAACCTTTTATAGAAATACTGAATTTTTCCCGAGTCCCTGGGATCGAGACCTTTAATTTGAGTCGTCTCCCATCATCCTGCGATTTGCCAAACTCCCAAAATTTGGACTTTAAAATGTCGCTTACAAAATTAGATATAATCGCTTGCAGAATTACTTATAAAGACTCACTTCACTCGCCCCCGCTTGGGGTCAGTCCAGTTGTTTTTATAACTTAACTAGCTGTCATCGTACCCGGTTTCACCCGGGAATAAAACCTGAGATGCGTGCTGCATTCTGTGGTTACTCGTAGAACTATTACGAATCATGATCAGCTGTTAGAATTTTTATAAGATAAAACCAAATTGAATGTCCCATAAGAATAGCACAGGATTGGAACTTTGCCTCGATGCCGTGGGATTCCAACAGGGATTTCTTAAAATCCTTTCATAGTAGTTACCTACTAGAGGAGAAAAAGCCGAGGACGGGGTATCGGGGAGCAGCTGTCGCGGCTCGAGAGCGAGTTCTCTGGGAACAGATACCTGACGGAGCGGCGGCGACAAGAACTGGCCAACGAGCTGGGACTCAACAAGACTCAATCAAGATCTGGTTCCAGAACAAGAGAGCCAAGATCAAGAAGGCCAACGGCACAAAGAACCCGCTGGCCCTGTAACTGATGGCCCAGGGCCTCTACAACCACAGCACGATACCCCTTAGCAAAGAAGAAGAGCAACTGGTGGCCCAGGAGGCGAATAAACGGAGATCGAGGTGTCTGTGGCGACGTCTAGCTTCGTTGGGAGATCTCCTTCATATTTAAGATACTTTTGTACAAACGTTTCATATAAGTAGGATTTTATAAATTTCAAAGTTTTTAGAACATAAAAATGAGGTAGATTGTCAGATAAGGAATTCTTGCTGTCTCAATGGTAACTGCTGCCTCTTTCACGAATAGTTGGTGCCATTCCTGACAGACACTAGCACAATAGTAAGTGAACTAACTGACCTGTTGCACAATGACTTAAATATTTATGTACACTGTTATGGGATTGTTAGATGCTTCTGCCATTCGTACAGTAAATATCTTCCAAAATTTTACATTTGACTGGCACGTTTTAATTTTTCATTAAATATTCCTGCTTCTTCTGCCTAAACTAATTAATTTGTTTTTGCCAACAAAAATGAAACAGATAGTAGTGCAAATACCCCCGTCGCAGCAAACCTGCATACTCAGCGAATTTCCAATGGAGATATAAATGTCTTAATTCTACATAAAGCCACTTACCAAGTTTCATAAAAATATATTCACAAATAAGCGATATATACAATTTTAATTATTCTCCATAAGAATAACATTGGGGCTGAGTACTCAGGTTTGCTGCAACAAGGAACACAAAAATTGGATTTTATGCTAATATCAATATAACTCAACTAGGTGAAGTCGTATACCAGTTTTTATTAATTTATGGTCATAATTAAGGGAGACAGAGCATTTAATTATTATCCATAAGAATAACATGGGGCCTGAGTACGCAGGTTTGCTGCTACGGGAGAATTATGCAAAAACAATTTTTTGGAGCAAATATCAATAGACCTCAACGAGATGAAGCTGTATACCAAGTTTCGTCAGTATACGTTCATAAATAAGCGAGATAAAAAAATGTCTTTTCCTCCATAAGAATAACATTAGACAACGTACTGTGTTTAGCACTTTCAATATCTCGGTAACCAATTGACGTAGAGGAATGATCGAAATACCAAATTGTGTGTTTTTTTAAGCTGAATCGAATGGTCAAAACTAAAATTTGACTTTTTCAAAAATTATATGTAAAAAATTCAAAAAACCCATTTTTGGGGTACAAAACCCCCCCCCAAAATACCCTTTTGGATAGGTCGATCTGTCTGATTTCGAACTTAAAGTCATAAATGCTGCTTTACATGTTTATACCAAATTTCGTCAAAATCGGATAATTTTTACGAGAGTTATCGTGCTCACGGACACATATTATATATATATATATATATATATATATATATATATATATATATATATATATATATATATATATATATATATATACAGTATCAAACGAATGGTGTTTTTGGGGTCTGGGGACCTCAAAACGAAAAGTTATCATGGTCCCGGGCCTAGGTCTTACCATGCCGACTACGGTAATAGCTTCTTCCCTATAGGGGAAATTCGCTAAAACAGCAAAATATGAGTTAACTAGCCTTAAGCTTGAAGAATAAGCCAGATTATTGAACAGGTATTCATAGTGATATGGATGCGTAAAAATAAGCGAAGTAACTGCGTACACGTCCAATGTAAGGGCAAATTCACTTCGCTACCGCTTAGGTTAGGTTGGGTTAGGTTAGGTTACGTTATGTTACGTTAGGTTAGGATAGGTTAGGTTAGGTTAGGAGGTTTTCTGGCTCTCATTTTGTGTTAAAAATCACAGGAAAAGTAACGTACGGTGCATAATTTGGAACGGACGTGAACACTAGCGGCTCACGTTGGACGTGTACGTAGCCACTGCCAAAAATAAACTGACAACTTAATTAGCCTTAAAAATCGAGTAGAGCAGAGATTGAGTGCTTGATTAGCCTAAAGAGTGAATTTAAAATAATAACAATAGTATTATATAATTATAAAATATAACATTAAATTATAGAGGAAGTTAGACCGATAATAAAAAATATTATTTTCTCAAAAGGACATCTTTATACATAATTCTGTAAGCGAAATTTTTAAGACGAAATTGTGGGAGTTTGGTCAATCGCAGGATAATGGGAGACAGCTCAAATTAAAGGTCTCGATTTCAGGGACTCGGGAAAAATATCAGTTTTTCTAAAAAGTTACCAGCAAACGAGAAATTACGTAAAACATTTCCCATAAGAAAAGCATGGGGATTTAAAAATATCTGCTTTGTTTCATTAAAATATGTTATGTGATTAAGTAAGTGTCTATTGTATTTTACGAACTTACATGTGTTCCTACAAATCAGATAGGGCAGAGTATTGGAGCAAGGTTAGGGGCTATGGCCCCTTCAAGCCACTAGTTAATATATCAATTTACATTAAAAAAATTAGAGAATGTGATAAAGATCAATAATACACACTAAGTATTAATTATATGGAATGAAAAAACTTGACACACTGTTGATTAGCTATTTTGAGGATACAACAATCAATAAAAGTAAGAGTTTGAGAGTTAAACTTTTGAGAATAATTAAAAGGCACAAAGGCACAAACTTTGACATAAATCTGGAATTTAACCAATTTGTATTACTAAACAATTCTGGTGGCTATTCGTAATGTTTATATACTTTTAAAAATTATTCCAGGAGATCTAACACATTTTTTACACTATTTGGCCTTTTTTGTGTACACAGTCCTCTAGTATATGTAGGTATAGTTAAATATAGTACTGTAGTAGATGTGGTATAGTTATAGTAGTAGTGAGGTAGATAAAGCTTCCTCATTTTATGAACTTTTAAACTGATGCTCCTAACCCAGAATTTTGCACTTTTAAAGTTGGTCCCATAATTTGTTACATTATATTGTCAATTTTACTAACGACTCTAAACAAAGTTCTTCACCCGGATAAAAATACGCTAACGAATATTCTTAACTAAATAAACAAAAAGTTTACATCCTTTACAGTTTTTTCACCATAAACAAGTTTCAAAGCCGATAACTTAACATACGAGATGTTCGTAATGAAAGCCAAAAGTTCACCGTATAATACAGTGTAATTGTTTTATAAACGAGACGGGGAAGGGGTACGGGGCGTGAGAATTTAATTACCATGTTTCTGCAAGAGTATTGTTGTTTGACGCTTTGATGTTCCGCCGCCGAGATGCGTTGCTTCTTTAACAACATTCAACTCTGGTTGAAGACAGCGAACTCCATTCCCGCCCATCGTTTCCACCATCCCCATCAACTCCATCCCCACCCATCGTTTGTTGGAAATTAGCTCCGTTTTGCAGCTCCGTCTTTCCTTGGTCTGAATCGATTGAATTACACCGTGTCAATTTAACTTGTCTGATTCTTAAACTAACTGCACGGGAATTAAAGCTAAATTGTTTAGTTTATCAGTGAATTTCCTTTGGAAAAGTGACTTATTAGCATGACCAGCACGGTAAAATTTAAGGCCGGGACCACCATAGAAGTTCCTAACGTGACCCCCTGAACACGTTTTGGGGGGTCGTTCAAAATTATATATATATATATATACATATGTGTGTGAGTGTGTGTGTGTGTGTGTGTGTGTGTGTGTGTGTGTGTGTGTGTGTGTGTGTGTGTGTGTGTTGCACACTAGCGGTCGATTTACTTAAAATTTGGTAGGGACATTCCTATTTGTAATCAGTTGGACAAGTTCGTTGGGCAAACAATCGGAAAACTAACCCCCTTTTTGGGATTTTAACATTTTAATTTTGAGTTTTTGGGCCCAAAAAGGGCCAGAAAAGCCCCGAATTTCAATTTAATGCACATTAAATAATAGGACTAACATGGTGGAAATTTGAAGCCATCCCTCATTATTCTAGCACAAATATTCACCGTGTTATTAAATAAATTGTAAATTGAATAAACACAGTACGTTGTCTTATGGTACTTTATATTTTAAACAAAGTACAGTTCGCGCCACGGTGCTTGACGCCTGGGAAAGGCGAGAACCAACTCAAACTTCTCATAATTAAAAGCAGACAATAACGAAAATAACAAAAACCAATATTTTAACACTAAATTATTTAATTTTGGTTTCTGTTGACAACATTTTACTGTAACACTAAGGCTACTAAGCCAAATAGAGGCGAAAAGTCATTCCAGAGCATACGCTAACCAGGCGCCAAGCACTGTGCTCCGAACTGTACTTTACATTGGAAAGGCTGTTTTTCATATCTTGATGTAATTTGATCACTCTTAATTCCCCCATATCGACTTTTGATCCTGATGGTACCTCCTCCTAAGCATATAATGCACAACATTACCAACCCAGTACTGTATTGAAATAGAACCAGGTGTATCAGTTCAGCCAAAATATATAATATCTTCTTTTTTGCTAAAGTGACAAAAATCTTTGTTTAAACCCTTTATTTGAATTTTTAAAGTTTTTAATGCGGGAATTCACTTCCCTCACGTCAGCGTGCTGCGTGCGAACTCGTTTATATTCACACAGTACATACTAAGACATCTTTAGCGTTTTTCTTGTCACAACGCCTTAAAATCCCAATAACAGCATCATGACATGTAAAACAATTATTTAATCGCTATAAGAAATATATTACAGTTAGAAAACTAATATTATTCTACCGAGCCTAGAAACCTAAATCAATAAGTAAAGAAATCTGTAGTGCATGAAATAACTTGCTGTAAAAAGGATTTAGAATACTAGTAACCAAACTGGAACTTTTGTTCTTTCTTTGTTATTATGCGTTGATCAATTAATTTATTGAATACTTGTGCTAAAACAACACTTATATTGATGGATTTTGTAAAAATACTATATATATATAATATAATATATATAATATATATATAATAAATTAATATATTATATATATATATATATATATATATATATATATATATATATATTAAAGAGGCTGGGTCCTCTTTATTCCTAGAACTTTCCCGTCTATATGGGTCTCGGGCCTGCGCCTGCCCGTGGAACGTACCAAGGTATCAAATAAACCATGGGGTGAACCACTACATTGTAAGCTTTAATACAGTACTGATAACATTTATTGGCCAAGAATTGGATTCGGACCCACGAAAGGTTCCATGGTTTACAATATTCCACAAAACCAGTTTTAGTAATTGCCACAGGTCTTACTACGGAATAGCTTCTTCACTATTGGGGAAATTCGCTATTAGATATATCTATACAGTTTTGAGCGAATGGTACTTTTGGCATCTGAGGACCTCAAAATTAAAATTCATCATGGTCCTGGTCCCGAGCCTAGGTCTTGCCATGCCGACCACGGTAAAAGCATAGAATGATTAATGCATTTATAGTGTACTAGCCGTTACCCGCAGGCTTCGGCCCGCGAATTATTTATAAAAACTGTATGACAGTTTTGTGTGCTGCATTCTGTGGTTAGCCCGTGGAACTACTACGAACCAAGATCAGCAGTTTGTATTTTCATCCGCTCAAACAAAAATAAATGTCCATAAGGAATACATGGGAACTTTGAACCCCCATGGGGCATGGTCCTATAGGATTTTCACAACTTTAATATTCCTATATATTAGGCCTACTCAGGACTATCAAGTACCTCTCTGCAAAATTTCAGCTCAATCGGTCCAGTAGTTTTCACGTGATGGAACTTCAGAGTTACATAAACATCCATACTTTCACATTTATAATATTAGTAGGGTAAGTAATGTATTATTTTATTCTATGACAATAACTTCTTCCATTTAAGGGAAATTTGCTAAAGAGGCATGTCTTGACTTTAAAGTATATTAAATAATATATAAATTAGAATTAAAAATAAAATAACTTTTCGGAAGCCTCTGCATAAAAAACGGGTCAATCTTTTAATAAATAGGTACAAGCACGCAGGTATCACAACTGAAACTGCAAGGCGTTACGTAAAACCGTTTCCTACATTTAGTACATGCCTAATTTAACGTGAATATATGTCTCAACAGAATTTAATTTACATGTTTTACCCCTATAAAGTTCCCTGAATTAATCCCATCTATCGTTTAACATTTTCACCCACTCTACCCCCGAGCTGAGTCATTATACACTATGCGTTTTCCATTTGTCATAATATTCGCAAGAATAAAAGATGAATAACCCAACAGTAATCCCCAAAAGAACAAAAAGCCAGCTAATGAACAGTGGTAACCAGAATGCGTTCTTGACAATAGCAGCGGCTGTACAAAGACGCAACATTAATCCAGGTGACACCCATTGTTGGTTAAAACAGCTGAGCGCAAGCCGCCACTGGTGATAGCACTCAGCCTGCGGCCTCACACCTTCTCGACTACTTGTTGAGGTAAATAGTGATGAGAAGTTAAATACGTATACGCTCTTTCATTGCGTACAATATGATCACATGATCCTACTAATATAAATAATGTGAAAGTTTGTTTATACGTATTTGTGTTTGTTTAGCTATTTGTGGTTCAATCACGCTCTAACCACTGGACTGATTAAACTGGAATTTGGCAGAGAGATCCTTGATTGTCCTGAGTAACATATAGGCATAGTAAAGTTTAGAAATTTCTATAAGGCTTTGCCCCACGAGGGTTCAAAGTTCTCATGTATTCCATATGGACATTCATTTTTGTTTGAGCTGATGAAAATACAAACAGCTGATCTTGATTCGTAATAGTTCCACGGGTTAACCACAGAATGCAGCAAACACAACTGTCATAGTTTTATAAATCATCCATGGGCCGAAGCCTGCGGGTAACATCTAGTGTAGTAATTCATTACAGTTGTGTTTGAAGAACAGCAACTCACACTTAGCAAACAAAAGAACACAGCTGGCAAAATGATGTAAAACATTAATTATTTTATGCTACGCTTAGCAGAAAAAATATCAACATTCTCAAATAAAAGGAGAGCATTATTTGCATTTGTAAAACAAGGTTAAAAATACAAAACCTTTGGGAAAATCATTTTATACTTTTATTTTATGTTCCCCCTCCATTTTATATTGCTGCCCCCCTCCCCGATTTTATATTTTTACTCTCCCCCCGATTTTTATTTTGGCCCCCCCCGATTTTATATTTTGCTCCCCCCCACCGATTTTATATTTATGCTCTCCCTCTCCCCGTCCCCGATATTTTTTATTTTGTTGTACTTGAGTTCTTTTATTTCTAAAAGGGAATCTAAAGTGTTACGTGTACCGATTTGGAGTCGCAAACCACACGCCGTTTACTGCCCGACAGAGTTCCTCGACTTTGCAATAGGACCCGAACTATCTGCCAGTATATTTCGTAAACTTTGATTTAATTGTACATTAAACGTTTAAAATGTAATTTTAATATTATGAAATGATGTGGATTGTTATTTGCTTTAGTTAATCTACCATTTATATACAACCCGTACCAAGGACGGGTACACAGCTAGTAAATAATAAATGGTTGAACGAATAAGTTACATTTTTGAACTGATTGGGTACAGATTTCTGTTGAGCACTTTAGTAAAATTGTTACACTACCCGTGCACCCGAAGTTGCGTCCCGCAAACACAAACAAACCATCACATCAACGCACTGATAGATTACACTGTCTCTGCTAATACATAGATTCTCTTTCTTTTTCACTCACTTAAAAATGAATTGTCAGGGGGTTTTAAACGAGTTAGGAAAATTGGGTAATGATGTTTGATTATGAACCGTAGGGTTTACCTTTTGGGCCCCGATTATGTGAATGGAATGGTTCAATCTGTGTTGTTTAGATATTTCGTAAATACTTTGGTTTATTTTTTCAAATACGCCTAACATATTTTGTTGTCTATGTGGACCTGTTGTCTATGTGGACCTGTAGTCTCTGTGGACCTGTAGTCTATGTGGACCTGTAGTCTATGTGGATCTGCAGTCTATGTGAACCTGTAGTCTAATGGACCTGTAGTCTATGTGGACCTGCAGTCTATGTGGACCTGTAGTCTATGTGGACCTGTAGTCTAAGTGGACCTGTAGTCTATGTGGACCTGTAGTCTATGTGAACCTGTAGTCTATGTGGACCTGTAGTCTATGTGGACCTGTAGTCTAAGTGGACCTGTAGTCTATGTGAACCTGTAGTCTATGTGGACCTGTAGTCTATGTGGACCTGTAGTCTATGTGGATCTGTAGTCTATGTGGACCTGTAGTCTATGTGGACCTGTAGCCTAAGTGGACCTGTAGTCTATGTGAACCTGTAGTCTATGTGGACCTGTAGTCTAAGTGGACCTGTAGTCTATGTGAACCTGTAGTCTATGTGGACCTGTAGTCTATGTGGACCTGTAGTCTATGTGGACCTGTAGTCTATGTGGACCTGTAGTCTAAGTGGACCTGTAGTCTATGTGAACCTGTAGTCTATGCGGACCTGTAGTCTATGTGGACATGTAGTCTATGTGGACCTGTAATCTATGTGGACCTGTAGTCTATGTGGACCTGTAGTCTATGTGGACCTGTAATCAATGTGGTCCTGTAGTCTATGTGGGCCTGTAGTCTATGTTGACCTGTAGTCTATGTGGACCTGTAGTCTAAGTGGACCTGTAATCTATGTGGACCTGTAGTCTATGTGGACCTGTAGTCTATGTGGACCTGTAATCAATGTGGTCCTGTAGTCTATGTGGGCCTGTAGTCTATGTTGACCTGTAGTCTATGTGGACCTGTAGTCTCTGTGTAACACCTAAAACTTGAGGGTTTCCTATAAAACTGATAATCTTGTTCAGCTAATAAAAAATACTCCATCAACATTAGGCCCAAACAACTTGGTACAACTTTTTTTACAACTTGAAATCTTAAATAATATTTTCACAAGTACGAATTATTTTATTTACATATTTTTGTTTTATTTTATACTTTTAGGGATCGACCAACACAAACCTTTTATAGGCACTTACTAACTGACAATGACTTGACAGTTTTTGTTGGCAATTCTAACCCCTAAAAGACTTAGTCATACAATGGACTTAGACAAGGCTGTAAGTTCAGTATAAAATACTTGGTGGTCCATATGGTGAGTATAGATGTTGAAGGAAATTGATAATTTTTATGTCACTGTTCTTACTGCGATTTGTGGAAAAAATAGTAATTTTTACATACTATTTTGAGGAACCAGACTCAAATATTTGGCATGGAGAGTTGCGCATCTTTCCTCAACAAATAATCATTACTCCTCCGATGTCTTATTGTGACGTAGAATCGTGGACAAATTATCTGCTGTGATTTTGCCCTATTTAGACGTCTGTTCTGAGGCAGATAAGCAACTTGCGGCTCTTCCTCCACCGGATAGAACAACACAAACATCCGATATTGCCTTCACAAACACATGGGAACCGGTGATAACCAACACAATGCATAACAGTTTGTATTGTACGTTCTTGTATCCGTTCGAGTGGCGTTATTTACTATCTATTCAACTTTTCAGTCAGAAATATTCCGAAAAAGGTTACATATACCAAAATGTGTCTCAATAAATAAATAGAGACACTTCACAAACTACTTTCATGCCCTCTCTCTGGTAGGGTAATGGTAACTTATAATTGTTTGATTACATTTGTCATGGGTCAATCTACAATATTTTTTAAAATAAATGTTACACTCCAGGTTGAATTACCTGAGGTTCATTGAAGACCACCATCCCCTTCCTAAATCGTCCTTACAATAACGCACACCGTACTGTAAGGGTGACTTGTACTAAGAACTGTTATTCAATCTCCATCATTATGTTGAAAGTTTTCCTAAAATTTCAAACTCCTCCTATGAAAGATGTTGTACATAAATGATAACATTCACGTAAGGCGTTTTCGAAGCTTTAGAAACACAAGGTAACACAAGCTTTTATATTCCTTTGCATTCGTTTAATTTGTTTATTCATATTTAGTCTGTATGATTTAATTATCAGCCTCCAAAACAAAACTATTTACTAAAAACTATTTAACACGACTACAGTCGACTCTCAGAAACATGGATCGCAATTATCCGGACTCCAGGATATCCGGGCCGAAGATCTTTATTTTTTAACTTTTTGTTTGTTGCAAATAAAGAAAAACGGAACTTCACCGTTTAGCGCCTTCAGTTTTCATTTCTACTGTATAACTAACTGTTTATAACTTTCTTCTGGAAACACATTATTGTATTACAGTACATAAACATAAACATAAACGCTTATAGCCATAATTGTTCACTACAAAGGCGGATTTGATGATTCACGTCCAGCTCCAATAAATCCGGACCGGCCGTCCGCCACAGTAGTCCGGATTTCTGAGAGTCTACTGTATTTACAAAACTAACATAACATTCACAGAATTGAGAAAATCAATTACTTGATAATTACAATGATTTATTTTGAAATGTATAAACTATAATCAAAAATCTAAAGCGATTAATAATAATTAATACGGGGTTAAACCATTGGTTTTGAATTCAAAATCAATGGCTAAATTGAACTGCTATCTTAATTTTCACAATTCAAATAGTTAAATTAGTGACGATTTCTTCCCCGGAGATTCCAAGACAAAAGAGAGCCAGGCAGACAGTCGGGCATTAAATTACACGATTTACGCTCACGAGCGTTTGAACTGTTGGAAACCAAACCTCTCTCGGGGCAGATTAAAGGTCCCGCCAAGGGAGGGCGGTCTTGCAAGTGTCTGCTTCTGCTTACATATGGCTGTCCTTTAAGCGGTAAGTTCCGGGATATAAATTAAACAAGTCCTGCCGTCCTGCCGATCCCAGTTACAATGGGAAGATTCATGGAAGTAGTGTGGGTTTGCGGGTTTTGCGCCGGAAGTGACGTCATCCGGTCACGTGACCGGAAGTGCTGAGTCATGAAAGATGTTATCTGGGGCTGAGCCAGTGACGTAGGCGGTTTTGTGACGAAATGAGTAAAAGTTCAAAGTTCAAGGTCACGGGGAGGTAATTTTAAAAAAGTACTACCTCGCACGCGTAAAATCCGATTGTGATTCGATAGTTTTAATTCGATAAAATATCGAATGAAAATTATCGAATGAAGCAATCGAATGATACGAGTGCGAGGTAGAACAATTACAAATATTACTTTATTTTATTTACAATAATTCATATTACAAATATTACTTTATTTACAATAATTCATGTTTACAATAGTTCCCCGTTGTTGGTTGTCATCGATGTTGTTGATCCGGACGAGTTGCGGCCATCACTTTGTTTTCTGAAGAAAGACGGTAGATACTTCGATCCCTGCGCAGAGTCCATGTTGTTTTTTGATGCGTAAAGTTTCAAAGATAAATCGTAACCGGACGCAATGAGAAGTCTTAACTCTTCATTAAAAACCTCGAGGTCTTGGAAAGTCGCCAGATGAATAGAGTCATAATGAATACACCTAATTTTAATAGACATTTTAATACAATGTTTTACGTTTGTGAAGAGCACTCGATGTTCACCAGTCGAGAGCCGGAGGTGTACTGACTATTCGCTAGCTAACGTTCTGGTATCAAACAAAATGGTGGGGGTAAAAGTGTGGTGGGGCGGAGAAGATGGCGGACAGCAGATGGCAGGCGGCAGGTGGCAGCTGGTTGCTACTACATTCGCCGCCACAGTAATGCAATCCTTCGGCGTAATTCTTGTAGTTTATCTTGTCGGTTCATTTGATACGTTTTACATCTACATATGCAATAGCTGAAACACTTGCACTTACGACAAGCTTTCCCGTCAACTTGATCGCCTGGTATTTTAAAACATTGTAACTCGCAACAATATGTCTTCAAATTGTTATCGAAAAATAAATTTTTCATAGGTGACACCGACATGTTAGCTGCAGCGTGTGTTAGACAAGACTGAGACTAACTTCACTGCTCCCTCTCTTTTATACCTCTTCATAAGTTAACCCTGAATGAAAGTTCAAGATCATCCATTTGAATTTTTAAAAAAAAAAGCAACACAGCAGTATATAAAATAATATACTGCTGTGTTGCTGTTTTTATTTTTTTTTTATTTTTTTATATTTTCTTTATTAAACAAACATCTTACAATACAATAAGCTTAAGTCTAACATTGATGCCTAGAAATACAAACAGAAAAATACAAACAAAGACATTATGTACAAGGATGCGTGATGTGCAGAGTGAGTTCCGTCGAGTTGTTGCCGCTTACACCGTGTGATACCAAATACAACGTCCCCGGTTGAATATCTCGCAAATCTTCATTTTGTAGCAGTTGAACAAATCGTTTTGGAAGAAATACTTGAAACTTCGGCTCATCTCCTGGAGTGAAAGGTCCTTCGCTCAATGAAACTAGAATTGCTTCTCCATGTGTGGTTTCCACTTTCTTGATGTTATGAATAATGTAGTGTTTTTGTTCTTTTAGTTCTGAACACTTTTTAGTTAGCAGAAGGTCGGATTTTGAATGAGTGTTGAATTGATCAACCAGTGTTTGTAGAAACTGTTGTGATGTCATCTTCGTCAGTGGTGGTTGTGGTGTTGCCTCTTCGGAGTCTCGAATAATACTCGTGCTGGAGCGGTGCTGCCTCCTCGTATTTATAGGCCCCACTACCCCCACCACATTTCTGTTCTCCGCTACCCCCACCACATTCCTGCGTTTGTTTCAAATAAGCAGCCAAACGATATGCGTTGTACAATGCACAGTTTGTTTGACCGTGTTTAAGATCTTTTGCAGCGACACAAATATTACCGAGATTAATGTTAAAGTCCTTACTGATAGTTATATCGAAAACATCACCGTGCGTGTACTTTTGTATCCAGTTCCTTTTTTCTAATCCTCTTGTGTATATATGTGAATATTGTTTGCAAAAGTTAAACATAATACTGTGCAGATTACTGTAGCTTATAAATCCTTCATACCAATGTATGTGATGAAAGTAGTTTGTTATCCATTTGTTTGTACTTTTTGCTTTGGCGTTAAGGTTGTTAAAAGAAAAAGGAGCTTCAAACGTGAATGGGTAAACTACAAATGTAAGCAAGTCTAAAATTACTAATTCCTTGATAATAAACCTATCATCATTATTTCGAAATGCTTGAAATTCTATTACACAAGGCTTTACACTCACTTCTTCATCCCCTCCGCTCATCATGGCACCTAGCGATCAACTAAACTGTTTTCCACACCACGGTAGGTTAAATACCAGGCCGTACAGTTGCAGGCGCGTTGGTGTATATTTAACGTGGGCACCGTCCCCAATAGGCCTACCCCACGTGTGTTCTTCTTTACTAAGTCAAACTTTAGTCTTTTTTAACTTCTTCTTCTTGTGTTTCGTTTTCTTCTTCTTCTTGTTTCTCCGTTTCTTCTTCCTGTGTTGTTTCTTCTGTAGCTTCTGTAGCAATTTCTACAAGTGGTTCAAAATCCTTTAACTTTCTCCACATGCAAACTTCATGAGGTATTCTATTAAAAATAGATGTATCCACAGGTCCGTACACGATGGTGCTATCAGGTTGTTTTTCCAAAGTATCGACCAAATATTCTTTAATAATAGCGCTTGCAAATACCAACTGTCTCATGTACCTTGTAATAGGTTCTGTTGCGTAGTTTAAAACGTAGAATTCTTCACGTGACAGTAGAATCTTATTTTCATGTTGAGTCAAGTCTCTAATTCGCACTTGTAGTTGTCCACGATGTTTAACAATATCGATTTCATTGTCACAATCCAAAAGTCGAATATGTGTTTTCCTTCCACACAAACTGTTAGTTAAATAACATTCTATTAAATGTACATGTTTCAAAAATGACTCCCAAGCATTTTGCGAAAATAAAACCTTTTTTGTTCCATGGTGTAGTATTACTGTAGGGGAATAATCCAATGACTTCATCAATCCAACTGATACACTTTTACTGATGCATGCTGAGATGGGGTAAAAGATTCGCAAAAAAACTTCAGTTAAAATGTGAGGAGGAATATTTTCTTCAACTTTCTTCTTCCTCTTTGGTACTACCTTTGATGGGTCTGCATTACTTTCCTCCTCTCTATCTCTTTTACCAAACTTTAAAAATGCAGTTATTTCCTTGATGATTTCTTCTTCACTAGTATTATCACGTTCCAATAACGGTGCTACCTCTGCATCACCTTGTACAACAGATGGAGAACTCATTTTGTAGAAGATGTTGCCCATGCGACGATAGACGATCAACTGAAGACCTGCATTGTTGCTCCGCTATTTATAGGTTAGCGACAGTGGCGGTGCTGGTGGTGGTACAACGTTTTACAATACCGTCTTTACGATACCAGTCAACGGTGTGTATGTAACAATTTTATCGTGCAAAATTAAACAATACGCAGATGTATTTGCAGGTACGTTTTCTTGAAATTCCATTTCTATTTTTATATCAACACTAGACGATTTTACAGATTCGTTTTGTTTGGAGCAATCAATTACAACAATCGGAGCTTTCGATTCAAACTGTACGGGAGATAGTAGAGGTGTGTTTGTTTTGCCGTAATATGAATTTTGGAACCTAGCGTACATATCGTATAAAACACTGTACCTTTTTTTATCAAAAGAGATATTAAAGTTGTCGTAGGGAAAGAATTGTGAATTCAGGAACACTTTACAGTTTGTTAATTTACAATGGTCAAATTCACCAGCATTTTCAGTTAATATACTTTTTTTCTTTGTTTGTAATCCAAAGATTACATATCTCGCTTTTTCCAAATGAGTAGAAGTTTTTACAGTCCATGTATGCCGTTGTGTTGAAGGTAAAACGGGGTATTCATGAAACTCCCAGCTTCTGAATGGTATTACAATGTCTCGATCTGATTTTAACTTTCTTAATAATGTAATCCTGTGTTCATCATTTAGTCGCACATGTGGTACTCTCCAAACAATCTTGTCTAATGTTAGTTTCCAGTCTAAATTGGCTTCAGTTGTTCCAGCAGATGCTTTAATAATATCATTGTCGTTTGATGACCTTAATAAAACTAGTTCTTGTTTTACATTTATTATTATTCTTCTGTAATCTTCAGCAAATCCTAAAAGTAATCTTAAAGGTACGTAAAAATCAAAGTTTCCCGAAGCGTCAGGAGTAATTATACTTTTGTCTGGTGCAACCCATCCTGCAACAGCTAACAGATTCTTCTCATTTGGTGTTAAAGACGCTAATCCTTTTAATGTACTGGAAATTCCAACCTTTTTTGTTGAATCGACTGTAACTCCTGAAATTTCATATCTAATCTCGTCAAACAAAAATGCCATAGGATTATTTATGAACGGAACAGTGGTTCCAACAGTACCGTCAGCTTTTGTTACTTTTCCTTCAATATATAAATAACTTTCGCATGGAAGAGTATAAATGTCTTGTTGTTGTATAGGAATCCTAATTTCATCGTTATTGTTTAATTTGGACGAAGCGTAAGGGTTGTGCGTGTGATATTCCTTTTCCCATAAGGTCTCGTCGAATGTTGGGCCCTGCGCTATATCCAGTATATCCATTGTTAATGACCTTTAATCCAATTTCTTCTAGAAAACGAATGTTGTCACTTGTTAATCCTTCTACAGCTGATGAGCTACTGACCTCTTTGCTGGTTGGCTCTCTCTTTTTAAATGATAACCCCATTATCTAAGCGGATGATTTTATATGTATTCTTACAGTAATAGCTTCTCCTCGAAAGTCAATAAGGTTTCCGTCTTGATCCACTATGTTCAGCACGATGTCTGAAATGAAACTGGTGTTTAACGGTAGGTACACAAGGTTTTGAGGCTTTTCTACTATCTTGAAACCCGGTGCGACTGATGGGTAGAATGTGTGTAATATATGCCGATTTTCTCCATCTCTGTAGGATCCTTGTATAATGTTACATGTAATGTCTATGCTGTTTACTTTGATGATCGTCACAGTTCTATTCCCAGAATGAGTTGTATTAGGTTCTAATACCTTTGTTTCCTTAGAAAACCCCAATAAACTACCAATTGAACGTTCTTGGCCAAAATCAATATAATACTTAGAAGTAATTTCGGCTTTCATTGTATTGTTATTGCCTTTTATCGTTATATTTTCTTTTCCCATATGTTTTTGTATAACTTCATTTATATTATCAATTTCATAAGCTCCTGTTGGTAAACTGAATTCTTCCAAAGCTGAATATTTTCCTTTATTATCTTTTGTCTTGTAATAATGTATTTTGTTATTAATTCCTTCACTAACGTTTGGAATAGAGTTATATGTTGTTAAATCCAATAATGCGGCTTCCCATAGTCTTCCTTTTTGCAAACGTAGCGCTGGAAACAGAATACTGCGCAAAGTACATGAGTTACCGGTTAATGACACTGTATACGAAGACATCTTAAAGTTGACTAACACTTTTAGCTAAAAAGTCTAAACATAAATGACCGCAAATGGATGTATCATCAGGTTGTTTTCTTGTATAATTGTAAAAAACATTTTCTGCCGCACGAAAGTATTGTTGAAGTTCTTTCGGTGGTGGAAGGTTTCCAAAACTGTCGAAATAATAAATCGTTTCACCAAGTTTCTTGTAACACACCCAATGAGTGCCTAATCCTTCACTATTATCCAAATTTACTATACCAGTCTCATTTTTCCACATTTTAACCGGTAATTCATCTTTCATAAATACTCCTCTAAAAAATGGGATTTTCAAACAAGAAGCATATGTAATCAGTTCTTCATTGGTTAATTCTTTGTTTTTAATTATTAATTGCTCTTTCTTATTTAATACACACGATACGGTCTTAGGTATAGTCCTCCTCCCTTTTTTATCATTGACCATATTGTTGGTTTCTTTTTACCTTTACCACTAGTAGATCGACGTTTTCTTCTGATATTACCTCCTTGTTTCTTAGCGGGTCTTTTCCCACGCCTTCTTCTCTTTCCTCCTCCAAACGTAGTTTTTGCTTTCATTGCTGCTGTTACTGCTAAAGACGATGCTTTTTCACCAATACTCGCGTCACTAGATTTTACTCTTTGCCAAGCTTTCTCAGAAAGTGCTCTATCTGCTATTGATCTATTTTTTGTATCACCAAATTTGGAATACGCTATATCGTGCTGTTTACAAGCCTGATCAAGCTTATTTATTCCAGGATCTCCTCTAGCAAGCCGTTTCTCTAATTTGGTTCCAGGACCACAATATTGATATCCTCCAGGTAAATGTAATTCCACAGGTAATAAATCAATCGCCTTGTTAACTATAGCTCCAACCGGTTTACTTAATAGAGAAAATGCTGTTGATGCTATTCCCCTTCCTCTCTGTAATCTCTCTCGATTATGACTGATGCGTTTAGCCCTCGGCATGACTATTTATAGCCAAACTTACAGTCAGTAGGTGCACTCTATAAATGTTTTACAATGAATGTAATATTAGTCTTGGCTTCTTGTATTATATATACTGTTTAAAATCCATTTATTATATAGAAATGGATTAATTAATTAAATGTAGACATAATAAATAAAAGTAGTAAAAATAGAAATAAGGTGTAATTGAAGATGTTTCAAATGTTTCTCCGCTGGTGATGGTATCGTTGTTTTCGGTAAAATGAATAAAATCTAAATAGTTGTCATGTTCCCTTAGAAACTTGCCACTTAATCGTTGGTAATTAAATAACACATTCCAGTCTAGTTTATCTTTAAAATTGTCAATGTAATTTTCAGAGAGATTTTGATATTTACTTATTACTTCCCAACAGTTATTAAAATTTGATGTCGTCTTTGTAAAATATGAATCCAGTTAACTCTGTGAAAATAAATTCTTAACATAGTCATTGTGAAGAGGTAGTGTATGGAAAGTTGTTCCCAATCCATATATCTATCAAACCGTTGAACAAAACCATCTGTCAGCACTCCTTGGGGAAATCTCGGCTCTTGAGATATTAAACTCCACGCAGTAATATTGGATTCCATCATCCTCTCTGTATCATCTCTCGAATATAACTGATGCTTTATCCCTTATCATGGGTATTTAAATTCTTTTTTCTCTTATATAATCTTCATCGTTTTCTGTTGGTTCATTAATCACATTCACTTTATCCCCCTTTCCTAATGTCTTGACTTTAGAAGGCTCAGACGGTTTATCTAATTGATTAGGTTTTTCTGGATTGTGTATCTTTTTCCAGTCTAAATAATTGTGGCTGTCAACATCTGAAGCTACAGCTCTTCCTGAAGCCCGATGGATATAATTAAATAAAGCTGCACCAAACCTTTCCATATGTTTTTCATATTCTGTAGTCCATTTCTTGTGTACTATATCAAATATTTTCTTATTTACAGCGTCTCCATCCTGCTCACAATCACCTACATTTGACAATTTTAATTTTTTTACATCATAGCTTGTATCAGTTTCATTCTTTTTGTAAATCGTTAACAATTTTAAAGTCGCTAAATTTACTGCTTCACCATCATAAATGGGATGTTTTATATTGCTTAACCTTTTACCGGAAAATCCCCAATGGTCTTCGTGTACAATCGGGGTTCTTTTATCCATGTATTGTACCGTAACCGCATCAGAAGACAAAAGCGGATCACCAACATTTTGAATTACTTTTCCTTCAAAATTATAATTACCATCAGGTGTTAACGGAAACCCAGCTCTTTTTTCACTATATCCAGATTTTACTCCAAACTCGGAATACCGTCCAAACTTGTCCACACTCATGATGTAACTGAATCGCTATCGTTTAGGTTCTTACTATATATATATATATATATATATATATATATATATACGTCTACTGAACAATTATTTCTCGTTTTCGCAGTTCATCAACCAAAGCTACCCATTCGTTTTCTAAACCAGTGTGCCCGGCTTCCATAGCTTCATGTAATAACCTCATTCGATCAACTAACTTATTTATATCGTTGTAATATATTATATTGGTTTTATACAAATTTTTTAATAATCCCCTTCCAGATGTAGTAGGATCAGTTGTTTTTCTTTTTTTATGCAAAACATTTAATTCAGCAGAAGATAAAGCTCTTCTTTTAATTGGAGCTTTATTTGATTTCGAGGGGAAAAGACTAGATATAATGTTTGTGTATTTTATTGACCTGTTTCTATGAATAGGTAGTTCTTTGGAATATTTTTTTCTATGTGCATTTGTATACTCTAGTATATTTTTAAACAATTGTAAATCCTTTTTAGTATATTTACCAGGATTATTTTTAAAGATGAGTTCAAACAAACCTGTTGTACCTATATATTTCTTATCACCAATAACTATATCATCATTTTCGTTTATATCTAACTTTCTATCTCCAATCATTAATCCTTTATCCTCTATTCTAGCTCCATATGTATGATAATTTCGATTAGCATGTGTGCCATGTAACATTTTTAATGTATATTTTCTTCCAAGTGTTCCTTTAAACATAATATCTGTGCCTAATTTGCTTAAGTTGGATGGGTTGATATCCTCTTCTTCTGCTCTTGTATCTTCCGCACTTGTATCTTCTGTACTTGTATCTCCTGCAATGTTCTTTTCCCTTAAATCTCCTATATCTCCGCTTTCTTCATACTCGTCGCTTTCTTCAGATGTTTGTAACTGGTCAGAACTTTCATCATTCTGAAATTCTTCTTCATATTTGGAAATTGGTAGCATTTTGTCTCCTTCGAAGCGAATTGAAGGTCTTTCCATATTTTGTGCTAATCGCTTTAAAGGTTCAGTAACAGGTTTGAATGTTGTTTCTAAAAATTGCTCTCTTTCATTTATACCTGATTTTAAAGCTCGGTTTTTTTGTCTAATAGAATCACTAAGTGATTTTATTTCCTTTAATAGCTTTTCCTGGTTAACCATCTTCACACCTTGACGACTTGTACAGTAATACCGCTAATCAGTGTATTAAAACGAATTTATCAAAACCTATTCTATAACGACCATCTTTTATAGCTTGATCTTTCATAATAACCAAAAATCCATACTTTTCCGCCCATGCTTTTCCGCAAAGCTCTTTAAACTTTTCAAATGGCATATCCGCATTCACATGATCGTTATATATATGTTTTAGGTTAGTATCATCTTGTTTGAATACAATTAGAATATTTGCATTATCTCTGATAAGTTGTTTTGGGATTTTGCTATAAGTTTGTCCTATATATATGCTGTCGATGTTATTATGTCTTCCCATGGCAAAGTAGTTTCTAATAGTATCCTGATTTTCACAAGATACATCGTCAAATATAAATACAGAATACGGTTTCGCTTCGTTTGGTTGCATAATGCTATCACTAGCGTTAAATTTGTAAAAATTAACATCAGACACATCAGATAGGATTTTATCCAGCAATTGATACTTTGGTTGATGTAGAGACTTTGAAAAAATATATAGGTTACTAAACCTTAATCCCTGCGGATTAGTGATCAAATTAAAGACAACATTGGTCTTTCCACAGTTTGAGGGGCCACTTACTATACATCGAACAGTGTTTGGAAGTAAACTACCGTGTTTACCATTGTTGATTTTAACGTTATCCACAGTTAAATCATCTATGTTATTAATATTGAATCGATCTTTATGGTGAATAATCTCCATCCTGCTCAAAGGTTAACGATGAAATGAGTTGCTTGTATTAAACCAAGTCCTTTATAGGTATCCATGAATCCTCAGTTTTGTTAAACCCTAACCACCGCACTTTAACTGCGTCCTTTTTTCTTTGTAACACTTTTTCAACAAGATATACATCACCTACTGTTGACTTTAACATTTCATGTCCATAAAATGCACCTTGCAACAAATCTCCTTTGTTATCTTTTAGGATATACGTTTCAGGTACAGTCGGTTGCACTTTATACACTTTAAAAACTTCATTCGTCCAATTGGGAAGGTATTTTTTGGTAAACACTCCCTTATATTTACTAATCCGTACTTTATCACTTACATTAAATTTTCTTGGCTGCATTTTTTCTACTTTAGGCTTTGTATTTTTCTTTATGCGTTTTAATACATCTTTTGCATTTCTTCTATTTACTTTGTTAGGTTTCATACCAATAGTTCTATGAAACCTGTTGTTATAATCATTTATTAATTGTGGTAAAACATCATACCATACGTAAGAACCTCTTTTTGAAAATTGTTTATACAGTGCTCCTTTCAAGGTTCTATTGAATCTTTCTACAATAGCTGCTTTTTTCTCTGAATTTGTAGAATAATGATTTATTTTATATTTATTCATTAACTGTGCAAAGTTTGTATTAAAGTATTCTGTTCCATCATCAGTTTGTAAATGTTTAATTTTGTTTTTATCTCTTTTTATGGCTATTTCCATGGCTTCTGTTACGCTTTTACCAGTCTTGTCCTTTAGAGGCAAAGCGTCTGCAACTTTTGTAAAACAATTAATAATTGTGAGTATATATTTAAATCCTTTGTTTATTCTGCTATGCGGTCGCATTTCAATTAGATCCGCTTGATATAGATCATTTATCCCTTTTATAACAGTATTTCTTCTTGGAAACTTTATTCTTGCAGGTTTGTGTAGTTCATTAATAATCTTCTCCTTCAGGTCTGACATGATGGTTTCACGAAGGCAGCTGATATGGTATTAAATATTCTTTGGTATAAATCTGCTTATATATATATATATATATATATACATATAGTTCAAGGTCATTTAAAACTTGTGTAAAAAAAGGGGAAACACAGCTTAACATTGCTGTGTTTCCCCTTTTTTTACGGAAAGGAAAAGGATAAAGGATCTAGGACGATGAAAAGGTTACTCGTCAATAGGGTTGAGGGAGTAGTGGCCGAATGGTAATGTGTTGATTTTGTCTGGAAGTGTTTGTCTTTTGTCGTCATTACAGGATAGCGCCTTTTTAACTTCAGTCACGCTGTACAGCTGATGGTTAAAACTTCTGATGGTGTTGAATTTAGCTGTAATGATGTTATCCTCAAATAAGCATTGCTTGTAGTGTTCAAAATGCACTTTCTTCTTTAAATATAAACTCTTTACACCTTTAGCTTTCTTAATATAGCTATTCTTCTTTTCTTCTTCTTCTTTTTCATTATAGAGTTTCAAAGAATATAGTTTAGACATCAATGCAACAATCTCTTCAAGCAGAACACCATTAGCCTCATCCTTGAATTTGCCTAGTACTTTTTTTTGTCTGTCATTGTCGTAGTTTGGATGATCTTTTGGATAATCGGAGAAATCAAAGTCGTTCTTGTAAATAAATGTACGCAAATCTTTATACATGTCCAATGTTACTATGCGATATATGAAAGCGTCAGTGTCCATATATGTAATAGATATATTTTCTCTTCCGTAGAACGCCACCATTTTGTTGTAGTGAAAATCGTACATGTGTGTTTTTGAGATGTCCAAGATTGACATGCCTATATACAAAGGACGATCCATCTTCACACTCGTCTTCTTCATGGACACTGCTACAAGTTTTTCATTAATAATTATAGATGTTCCAAAATTTGGCTGCTGTACTAGTTTCTGTAATTTTTTTGCGTCGGTAACAAGTTTAACATTTTTGTGTCTTCTTTTGTTTTCCAATGTTTTTCCAAATATCGCATTATTCATTAATTTAAAGAAATCTTTTTGAAAGTCTGATGTAGCTGCTGCTCTTCTGATGGTATTTGAATCAATGTAGGGTTTCAACCAGCATGATTGAGAAAATTCCAAAACTCTATTAATTTTTGTTAGACGTAGTCCTAATTCGATAGCTTGTTGAACCACCCAAAAGTGAGCCACGTAGCGTTGTTTATTATTTAATGTCATCATTAATTTGGGGTGTTTTCCAATTGGTGAAATTTCTGTTTTAGCAAGAAGTGGAAGGTCATAATGAAGATCATGTAAATTTTCTGGGTATTCAAAATCGCAATCCAAAATATATCCAGTGTCACCATGTTTCGGAATTTGTAAAATATCGCCAATAGAGTCGGGATTAATCCATTTAAAGTTATCAAAAGGAAGTGGGTTTGACATTGCCCATCCGTACAGGTTATTTGCATCGAAATATCCTAAATAGGTTGACGGTTTGGTTTCATCGTAATCGGGTAGGTATTTGTTGTTGGCTTTGACATGTCTGGTAACACTTTGGGTCAATCCGCCTCTTACTCCAGCTTCAACCATTAAAACCATGTCAATGTCTGTTAAAAGTTGGAGTTTGCATTTTGTTTCTTTTAACATGGCTTGCCAAGCTAATCCTGGTGAAGTATACGAATGTAGAGGGTCCAAACCGTATGCAGCAAAACAGGTGTTTCGGAATTCTTCCATTACATCACAAAGAAGAGTTACATCTAGTTTGACATAAAAGTCCGAGTAATCTCCTAAGGTCTTCATATCTAACTCGTTCCATACTCGACGTGCGTGTTGATAGTCCTCAAGTGATATTTCCGAATCATTAAGTTTGTTTTTGAAGTGTTCTGGTGAAGGTAGTGATGTTTCATCAAATCTATGCAGTCCATCGATGTAATCATAGGGGAAGACTCCTTTTCGAAGAACCAAATCCATTTTACTATTGGGTACAATTTTGCTTGTTTCTATCAAATCTGTTCTTCTTAGATTTTCAGATAATTTCATGAGGCTTGAAGGCATAAATCTAAATGAATCAACAAACCTTAATTTAATTTTACCCACCTTTTTTGAAAAGCTTATAAATTTTTCCATTGTAGTAGCCAAAACGTCTATTGCTCCATTATCTCTTCCTAGTTCGGGGATTATGAAGTGCGAATCATAACCACTCAGATTGTGCAGAACTACGGGGATAAAATATGGTAGTTTGTAGTTCAAGTTGCAAGCGTTACAGGCTGCACCTCTGTACGCTCCCGTAAGATGATCGTGGTCACGAACTTTAACGTTATCCAGTGTAAAGGTGTTATTACACAAATAACACGTTGTTGTTGAATCATAATGATGAAGTTCTTCTTCTTCCATAGGTGACATGGGTACCTTTGTTCCATACAGTTCTTCTACCTTTGCAGCTATGTCATACAAATCATCGACAAAGTATTTGGCTGCTTCTTCACCGCGATAAATCTTTGGAGAAGATGATAGTCCATATTTTTGAAGATGGTCTTCAGTCAACGTGGATTTAATTAGTATGCAATAACTGTTTGGTGAATGAAGTTGGTATTTGCTTCTTCTTGTAACGTCCTCTTCTTGTTGTTCAAGCGGATGTAAAGAAGACTCGAAATCAGCGTAAACAACAACAGGTACACGGTATTGTTGTATTACTTTGTCAAATTTTATCTGCGCTCTGCTAGGATGCGGCAATTTAATTCTTACTTCATAGTTTCCATTACATAACCGCTGGTGTTCTACTAACCAATCAGACCCTCCCCTTCTTAGTTCTTTGTTCACGTGACAAAAACATCTTTTGCAAATTGTCATCTTTCTTTTATGCTTAGATAATTGATTAGAAACAAGACTTTCAAATTTTTTGATATACACAAAGTGTGAAATATCACCTTTAGTAATTAATAACAAATCGGTATGATCTCTGCGCTCATTTGGTGTTATACGCAAGGGGTACAAATTGTTTGTCGAATCCAATCCGAAGAGGTTGACAGAAGCTGAAGGATTTTGTTTTTCAAATTTTGAAACGTCTGTTATAGCAACAGGGTAAGTCATCCCTTGGAAATTATATCTATGTTGTACTTCTTCATAATAGTGACTTGGTCTTTCCGGATGAATTGTTACATATTTGGCCAACATAGCATATTTAAAACACTCAGTATCTTGATTTTGTACGTTGACGCAGGATAAGGTATTTCTAATCTTTGTTGGTAGAGGAATGTAGCTACTTCCTCGAATTCCATAGCCGTGTTTGTGTACTCTTAAGTCTAGCCCTGTGATGCTTAACAAATTCCATCCAGAGCCTCTTCCTTCATGTTCTTGTATTTTAGTCATTAGCTCTTCAAAACATTCAGATACGATTGAATCAATATCTGACGAAAACATAATAGTTCGGTTTTTTGTTAAAAACCCTCTCGGTGAAGTTTCATTTTGAATGTTTGTAAATAAAGCATCCATTAATAGTCCAAATTTAATAAAATTTAATCTTTTTAATTCATTTTGCAAAGTGTTGCTTACCAATCCTTTTGCGTTATTTAAAAACTCTTTGAGTTGTAATTTTGCATTGTCAATTTTGAAGTGGGTTACTACATTACCCGGAAGTGCTCGGGCATGTAGTTCTACATTTACTGCTGTTGATGCTGAAGGACGGTGAAGTGTAGACAGAGCATGCGTAGAAGTCGATGCAGCTGATGATGTTGAAGGATGATGAAGTGTAGACAGAACAGGCGTAGAAGTCGATGCAGATGATGATGATGATGTTGAAGGACGGTGAAGTGTAGACATAGCAGAGGTAGAAGTCGATGTTGATGGTGCATATTGAATAACACTAGGTCTGGAATTTTGGTGTTGAGCTAACATTTGATCTATTTCTTTCAATTCTTCTTCTTCATATTCTTCATTTTGGTTTTTGTTATGTTTCAGTTCTTTATGTATCATTAAAATAAATTCATCCTTAAATGAAGACTTGCAAATATCGCAGCGATGCATAATGTAGGTGCGATCTCCACAAGGGTCTAGGCAATAATGAACAACACTGCAAATACCCCTCTATTTATACCCTAGCAAAAGTAATGGGGGTACGTATTACGTTAAGTTTACTATTTTTTTTTTGCATTTTATATTTACTATTGTAGCTGGAGGCTACAAATTTCTGTATTTAGGTCAAGGTCATTGAACAAATTTGCCAAAACGGGGAATAGATCAGTAAATGATTTCATATTAAACTGATCTATTCCCCGCTCTGTATTTAACTAAGACAATTTTCTCCAACAGAAACATTTGATAAATTTTAAACTCGGATGTGAAGTTGGATTGTACACATTGCATCTTGATCAACTAAAAATTTCATAAAACAATAGGGATCTTCAGTTGTAGATTCATCTTTAACATATTCAATAGTCAACATTGTCGAACGAAGATCTTGTGGAATTACGTCGACTTTTATGAGTCGCCTTTCGAGTTCGAACCGTTTTGTTATTATGAGGGGAAAGCTGTAGCAAACGGAGTTTCCTGGTGGGTTCATTATGCCTATATGATAAATATACACTGTTGCATCGTCTTTAAATAGACGTTCCCCCACCATTAAATGTATAAGTTACCCCACTTTTTTAATCATGTAAATGGGTCAAGGTCATACAACGATATTACCAAAACGGGGAATAGAGCAGTAAGTGATTCTCACTATAACCACAAACTGATCTATTCCCCGCTTTGTATTTAAAGTAAACTATTTGAAGACAACAAAAACTTATTCAGATTCTTCCGATGATGATGATGATGAGCTCGTATCACTAAATAAGCGACGACGAACACAAAAGTTCCCTGTGACTGGATCTAGAACTACATCATCGATATTAATACTGCTTGGAGGGGTTTCACTATCAACAAGGTCCATTTCCTCCAAGCAAAGCAACTGATGATGAAATTCCGGTTCATTATTATCGACATCGTCGTCGTCAGTCAACAGCTCCAACAGCTCCATCTCTCCAAGATATGGTTCACTGCTAGCATACTCACTCAGTAGTTCAAGATCACTAAATAGTTCAAGATCACTAAATAGTTCACCTTCCATCTCTGAATCGTCTTCGTCTTCATCTTCGTTTAAATTTAATGGAATATTTTTAATCAATTCTAGTATAGTCTTCTTAGAAGGGAAAATGTTATCTCTGGGCGACATGATTCCAAGTAGCAGACTGATTTACCACTAATACTAAACCACCTTTTATACATGATTTCGGTGGTGGTGGGGGTAAGTGTTGAAAGTGCAAGTGGTAGGGAAAAGTGATAGGGAAGAGGTATTATTGTAACACAAATGATTAAGTCCTGTAAGTGGGTCAAGGTCACCTTATCCTATTACCAGAACGGGGAATAGAGCAGTAAGAGATTCTTATTCAAACCTCAAACTGATCTATTCCCCGTTCTGTATTTCCCCCCCCCCCTTTGGCGTTTTATTTAGTTTATGAGGTTGTGTAATAAAGGCACAGTGTGTAGCCTTCTTGTAATAATTGGTCAATTTTTTTCTTCAAAGGGATTGGTTTTACATCTATTTTTACTTCTTCTGTTCCACGAATACCCAATCCTTTGACCTGAACATGATGGTACTCCGTTAACAGTTGGTAAACACGCTGGATAAAAGTATCCGCTTTAGCAGTAGAGTCAATATAGTGGAGGTATACCATGGTAGGTGCTCTCTTGACGCAATTCAGAACCAAAGTGATAATTGTCTCTGTAACATCGGGCTTATATACCCATCGTTTTTTTTTTTTTTTTTTTTTTGCTTTAATTACAGGTTTGGAACAATATAAAATGTTATATTAATGTTCCATCCATTATTGACTAACCTTACCATATTACCAAAGATTTTATATAACTTTCTACTATAGTTTATTTCAAATGCTTCATTTTCACTACTATAAACTTCACCTGTTGGTCTCCACATGCACAATTGACAACTAACCTCTATATCAAGATACCGTAGCAGTAATCTCCTTACAGCAAGCAACTGATCAATGTTTTCGACCCGTCTGCTAACTATTATAGTTGCTGCAGAGATAGAAGTAGTGGATGCATTCATTTTCAGCAGAGTACTAATTTTTACCAGCGATGGAGAACCTCCTTTATACTTAGTTTAGGTAGTGGTGGGGGTTAGGAAAAGATATTGTTGTTGTGAGAAATAAGAAGATCTTTCATTATTTTTTATCAAACGAATATTTTCTAAGTCCCAAGGTCATTTACACCAGTTGCCAAAACGGGGAATAGAGCAATAAGAGGTTCTCACTTTGACCTCAAACTGATCTATTCCCCGCTTTGTATTTCAAAGGACTTTAGTTTTTTAAGATAGTTACTCGTCCTGATCTTCATCCATGAGGAAGATTTGTTTGTAAGCTGAAGGTTCTTCAGCGAAGAAATGTTGGTCCGCTAACTCATCCTCTTTAAGAAAAACAGCTTCAAAAGGTGGAGGGTTGTGTAAATCTTCTTTGTGAATTAAGGACGGTTCTTGAAGCTGCGACTGAAGGTTTGAAATGTATTTTATTGACTTTTGTATAGTGGTTAATTTAGAATCATACGGATTGGAGGATGGTAATATGCGTCTTAATACTTTATAACAATCAGCGATCCTTGTTCTCATTTTTCTAGAACTAGCATTGTTTCTCTCGGTTTTGAGAGATCTCAAGTTTAAGTTTGGCGAAGTATTACTAGTCTCTGGAAAAATGTTGGATAGAATCATAGCCTGGACAAGTATCGATGGGGCAGCAGAAGATGAAACAGTACAAGAAGAGGCGTCAAAAGTTGGTTTTCTGATGTGCTCCATGGTGTCTGAGGTGGGCGAATACAAGCAGCAGACTAATTTTACCATCGATAAGGTGTCTCTTTTATACCCAATGGAAGTGGTGGGAGTGCAAGTTTTAGGGAGGGGATGTTTTTGTAAGAAATATATATTTCAATATTTTTTTTTTTTTTTTTTTTTTTTACCAAACAAAATTTTCTAAGTCCCAAGGTCATCTGAACAAATTGCCAAAACGGGGAATAGAGCAGTAAGTGGTTCTCACTTGGACCTCAAACTGATATATTCCCCGCTCTGTATTTCTTAAAGTAAACAATAAATCTTCACACTATTGAGCAGCCTTTGCTCTTTGAAGCTCAAGTTCTAAGTCTGCAACCAGGCGAAAGTCTGCATCGTGCTCCTCCCATTGTTCAGGAGAACGCGGTTGTCCACACCACTTTGTAAAGGCGTACCTCATTGCCTCATTATACTCCTCCAGGATAACATGATAGGGTCTTGGTTGCTGCGTTGTAGACCGCATCGATGATGTAGTTTGTTGCGGTTGTGACTGGGCATCATTCTCCGCAACCTTATCAATCTTAGAAACCTCGGTAATTTCAGCAGCCTCAGCAATCGCGTACAACTCCTCTTCGCTAATTTCCTTTCCCCATGTGTTGCTGTTGACGCTCATGATGATACAACTAATAATTATATTCCGAATCGCTTGCTTAAATACCCGCTTACCCCCTCCCTTCTTCACTGTTGAATAATATCTTTAGTATAATATTTCTCCTTTTTCCTTTTACGTTTATCTTTGTCTTAGTGTAAAATATCTAAGTCCGTTATCTAGGTCAAGGTCGTTGTAACATTGTAAAAAAAAAAGTGTGGACAACCTATTTACACTCTGCAGCATATGCTACAATTTGTAAATAGGTTGTCCACACTTTTTTTTTTTAATTTGGAAAGAATGTTTTTTTTTTTTTTTTTTTTTTTTTTTTTTTTTTTTTTTTTTTTTACAATTTATTCCACACAGTGGTTCCTGAATCGGCTCGGATTAGATAGTGCTTTTTTGTAGGGTTTTTGGGATGACGCATGCCTTTAGGTAATCTTAAAATGTAAAGGCGGTCTTCACATTTTAACATGACCTTCAGGAATCCCATTATTTTTACAAAGACGTATTGTTTGTTTTTAGCTAGCCTATTAATCCGAGTCTTAGCCGGTTTCACTGTTGGATGTGGTGAAGAAGGAGAAGCGGTATTTTTTAAATGAAGATTGCACAGTTCTTCATTTAAAGTACACTGTTTTGCACAGCGTTCGCCTTTCTTTGCACCTTTTTTGAAGATATAATTACATAGTTGTGCAGGACGTATGCACCTTCTATGCAATGACTTTAATTGATTAAATTTCTCTGAAGGAGATTGAATATTTGTGCAAATTACTGAAGGTCTGGTTGAACTAGTGGAAGGTGAAATTTCAATTGGGGGTCTTGTAGATATTTTAGAGCTTGATCTCGAGGTGGAGCTTGATCTTGAGGTGGATGATGAGGAGCTCGAAGAAGACCTTGATCTCGAGGTAGATGATGAGGAGGAGGAGCTCGACGAAAACCTTGATCTCGAGGATGATGGTGAAGGAGAAGTTGGTCGATCCATAATGGGTGGTGAAGTTGTCTTCTCAGGGATGATAAGAGACATTAAAAGAGCCTGACGAAGAATTGAACCAGCAGCCGAAGTCAAGGGTGATGCAGAAGTCGAGGGTGATGCAGAAGTCGAGGGTGATGCAGAAGTCGAGGGTGATGTAGAAGTAGAGGGTGACGCAGAAGTCGGTAGTGATATCGGGTGTGACTCCATAGTTCTGAGTTGAGCAAGCACAAGCAGCAGAATGATCTTACCAGTAATGGGAAGCCTCTTTTATACCCAATATAAGTGGAAGGAGAAAGGGGAAAGGGGAAGGGGGATAGGCTATGGTTTAAAATATTAATTTTCCTATATGTAACCAGACAGAGGTTTTATAAGTCCTGTCAGTGGGTCAAGGTCATCTGAACTTGTTGCCAAAGCGGGGAATAGAGCACAAATTGGTGCTCTATTCCCCGCTCTGTATTAGGGGACAGGGAATTACAAGCAATGATTTTAATAACAAAAAATAAAGAAAAAAACCCCCCAAAAATAAAAGGAAAATCACAACAGTTTCTCAGGCTAAGAAAGGTAATGTCAACCGGTTTACATGGCCGTATTGACAAGTCCGGTAGAGCACAAATTGGTGCTCTATTCCCCGCTCTGTATTAGGGGACAGGGAATTACAAGCAATGATTTTAATAACAAAAAATAAAGAAAACCCCCCCCCCCCCAAAAAAAAAAGGAAAATCACAACAGTTTCTCAGGCTAAGAAAGGTAATGTCAACCGGTTTACATGGCCGTATTGACAAGTCCGGTTTTCAGGGCCGAAACTTATTGTCAGGGGGTTAGGAAAGGGATGAGAAACAAATTACATTACTTTGAAACAAACTGGTCAGTTAGAGTTAACGTTAATTTTACAAAGAACAATCAGTATCACTGAAACCCGGACGGACGTAGATCACGAACGGGCGTCAGGATACTGCGGTCAGTTTAACAAGGTCACAACAGCAACACTGAAACCCGGACGGACGTAGATCAACGAACGGGCGTCAGGCTACTGCGAACCAATGTTTTGACCAAGGTAGTTTACAAAGACCGGCATTTAAATTACTTTGATAACAAACCCCACGGATATAAAGACTTTACCCAAGGATAAGGATCTGTAAGAAAGGTACATATTTCATCATTAAATATTTACAAAGACCGGCATTTAAATTACTTTGATAACAAACCCCACGGATATAAAGACTTTACCCAGGGATAAGGATCTGTAAGAAAGGTACATATTTCATCATTAAATAAAACACTTAAAACCAACACCAACATTCATTAAACTAACTACATTAATTAGCAGCAATCTACAAGCAATAATCTAACAAACAAACTACCATGCTTAACAAACTACCATGCACATGCAAAGGCGCGGATCTCTTAATTGCGCGTCGGGCCCAACGCACACTTAAAAGACCTACGCTGCAGCAGAATGCAACCCGGACGGACGTAGATCACGAACGGGCGGCAGCCTACTGCGAAGAGACTGCGGACTGCTCCCGCTTATAAAGGCGGCGGTCAGTGGTGGGAGGTGACTCCGCCCCGTGACGTCGGGGGGGGGGGGGGACATGACCCAAATGGGGGGGGGGGACATGACCCAAATGGGGGGGGGGACATGATCCAAATGAGGGGGGGGGGACATGACCCAAATGGGGGGGGGGGACATGATCCAAATGAGGGGGGGGGGTGTCATGAAGGGAAGGGGAACCGGTTCTTAGCTTTCTACCCGTATATGGAAGTGTCAAGGTTACACTTGGCAAGCCGCCAAAAACCTAATCAACGAGATAAACCGTCTGACCCTTCAAAAGTCAAGACATTAGGACTCATTCCAGCTTTGTCTCTCGAACTAAAACTACGTGCCGATCAGCAGCGCTACGATGACTTCCCCTGTGAACCTTGAGAAACTGCGACGTCTGAAGGAATCCCTGAAGGAGACGGTTGAGAGAAGAAGTGGTTTTAAGAGACCAACTTCTTTCAAGGCCACAATAAGAAGAAATTTTAAGAACCATCCGCTCTACTTCAACCAACATCCGTCATCTGAGCATCGACCTTCGACTACAAGTCAGCCTCGACCTTCAACTCCACCTCTCACCGTGGATGAGGTGATGGAGCGGACGAGGGTGTTGAAGGAAGAAGAATTAGTCACTCCTCTAAACTTCAAATCACTTAAATTTAGAAAACTAAAAACAAATATCAAATACAAGTTTGTGGCAAGGCTCAGCGGAAACAGCTATATTTTACAACATGAAGATTTTCACTTCAAGGTCCAACTGCCTCATTCCCTGCCGCAACCGCCTAGAATCCCATCCAAAAAGGAACTGTTTTTCGTCAGACAAGAGGGCAAGGCGCATTGGTTAATTAAATAAATTGTCACAGCCCTTGTCCATTTCCTCCACCTCGACTAACCGCAACTCCTTCAGGACTCCTCTTCATGGCATCAAAAACGGTCCTTTTCAGGACCACCCTAAGCATTTCAAGTTAGGGACTTGGCCTGTACATAGGCAGGAGACTGTTAGTCTTATGTTTGTGTGCAGCCCACTTTGTAAAAATTTCGAAGTCCCAAGGTCCTTGACCTTGACCATGTCCATGACCCAAGGGGGGGGGGGTATAAAGTTTGTGCAAAGTATGTCATGTGGGTACTCAAATTACGCGGATTGATCGGACGAACAAGTTGGTGCAAACAGAATTCAGATCCGACAAAGGGTATAGAAGCAACAGCGAAAAAACTACTATTTTCAAGGATAAACCTAAATAACTTCTTTATTTACGGTTTAAAGTATATTAAGTGGGTACTCAAATTACGCGGATTGATCAGACGAACAAGTTGGTGCAAACAGAATTCAGATCCGACAACGGGTATAGCAGCAACAGCGAAAAACACCTATTTTCAAGGACAAACCTAAATAACTTCTTTGTTTTTGGTTCAAAGTATAACATGTGGATACTTCAATTACGCGGCTTGCCAAGACAAACAAGAAGGTGCAATTTAAATTTAAATCTAACCAACAGTATAGCATCTGTAGCGTAAAAACGATGGTTTGAAGGACAAGGTAACGTTGTGGTGGGGGTTACGTGCCTATCATACATGATAACGCTCCATCATTATTCTTCCAGCTCTTGACGGATGAACATCTACCTAGAGGGTCTGAAAAATGTCGCAGTTTTACAGGAACATGAGGAAGGTGACCTTCAGTAGTCCCCTTGACACTACTTTCTACTTCCCTGACAATGAAGACAGAAGGTCTACACTTTTAGTGGACAATGAGCGGTTTCGTCGAAGAATAATCGAGGTTGAAACACTTTTAGCTAGTTGTTTGCTTCGCAAAAAGAACCATATGAATACATGCACCGGTTTAGATCATAGTAGCTGTTATACTTATACAGAGTTGAAGCGCAAACATTATTGAAGTTTTTAGTTACGGAGCTAAGGTCTTGACAGTCTAAGAGCTAAACCCTAACTAACACATGTAAACTAGTTATTGTGCGATGTAAAACTCGGTGGGGAGACTGGTGTAGTGGGGGACTGGTGTAGTGGGGGGACTACCATCTGCCGCACACTTGCCACCTGCCGCCTGCCACCTGCCACCAGCCATCTGCTTCGTTCTACTACACTTTTACCCCCACCATTTTGTTTGATACCAGAACGCTAGCTAGCGAATAGTCAGTACACCTCCGGCTCTCGACCGGTGAACATCGAGCTCTCCGAGACGCTCTTCACAAAATAACAATATCATTTCACTCAAGGTCTGATAGATGTTTCTATTTCATTGCCGTCACGTATTATTTCCTCCTGACAGCAATGAAATGCAAACACCTAACAGAACAGATAGGTGTCAAAAACACAACATGGACTCTGCGCAGGGATCGAAGTATCTACCGTCTTTCTTCAGAAAACAAAGTGATGGCCGCAACTCGTCCGGATCAACAACATCGATGACAACCAACAACGGGGAACTATTGTAAACATGAATTATTGTAAATAAAGTAATATTTGTAATATGAATTATTGTAAATAAAATAAAGTAATATTTGTAATTGTTCTACCTCGCACTCGTATCATTCGATTGCTTCATTCGATAATTTTCATTCGATATTTTATCGAATTAAAACTATCGAATCACAATCGGATTTTACGCGTGCGAGGTAGTACTTTTTTAAAATTACCTCCCCGTGACCTTGAACTTTGAACTTTTACTCATTTCGTCACAAAACCGCCTACGTCACTGGCTCAGCCCCAGATAACATCTTTCATGACTCAGCACTTCCGGTCACGTGACCGGATGACGTCACTTCCGGCGCAAAACCCGCAAACCCACACTACTCATGGAAACCAAAAAACACTCGCGTGTGCTGATCTTTTGCAGAAACTTATGAACTTTTTCGGCGGCTAGTCTTTCATAAGCGGAACGATATAAAAAACCGAATGAGATTGTTCGATACGGTATAACAATTATTTAGGTTATTCGGTTATGGTTTCGGTTTATGTTTCAGTTAAGGTGTGTTGAAATTTTTCCAGATAATAATCGTTGATTCCCCTATTATTACTTCAACAAACATGTATTGCCAGAAACGACATTATTATAACGTGTCATTGTCATGATTATTTATTTTTTATTTTGAATGTAAAACAAACTAAACAAAACAAACATGACATAATAATTAATATACAAACGAGAAAATATGTTGCAATCGATAAAAATATCGACCTAACTGATATAACTTACCGTATCGAACAATTTAATTCGGTTTTATATATATCGTTCCGCTTATGAAAGTCTACCCTTTTCGGCTAGTAAACAATATTTAAGTAACCGCCAACCAAATAAAATCATCGTCAGTCGTAGATAAACATTGCAACTTTTAAGGACAACGGGGAGAAGCCCTGAAGGAGTTTTGGGTATTTTCTGAATTTTGACACATGTTTGAGTCCTAATGAAAATTTTTTTATGTGCAGTTTTTAAGGTTTTGTCACTAACACCTTACATTTTTGCTCAACGGATTTCCCATTTAGTTATATGTACTCCAAAGAGTCCAAAATTAGTGTTTTGAGAATGGAGACTTTAGTTCCGAGTTAATAATTTAAATCACAATGGAATTTATCATGCCTTCGTTTGAGTTATTTTCTTTATCGCCCCTGCAATGAAAACATTGCTGACTAAAACAATGATAAACTCATTGTTTATATTTTGTAATACTTTCAAACATATTTATTTTTTAATATATTTTATTAAATTACAAATCGTTAGGAATAAAATTATTCTTAAACAGAGACGTGGTGATTCTAAAGTACAAACATTGAACAGACACGTATTTACTCATCGTATTTTATTTGAATTCTCACGTAGATAAAGTCAATAAGAAGGTCTACTTAAGCGAATATGTGGCATTATCTCCATATATTAAATAAAGTATTGAAATGTTCTGAGTGAGACATGTTCTGTGCCCGATAGCACAGCTAGGAAACCTCTACACTTCAATGTCGAGAGTTTTGCTGTAGTCGTTCGTAGGGCGCAGCCTAATTTCCTGTTCACTAATACAGTGCCACTGGTGAACGAAGCAAGCTATTTTATTTTACATGTTCAGAATAGTTCATTTACTTCTACTCCATGATAAAAAGTTCTCATTCTGGATAATCCTCCATTTCTAAGATACTCAATTAAAACTGTTGTTGGGAATTTATTGCGTCTCTCAGGTCAGGGCCGCCAAAAGAGCTCTTCTATTCTATCCTATTCAAAAGAGCATGGAACTATTCTTCCATGGAGGCAACTGGGGGGAGGCATTTTACCACACGTACCCACACCCTGGGGGCCCCCAACCCAGACGCCAGACTCAAACATATCTGGGGCTATTTAAATTTCAGTTAAGCAGTAAAATGAAGTGCTACTACTCAGTTTGTCCCAGGCCCTCAAAACTCTTTTGGCTGCCCTGCTGTTCTCCCATCTCAAAACTATTTAGGATTTTAAAATAACCCTAAAACCCCAGGTGTATTAAATTTGAACACTTGATACATTCACTACCTATAGAATCGCTCCAACTTTCAAAAGACCAGCGAGATGGAGCCTTAAGGTCGACATTAAAAACCTATTCAAAATTGTTTGATCAATGTACATTGACTAGAATCACAAACGAGTTCGCACGCACGCTGACGTGAGGAAAGTGAATTTCCACATAAAAAACTATAAAAACTCAAAATCAGTTAAAAAACATACATTTATTCCAATTTTTATTCAAATCTGAAAATATTGATTTTTGGCTGTTCTGATGCTCCTGGTTCTATTTACCTGCAATGGTGGGAATACAATTTTGCGCATTATAAGGCTAGAAGAAGGTCCAGTCAGGCTTTAAAGTAGGCGTGAGGTTGTTGGGGAGGATAAAAGTACACCAACAAATGAATAATAGGCTTTTCTAATGTAAAACCCCCATAAGACAACGTACTGTGTTTGGTCGATAACCATTTTCTTTAATACCTCGGTAAATATTTATGCTAGAATAACGAGAAAGGGCTTAAAAGTTTCGTCACACTAATTCCCATCTTTTAACATGCGTTAATTTCACATCTGGGGCTTTTCTGGCCCTTTTTGGGTCCAAAAACTCGAAATTTGAAAGATTAATCCCCAAAAAAGGGGTTTAGAGTTTTCCGATTGTTTTCCCCAACGAACTTGTCCAACAGATTATAGAAAGGAACGTCCCTACCAAATTTTAAGTAAATCGGACAAAAAATGCGACCGCTAGAGTGCATACACACATATATATGTCTATATATATATATATATATATATATATATATATATATATATACATATATATATATATATATATAAAATTTTGAACGACCCCCCAAAACGTGTTCAGGGGGTCACGTTAGGAACTTCTATGGTGGTCCCGGGCTTAAGTTTCACCGTGCGGGTCATGCTAATTGTTTACTTTCCATAGGAAATTCACTAATAAAACGTGAAAGAAACACATCGAAACGTTTCCAGTGCGATGGTGCCCAATAAGGTTGGAGGGATATACCCGACGCGAAGGAATATTCGAAGAAATAGGGCTTTGTGGAACAAATCCAATCGAACCATCATACGTTCAAATGGAACGTTGGGAAGTGATACTGTAGAAGATATCAGTGGATCGCAGTCCTGAGGTTTGTACAATTATCCAAAACTTGTTAAGGGAGCAGTTTTGAGGAGCCACTTTCGAGCAATTTAGATAAAACATTTTCTCCTTAAGACAAACAACATGGCTACTTCAAAGGCCAGTGGGGCTGAGCCCTGAGGACTGGAGGAAAAACAAAAAACAATTATCTAAAACTTGTTGGTCCGCAACAACGTGGTTTGGTCCGGGAGCAGTTTTCGAGTCGTTTTCAAAATCACCTGGACACACACCATCACACAGCACTACTACTCTATCCTATACTCTAATATGAGTAAGGTTTGTTTGCTTGCTTGCTTGCTTGCGACACTGATCTCAAAAACTGCTCCAACGATTTCCTTCAAATGTTCGAAATAACTAATTTCTGGGATAAAAATAAGTTCTAGACAGGCCTCATCCCCAAGAAAAATCAAATAATGTAAATACCCCCGTAGCAGCAAACCTGCGTACTCAGCGAATTTCCAATGCATATATATGTATCTTAATACCACATAAAACCACATACCAAGTTTCATCAATATACATTCATAAACAAACAATTTATGATATTTTAATTATTCTCCATAAGAATAACATGGCGGCTGAGTATGCAGGTTTGCTGAAGCAAGGAACACAAAAAGTGGGGTTTTATACAAATATCAATATAACTCATGTAGGTAAAGCCACATACCAAATTTCATTAATTTATTTTCATAATTAAGGGAGATAACACGTTACTTATTCTCCATAAGAATAACATGGGGCTGAGTACGCAGGTTTGCTGCTACGGGAGCATTTGGAAAATAATTGTTTTTTGAGCAAATATCAATGGTCCACAACCAGATGAAGCCGTATACCAAGTTTCGTCAGTATATGTTCATAAATAAGCGAGATATAAAATTGTTCTTTTCCTCCATAAGAATAACATTAGACAACGTACTGTGTTTAGCACTTTCAATATCTCGGTAACCAATTGACGTAGAGAAATGATCAAAATACCAAATTGTGTGTTTTTTAAGCTAAATCCAATGGAAAAAACCAAAATTTGACTATTTCCAAAATTATATGTAAAAAATTCAAAAACCCCATTTTTGGGGTACAAAACCCCCCCAAAATACCCCTTTGGATGGAGTGATCTGGCTGGTTTTCGAACTTAAAGACATAAATGTTGCTTTACACGTTTATACCAAATTTCATGAAAATCGGATAATTTTTACGAGAGTTATCGTGCTCACGGACACACACACACACACATATATATATATATATATATATATATATATATATATATATATACAGTTTCGAACGAATGGTGTTTTTGGGGTCTGGGGACCTCAAAACGAAAAGTTATCATGGTCCCGGGCCTAGGTCTTACCATGCTGACTACGGTAATAGCTTCTTCCCTATAGGGGAAATTCGCTAAAAAAACTAAAATGAAAAGTTAAAAAAATTAACATTGGGCTTATGGAGTTTCAAATCAAAACAAAAGAATTGTAACAGCTGTTCATAATCAGCCAGGGAACTGTCAAAGTAATACTAATGTTGTTTATGTTTATTAACATGTGGTTTCCTGAGAGCAGAGATTAAAATATTTGAGTGAAGATTACATATATAGAGTAGTAAAAAATCAAAGGGGCATTGAGCTATAAATAACAACTGGAGGGACCTTAAAAATGTAGAAAAGAGGCAAATGAGTTATACAAATCTGATTATCAGTAGGGTTAAGTGGTGAAATATTACTTCGAGTCATCTAAACAAACTGACTGGCCTTCCCCCGAGCAAAGCTCGGCCCCCAGGTACTTACTATAAATTAAAACAAACATATTTCCGATATTTCAGTTCTATTACTGGTTAGTACGTGTTATTATTTAACACTTGCCTTGTAAATAAAACACAAGCAGTAGCTTCGCAAAAAGTATAATAAATCTGTACAAGCTATTCTGTCAGTCTGCGAAACCGGTTTGAGGTTGGTGTCACTGAGTTTTCAATTACAATGCCAAGGTTTCTGTTTCAGCCAATTTCTTTATTTTGTTCTTATATAAATGAGAAGTTGGCATACAATAAAGTTAAGGAGATGATTAGTATAACTTTTTTGGATGAAAATTTATTGTTTTCATAATTTAATCCTTACATAGTAATAGTACTTTATTTGAATAGTGAAACCTATATGAAGAGAGTCGCTTCATCCTCGTATCTACCGATGAAATCAGTGTAATAATAACGAGATCGCACTCAGCACGCTGACGTGAGGGAAGTGAATTTCAGCATTAAAACCTTAAAAAGATCAAATAAAAGGTTTAAACCAACACTGGTTACATTTGTTTAAAGATTAAAACATTTTATTTTTTGGCTGTTTTGAGGCTCCTGGTTGTATTTAAATTCACTAATAGGATGCCAATGTTGTACATTATAAAGTTAGAAGGGGTTATTGCCGGTATAATAAGTTGTTATAGGGGTAGGGGAGGGGATGAGAAAACGATATTAAGATATGAACAACAGTCTTTTCCACTGTAAAATCCCCATAAGACAACGTACTGTATTATGACAATTAACATTTTCTTTAATAACTCGGTAAGTACTTGTGCTAGAATGATGAGGGAGAGCTTAAAATCGTTGGCTTTTTACGTACAATAAGTTGATGTGCTATAAGTGTACATTTGGGGCTTTTCTTACCCTCTTTAGGCCCAAAAACTCAAAATTTGAAAACTTAAAATCCCTAAAAAAGGGGTTTAGAGTTTTCCGATTGTTTTGCCCAACGAACTTGCCCAACTGATCATAAAAAGGAATGTTTCTACCAAGTTTGAAGTAAATCAGACAATAATTGCGACCGCTAGAGTGCAGACATATGTATAGACATAAATATATATATACATATATATATAAAGTTTTTAGAGACACCTCAAAACGTGTTCAGGGGGTCACGTTAGGAACTTCTATGGTGGCCCCGGGCTTAAGTCTCACCGTGCGGGTCATGCTAATAGTTCACTTTTCCATAGGAAATTCACTAATAAATGTTTTACTGTCCAGAGCACATGAATGCAAGGAGTTCATTAACTACAATGCATTAATAGACAATGTCTATTAATTATAATACACATTGTCAAATGATCCATTGTAAAATACAAATTCATGATCTTATATTTAAAATTAATGAAATAATGCCACAAAATCACTTCAAATAAATTTGTAAATTATAAGGAGCTTTAGGAACTACAAGTTTTTTCAATGTGTTTTTAAATTCTTTACCATTTAACATATTTAAATCATTTTGGCAACATACTGGAAAATAATGCCCCTTTGATGAAGGGGCGTTTACTGTAAAATGTTATTTACGTTCAATTCTATTAGAAAATCTTTTTGAAAAGTATTATGGTTGTGAATTTCATTATTTGCATAGAGATTTTTTTTAACTTAAACCTGCATTTCAGTTTGATATATAAATAGTGCGAATAAAAGTAAATCAATTATAGTTTGGGAGTAGTTCTATTCAGGAAGGTTTTATGTTTACATTATCGATTATTCGGTCAGCTCTTTTCTGTAAATAGAAAACACTCATAGTATGTACTTCAAATAATGTGCTACCACATAATGTCAGCCCATGTGATAAAAAAAGATAAACAAGTTCGCACGCAGCACGCTGACGTTAGGGAAGTGAATTTCCACATAAAAACTTCTAAAACTCAAAATAAGTGTAAAAACATACATTTGCCCAATTTTTATTGAAATCTGAAAACATTGATTTGTTTGGCTGTTCTGATACTCCTGGTTGCATTTACTTGCAAAGCTGGGAATACAATTTTGCGCATTATAAGGTTAGGAGAAGGTCCAGACAGGCTTGAAAGTAGGCGTGAGGTTGCTGGGGATGATAAAAATACTCTAACAAAGGAATAACACGGTTTTCTAGTGTAAAACCCCCATAAGACATCGTACTGTGTTTAGCTGATACACGTTTTCTTTAATAACTCGGTAAATATTTATGCTATAATAACGAGAGAGGGCTTACAACTTTCGCCTCTCTAATTCCCATCTTTTTACATTCATTAATTTTACATCTGGGGCTTTTCTGACCCTTTTTGGGCCCAAAAACCCGAAATTTAAATGATTAATCCCCAAAAAAAGGGGTTTAAAGTTTTCCGATTGTTGTGCCCAACGAACTTGTCCAACTGATTATAGAAAGGAACGTCCCTACCAAATTTGAAGTAAATCGGACAAAAAATGCGACCGCTAGAGTGCAAACACACATATATATATGTCTATATATATATACATACATACATATATATATATACATATATATATACATATATATATACATATATATATATAAAATTTTGAACGACCCCCCAAAACGTGTTCAGGGGGTCACGTTAGGAACTTCTATGGTGGTCGCGGGCTTAAGTTTCACCGTGCAGGTCATGCTAATAGTTCACTTTCCAAAGGAAATTCACTAATTACTCCAAAATAAATATTCCTCAAAATCTCACTACTTAAGTTTGAAGGTAAACTTTTCATTCGGTACAAACCATATGATATTTCATTACAAACATATTCTATGTGATTCACCCATGACAAACTAGTGTCCGAAAACCTAGAAACTCCATATGATATTTCATTACAAACATATTCTATGTGATTCACCCATGACAAACTAGTGTCCGAAAACCTAGAAACTACTAAGAATAATATTTGTCTTTAGTATTGTACTTTATTCCAAACATGATATTAGGCCTACAAACCTGATCGTGATTGAAAATATTTGCTCATCTACTGTTTTAATGCATGGGCTTTGCTTGTAACTAAAAACGTATCCTTGAATGTCAAACGCTATGAAAGTACTAATAAAACTGGCGTTGTTTTTTTAGATTTCCACCAAGCAATCTGATATAGTTGTGAAAATATAACTCAATATTTCAGACGAATTGTCTTCTCTTCTCACCGTTTAAACATCAAAAGTCTCATGTAACTCACCATCAGGACATACCTAGGAACCCAAGAGGTCCTTTGTAAAGGAGATTGGCAATTTTCCAGCCTCATTAATTATCTGTCAATATTTTCTTTAAAAATAAATAATAAATAAAATAAAATGGTCTTTTATTTAGAGCGTTTTTCATGAACATTACATGGTTTTCAAAACAACTCGAGTCACATAAAATAGTTAACACAAAGCTATTTACAACAAAAATGATCTAATAATAGTATACAATGTTATATGACTTAAAACTAACAACATTGACCTGATCAAAAACAAAATCTTTTAAATCTGTCCACTTAATAACGCATTTTGCAATCTTTTTTAAAAGTCTTTTGACTGACCAATTCATAGCCGAAACTGGACGACAGAGAGTTATGGAGCTTTGGGGCAAAATAAGAAAACCCCTTACGAGCGGACTCACAGCGTACATGAGGCATCTCAAGCATGTTGTCCTGCCTGGTAGACCGGGAACGCATTTCGGAACGGGTCCTGAGCCTCTCTCTCAAATATTTCGGTCTCTCCTCAGTCAGGACTCTACGAATGATACAAAAGTGCGGAGAAAGCATAAGTCAGCCATCGGCAATAAGCCAAGGTTTTTCCGCTCAAGTGAAATGTGGTAAAATTTCCTCAGTCCACAAACTACCTGACACACATGTTCTGCACTCTCTACAACCGGTCCATGTCACCTAGAGATACAACATTGCCATATATCGGAAGACAATACTCAAGTATAGAGCCTGCCTGCAAGCCGAAGCCAAAGCCTGCACAAGCCGAAGCTTAGCAGGTGCGGGGAACAAGTGCCGATGCCTGTACAACATTCTCAAACGGGCCATAGCTCTCTGACATACAATGCTAACATGTCCAGAGAAGGAAAGTCTGGCATCAAACTGAAGTCTAAGAAGTTTGGGAGAGTTACACTCGTTCAGTAGCACATCACCGAGGTACACGCCAGACAAGGGTGGGGATAGCAGAACCTTGCCAGCTGGGAATGTCAACAAAGAGCACTTGTTCTTGTTCAGTCGGATACCATGGCTTAAAGACCAACCGTAAATGGCATCTAGATCATAATTGAGATTGGAAACAGCCCGGCCAACTTGGTCAATGTCGTACTGAAGAGCCAGCTGGGTATCATCAGCGTACGAGTACAACTGGCAATGATGCAAATCCTTCCCCATGGTGGCAGAAAATAAAGTGAACAAGACAGGCCCAAGATAGCTACCCTGTGGCACTCCTAATGATTTTTTCAGAGAGGCAGAAACATAAGAGCCCACTTTGGTATTTTGGTTCCTTCCATCCAAACAGGAATGAAACCATGAAACTACCCGATGATCAAATCTATAAAACTTCATCATGGCTAACAGCAAGTTGTGATCAATGGAGTCAAAAGCCTGAGAAAAATCCAGCATTGTAACGGTAGAACACCTTCCAGCGTCTCTAGCTTTAAGGAGGTCATCGCAGATTAGCAGCAGAGCTGTTGTGGTGCTGAACCCCTTCCGAAACCCAGACTGTGTAGCTGGAATGGTTGATTCCAACTCCAAGAATTCCACCACTTGAGAGACTACAATTGTCTCTAAGACCTTAGAGAGGGCAGGTAACACGGAGATAGGCCGGAGATCAGCCACCGATAAGGGCGTTTTGACCTTAGGAAGAGGGATAACATCGCTTCCTTCCAAGCATTAGGAAACACTCCAGTGGCCAGCGAAACATCCAACAGGTGAGTGATAGCCCCAACACAATAAGGACCTACCATTTTAATCATGTTGATCGTGAAACCATCAGTACCAACTGCGCCCGAAGTTATCTTATTGATGGCAGCATTTACCTCTATTTCTGTCACATGGCCAAAGCTAAACATATTTTTGACATTCTCAGAAAAACTCGTAAGATAATAGTCAAGACATTCAAATTGGACCTGACAACCAGTACCCATCTTAGAAAAATGTGTGTTAATTTCATCAGGTTTTTGAAGAAATGAAGGAAGCACATTATCATTTTCATTGGTCGCACCGCTTTTCTTAACTTTAGCCCAGAATTCATTAGAATTTGTGCATCCTGCCAGTTAATTTCAAAAGTAAATTTGTTTGGCTTTTCTAATCGCACTGTTCAGGGCGTTTCTAGCTTTGCAATACTGGTCCTTGTTGCTGTCACTTTTAGAAGTCAACAATTTTTGCTTCCAATAATTCTTTTCCTTAGTGAGGTTAATAATGATTTCATTTCTCCAAGGAGCTTTGTTTCTAGTGACTCTTTTTCTTACTAATGGAGCATTCTGACTAAATATTTCCAATACAGTCGAGTTTATAAAGCCTACCATTTCGTTAACATCATTCATATCTTTAACAGTGTTCCACTGGACACTGGCAGCGCACTTAATCATTTCTTCTGTATAAAAGTATTAAACAATGTTGTATCATGGAAATCACTAGTAAATTATAGTTATAGATTTTGCTCTTCTTAGAGCAAACACGCTAGGACAATGTTGGACTCAAAGTTGTTCAGTTGTGTAATCATTGTGTGCTTTGTGTTTGTGTGTGTGTGTGTGTGTGTGTGTGTGTGTGTGTGTGTGTGTGTGTTTGTATTTACTCAATTGTAGCATCATGGACATGCACACAACCACACTGTGGCATCGTGATCCAATTGTGGCATCTTACACACGATGCTACAATTTTTATCGATAATTTTGAGGTTAAAATGTCAAAATAAGTCAAACTAACTCAAGTTGCCACTTTTGAGTTTCCATCATGTGTGTAAGAAACACCGAAATTCGCTGGATTGTGGCATTTCGCCGGCTTACCGTTCACTAGCGATCCTAGCGGAGCAGCGTATAACTAGTGGCAAGGTCGTGCGGTGTTGCCGCTACGTTATTTCATGTTCGCGGCGTCCGTTGCTGGTTGTTTTTTACTGTTAGAAGACTCTGCTTATATTGTTTTTTTTTGTCATATTACTTTACTGTTGTATCACCCTAATTATGTATGTCAGGCTACACAACAGTAAACTGAAAGATTTGTTTTAATAGAACGATATTATTGCAATTAATTGGGTCATAATTATTTACTATCTTTGTTTGCAGGATTTTGCAAACATCACCTATGTTTTACAAATACAATTATTATACTTTATTTGTTTTTATTTTACATATAGGTATATACTATTTCATATATATATATATATATATATATATATATATATACAAAAGGGAATTGGCTAACTCAAACTTGTCTACTTAAAATTCATTTTTTAATCAATTTTGTTCTCTACTCCCTAAGCATTAAAAGCCAAGTTATAGTTGAGGCATGAATTATTAGAAGTTATTTATCTAAGTACGCTGTTGATCAAAATCTTGATTTTTTCAGTGGAGCATGAGTTATTTATGACACAAGCTGCCATCCGAAGAATAAAGTCCTAACAAATAAATAAATTATTACTCGGAGCGCTCTGACTGAAACCTTTAATTCGCTTCAGCGCACCTAAGGTTGAAATGAGGGTGGTTTATTGTATAACTGGAGGTAACACTGATGAACAAACCTGCGAGCCGTTCTTTCCAAATTTTGGTGAAGCAAAGAACTATACTCGGACGAGCTGAAATCGGACGAGTCGACAAAGTGAATCAAACAAGTACCTATCCATGATTTTAAACACAATATACTTGTATTTGTTTATTTCCTCATAATACATTATGTTTCACGGAAAGATTAGATACATAAATCAAACGAAAATATGAATTTACTTCAACTCTTATTACTTTTATTCCAATGATTTTCATGAGTAGATTCACTTATTGGAATAAAACAACCAATCAGGATAGTTCAAAGAACGGATACATTTACCTCACTAAGTGTACCAACCTGACAAAATCACCGGCTCGCGTTTTTGACCAAAATCGTTAAGCAGTGTTACCTCCAGTTATACAATAAACCTCCCTGGTTGAAATTAATAAGTTACGCCACTGAATCACTCTGCACATAGAGTACATATCATCCTCGTCATTAAAATAAACTAGTCTTTATATATTAATATTATAATATATAAAACTAGACGGGTTCACTCATTCACTGACATAAACTATGAGGCACTTCCCGTAATCTAACCTCCCTCAACATCATACTTGAGTTAAAGCTCTTGACGAGAAACTGACAGAAATTTTGCTAAAGGTTAACGTTTTTGAGCTTTTAAGGCATTTATGGGGCGGGGAAAATTCCACTTTTTCAATTTTTCCACTTTGAGCGCGTTTTGTACGGAAACGGTAAGAGATGGCAAAAAATGTTAAATACAAAAGTTGTATACAATTTAATTTCCAACTAACGATATTTCGTCAGATTTAAGATCCGATAATCTGTTTAGCCGCAATTTATCGTAGAAGGACGAATTTTGAGTATTTTGGCCCATTTAAATGTGTACAGTTTTGGAAAGCTGTTTAAATGAAAGAACACTACCTTTGGCTAATACCACATGTTTGCCACAGCTGATTTATTTAGTAGTGTAGGCGATACTAATTTGCTCACATGAGGTGTATATAAATTAGCTGTTACAAAATATGGTAAGCACATTACACAGGAGGTTCAGTATCGCGAATATCGTTTGTTGCGAGAATGGAAAATGTAATCAAACCGATTCTACCGGTTCTATGGAATGAATTTAGCCCAATAGCCCAGTGGATATGTTGTCAGATGATTCAAGATCAGTGGTCACGGGTTTGAATCCTACTTTTGATGCTTACTTTTTGAGGTCTGCAATTTATGTTTATTTGACTTTATTTTGTTTTTACAAATTCATTTATTTGTAATTATGTTGCTCAACGATCAGCTACCGTACAGCGCTCTGTGGAGTTAGGTTAGGTTAGGTTACTATCATTTTGCCGTGAACTGAAGTCTAATTTGTTGTTATCTTTTACACGTAAATCCATTTGTAGAACTCCAATTTAACATTGTAACCACAACTTTTTATTTATATCCGATTGACTATGATTGAGTGAGTACTTTTTTTTGCTTTTATACACCTCGAAACAACCATCGTAATCGGGAGTTCATTCGATAAAACGAACAAGCAGCCGGTTGATAAAATGTTTCGATACCGAAACGATACGGGAGCGCCGGTGTAGGTGCTCACCAAAGGTCATTGTTTTGTAGTTTTTCTTTGGTTAATGAACTACGAGTTTGATTTAAACTTGAGTTGACTGAGGAATGCAAGTGAGCGAAGCGAACTCCGAAAGGGGGTTTGGGGGCGAAGCCTCCAACGGCGATAAGCCTAGTTATATATAATTCTGTATGCGAAATATTTTACGTCAAAATTGTGGGAATTTGGAAAATCGAAGGATGATTGGAGACGGTTCAAAATAAAGGTCTTGATCCCAGGGACTCGGGAAAAACAGCTGTATTTCCAAACATTTAGGAGCAAACGATAAATAACGTAAAACACCCTCCATAAGAAAATTATGGGAATTTAAGTCGTCTGCTTTGTTTACAATAACACATGTGACAGAGTGTCTAATTTGTTTACAATCTGACATGTGTTCCTACTTGGAGCAAGGTTAGGGGCTATCGCCCCTTCAAGCCACTAGTTTTAACCTATATAAAGCAAATATTTCATCAGACATGTGTTCCGCTAAAGATATATAATTTCTACATTCAATAATCTATATTATTAAAAGAATATCTTGACTTTTGTTAGGCGATTTTCAACCCTTAAAAATATTATTTCATATACATATTTCGTATTAATCGAAAGCTCTTACTCTCTAGATGTGTCTTGTAGGGTTTCCATACACTCTCGACCACGGGGCTTCGCCCCACGAGCTTTCATAGTTCGTTTTTATCCCATAAGATTAACATGAGTAATATTTTGATTTGAATTGCAGCTGTTAGTACATTATGGACAGGTTATTAGAAAACCCGATTATACAAGTAAGGAATTAATTTATCTATATAAATTAAATAAGTTATTTTTCTACATCGTTTTGAGCAGTGACATGTTGTATGCTACGGAGATATTTAATTTGTTTTAAACATTTGTTTATCCGTCTGTCAGTTTATAAGCCAGATTTTTTCTGCGCTTCACAAAAAAATTTACTCAATGAAATTAAATAACTTGCCTGTTTTCGTGTAGAGGAGGAATCTCTTTTGGCTGTTTTAAATCATGGTAAGTAATTAGGGTTACGCCCCTTTGACCGGCACTGCTACAAAGTCGATCCTAGGGGTACAGGTTACTTAATATTTCACTACAGCTTGCACCGTATTTGTTATAATCAGCATTTAGTCAGCTAATTATATTTTATCACGGAATGAAGAAAACAAGAATGGATATTTTACTACTCTACATTGGTATACTAAATCATTTAAAATAACAGCATGGTAATAAATCATTGGCTATACAGAACACGTAAGCTTTACATGGTATTTATTAAAGCTCAGTTTGTCTAAGTAGCCATTGTGATTATAATATCGAATATTTTATGTTTTTAAGCCCACTTTCAATAAGTTTAACAAACTACAGGAGTTATTGAGCAGATATTTGGAAGAAGACGGGTTCATCCCAAAAAAGATTGGGCTAATTCCCGTTCCAATGAGGCTAGGCCCTAACACCCTTCAACATTTCCATGTTAATTATGTACTTACTAGACAGATTGAGCGTATATTTTGTAGAAAGACAGCAGGCAATGCACTTTAGTCAGAAACAGGCCTATAATTTCATCCAGTATGCCCTTTGGGACTTATCTGCTCTGTCGGCTTTTAAAATTGTAATTTATTCATCACTAATGTAAGTAGTTAACTAAACCGATTGAACATATATTTGTTAGGAGAATAGTTAATATATCAGAATAAAACCTTTGCCTACTCCTGCTCCAAAATATCTTTACCAAATGTTAAAACTATCAAATTTATGGGTTAATAAATGTGTTCTAATATGATCTCATCCATAGAAAAATATAGTATTGTATATAAATATATAAAAAAAAACTAACATTGGAGTTATGGTTAAGATTTGCAAATAAAAATAAAAGAATCATACCAGCTGTTCAAAATCAACCATTCAATTGTAAAAATAACAATCACTTGGTAAAGTATCATGTGGTTTTTGTGGGAATAGAGATCAGAACCAATGAGTACATAACTTTAAATATACATGATTAGGTTATTTATAAATTGTGAGCACTATTCAAACTGAAGATTTAATATAAAACGGACATGCCCAAAATGAAAAGAAACGAGCAATACGCAATAAGCAAAGCAAATACGCACGCCTTGGAGAGGAATCGTGAATATAAGTACTCTAGGCATTTTTAACAAACTGACTGGCTTTCCGAACAAACCTGGGTCCTCCAGGTGCTTTAACAAATATGGAACTGACATCTAAAACATAACACTGTACTGTGATCGCGAGCGAAGCCGCGACGGGCTACTAGTTTATTAAACAATAGTTTTCAAGGCTACAAGATGTGAACTTCTCTATCCATCAGTTATTTTCATTTAAAATTAAGATTATCAAAGAACTAGGCACATGAACAGGTGTATGCTGTGCTGTATTCTATCGTTAACATAATGAACAACTCCAAAGATGTAATATTTCTTACGCTATTAAGTAGTCAATTAACATGAATGTCCGTAAGAATAACTTTTAAAATTTGACAATCGATAGGGTGAAGCACTATGGAAATTTCTTGAAATCATTAGTGCTCATGTATATTGAGTAAAGTACATGTGTGCTACAGTTCAGTCATCAAGACCCACCGTTTTAGGCTCTGCTTTGACTGACAGCCACTGGTAGGAGATAATTATTGATTAGATTCTCACGTTCTCTTTAATTTAGATAATGTTATTTTTATTTCACTTTCGAGTTTTATTTGGCTTTCATTTCATGTTAGCTATTTTATTATTGACTAGTGGTAACTGGCGTACGCTGCTGTATTTCTTATGAGATTTACAAAAAATGCTTGTTGTATTATATTTTTCATTAAATTTTTAATAAACTTTCCAGGAACCATCCCGACCCAATGCTACATTAATAATGAAAATGTCATTAAATTCAGTTGAGTGGCTTAATAGTCCAGAGGGAACATAGATTCAATTTTATATATTAAGATAGCATGGACATAACAGTATGTGGATTGGGGGACAATTCAAGGACACGAACATAGTCGCGTCTAAACTAAATAAATTGAATCAGGAAACTAACACATACTTAATTTCTAACTCGTTTTTACAGTTCCTAATTTTCATTTACTAGTAAGTGATTGAAAATGTCTGCAATAACTCCTGAAATAACATGACCTCGCCATCACCAACAATGAATTAATTACAATGAATTAGTTTTAGAATGAGTCAGTGTGTATGTATCACTTCTATCTCCGTCCCAAGTTTCAGCTCAATTGGTTCAGTAATCCTTAATTTGATAATTTCCAAAACTAGTGTGGCGGAGCCCAAATGGGCACTTAGGTCATGAGCGGATTTGTGTGAGTATGATTATTCTAACACCAATCTCCCTCCAGAATTGCAACCCAATTGGTTCAGTAGTTCCTAATTTGAGAACTTTTAAACCAGTGGGACGGAGCCCTAAAGAGTACTTAAATTGTGAGTAATTATATGTCATTCATAACTGTACTACTTACCTCCCTCCCAATATGTCATCTCAATGGCCTCAGTAATAACTAATCTTCAAAGGCAATGGGAGAAGTCCTAAGAGATTTTTTTTAGATATTTTGAAGGTTTATGTCAGTAATAATAGCAACTACTAATCAACTAACAAATTTTAGCTTAAATAGTTGAGTAAACATTAATCCATAAGTTTAGCTTGGGGACCATGCTCATCCCATGATCACCCGTGAGGCAGAGCGCCCTAAAGGCGAAAACAAAATCAAAATCCCGTAGTTATCCTGTTTTGTACTGTTTTTAGCGAATTTCCCCTATGGGGAAGAAGCTATTACCGTAGTCGGCATGGTAAGACCTAGGCCCGGGACCATGATAACTTTTCGTTTTGAGGTCCCCAGACCCCAAAAACACCATTCGTTCGAAACTGTATATATATATATATATATCTATATATATATATATATATATATATATATATATATATATATATATATATATATGTGTGTCCGTGAGCACGATAACTCTCGTAAAAATTATCCGATTTTGATGAAATTTGGTATAAACGTGTAAAGCAACATTTATGACTTTAAGTTCGAAAACCAGCCAGATCGCTTTATCCGAAGGGGTATTTTGGGGGGGTTTCGTACCCCAAAAATGGGTTTTTTGAATTTTTTACATATAATTTTTGAAAAGTCAAATTTTAGTTTTTACCATTGGATTCAGCTTAAAAAAACACACAATTTGGTATTTTGATCATTTCTCTACGTCAATTGGTTACCGAGATATTGAAAGTGCTAAACACAGTACGTTGTCTAATGTTATTCTTATGGAGGAAAAGAAAAATTTTACATCTCGCTTATTTATGAACGTATACTGACGAAACTTGGTATACGGCTTCATCTGGTTGTGGACCACTGATATTTGCTCAAAAAAACCATTTTTTGCCAAAGGCTCCCGTAGCAGTAAACCTGCGTATTCAGCCCCATGTTATTCTTATGGAGAATAAATAACGTGTTATCTCCCTTAATTATGAAAATAAATTAATGAAATTTGGTATGTGGCTTTGCCTAAATGAGTTGTATTGATATTTGTATAAAACCCCATTTTTTGTTTTCCTTCCTTCAGCAAACCTGCATACTCAGCCGCCATGTTATTCTTATGGAGAATAATTAAAATGTCATAAATCGTTTATTTATGAATGTATATTGATGAAAATTGGTATGTGGCTTTATGTGGTATTAAGATACGTATATATTCATTGGAAATTCGCTGAGTATGCAGGTTTGCTGCTACGGGTGTATATATATATATATATGTGTGTGTCCGTGAGCACGATAACTCTCGTAAAAATGATCCGATTTTGATGAAATTTGGTATAAACGTGTAAAGCAACATTTATGACTTTAAGTTCGAAAACCAGCCAGATCGCTCTACCCGAAGGGGTATTTTGGAGGGGTTTTGTATCCCAAAAATGGGTTTTTCGAATTTTTCACATATAATTTTTGAAATATTCAAATTTTAGTTTTCACCATTGGATTCAACTTAAAAGAACACACAATTTGGTATTTTGAACATTTCTCTACGTCAATTGGTTACCGAGATATTGAAAGTGCTAAACACAGTACGTTGTCTAATGTTATTCTTATGGAGGAAAAGAAAAATTTTATATCTCGCCCATTTATCAACGTATACTGACGAAACTTGGTATACGGTTTCATCTGTTTGTGGACCATTGATATTTGCTCAAAAAGACAATTTTTTACCCAAGGCTCCCGTAGCAGCAAACCTGCGTACTCAGCCCCATGTTATTCTTATGGAGAATAAGTAACGTGTTATCTGCCTTCATTATGAAAATAAAATAATGAAATTTGGTATGTTGCTTTACCTAGATGAGTTGTATTGATATTTGTATAAAACCCCATTTTTTGTGTTCCTTGCTTCAGCAAACCTGCATACTCAGCTGCCATGTTATTCTTATGGAGAATAATTAAAATGTCATAAATCGTTTATTTATGAATGTATATTGATGAAACTAGGTATGTGGCTTTATGTGGTATTAATATGCATATATACACTGGAAATTCGCTGAGTATGCAGGTTTGCTGCTACGGGGGTATTTTTTTTTTATTGACATTCGTTTACATATCCAATTTAATTGATTTCTATTATACAGTTAGAATAACATGGGGAGTTTAACAATGCCTGGGGTTAGATCCCCTAAGGTTAGATCGGGACACATTTTATCAGGCCTGATCAAGACAGTCGATCAAGTTTGATTAAACTGACTTGTTTAGCTTGCTTGATCAGAGTTTCCAAAGTTAATCAAATCTGTTTTAATTTGATATTTTTTAATAATGTTTGATCAAGTATGAGGAAATATTTTTTCCAAATCCGTACCATTCGGTGTTAACACATTTTGCACCTTTGTTTATTGGCATGAGAATTATAAACTTGTTTTGGTATCTCAAAGCGATCAGATAACCAATCAACAAACTAGTTTTACTATTTACTTACAATTATTGAGTTATATTCAAATTTTACGCTCATTACTCATGATTGAAAATATTTTAGCATTTAAATGCACCTTATGCATATCAAGACATCCATATCATATAAATGGATGTCGTAGCAAACCCCCGTCGTACCAAACCTGGAAACTCAGCGAATTACAAATGCATATATATATATATATATATATATATATATATATATATGTGTGTGTCTTAATACTACATAAAGTCACATAAAAAGTTTCATCAATATGCATTCATAAATAAGCGATTTATAACATTTGTACGCAAGTTTGCTGAAACAAGGAACACAAACAAGGGTTTTTTATACAAATATTAATATAGCTCAACTAGGTAAAGTCACACATCAAGTTTTATTAATTTATGTTAATAATTAAGGGAGAGAAAATTTTACTTATTCTCCATAACAATAACATGGGGGCTGAGTACGCAGGTTTGCTGCTACGAGAACTATCGGCAACAAAACTGCTTTTGTGAAAAATTATCAAAATAGCAATTTGTTTTTTTTTAAGCTGAATTAAATAGTCGAAACTAAAATGTTATGTATAAAAAACTAAAAAAAACATTTATGGGGTACAAATCCCCTCCCTCCCCAAATACCCCTTTGGATGGAGCGATCTTTCTGGTTTTCAAACTTAAAGTCATAAATGTTGCTTTAAATGTTCGTATCAAATTTCGTAAAGATCGGACAATTTTTTTAGAATTATCGTACCCACGTACACACATAAATATATTTTTGAACAAACGATTTTTTTGGTATCTGGGAACCTCAAAACGAAAAGTTATCATGGTCCCGGGCCTAGATCTTACCATGCCGACTTCGGTAGTAACTTCTTTCCTATAGGGGAAATTCGCTAAAATAAGTACCGAATACTAATAACAATATAAAAGTTCTACAATGATTTTAATTATTAAATAATATAATATATACCATACTATTAACTAGTTTTAGGGCCTACTTTTCAATTTACGTAAAAATGAGTTTCTATTTTAAATCAGAGATAATTTAGCATACAGTGATTTCAACAATATATTATGATATACAACATGTAGCCCAATTATAAAAACCATCAATAGAGCATTAAAACGAACATCTGAGCCAACAAAGATCACGGAGTGGAGGCAAGTTACCCAGTCACCAAGCTGGCCGCCGCGCCGCGTACCGCCGCACCGGCACGAACTGGCAACAGCGCTGGCGTGACGTAGTGGGGAGTACACACCTAAGTTGGAGTTTGCACGATTGTGGCACGTTGCTACAATTGTTTTCTAGTGTGTAAGGGCTAAAGCGGTGTGTATCGGGAAAGTGAGTTGAGGAACATACTGTCCACACTATTGTCGATAACGCAGTATCTTTCGTCTTAAAGATGCTACAATTGGGTGTTTTCCACAATTGAGCGAATACATGTATGTGTGTGTTTGTGTGTGTGTGTGTGTCTGTGTGGATGTGTACATAGCTAGAGACTTACTTAACCAATGGGCCGATTTTTATGAAATTTGGTATGTAGGTACTAAATCCACGATAACTCCAGGCATTTTTTCATTTTTTTTAATTTTTGATTTTTAAGGGTAATTATTCCCCAAAAACCGCCAAAAAACATGAAAAATCAACATTTCTCAAAAACGGCTCTAACGATTTTGATTAAACTTTAGTCGTTTGTAGAACATTAGCTTTCCAACAAAATGACACCACCCGCATTCCTGTAAAATTCGGGTTCAGAAATTACAGGACTTAAAACATCAAAAGTTCAGTTTTTTGGATTTTTCATAAAAAGACATAAATATAAAAAAATATTACTATTCACCATTAAAAATAGCTCAAAAAACTAAATAATTTAGTATTTTAAATTACTATTCTATGACTGCTGGTTTCGGAGAAAATTGAAATTTTCATTTTGCGGTAAACGCAGTACGTTGTCCAATGTTGTTCTTATGGAGAATTAAAAAAATTACTGTTTCTCTCTTATTTACTGATCAATTTCATTCAAACTTGATATGCTTGTCAAGTTAGCATTGACCAACATAGGAAATTCGAAATATGTTGCCCATTAATAACCCTGGGGGGAATAGGGGGCATTTCCCCTCTTAAAACCACGAGTTTAGCAATAATATGGATTCTGTAGTCCCTCCAAAGCAGGGATTTGGGTGGATGCTTTTAAAAAAACTTGTTTACAAGATTTTCTGTACATTCGACCGTGCTTTGTATTTTATATTTAGTAAATAAAAAGTAATTTATTCATTAAAATTGGGCTAATAGGGAGAAAGTATGTGTCAGTTTCCTGATACCGTTTATTAATTTTTGTTCTAGCTTGCTACATTTCAAAATCAAGTTTTAAACCTGTCGGTACTTTATTATAAAGTGGTGGTGTGAAACCCCTAGGTAGAGGAAAATACAAACATAAGACGAATCTGCCTGGCAAAGTCCTTCGCAAAAGCTAAACATTGCGACTGTTATCAAATGCACCTCCGTCATTTCAAGGCTCTAAAAGAATAAGAAATAAGGAAGGGAAATAACTCGAATTTTCATCCTAGGCTACTAATGTTATATATAAGATCATTGGTGGAAATTAGGTCATCAGTTTAAAACAATACTGTGCGTATTTGATAAACTTCCATTGTTCTTAAAACTTCACAATATTTACTTTTCATGTTTCCCCTTAAGTATACAGGGTGAGTTTCTACTCGCTACATTAACTTCGCCAGTGAGTTCTACTCACTAAAAGGAACAACCATTTTCCCATAGACCCATGTCCGATTCTCAACCGTTTGGCTGCAATTGGGAATTTTGAATTTGTTATAACGTACTTGACTTGGCCTTAATAATTGAGCTATAAAAATGTAACCCGTTACTCTACCCAATTCCACTTAACACCAATAGGAAAATCATTAAATTTTCAATAAATCTGGGTTTTACAAAAGGATATGTGTTTGAAAACACCAGGTTGTAACGAACATAAAGTACAAAATACTCTTTTGATAAAAATACTCTAATACTTCGTTAACTAGCTGAACGTCAAATGTACTTAAATCCGTTAATATCAATGAAAGGATAAATGGTAAATACCCCCGTTGCAGCAAACCTGCGTACTCAGCGAATTTCCAATGCAAAATATATGTCTCAATACTACATAAAGCCGCATACCAAGATTCATAAAAATATATTCACAAATAAGCGATACATCAAATTTTAATTATTCTCCATAAGAATAACATTGGGAATGAGTACGCAGGTTTGCTGCAATAAGGAACACAAAAAATGGGTTTTTATGCTAATATCAATATAACTCAACCAGGTGAAGTCGTATACCAGTTTTTATTCATTAATGTTCATAATTAAGGGAGACAGAGCATTTAATTATTCTCCATAAGAATAACATGGGGGCTGAGTACGCAGGTTTGCTGCTACGGGAGCCTTTGGCAAAAACATTTTTTGAGCAAATATTAATAGACCACAACGAGATGAAGCTGTATACCAAGTTTCGTCAGTATACGTTCACAATTAAGCGAGATATAAAAATTTTCTTTTCCTCCATAAGAATAACATTAGACAACGTACTGTGTTTAGCACTTTCAATATCTCGGTAACCAATTGACGTAGAGAAATGATCAAAATACCAAATTGTGTGTTTTTTAAGCTGAATCCAATGGAAAAAACTAAAATTTGACTATTTCCAAAATTATATGTAAAAAATTCAAAAAACCCATTTTTGGGGTACAAAACCCCCCCAAAATACCCCTTCGGATAAAGCGATCTGGCTGGTTTTCGAACTTACAGTCATAAATGTTGCTTTACACGTTTATACCAAATTTCATCAAAATCGGATAATATTTACGAGAGTTATCGTGCTCACGGACATATATATATATATATATATATATATATATATATATATATATATACAGTTTCGAATGAATGGGTTTTTGGGGTCTGGGGACCTCAAAACGAAAAGTTATCATGGTCCCGGGCCTAGGTCTTCCCATGCCGACTACGGTAATAGCTTCTTCCCTATAGGGGAAATTCGCTAAAATGGTTGTTATTAATTATTTAGGTAGTTATACTGTATTTTTGACGAAAACACCTTATTAATAGCACATCATTGGTTATACAATAAGCAAGTTTTTCGTTTAACTTGACATCACACGTCATAACTTTTAGGTGATGAAATGGGGCCTTGAAAATGCAATAAAAAGATTATTTAAGAGTATTTTTTACATTATTTTCGTTACAACCTGGGGTTTTCAAACACCTATCCTTTTGTAAAACTTTAGATTTATTGCAATTTTAATGATTTTTCTATTGGTGTTATGTGTAATTAGGTAGAATAACGGGTTACAGTTGTATAGCTCAATTATTAAGGCCAAGTCACGTACGTTATAAATAAACGGTATCAGGAAACTGACACATACTTTCTCCCTTTTAGCCAAACTTTAATGAATAAATTACTTTTTATTTACTAAATATAGAATATAAAGCACGGTCGAATGTACAGGAAATCTTGTAAACAAGTTGTTTTCAAAAACATCCACCCAAATCCCTGCTTTGGAGGCACTACAGAATCCATTGCTACACTCGTGGTTTTAAGAGGGGAAATAACCCCTATTCTCCCCCAGGGTTATTAAGGGGCAACATATTTCGAATTAACTCTGTTAGTCAATGCTAAATTGACAAGCATATCAAGTTTGAATGAAATTGATCAGTAAATAATAGAGAAATAGTATTTTTTGTATTCCCCATAAGAATAACATTGGACAACGTACTGCGTTTACCGCTAAATGAGAATTTCAATTTCCTCCGAAACCAGCAATCGTAGAATAGTAATTCAAAATACTAAATTATTTAGTTTTTTGAGCTCTTTTCAATGGTGAATAGTAATATTTTTTATATTTATGTCTTTTTATGAAAAATCAAAAAAAAAACTGAATTTTGGATGTTTTAAGCCCTGTAATTTCTGAACCCGAATTTTTACAGGAATGCGGGTGATGTCATTTTGTTGGAAAACTAAAGTTCTACAAACGACTAAAGTTTAATCAAAATCGTTAGAGCCGTTTTTGAGAAATTTGGATTTTTCATGTTTTTTGGCGGTTTTTGGGGGATAATTACCCTTAAAAATCAAAAATTCCAAAAAATGAAAAAAACGCCTGGAGATATCGTGGATTAGTACCTACATACCAAATTTCATCAAAATCGGCCCATTGGTTAGGGCTCTAGCTCTGTACACATCCACACAGACACACACACACACACACACACACACGGACACACACACACACACACAGACAGACATCACGTAAAAACCACTTTTTTGGGTTCAGGGAGCACCAAAACGAATATTTCCACTAAAAACTCAAATTCGAAAATTTTGACGAAAACAATACTTTCTCCATATACTATGTATAGAGGGAGAAAGTAAAAATGCAAAATTCCCAATTACAGCCAAACTGCTGAGAATCGGAAATAGGAAAATTATTGATCTTTTTAGTAAGTAGAACTCACTGGCGAAGTTAATGTAGCGAGTAGAAACTCACCCTGTATAGCTTCGTGAATGAGCTTTTAAATATTTTTTTTTATAATTGAGGAGCAAAAATAACAGTGAAATCTAAGTAGAGCCACATAAAAGTAGGTTATGGTCAAGGAACATTATCGTAACGCGGACAAACCCCGTCTTCATGAGTTGGTTTATCTGTAAACGAAACTTGTCAATACGCCATTAAGATAGGGCAAAATAATGAAGAGTAATTTTGTGGCTTATTGCATCAGCGTGGGTATTAGTAACAGCGTACATCATACCCTTTAATATGCGTAAACTTAATTGTATACCGTATAAAATCGTCTAAAACGAAGGATAAACTGTTTTAAGACATTGACGTTTTATATTTTAAATCCCTAGAAATCACTAGTATAAATCCGGGTATTTGCATCGTACTAATTAGTAAATTGCTACTAACAGTAGATTTTTTTGAGAGAGAATTCCCTTCCCCCGACATTCTGCATATTCTCAAATTGGCAATGCTAGATTTTATAGTTTTAACAATTGTTTTATCGTGAAGGCCAGATGTATGACAATTTAAAATTATATTGTCAATGTAGTTTTGATTATGTATTTTAAGGTAACTTGTTTGTAGAATTTTATTTGTTACTGTGGAAAGTGTTTATAATAGAGGTCAAGAGAGTTGACAGTTGGGCTGCAGCCAATAGCAGAGTTGTACGCTGTCACTTGTACTGATTATTGATGATAAAATTTCATTATTTTAGAAGTAACATTATTTTATATAGAATGAATTCAAATCAAATTCAAATGTATAATCAACTTATATTCATATAACTAAATTAATTCATATAACTACTTCATTATTGTTAATTAATTAGAAGTATTTCATTTTACCTGTTGGCAGCACTGAAGTAACAGCTGTTGTGATTGTAATTAAATTCAATAAGAAACGAGTTCGCACGCAGCACGCTGACGTGAGGGAAGTGAATTTCCACATAAAAACTTGTAAAACTCAAAATAAGTGTAAATACCCCCGTCGCAGCAAACCTGCATACTCAGCGAATTTCCAATGAATATATAACATAACACATTAAAACACTTAACAGGATTCATAAGAAATGTATTCACAAACAAGCGATATTTAAAATATTAATTATTCTCCATAAGAATAACATTGGGGATGAGTACGCAGGTTTGCTGCAACAAGGCACACAAAATAATGGGTTTTTATGCAAATATCAATAGAACTCATCTTAGTGAAGTCACATACCAAGTTTCATCCATATACATTCATAAATAAGCGATATATAACATTTTAAGTATTTTCCGTAAGAATAACATGGGGAACAAGTACCTAGGTTTGCTGCTACAGGAACCATAGGCAAAAAATTGTTTTTTTGTGCAAACAACAATAAACCACAACCAGATCAAGCCATATACCAAATTTCGCCAGTTTATGTTCATAAATAAGCGAGATATACAATTTTTCATTTTCTCCATAAGAATAACATTAGACAACGTACTGTGTTTAGCACTTTCAATATCTCGGTAACCAATTGACGTAGAGCAATGATCAAAATACCAAATTGTTTGTTTTTTTAAGCTGAATTCAATGGTATAAATTAAAATTTGATTTAAGTTAAAATTACATGTGAAAACCCCAAAAAACACATTTTTGGGGTACAAAACCCCCCTTCGGATGGTGCGATTCATCTGGTTTTCGAACTCGTTCAAATAAATGGTACTTTACACATTTGTACCAAATTTCATTAAGATCGGACCTTTTTTACGAGAGTTATCGTGCTTACGGACACATATATATATATATATATATATATATATATATATATATATATATATATATATATATATATATATATATATATATATACATATATATAAAAATTTGAACGAATGGTGTTTTTGGTATCTGGGGACCTCAAAATGAAAAGTTATCATCGTCTCGGGCTTAAGTCTTACCATGAGACCTACGGTAATAGCTTCTTCCCTATAGGGGACATTCGCTAAAACATACATTTTTCCAATTTTTATTGAAATCTGAAAATATTGATTTTTTGGCTGTTCTGATACTCCTGGTTTCATTTACTTGCAAAGCTGGGAATACAATTTTGCGCATTATAAGGTTAGGAGAAGGTCCAGACAGGCTTTAAAGTAGGCGTGAGGTTGCTGGGGATGATAAAAGTACTCTAACAAAGGAATAACAGGCTGTTCTAGTGTAAAACCCCCATAAGACAACGTACTGTGTTAAGTCGATACACTTTTTCTTCAATAACTCGGTAAATATTTATGCTAGAATGACGAGAGAGGGCTTAAAACTTTCGCCTCACTAATTCCCATCTTTTTACATGCATTTATTTTGTATCTGGGGCTTATATGACCCTTTTTGGGCCCAAAAACTCGAAATTTGAAAGATTAATCCCCAAAAAAGGGGTTTAGAGTTTTCCGATTGTTTTGCCCAACGAACTTGTCCAACTGATTACAGAAAGGAACGTCCCTACCAAATTTGAAGTAAATCGGACAAAAAATGCGACCGCTAGAGTGCAAACACATATATATATATATATATATATATATGTCTATATATATATATATATATACATATATATATATATATATACAATTTTGAACGACCCCCCAAAACGTGTTCAGGGGGTCACATTAGGAACTTCTATGGTGGTCCCGGGCTTAAGTCTCACCGTGCAGGTCATGCTAATAGTTCACTTTCCAAAGGAAATTCACTAAAAATTAGTTCATTAGATGGCTGATTCCCAACATGAAACTATCTCGTTGACATAGTAAGTTTCAAATTTAAATTATTATATTTGAATGAATTTGTATGTAAATAATTTCATTTCCAGATATATTATTGTTTCGTATAATCAATCTTTGCTAATTTCAGTGTAATGATGCAAATGTAAAGTAACCAATTGTGAACACTCCTGTTACTTTCATGTCTAATTTTGCTCAAAAAGCACATTGTTGGTAGATTTTATAACTTCAATATTTAATGTTAAAATTATTTTAAATGCTACTAAAGATGTTTCAATATGTAAAATAATTAGTTTACCTGTTATTATTTAGTTTGGATATGTTCCAGGCGAGTTCAAGTAGTACGGATAGGAATCAGGCCAATAATCATCGAAAAGTAAGATTAGAAATACTGATATAGTATGAATAATATTAGACTATAATTTCAAAAGGAGATATATTTTTACTTTCTCCCTCTATACATAGTATATGGAGAAAGTATTGTTTTCGTCAAAATTTTCGAATTTGAGTTGTTAGTGGAAATATTCGTTTTGGTGCTCCCTGAACCCAAAAAAGTGGTTTTTACGTGATGTCTGTCTGTGTGTGTGTGTGTGTGTGTGTGTGTGTGTGTGTCCGTGTGTGTGTGTGTGTGTGTCTGTGTGGATGTGTACAGAGCTAGAACCCTAACCAATGGGCCGATTTTGATGAAATTTGGTATGTAGGTACTAATCCACGATATCTCCAGGCGTTTTTTTCATTTTTTGGAATTTTTGATTTTTAAGGGTAATTATCCCCCAAAAACCGCCAAAAAACATGAAAAATCCAAATTTCTGAAAAACGGCTCTAACGATTTTGATTAAACTTTAGTCGTTTGTAGAACTTTAGTTTTCAAACAAAATGACACCACCCGCACTCCTGTAAAAATTCGGGTTCAGAAATTACGGGTCTTAAAACATCCAAAATTAAGTTTTTTGGATTTTTCATAAAAATACATAAATATAAAAAATATTACTATTCACCATTAAAAAGAGCTCAAAAAACTAAATAATTTAGTATTTTGAATTACTATTCTACGATTGCTGGTTTCGGAGAAAATTGAAATTTTCATTTAGCGGTAAACGCAGTACGTTGTTCAATGTTATTCTTATGGGGAATACAAAAATTACCATTTCTCTCTTATTTACTTATCAATTTCATTCAAACTTGATATGCTTGTCAATTAAGCATTGACCAACAGAGTTAATTCGAAATATGTTGCCCCTCAATATCCCTGGGGGGGGGGTGAATAGGGGGCATTTCCCCTCTTAAAACCCCGAGTGTAGCAATGGATCCTGTAGTGCCTCCAAAGCAGGGATTTGGGTGGATGTTTTTTAAAACAACTTGTTTACAAGATTTTCTGTACATTCTACCGTGCTTTGTATTCTATATTTAGTAAATAAAAAATAATTTATTCATTAAAGTTGGGCTAAAAGGGAGAAAGTATGTGTCAGTTTCCTGATACCGTTTATTAATTAATAAAACAGGATCTTACAACAACAATGAACGTCTACTCTAATCAGTTGCCCAATTACCATGTTTGTAGTGTTGCATAACATCAGATGGACCACTCTATAGGCTATTAAAATAGCGCAGTTATCCAAATTAAATATACTAGTAGTCTGTCGCGGCGTCGCTCGCGATCACAACATAATATTATACTGACATTCCCGTATAAATATTGTGTTACCGTTCCAAAGCCAACATAGCCTGATGATTAACTGTGTTTACTCTATCCAGCTGATTGCTTAAAACTTATAGTTATTTCCCAATGTTAAGCTTATGGGAAAAAACTCAACTTTAAGGGGCCCCAGGGCCTCACTCACAAATTATTTCTCTATAAAAAACGTTTCCTGCACAACTTCACGTTAGGCTCTTTCCAGTGACACCAAAAACATGAAAATCGGTTCAGTAGTTTAGGAGGAGTGATTGTCACAAAAAACCTGCTCGCCTATTAAATACGTATAGATAAGTGCAGAGCTCCTGAAATTGGCCATACTGTGTAGGGGGTGTTGTACACACTGTTGCCATTTTTCCATATGCAAATATCACGTCTACTATTGGCTGGTCTTGGTTGACAGCACTGCAAGCCACGCCTTCAAATGGCAACTCTCTTGTCCGCTATTATGGACTCAGCGAGATTACCGAAGTTTCCACACATTAGAAGTGATAATCAAACCATCTCAAACTACTACTTCAATTCAATTTAATTTGTTGTTCAATGGTACAATATTTACATTGTATTGAACTAGTCACTAGATAAGATTAACCTTAACCTAACAATACAAATCTTAGTAATACAACAATACCCCCGTCGCAGTAAACCTGCCGACTTAGTGAATTTCCAATGCATTTATATGTTTCTCACTCCTACATAAAGCCACTTACCAAGTTTCACAAAAATACATTTATAAATGAGTGATTTATAACATTTTATTTTATCTCCATAAGAATAACATTAGGACTGAGGTTTGCTGAAACGAGGAAGATAAGAAATGAGTTTTTAAGCAATTATTAATATAACTGAACCAGGTAAAGCTACATTACCAAGTATTATTAATTTATGTTCATAATTAAGATATAAAACTTTACATATTCTCCATAAGAATAACATTAGGGCTGAGTATGCAGGTTAGCTGCTACGGGGATAATCAACAACAAATTTATTTTTTGTGCAAATATCAGTACAATACGAAGCCACATACCAAGTTTCATCAATATACATTCATAAATAATCGAGATATCAAATTGTATTTATTCTCCATAAGGATAACATTGGACAACGTACTGTGTTTAGCACTTTGAATATCTCTGCAATTGTTGGACGTAGAATCACAATTTAAACACCAAAATGATTGTTTTGTGGAGCTGAAGTGATTGTTAAAAGCAAATGTTAAGATTAAAGTAAAATTAATTGAGGAAAAGCCAAAAACCTTTTTCCCATAAGATTAACATGGGAGATTTTATGAGCAGGTTTTTTGGATTTTCTCCGCAACCACTAAACCTAGGTTAATAATTCAAAATACTATATTATTTGTTTTTGTAAGCTCTATAACATGGTCAAAACCAAAATTAAGTATTTTAAAAACTTTAGGGTTAAAAATGCAAAAAACTGATTTTTGGAAAATTTAAAACCCCCATAAACCCTCCTTTCCATGGTCCGATTTTTCTGGTTTTCGAACTTAAAGTTATAAATGTCACTTTACACATTTGAGCCAAATTTCATCGAAATCGGACGTTTTTTACTCAAGTTATCGCATTCACGGACACACACACACACACATATATATATATATAGATAGATAGATAGATAGATAGATAGATAGATAGATAGACAGATTGATAGATAGATAGATAGATAGATAGATAGATATATGGATAGATAGATAGATAGATAGATAGATAGATAGATAGATAGAAATTTGAACGAATAGTGTTTTTGGCTTCTGGGTACCTCAAAACAAAAAGTTATCATGGTCTCGGGCTTAAGTCTCACCATGAGACCTACGGTAATAGCCCTACGGTAATCTTCCCTATAGGGGAAATTCGCTAAAAAACAAAAAAGTACAATTTCTTTTCCCTATGACAAAAAGATTTATTAACCTAAAAAACCTCATTCACTTGCCCCAGAAACAAATGTTCCACTTAATAAAAAGCCTTCTCCAATAGGGATACCTTGATACTCTTTTTGAAAGCAGCGGTGCCGGTGGTTGGTGCATCCTGGAGGTGTCGTGGAAAAGCGTTGTACAGGGGAGCGCTGCATATTGTGGTCTGTGCTCCAACAGTGACAGCCAGTGCACGGGATACACCAGGTACTCTCTGTGACGCGTGTTGTAATTGTGTCTGTTTCTGTCATTTTCCAACGTTGTACAGGGGAGCGCTGCATATCGTGGTCTGTGCTCCAACAGTGACAGCCAGTGCACGGGATACACCAGGTCCTCTCTGTGACGCGTGTGTAATTGTGTCTGTTTCTGTTATTTCCAAACAAGTTCGGATTGTTTTCCATAATATGTGGACCTGGTATATATAAAGTGACGGCAAAGTTAAAACCTTAAGGTTTTTAAACCACATCTTACAGTGATCATGTTTTTTAATGCCTACCAATATCCTAATCATTTGTTTCTGAATTTTGAAAACCCTTAGGGAATCAGAAGCGTTTCCCCAGAAAATATCACCACAGCTCATCAAGCTAAAGGCATAGTACACCATCAGGCACGTATCAAGATCAGTGCGTGGTGATAGCCGCCTCAGGACAAAACAGACTGACTTCAACTTCGAACACAATTTTTCGATGTGATATCCCCATTTTAATTGTTTTCAGTTATTAAACCCAGATATTTGTGCAGCTATCATGGGTAAGACTCCTCTAGCCGATCGAGTTGGATAGTTTGTCAGTCAAAAACTGTATGACGTGTCTTTTCCCTATTAAGGAGTAGCCCTACCACTAGACTTTTTTCTACACGCTTTTCCTCGCTACCCTGTAAAAACGTAATGATTTTTTCACCACACTATGCTGTAATCACCTGTTTTCGGAACGTCATTTGATTACCGAAAGTATAATTTTTCCGCCCAAGGACCGAAAGTCAGCTGATCTATTTATCCAGTGTTGCCAACTTGTTTTCAAGGTGCACGACGTTACCTGGTTAATACGTGCATACTATTTTGTGTTCTTTGGTTGAAACACTGGAACAAATAACAATATATTTCAAAACTGTACTATCGATGATTTGTTAATTGGTTAACTGATTTTAGTCCGAGAGTACTTACTTAAAGAAAATGTTAATTGTCAAAATACAGTACGTTGTCTTATGAGGATTTTACACTGGAAAAGGCTGTTTTTCATATTTTAATATCGTTTTATCACCCCCCATACCCCTATACCAACTTGCTATCCCGAAAATACCTCTTAATAACTTTATAATATTAAAGTTATAATATAGGATACATTGGTATCCTAGCAGTGAATTTAAATATAACCAGGAGCATCAAAACAACCTAAAAATAAAATTGGTCAATTTAAAAAAAAAATGTAACCAGTGTTGGTTTAAACCCGTTATTAGTGAATTTCCTTTGGAAAGTGAACTATTAGCATGACCCGCACGGTGAAACTTAAGCCCGGGACCACCATAGAAGTTCCTAACGTGACCCCCTGAACACGTTTTGGGGGGTCGTTCAAAATTTTATATATATATATATATGTGTGTATGCACTCTAGCGGTCGCATTTTTTGTCCGATTTACTTCAAATTTGGTAGGGACGTTCCTTTCTATAATCTGTTGGACAAGTTCGTTGGGCAAAACAATCGAAAAACTCTAAACCCATTTTTTGGGGATTAATCTTTCAAATTTCGAGTTTTTGGGCCCAAAAAGGGTCAGAAAAGCCCCAGATGTAAATTTAATGCATGTAGAAAGATGGGAATTAGAGAGGGGAAAGTTTTAAGCCCTCTCTCGTCATTCTAGCATAAATATTTACCGAGTTATTAAAGAAAATGTGTATCGGCTAAACACAGTACGTTGTGTTATGGGGGTTTTACACTAGAAAAGCCTGTTATTCCTTTGTTAAAGTACTTTTATTATCCCCAGCAACCTCACGCCTACTTTCAAGCCTGTCTGGACCTTCTCCTAACCTTATAATGCGTAAAATTGTACTCCCAGCTTTGCAAGTAAATGAAACCAGGAGTATCAGAACAGCCAAAAAATCAATGTTTTCAGATTTCAATAAAAATTTGACAAATGTATGTTTTTACACTGATTTTGAGTTTTAAAGGTTTTTATGTGGAAATTCACTTCCCTCACGTCAGCGTGCTGCGTGCGAACTCGTTTGATATTTTCAAGGTTTTAATGTGGAAATTCACTTCCCTCACGTCAGCGTGCTGCGTGCGATCTCGTTTATGAATGTATATTGATGAAACTTGGTATGTGGCTTCAATTAGTTGTGGTATATTGATATTTGCACAAAACGTTTTTGTTGATTTTCCCCGTAGCAGCAAACCTGTATAACCTGTAATAACCTCGGCTGCCACGTTATTCATATGGAGAATAAGTAAAGCTGTATATCTCTCTTAGTTATGAACCAAAATTAATAAAACTTGGTATATAGCTTCACCTGGTTGATTTATATTGATAATTGCAAAAATACACATTTTTATCTTCCTCGTTGCAGCAAACCTGCGTACTCAGCCCTAATGTTATTCTTATGGAGAATAAACGAGTTCGCACGCAGCACGCTGACGTTAGGGAAGTGAATTTCCACAAAAAAACATTTAAAACTCAAAATATGTGTAAAAACAAACATGGATTCCAATTTTTATTGAAATCTGAAAACATTAATTTTTTGGCAGTTCTGATGCTCCTGGTTTCATTTACCTGCAAAGCTGGGAATACAATTTTGCGCATTATAATGTTAGGAGAAGGTCCAGGCAGGCTTGAAAGTAGGCGTGAGGTTGCTGGGGATGGTAAAAGTACCCTAACAAAGGAATAACAGGATTTTCTAGTGTTAAACCCCCATAAGACAACGTACTGTGTTTAGTCGAAACACATTTTCTTTAATAACTCGGTAAATATTACTGCTAGAATTATGAGAGAGGGCTTAAAACTTTTGCCTCACTAATTCCCATCTTTTTACATGCATTAATTTCACATCTGGGGCTTTTCTGACCCTTTTTGGGCCCAAAAACTCGAAATTTGAAAGATTAATCCCAAAAAAAAGGGTTTAGAGTTTTCCGATTGTTTTACCCAACGGACTTGTCCAACTAATTACAGAAAGGAACGTCCCTACCAAATTTGAAGTTAATCGGACAAAAAATGCGACCGCTATAGTGCATACACACATATATATATATATATATATATATATATATATATATATATATCTGTGGCTTGGTGCTAAAAGGGCCAATGTCCATATCACTGATTTTTGGCTACAGCTGTTCAAAGATTTCTTCCGATTTTCATAATAAAACTGTATGGCAGTAAATTGATCAATGTAAGTGATATTTTTTATTTTTTTTTCAATGCATGTCCTTTCAGGCTCAAATGTATTTGCATTGAACAAATTTCAATTTTAAAATTTACTATGGACATAGGCCCTTTTTGTTAAAAATGTACATATAATGATATTGCATATCAATATAAAACATTGGCCCTTATTTTACTTCATTTTGTATCTATTATTATTTTTAAATTTTACAATAACTTACAGCGTAGCAAAATTAAATGTAAGTTATGGTTTTGAGACATTGGCAGAGCAAGGAAAAGATAAGAGTGAGTGCATTAGTACAAAATAATAATAAGTAATTGGTAATAAAATAAGAATTCCAAAACTTATCAGTAGGCCTATGTTTTATTGTTATAAAAGAAAAATACAGATATGAAGCCTAAAACTTAATACTATGGTAGGCCTATTCTTTTTAACTGCCTAGTTCTCCTCATCGTAAAACTCGGAATCCGATGTGAGATCTTCTACATCTGAGCTGCATTCCAAATTGTTCACAAAAGCAGCGTAGTACAACTTGCTACAAAAAACACTACAAAAGACGAAAACAAAAAATCAGCATTGACAAATAAACATCTGGCCGTTGTCTCATTTGATCTTCAAAAGTGCCTTGCTACACCCTATTTAGTAAATAGTGTGTCATTTTATAAAAGACAGCTCTGGACTTTTAATCTAACCTTGTATGAGACAAGATGTGACAAGCCCAATAAGCGAAAAATGTGCTTCATGTGGGATGAGACAGTTGCCAAACGATGCTATATGAATGGCATCAGAGACTTCAGATCCTACAACTTTTTCCTTTGAAAGAGGAAGTGGTTTGTTTGAGATAGGCTGTGCTGCCTCGACGTGTTCCTCTTTTACGACTAATGTCCAATACTTTAAAATCTACTTTTTCTTCTAATGAAGTTTTGTACAACAACTGGTCCGGTGACTCTATATTAAACTCGTATTTTAGCCACCTTATGCTATTCCAGGACACAGTTTCACCCTTATTGGTCTCAGTTCTCTGGATGAACTCCGTTTTCATAAGGGATTTGAACTCAAGAAACTCAGACTGTTCCATTTGGAACACAGTAAGTTTCGGATCACACTCAATATATGTTATGAAAGTTGCCCAGTCCCTTGGAATTTCAATACAGGTTACTGATTTTTTTTAGCCCTTTCTATCATAGCATGTATTGTATCGACCTCCATATGTGTATGGCCTGGCTCTAAAAATTTATGGTAAATAACAATATCACGTCCTTCTTCATGAAACTATTTTACAGCGTGAAGAAACATTGCACTTACATAGATGTTTCTAGTTTGCCCAGGACAACAGTCGCTGTAAAATATGATTTCATTTGTTTCTTTATCTAAAATATCCTTTAGATATTTGAACAGGCAGGAGCCAATTTCCTGGCTGCCACGTTTGGCAACTGTCTCATCCCACATGAAGCACATTTTTCGCTTATTGGGCTTGTCACATCTTGTCTCATACAAGGTTAGATTAGAAGTCCAGAGCTGTCTTTTATAAAATGACACACCATTTACTAAATAGGGTGTAGCAAGGCACTTTTGAAGATCAAATGAGACAACGGCCAGATGTTTATTTGTCAATGCTGATTTTTTGTCTCCGTCTTTTTGTTTGTAAGTAGCTTCAGCAAAATCGAGGTGATCATTTTTTAACTGCTGAGTGTTTAATCTCTCTTCCTCTTTGTCAGTTGATTTAATAATCATTTAAAATTTATCACATTTCCCGCAAGTGTCATTTTTTGGTTTCTTGAATTGATAATTGAAATTTTCAACAAACATCTGCCTATAAAAACATTCACTCTGAGGTTCAATGTCATTTTCTTTACAAAAGTCCACATAAAGTCTATACATTTTCGAAATTGACAGGTTAGTTGAAAGATACTTTTTTATGTATGTGAGCAAGAATAGTTAGATCCACTTGCTGGAAACATCGATATATGATCCAGAATTACTCTTAAGGACATATTTTGAAAAATAAAACATAAACAAAAGCAATAAACTCAGTGAAACACCTGAAGTAAACAAAACCACTTTAAATCAGTGCATCAGCTGTTACATAAAATGGCCAATGTTAGAAGGAATTGTATAATGTCAAAAGGGCGCCAAACTACACTTTGGCCTTTCTTATGGTTAAAAAGATAATAACGTAAGGGGCCTAAGTGAAGACTGGCCCTTCTTCTCCTGTTAACAAATAAATATTTTATTTGGACATAGGCCTTAAATGAATTTGTATCGCAGCAGATACAGGTGATGGGACATTGGCCTTTTTTGTACTATATAAAATAACAATATAGAGTGTAATGAAGACTTAATCTCAAATTCGAGAATTTTGGACATTGGCCCTTTTAGCACCAAGCCACAGATATATATATATATATATATAAAATTTTGAACGACCCCCCAAAACGTGTTCAGGGGGTCACGTTAGGAACTTCTATGGTGGTCCCGGGCTTAAGTTTCACCGTGCGGGTCATGCTAATAGTTCACTTTCCAAAGGAAATTCACTAATAAAACTAGTTGTCCTGTTGCTCGAATTCTAGCAAGTTTGTACCCAACGAAAGGTTACTTCAGCTGTAAACAAAAATTACTGAACATCTGATATTAAAATGGATGATAACAACGTACTTTCAATCAACACATAGTTTTGACTTCCGCCGACGGATAGCGCCACTGTTCCGAAAATTCAGCCCATCACTGGATGATGCCTTTTCTTTAAATCCTGAGACGTATTGGTAAATCTACGTCTGTTTAAGCAAACAGAAAACTGTTTAAATTATAAGCTTTTTGGCTATTTATTTTCATATTTTCAGACAGTAGGCCCTACTTCGGCTTTTCGTGACATAATAAACCTTGTTGATACGAAATTCCAAACTGTTCTGAGTTAATTATGTTGGCACAATAGATTTTTAAGGTTTAAAGTCCTCCGAGTTTACATCACGACAATTTCGAGTAAAAGTTTTAGATGCTGTAAATAAAATATTTGTTTAATAGGAAATGCGATAGTTTTCAATTCTCCAGGATGCATAATATTTTACTTATATGCAAAAAAAAATAACATTCATTTAACTTTGAAAACATTTAAACTTACAAAATGCTAACTATTGTGAATCACAGCTTATTTTAGTCCCCACTATCACTGAACCAAAACTTCAGCTCTTTCAAATGTTCCGCTACTATCGAGCGGACTGCGGTAACAGATAAACAAATCATATTTTTGATGCTGAGATAAATCGATCAGCGCCAATAAAATAACACTTTTAGTATGCTAATTGGATAGTTAACACCATTTAAGTCTTTAAATGTTGAAACAGCAATTAGGTTTTGATGTACTTCAATATTTACGATCATAAGATATTGCTTCTCGCATTTTCGCTTGACTGATATTTAGTGGGACGGCTAGGGTCAAATTGAACAGAGAAATTGCGGACTTTTTTTATTAAGAGTTTGGTTTTTTACTCCATGACAATTTTAGGGGTACGGAACAGTCCCCTAAATAGTCTTTCTTGGTAGTTTTAGGGTTTTCAGTGTGTATAATCTCCGATGGCATTTTTTTTACGTTTTGATAGGGAATGGTCGAAACCCTTGTCTTGTTACCGTCCAACTTCAACCTTTTGTTAGAAAGTATCATTACAAAAGCTTATATTGCCGTTTATGTAAAGCTTTATGAAGGGTTCATTTGAATAGCTTGCCAGTCTTTGCAATATCGCTCCACCTTAGATCAGACGGAAGGATGTCCTCCTTAGGGAATACAGTAAGGTCTTATCCAACCCACAGCTATTCGTGACTACCTCCCGCATGAAGTAATTCGTTTGGAGTCCCGAAAAATTTGAGGGGTTTAGACCGCTTTCCCTAAAAGCGCTTGTGTACTCTATTAACAAAAATGCCGTAGGCGTTGAAATAAAAAAAACACCCCTACGAACAGCCTCCCAGATGAGGACAACCAACTCCTGGATTTCCTCCTGTGAATCTTTCAACGGTCGGATTAGCTTCCTGATATCGACCCTTCTTCAGCGGTAGGTGGAATGAACCTTCCTTTTAAGCAGTGGGCTTTACTCAATGGCTTTCGCACTGGAAATTATTGGAAATTTAAATTGAATATGGCACACGATCAGTCTTATGAATTTTGGGCGGAGAGTCAAACTTTGGATCATATAGTTAATGTCTGTCCTCTGAGCACTTTCCCTGAAGGGTTAGCCGGCCTGCATGAAACAAGTGAGGCTGGACTCCCAATAGCTTCGCACCCTGGATTTAGCTCTGTGATTTGATATCCTTTATTAGTGAATTTCCTATGGAAAGTGAACGATTAGCATGACCCGCACGGTGAAACTTAAGCCCGGGACCACCATAGAAGTTCCTAACGTGACCCCCTGAACACGATTTACTTCAAATTTGGTAGGAACGTTCCTTTCTATAATCAGTTGGACAAGTTCGTTGGGAAAAACAATCGGAAAACTCTAAACCCCTGTTTTGGGGACTAATCTTTCAAATTTCGAGCTTTGGACCCAAAAAGGGTCGGAAAAGCCCCTGATGTAAAATTAAACCTTATAATAAAATAGGAATTAGTGAGGCGAAAGTTTTAATCCCTCTCTCGTCATTCTAGTATGAATATTTAGAGTTATAAAAGAAAATGTGTATCGACTAAACACAGTACGTTGTCTTATGGGGGTATTACATTATAAAAACCTGTTATTACTTTGTTGGTGTACTTTTCTCATCCCCAGCAACCTCACACCTACTTTCAAGATTGATTGGACCCTCTCCTAACCTTATAATGTGCAACATTGTATGCCCAGCGTTGCAGGTAAATAAAACTAGAAGCATCAGAACATCCAAAAAATCAAAGGTTTCAAATTTCAATTAAAATTTGAATAAATGTTTGTTTTACACTGATTTTGAGTTTTAAAGTTTTTTATGTGGAAATTCACTTCCCTCACGTCAGCGTGCTGCGTGCGAACTCGTTACTTTCTGACCTTTATAACGCAGGTAAATCATACCATCCTAAACGCTAATATATTAATACGCTAGGGTTTTTTTTCTTCACAGTCATAACTCGATAACGGCTGGACGGATTTTAACGTTTGAGATGTCAAATTATAGGTATTTTTACGTAGATTTGAAAATACGTCTCAGAATTTTAAGAAAGGGCATCACTTAAGTACAGTAAAGGGCTGAATTTTCGGAACAGTGGCACTATCCGACGGCGGAAGTGTAAACTACGTGTTGATTGAAAGTACGTTGTTATCATCCCTTTTAATATCAGATGTTTTGTTAGGTTTTTTTACGACTAAAGTAACCTTTCGTTGGGACCAAACGCTCGGATTCGAGCAACAGGACAACAGAATTAGAATACAGAATTCAAAATCAATGACCATACCGAAGTTGTTTTGTTGCTGTTAACTTTGAAATGGAAGGCAGCTGGATATACATACGATATATTTATAGTACCGGGGGGCCGAGCTTTGCTTGGTGGAAGGCTAGTCATTTTGTTTAGATCACTTGGAGTAATATTTCACCACTTCACCCTACCGATAATCAGATTTGTATAACTCATTTGCCTCTTTTCTACATTTTGAAGGTCACTCCAATTGTTATTTATAGCTCAATGACCTTTGATTTATTTTACTACTCTATATATATAATCTTCAATCAAATATTTTAATCTCTGCTCTCAGGAAACTACATGTTATAATCATATACAACATGAGAATTGCTTTGACAGTTCCCTGGTTGGTTATGAACAGCTGTTACAATTCTTTTGTTTTGATTTGAAACTCCATAAGCCCAATGTTAATTTGTTTAACTTTTCATTTTAGTTTTTTTACATTATTTGATTTTCCTGGGGATGAGGCCTGTCTAGAACTTATTTTTATCCCAGAAATTAGTTATTTCCAACATTTGAAGGAAATCGTTGGAGCCGTTTTTGAGATCAGTGTCGCAAGCAAGCAAACATACAAAGCAAACCTTACTCATATTAGAGTATTAGAGTATCCTATACTCTAATATGAGTAAGGTTTGCTTGTATGCTTGCTTGCTTGCGACACTGATCTCAAAAACGGCTTCAACGATTTCCTTCAAATGTTAGAAATAACTAATTTCTAGGATAAAAATAAGTTTTAGACAGGCCTCATCCCCAGGAAAAATCAAATGTAAAAAAAACTAAAATGAAAAGTTAAACAAATTAACATTGGGCTTATGGAGTTCAAATCAAAACAAAAGAATTGTAACAGCTGTTCATAATCAACCAGGGAACTGTCAAAGTAATACTCATATTGTATGATTATTAACATGTGGTTTTCTGAGAGCAGCAGAAATTAAAAGATTTGAGTGAAGATTACATATATATATATATATAGCAGTAAAATAAATCAAAGGGACATTGAGCGATAAATAACAACTGGAGTGACCTTAAAATGTAGAAAAGAGGCAAATGAGTTATACAAATCTGATTATCAGTAGGGGGAAGTGGTGACATATTACTCCAAGACATCTGAACAAACTGACTATCCTTCCCCCGAGCAAAGCTCGGCCCCCCAGGAACTAGGATTATAATAGCCCAATGACATATGGCAGCTGAGTCCAGTACCAAACCTTCGCAATATTTTGTTCGGGATCGATCCTGCGATCCACTCTAACCACTGTGATAGTAATATGTGATCAGTTAATACATTTTATTTTAAATCCTATTATTACCGTTAACATTTCCAACCTATATCACTATCCCAACAGACTCTCATTGACTAAATCGGGTATTTCCTAATTGTAACTTCATTCATTCAAACCCACTAATCTTTGGCGGTAGTTCCCGAATTAGCACTTGATTTTAACATAGACAAATTAATCGACGGATATTCTCAACAAAGTAGTAAACAAGCATATTCAGATTGTCGCCGCATTCGCAATAAAGCCACTATCTTATCTGGACTGTCGGCTCGTTTATTTGGCTTTGAATTGGCCTGCTGGTGTGGTCATTTCGCATCCCCCCCCCCCTACAAGAGGTTACTTATACAGGGCCGTGCAGTGTTCCCCTCATATAGTGTGTGGTATGTTTAGGATAGCTTACAGTTAGTGACACCATCTAGAAGACAGACAGACAGACACCACCATGGAAAACGGAGTTTGTTCAGATCAGGTAAATGACTCGAATCCTTGAGTCGTCGGGTTTAACATAACCTCATATTGTGCTGTTTGGAAACCCAAGATATATTCAATTCATACATCCCCATGACGTCGTTTATATTTTATGGTTGTATTTTGTGTTTTATCTTGGTTAATCATACTTAGATTGTGATAAAAAGGTTATATTGAAATAATGCTTACTTTTGAGGCAGTTTATTGTCTTCAAATATTTTTACGGAATGTATAGTTTCCTATTACCCGTTAGGGACATTTTATGCTACACCAATAGTTCGTTTGTTTATGTACCTCTTTTTCAAGGCACTCGAGCTATAAAACCCTTTCGAATATTGCATGTCTACTTCATGATAAAGGGACGAGTATTGATATGTTTGTGTACGTTTTCAAAAGATGTACCCTCAAGCAAAACAAAACGAAAATAAATGTGTGAAACACAAAATTAATTGTGTTCAATGTTTCTATAAAGCGTAATTTTGAAATTTCCTGAACGCATATGGTCCTAATGAAACTTTATTACCAAATTTATCAACGAGTAGGTACACAACCAACTATGTGTTTGGGTAGAGGTATCAACAATCCAAACCAATTGTTGTTTCTATAAAGTTTATATCAAGTGTGTTTGTATCAAGTATATATTTTAAAGTTTTTGTTAATTATTTGTTTATTCCTCTGTCTCTTATTGATGTATATTTCACTAGTACCTGGGGGGCCGAGCTTTGCTCGGGGAAAGGCCAGTCAGTTTATATGACGGAGTAATATTTCACCACTTCCCCCTACTGATAATCAGATTTGTATAACTCATTTGCCTCTTTTCTACATTTTTAAGGTCACTCCAGTTGTTATTTATAGCTCAATGTCCCTTTGATTTATTTTACTACTCTATTTATGTAATATTCACTCAAATCTTTTAATCTCTGCTCTCAGGAAACCACATGTTAATAATCATATACAACATGAGTATTACTTTGACAGTTCCCTGGTTGATTATGGACAGCTGTTACAATTCTTTTATTTTGATTTGAAACTCCATAAGCCCAATGTTAATTTTTTTAACTTTTCATTTTAGTTTTTTTACATTATTTGATTTTTCCTGGGGATGAGGCCTGTCTAGAACTTATTTTTATCCCAGAAATTAGTTATTTTAAACATTTGAAGGAAATCGTTGGAGCCGTTTTTGAGATCCGTGTCGCAAGCAAGCAAGCAAGCAAACCTTACTCATATTAGAGTATAGGATAGGATAACGTCTGTAAGTTTCAAAAATCCGTAATAGGTTAATTATTTAAAATTACCTATGAGTTTAAGAGAAATAACTAGATTATGCTTATTTAACTGTCACGTATATTTTGGACAAAATTAAGAATAAACTATCATTATACCACGAACTACTTATGCTTATTTATTCAATTGTACTAAACAACCTAGTCCAAACGCGTGTAGGTTTCTCGTATATTATGAAGTTTAATTTAGCTAAACTTATTTAACTAGGGCACGGAAAAAACTTCACCATTTAGTATGTAAACTACTAGGCTTATCTTCATTGGAGGCTTCGCCCCCAAACCCATTTAGGAGTTCGCTTCGCTCACTTGCATTCCTCGGTCAACTCAAGTTTAAATCAAACTCAACTATTGTAGTTCATTAACCAAAGAAAAACTACACCTTTGGTGAGCACGTTAACACCTACACAGTTGGTCCCATATCGGTTCGATATCGAAACATTTTACCAACTGGCTGCTTGTTTGTTTTATCGAATGAACTCCCGACTACAATGGTTGTTTCGAGGTGTATAAAAGCAAAAAATAATGTGCCCACTCAATCAAAGTCAATCAGATATAAATCATAAGTTGTGGTTACAATGTTAAATTGGATTTCTAGAAATGGATTTACGTGTAAAAAATAACAACAAATTAGACTTCAGTTCACGACAACATTTTAGTAACCTAAGCTAACCTAACTCCGCAGAGCGCTGTATGGTGGCTGTTCGTTGTGTAACATAATTACAAATAAATGAATTTGTACAAACAAAATAAAGTCAAATTAAACAGGAATTGCAGACCTCAAAAAGTAAGCATCAAAAGTAGGATTCAAACCACATGATCTTGAATCATCTGACAAAATACCTACTGGGCTACTGGGCTAAATTCATTTGATAGAACAAACAATCAGTTGATTAAATTTTCCAATATCGTAACAAACGATATTCGCAATATCGAACCTCCGGTGTAGGCGATAATTTGCTCACCTTGTTTTGTAACAGCTGATTTATATAAACCTCATGTGAGCAAATTAATATCGCCTACACGGGCGGTTGATTTAAATCAGCTGATACAAACATGTGGTATGTGGTATTAGCCAAAGACAAGGAGTTATATCGGTATTACTGGAGGTAACACTGATGAACAAAACTGCGAGCCGTTCTTTCCAAATTTTTGTGAGGCAAAGAACTACTCTCTGAAATTGAATGAGTCGGCAAAGTGACTCAAACAAATACCTGCTCTCGATGTTAACATTAATAAACTTGTATTTGTTTGTTTGCTCAAAATTTAGCATATTTCACAACAATATTAAATGCATAAATAAAATGAAAAAAAAAAATTGTTCCAACTTTTACTACTTTTATTCCAGTGATTTGCATGAGTAGATTCACGTATATGAATAAAACAACCAGTTAGGATAGTTCAAAGAACGAGAAATTTGCCTCACCAGTGTACCAACCTGACAAAATGACCGGCTCGCTTTTTCGACGAAAAAAGTGAAGCAGTGTTACCCCCAGTTATACAATAAACACAAAGATAGTGTGCTTTCATTAAACGGCTTTCCAAAACTGTACACATTTAAATGGGCCAAAATACTCAAAATTACTTTTTCTTCGATGAATAGCGGCTAAACGGATGATCGGATCTTAAATCTGACGAAAAATCGTTAGTTGGTAAATTTAATTTTCAACAACTTTTGTGTTTAACATTTTTGCCAACTCTTACCGTTTCCGTACAAAACGCAGTCAAAGTGGAAAAATTGAAAAAGTGGAATTTTTACCTTCCCAAAAATTCCTCAAAAACTCAAAAATGTTAACTCTTGGCAATTTTTCTAGCAGTTTCTCGTCAAGAGCTTTAATTCAAGTATGGGGTCGAGGGGGGTTAGATTACGGGAAGTGCCTCATAGTTTATGTCAGTGAGTCAGTCAGTCAGGCAGTGAACCCGTCTAGCTTTATGTAGACTCGCTTCGCTCGCTGGGGGCTCCGCCCCCAGGTCACTGTTTGGCCTCAAGTTCAAGGGGTGTCATATAAAGAGCGCTGAACCAACATTACTGCTACTCATTAAGAAAACATACAAATCGTCAAATATTTAAATTTGAAGGGATTAACAATTGAAATAGTTGTTGACCTATTGTGAAAGCGTTAGGCTAAAAAAGATTTATGTCAACAAAGCTATATACGTAAAATGTCTATTCAAATATATCTTTAAAAAAAACAATCTTCATTCATCCTCTTACGGGAAGAATGAGCGTACACTTAGTGAATAAAACCACTATTAAGAATGTAAATGCCTATGTCTTTAGGTAAGTACAAGCCTTCTTCAACAAAAATAGCATTAGTTATAAGGGCTTTTACCCTTGGCGGAGTGCTACATACAAAATACCCAAACAAACACAAACAAAAGTTCAAAGTCTTTGATTTTTTTGGGTTTTCAAGTAATATAATCTGGACGTATGACTACTGCTAAATACTAATTGTAATGTAGGAATACTGTGTGCCAACGATTAGACCTCTAAGTTCGATATTAGAGCGTCAAATCATTGAAAACCACGTATAAATCTTGAAAAATAGCTGAAATTTGAAGAATCTAGCGCTATCTAAGGGTGAAGGGATCGAGATAAGGCAAAAGGTCATAGAAACAAAATTGTAGATCGTCTGAAATCCGTGGCACGTGGTGGTCTTCGTTTTTTGATAGGACAACTTGTTCGGCCGCTAGATCTCAAATAAAAAACACTACTTTTTGATTTTTTTATTTGCAATTAGTTTTTTTTAGATAGTTAAAACTAAAAATAGTAGGATTTGGGAATTGCCCCAGGGGTTAAAAAGTGCAAGGCACATGCATGCCAAGTCTAACGTTCCTAGCTCAAGTATAAATGGTGTCACGTGCATTCTCATTAATAACAATTGGTCCAGAACTGGCATTTCCTTCCTACTTATCCTTAGAAAACGGTCAAATCTAAAGATATTAAGAGTTTTTGATTTTTCGACTTGTAATATAAACTGGTCATATGACTGCTGCCATTTCCTAAGCGTCATGTGGGCATATTGCGAGCCCATTATTAGGCCTCCATCAATTATATTAACGTGATAACAAATTAAAAACCACCACAAAATCTCGAAAATATGCCGAAATTTTACAAATATAGCGCTACCTAAGGGTGAAGGAGACGAGATACGACAAAACGACATAGCACCAAAGTTGTAGATCGTCTAAAATCCGTGTGTCGTGGTGGTCTCCGTTTCTCGATGGGACCAACCATTCGGAGGCTACAGCTCAAATAAAAAAGCCCTATTTTTGACAAGTTCAAAATGTCCTCCATTTTAAATTTTTTGAGGAGGTTAAAATTTAAAATTGTAGCTTTTGGCGATTTTCCTGAGGGTTAAAAGGTACAAGCTACGTTCATGCCAAATTTCACGTTTCTAGCTCATCTAGAAGTGGTCTAGAATTTGTATATCTCAGTGAATGAATCAGTAAGTTACACGTGGGTTTGTAATATATATATTAGATGTACGTAGTTCGCAAGATGTATATAAGAGAGGTGTGTGCATGATCAGCTGGTGTGACATAGTTGGGCTCGCTCCGCTAGCGCAGCCAATGACATGGCTGCAAGTCTGCTGAAATGTCAGATTTGTGTTCTATCATATGATCCTAAATTGTTTGTGTACTATTATTGCGACCTCATCTACGTCACATCAGCTGATCATGCACACACCTCTCTTTTATACATCTTGCGCACCACGTACCTCGACTGTACTAGATTAAAATGGTCAGTGAATAAACATTGATACAAAATAAAAACTTTCTAACAGATAAATCAACTTCACTCGTCAAAGCTCAGTCCACTTCGGCTACAAATTTACGATTTCGAAATCTCCTTAAAATAACAAGTACAATCAAACAGTGTATGGTCGTTTTACTTCCTTGTTGCAGAACAAAGGAATCATCTATAAATGTTTCCCTCAGTTCTCGTACAACGGGTTGCTTATTGTTCTTATCCGTTAAACGCTTTAAAACTCATTACCCGGTCAATTGAGCGGTATAATAAGCTTGACCAAACAGTCCGGCGATAGTGGCAGTGTCGGTCACCGCGTCCTCGGCCAACACCATCCTCTGCCATGGTGTCTCTAATGGTGACCGCGGGGGTTGTCGGCGACCTTTACAACAAAGTAAGTAGAAATTAACCTCTCCACAATGCCACATTACTTCTTACATCAATTAGCTGTTCCCATAGCTTCACCTGATTTCAGTTTTATTGTCGAATCAAATAACACTGATCGAATTCCAAATTTAAAACGTATTTTAACTGGACACGTGTATTTAATTTATGACCTTGGGAGGAGTGGTTTAAAACATAATACTTTTCCTCTATTTTTCCCGCCGAAATCTTTCATTCAATTATGACTCATGGACATGGTTGACAGACTTTTGGCGTTCTCAAACTTTCTGGTACAGTTCTTTGCTTTATATAAAGAGTGTCCCCGAACTCTCCACAAAAACTTCTGGAACTTGTACTAGGGTTTTTAGCACAAATAAAAATAATATGTAAACATAGGTCCTATCTCGCTCCGTTACCCATTTTTGTGTCTGTATGTGTTTTAATCAATGCAGCATACCTTAGGGACCGCTTGAGGTACTAACTTGGAAGTTGACACGTGCATTACACTTGCTTAGGGAAAACTTGGTATTGAATTTGACGGCAATAGCTGTAAACATTTCAAAATGGCGGTCATTTCAAGTTTTTAAAGCTTAATTTCTTGAAATCGGGAAATTTTTGAGTATACTTAACTACTTAAAAGATGTAAAACTGTAAGCCAAAAATGATGGTATAACGACTTTAAACATAAATCAACCCTTAGCAGGGCAATTAATTGCAATTTTTAAGAGTAAAATCGTGGTCATTCCTTGTAATTTGCACAGAATGTTAACGATTTTACTCATACAAATTCTCCTGCTCTAAAACAAATTTTGACTGTTGACGTCCCAAGAGAAATGTAATTTTCTTTATAGGCCTTTATATTGTAAATTATTTAACAAAAAGTAATGTTAAATCTAATGTATAAAAGTGTAAAATAAGTATAAAGTGTCAATTTGTAATCTTCTCTCCCCTTTATAAAATAATAATTAACATCAGTACTTAATATCCAGTTAAGTATCAGTAAGGTCTAGTACTGATTTGAAAAATATTAAAATGTGTGAAATTACAGTTCTTGCTTTAAGAGAGTACTAACCCCGCTCGTAATCTGGTCGACCATCATTACGTTTGTTATTGTTTTTAGCTCCCTTGGAAGAAAGTTGTTTACTATTCATCCATAATACAAGACCATTACACTGCAGACACCAAGGTACTGGCATTACATAAAGATCAATACCACTACAGCTTTAGGTTAATGTGGAGCTGTTAACTGTTTGTTGGAGCTGTTAACTGTTTGTTGGAGCTGTTAACTGTTTGTTTGAGCTGTTAACTGTTTGTTGGAGCTGTTAACTGTTTGTTTGAGCTGTTAACTGTTTGTTGGAGCTGTTAACTGTTTGTTGGAGCTGTTAACTGTTTGTTGGAGCTGTTAACTGTTTGTTTGAGCTGTTAACTGTTTGTTGGAGCTGTTAACTGTTTGTTGGAGCAGTAATGTTCACAACCGACGAGAATTTTCTTCGCTGACCTCTTTGAGTCATTAGCAGAACATTTCAAGGCTAGAGTTAGTTTGTTCCTTAAGGCTTAGAGTCTGTGTGGTTTATAGTTTGCTGGACGGCAAACTCAGACATCACTCGTTCAATGTTGTCATAATGTCAACGTCAACTGGAACAATAACGATTTTTTATGTTTGCTCTATGAATAAACATTTTCCATTCTGTGCAGTAGACCTGAAAGGATACAATCTATTTCTGCTGTGTTTAACTAAAGCTATATTATTGTGTATGTATTAGAACACAACTAAATAGGTATATTAGTGATGTGTTTGATACGGTATATATGTTGTGAGACGTCTGTGAGTAGAGGCAAGGCCACACTATACTCCGTAGTATAGTGGTATAGCAGTATAGTAGCCGTAGTATAGTAGACTATACTACTATACTACGGCTACTATACTGCTATACCACTATACTAGCAGTAGTATAGTAGTATAGTAGCAGTAGTATAGTAGTATAGTAGCCGTAGTATAGTAGTATAACAGTATAGTAGCCGTAGTATAGTAGTATAGTATCCGCAGTATAGTAGTATAGTATCCGTAGTATAGTAGTATAGTATCCGTAGTATAGTAGTATAGTATCCGTAGTATAGTAGTATAGTATCCGTAGTATAGTAGTATAGTATCCGTAGTATAGTAGTATAGTAGCCGCAGTATAGTAGTATAGTATCCGCAGTATAGTAGTATAGTATCCGCAGTATAGTAGTATAGTATCCGTAGTATAGTAGTATAGTATCCGTAGTATAGTAGTATAGTATCCGTAGTATAGTAGTATAGTAGCCGTAGTATAGTGTGCCCTTGGTTGAGGTCGAACCATTTTGGAGGGCAAAGGTTCTAGTAATAGTCTCAAAGTTGAAATTGATTATCGAACTCTAAAACCCATAAAACAACTTTTTGTAGCCATATATCCGTCTAGCACAGTATTGTACAATGTAACCACAAAAACCCCCGTCGCAGAAAACCTGCATACTCAGCGAATTTCCAATGAATATATATCATAACACATTAAGCCACTTAAAAGGGTCCATAAGAAATATATTCACAAACAAGCCATATTTAAAATATTAATTATTCTCCATAAGAATAACATCTTGGGGATGAGTACGCAGAATTGCTGCAACAAGGAACACAAAATAATGGATTTTGATGCAAATATCAATAGAACTAATCTAAGTTCAGTCACATCACAAGTTTTATTCATATACATTTATAAATAAGCGATATATACAATTTTAATTATCGTCCATAAGAATAAAATGGGGACCGAGTACCTAGGTTTGCTGCTATGGGAACCATCGGCGAAAGGTTTTTGGGCAAACAACAATAACCCACAACCAGATGAACCCATATACCAAATTTTGCCAGTTTATGTTCATAAATAAGCGAGATATAAAATTGTTCTTTTTCTCCATAAGAATAACATTAGACAACGTACTGTATTTACCACTTTCAATAGCTCAGTAACCAATTTTCGTAGAACAATGATCAGAATACCAAATTGTTTTTTCATGCTGAATTCAATGGTAAAAATTAAAATTTGATTTAAATAGAAATTACATGTGGAAACCCCCAAAAGAATTTTGGTGTACAAAACCCCCCTTCGGATGGTGCGATTCGTCTGGTTTTCGAACTCGTTCAAATAAATGGTACTTTACTCATTTATACAAAATTTCATTAAGATCGGACCTTTTTTACGGGTTATTGTGCTTACGGACACACATTATAAAAATTTGAACGAATGGTGTTTTTGGCATATGAGGACCTCAAAATGAAGTTATCATGGTCTCGGGCTTAAGTCTTACCATGAGACCTACGGTAATAGCTTCTTCCCTATAGGGTAAATTCGCTAAAACGTATGTATTAGTCACATAACCCTTCAATGACGGCATGAGACAATCCATGAAATAAATAAAAATATGAGTAAAAATTCGTTCTCCACCTTATACGTTAAATTTAAAATTACTTAATAACTTAATGTTCACCAAACATGGTACACAAAACTTAAACAAACATAACTACTGTTTACTTGTGCCTGGATATAATAAAACTTAAAATAAATATATAAAATGCCACTGTGCTATAATAGATGTCAACGTCTTATTTTTGTAATTTAACTGTGAATAAAAACAATTCTGGACATTTTATTTTCCGATTCTATAAACTATACTCATCACTATATGAAACATAATTTATAAACACACGTTTGCTGGGTTTTTGCAAAAACCTATTTCATTTTTGATATTTCTTGTATGTTGCACAGTACAATTATAACGATTCATACTACGCAAAATATATATATGTTTTTTAGCGGATTTTCCCTATAGGTAAGAAGCTGTTACCGTAGTTGGCATGGTAAGAATTAGGCACGGGACCATGATAACTTTTCGTTTTGAGGTCCCTAGACGCCAAAAACACAATCCAATCAAAACTGTATATATGTAGGTATATGTGTCCGTGGGTGCGATAACTCTCGTAAAAATGGTCCGATTTTGATGAAATTTTGGTACAAACATGGAAAGCAACATTTATGACTTTAAGTTCGAAAACCAGCCAGATCGCTACGTCCAAAGGGGTATTTTGGGGGTTTTGTACCCCAAAAATTGTTTTTTTTTTCAGTTGTTTACATATAATATTTTATTAAATCAAATTTATTTTTCACCATTCAATTCAGTTTAAAACCAAACAATTTGGTGTTTTATCATTGTACTACGTCATTTGGTTACAGAGATATTGAAAGTGCTACGTTGTCCAATGTTATTCTTAACGAAAGTAAGACAAATTGTAAAACTCGCTTAATTATCAAATTACCCCGACAAAACTTGATATATTGCTTCATATCGTCGTGGTCTATTGATATTTGCACAAAAAACGAGTTTTTTGCCGATAGTTGCCATAGCAGCAAACCTGCTTACTCAGCCCCATGTTATTCTTATGGAGAATAAGTAAAATGTTCCGTTAAAATCTCCGTTTACTATGAACATAAATTAAAAAACTTTGTATGTGGCTTTACCTAATTGAGTTAAAACCCTAACTCAATTAGTATAAAAACCTATTTATCGTGTTCCTTGTTTCAGCAAACCTGCATACTCAGCCACTATGTTATTCTTAGGGAGTGTAATTAAAATTACATAAATCGTTTATTTATGAATTTATATTGATGAAACTTGGTATGTGGCTTTGTGTGGTATTAAGATACGTATATATGCATTGGAAATTCGCTGAATATACAGGTTTGCTGCTACGGGGGTGTTATATTGATTTATTACGAGAAGAAATATTTGAGCTCTGTGGGCTTATAAATCATTTTTGTTGTGATCAACTAATTTACAAAAAATATAGCCATCAAAGGGTGTGCAAAGTGCGTTGTTATATCACATAGTGCCACACAAAACCAATTAATATTTAATGCAATCTACAATATAAACGTAAAATAGTGATATTTGGTGGCATACAAAATGTTAATTTATAACTTATTATAAACATAATTTATTCATTTATATTTAAACTAGTGGCTTGAAGGGGCGACAGCCCCTAACATTGCTGTAGTTTAAAAGTAAACAAACTGAATAAGTACAGCTGGTATCAATATCAAAGGCTAATTTAACTCTGTGGCACAGCTGTTTTAATTTCAAAAGATGTAAACAAATTAAACCCCATGTTGTTTTAATGGGAAAAGTTTTATTCTGTTGCGAATTTATGGTAAAAAAATAAGAAAAATGAATAGTTTTCCCTCAAAATTCACGTCAAGACCTTTAAAATGATACCCCTCCCATCCTTCTACGGCCATCCAGTCACTCACAATTTCTTTACAAAAATTTGACTTACGGAATTATATATAGAGATTGTTGTTGAATTATACTGTTATGGCCGGGAAGTATTAAAACACGTCTTTAACACTTACAAATATATTTACACTTATCAATCAATTCACTTTTATTGTCGTTAACAATTTACAAATTGTTGACATGCTTCATGTTATATATACCACTACAAACAAAAAACAAAAACAAAACCAAGATGAACTTACAATAATGTTTACTTTAAAAAATAATAAAGATATGTCTAAACAAGTTATAAATTTATTAAACACAACTAGTTGTCCTGTTGCTCAAATCCAACTAAGTTTGTACCACAGTCTACTATACTGTATAGTAGACTGTGGTTTGTACCCAACGAAAGGTTACTTCAGTTGTAAACAAACATAACAAAACATCTGATATTAAAACGGATGATAACATCTGAAAATACCCCCGTAGCAGCAAACCTGCATACTCAGCGAATTTCCAATGCATATGAATTTATCTTAATACCACATAAAGCCACATACCAAGATACATCACTATACATTCATAAATAAATGATATATGACATTTTAATTATTCTCCATAAGAATAACATGGCGGCTGAGTATGCAGGTTTGCTGAAATAAGGAACACTAAAAATGGGTTTTTATACAAATATCAATATAACTCAACTAGGTAAAACCACATACCAAGTTCTATTAATTTATGTTATTAATTAAAGGAGATAACACGTTACTTATTCTCCATAAGAATAACATGGGGCTGAGTATGCAGGTTTGCTGCTACGGGGACTATAGGCCAAAAAATGGGTTTTTGTGCAAATATCAATAGACCACAATGAAATGAAGCAATATACCAAGTTTCGTCAGGATAAGTTGATAAATAAGCGAGATATACAATTTTTCTTATCCTCCGTAAGAATAGCATTGGACAACGTACTGTGTTTACCACTTTCAATATCTCAGTAACCAATTGACGTAGAGCAATGATTAAAACACCAAATTTTGCGTATTTTTAAGCTGATTCCAATGGAAAAAAATAAAATTTTACTTTTTCAAAAGTTATATGTAAAAAACTCAAAAAACCCATTTTTGGGGTACAAAAGTCCCCCAAAATACCCCTTCGGATAGGCCGATCTGTCTGGTTTTCGAACTTAAAGTCATAAATGCTGCTTCACACGTTTGTACCAAATTTCATCAAAATCGGACGTTTTTTACGAGAGTTATCGCACCCACGGACACATATATATATACAGTTTCGAACGAATGGTGTTTTTGGGGTCTGGGGACCTCAAAACGAAAAGTTATCATGGTCCCGGGCCTAGGTCTTACCATGCCGACTACGGTAATAGCTTCTTCCCTATAGGGGAAATTCGCTAATAATGCGGATAACGTACTTTCAATCAACACGTAGTTTAGACTTCCACCGTCGGATAGCGCCACTGTTCCGAAAATTCAGCCCTTTACTGTATTTAAGTGATGCCCTTTCTTAAAATTCTGAGACGTATTGGCAAATCTACGTAAAAATACCTTCAATTTTACACCTCAAACGTTAAAATCCGTCCAGCCATTATCGAGTTATGTCTGGAGTTATGTCTGTGAAGAAAAACCTCCTTGTGTATTAAAATATAGGATATAAAAACATTAAGTTATTTCGAAGTCCTCTTCTTATAAATCCATCGAGGGTCTCTCACAGGTGCCATACCCTGATAGTTTGCTTGTTTAGGTGGACCTGGTCAACAAGCTGACTATAGGTCGACCAAATCATCTACACCGTAAACTCTTCCAATCGGTAGAAGGCATGCGAAATTAAAAATCCCCGCAATGTACTTTTGAACCTGTTAGGTTCCTGAATCGCTTTTACTTCTTGGGCGAGACAGTTCAAAAATTTGACACCCATCTGGAATGGAAGATGTTCACTTATCCAACGGCTATGATGGGTAAGTCGGAAGTTGTCCCGGCCTCTAGTCTCCTAGTTGTGAACATCTCTGCCCTAGCGCATTTGAGGCGAAAAAATCAAATGGTTTCAAAAATATATATACTATACGGGGCTATTTGACGCCCATCTGGAATGGAAGATGTTCACTTATCTAACGGCTATGATGGGTAAGTCGGAAATTGTCCCGGCCTCTAGTCTCCTAGTTGTGAACATCTCTGCCCTAGCGCATTTGAGGCGAAAAAATCAAATGGTTTCAAAAATATATATACTATACGGGGCTATTTGACACCCATCTGGAATGGAAGATGTTCACTTATCTAACGGCTATGATGGGTAAGTCGGAAGTTGTCCCGGCCTCTAGTCTCCTAGTTGTGAACATCTCTGCCCTAGCGCATTTGAGGCGAAAAAATCAAATGGTTTCAAAAATATATATACTATACGGGGCTATTTGACACCCATCTGGAATGGAAGATGTTCACTTATCTAACGGCTATGATGGGTAAGTCGGAAGTTGTCCCGGCCTCTAGTCTCCTAGTTGTGAACATCTCTGCCCTAGCGCATTTGAGGCGAAAAAATCAAATGGTTTCAAAAATATATATACTACACGGGGCTATTTGACACCCATCTGGAATGGAAGATGTTCACTTATCTAACGGCTATGATGGGTAAGTCGGAAGTTGTCCCGGCCTCTAGTCTCCTAGTTGGGAACATCTCTGCCCTAGCGTATTTGAGGCGAAAAAATCAAATGGTTTCAAAAATATATATATACTATACGGGGCTATTTGACACCCATCTGGAATGGAAGATGTTCACTTATCTAACGGCTATGATGGGTAAGTCGGAAGTTGTCCCGGCCTCTAGTCTCCTAGTTGTGAACATCTCTGCCCTAGCGCATTTGAGGCGAAAAAATCAAATGTTTTCAAAAATATATATACTATACGGGGCTATTCACATATCACTACAGTAGACCTATGAGTATATATTTATGGAAGCCGAATATCGTGAAATGACATACGTCTACTTTTGTTTACCATAACATTTCTGGAAAGAATAATACATCAGGTTTGCGCATTCGATCTGTTTACCCTACTCATGACGTCACTGACCCACGAGGTCAAAGTCCGATGACGTCTTGTCCTTATCACTTACGGAACTCCACAACAATACGTGTTTATCGTAATTCAGAATTCCTCTATCTCAAAGCATGACGTTGTAAAAACAATTGTTATTACTCCAACTAACTCGCATTGGTTTTTGTTTACAAGAGGAAGCGATTAAAAGTTCGTGTTACCAGATGCCCTTCAGAGCCCTGGAGGAAATGTTTCTAATTGTCGGCCCGGAGGCTGACGCAAGGACTGGTCGCCGTTGCTGCAGCGCAGCTCCGTCGGGGCAAAAACTCGTCTAGCGTTCAGGTACGGCGCGCTGCGGTTGTGACGTGTCGCGGCTGGGGCAGGTATAAGTGACGCGCACCGCGCTCCCAGCTGATAGCGTGGCGGTGACGAGATGGGTCGGCAGGTTGTTGAAGAGGTGGACGATGTGAGTATTGTTGGGGAGGCAGTGGGAAGGTTGATTCTTTATTGTCAGTTGACGTAATATATATTTTAACAAAGAATCAAATATTTTTTATTAAATACATTTAAGAGTTATTTATTAAAAGAATAAGGCGATTTTTATGACAAATACCGGCAAAACTAATATGTTTTATATTATTGTTTGTGTATTATATAAAAGTCCTTTACGTCTAGATGTGCCTTTTCGGGGTTTGGGAAAGATAGGGTTCCAGCTCCTAGACTTTCAAAGTTCAAATGTTCAATCTTTTGGAAGAATATAAATCCATTTAATTCGACATTTATCAGCTGTTAATACTAACAAAACATACTAGCAAGGAACTTGTTTCAAGTTAACTTCTGGAATGGCATCACAATATCAACTAATAGAACCGTATATGAGATGGGTGATCCGAAAATAAAAAATACCCCCATAGCAGCAAACCTGCGTACTCAGTGAATTTCCAATGCAGATATGTGTTGAAAGCCACATAAATCACATAAAGCCACATACCAAGTTTCATCAATATACATTCATAAATAAACAATTATTTGACATTTGAATTATTTTCCATAAGAATAACATGGCGGCTGAGTATACAGGTTTCCTGAAGCAAGGAACACAACAAATGGGGTTTAATACAAATATAAATATAACTCAAGTAGGTGAGGTAATTTTATTAATTTATGTTCATAATTGAGGGAGATAACACATTACTTATTCTCCATAAGAATAACATGGGGGCTGAGTACGCAGGTTTGCTGCTATGGGAACTATCGGGCAAAAAATGTTTTTAGTACAAATATCAATAGAACACAACGATATTTCATTTCATTTATTAACGGACAAGCCATTTACAAAGTAGTATAAAATTATATAGGTAATAGTATAATTTTTAAAATATATTCCATATTAGAACTTAAACTGTTAACTTATTAAATTACTTTCAAATTTAAAAAAATAGTCTTTGGCTTCAGTTTTAAATTTTTCAAGGTGACAGTCAAATAGATCTTAATTTTTAGAAATTTCCAATCCTATGAAGACGCGGTAGAGTACTAAGATATTCAAAATTTGTTCCATAAAAATGTTTTGTAAAAATATATAAATTTCTTAAATTTCTGGATATGAAGCAATATACCAAGTTTCCTCAGGATAAGTTGATAAATAAGCGAGATATACAATTTTTCTTATTCTCCATAATAATAACTTTGGACAACGTACTGTGTTTAGCACTTTCAATGTCTCTGTAACCATTTGACGTAGAGCAATGATCAAAACACCAAATCGTGCGTCTTTTTAAGCTGATTCCAGTGAAAAAAATTAAAATTTTACTTTTTCAAAAACTATATGTAAAAAACTCAAAAACCAATTTTTGGGGTACAAAACCCCCCAAAATACCCCTTTGGATAAGTCGATCTGTCTGATTTTCGAACTTAAAAGTCATAAATGCTGCTTTACACGTTTATACCAAATTTGGTCAAAATTGGATTATTTTTACGAGAGTGCTTACGGACGATATATATACAGTTTTGAATGAATGGTGTTTTTGGCATCTGGGGACCCTAAAACGAAACGTTATAATGGTCCCGGGCCTAGGTCTTACCATGCCGACTACGGTAATAGCTTCTTCCCTATGGGGGAAATTCGCTAATATGCTCAAATTTTAGTAAATGGATTTGATTTTAGAGTAATGAAAAATAATTGTCTCTTAAATGTTTATGTAATTTTTGTATTATATGCCTGCCTTCTTGTAAAAATTAAAAAATGTAATTGATTTGTTGTATTGCTCAGTAGCATCTAGGAGATTACTTTTCCTGACATAGAGAATCTGCTTTATTTGTCTAACTATAATTTTTCTAGCCTACACATCACCTTTTTGCTCTTGACACAATGAAGGATTTTGCTTTGCTCATATCATCCCCAGGCACACGTTATTTTTCCCCACGCACATAGGATCAACCTATATGTGGGGACTATATTCACACTTGTTCTTTATAATAAAGAACATTCTTGTAATTATAATGTAAATATATTTTGCTGGAAATAAATAAATTTGTATTTGTATTTGTACATGCTTTATGCCATGAATATACATGTCACGGAAAATATTTTTTGCTTTGTATTTGAATATAAATTGACTGGGTATCAATAGACTACTGCACAGAGTTCTATCCAAAATTATCCAATAGTTAGATTAAAGTGGTTGTGATAATTTTATGAAAGTCTTACTTAATTAAAACATTATATGAACCACCACCAGGCCAACTAAGAACCAACTTTTTTTGCATTTTTGGATCTTTTATTTTTTATTTTTTATCAGGTAGGATAGTGCTGGTTCAACATAAAAATACCCCCGTTGCAGCAAACCTGCGTACTCAGCGAATTTCCAATGCATGTATATGTTTCTCACTACCACATAAAGCCACTCACCAAGTTTCATAAAAATACACTAATAAATAAGTGATGTATAGCATTTTATTTATTCTCCATAAGAATAAAATTACAAGCTGAGTGTGCAGGTTTGCTGCAACAAGGAACACAAAATATGTGTTTTTATACGATTATAAATATAACTTAACCAGTCGAAGCTGTAAGGGAGACATTACATTTTAATTATTCTCCATAAGAATATGGGGGCTGAGTATGTAAGTGCTCAGGGAAAATCGCCAAAAAATTGTATTTTTGTGCAAATATCAATATACCAGTACTCGGTGAAGCCACATGCGAAGTTCCATCAAAATACATTCATAAATAATCGAGATATCAAATTTTAATCATTCTCCATAAGGTAACATTGAACAACATACAGTGATTAGCACTTTGAATATCTCTGTTAGACGTAGAATCACAATTGAAACACCAAAATTATAGTTTTGTAGAGCTGAATTGATTTGTAAAAGCAAATGTGAGGTTTACATTAAAATGAACCGAGGAAAAGCTAAAAACCTTTTTCCCGTAAGATTAACATGAGATTTTTTGAGTACTTTTTGTTTCTCCGCAACCACTTAATCTAGGTTAATGTTTTAAAATACTATATTATTTGTTTTTTAAGCTCTATAAAATGGTCAAACCCAAAATTAAGTGTTTTAACAATTTGAGGGTGAAAAATGAAAAAAGCTGATTTTTGGAAAATTGTAAACCCCCATAAAACCCCCTGCCCATGGTCCGATTTTTCTGGTTTACGAACATAAAGTTATGAATGTCACTTTACACATTTGAGCCAAATTTCATCGAAATCAGGCGGTTTTTACTTAAGTTATCGTGTTAGCGGTTACATATATATGTATAAATTTGAATTTATAATAAATATAAATTTGAACGAATAGTGTTTTGGCATCTAGGGACCTCAAAACTAAAAGTTATCATGGTCTCGGGCTTGACTCTTATCACGCCACCTACAGTAATAGCTTCTTCCCTATTGGGGAAATCCACTAATAAGATATATTTATAAACATTGTACCGGCACACAAGTATCATCCAAATCAGACCATTGGTGTGGTCAGTACAGATCCTGACCACAGACAGATTAGTCAAAAGGCACTGCAAAAACATTTATTTTTTTTTGTTCAGGAGCATCGATTACAAATACTTCATTACTGAAATTTGACAGATTTTTTCAAATAAATGCTTTATCCATGTGCTATTAATGGAGTAAGAAAGACTAAAATACAAATCTACATCACAAAATTATATAAAGTGTAATAAATAAAGTGAAAACTAGTAAAAGTGAAATTATTTAGTTTACAAGAACTGTGAAATAGAGAAACTGATTATATGTAAATTTAGTCTGAGTAATTAAATGTTGTAACAAGTTTTGTGACTTTTTAGGTATGGTAACAATATGTATTTTATTATTAAAGGTATGTTGTATGAGGTGCTACAAAAACTCAAATCCTTATAAATTACCTATATTTTAAAACCTAAACCTTGATTTTTAACTAAATCAACAATGAATTCCAACTAAAATCCTTGACATTTAATGTAAGTCAACTGGTTTTTGGAGGTTTATTCTCTGTTTTAGATAGTTAAATCTGGCTTGATTTTAAAACAAATAGTGTCTAATTAAGCCTCAATTCCAGTCGCAAGAACGAAGATTGACCTTACTAGGTTTTTTTCATGGTACATTCCCATCAACCAAAATACCACTAGACAATGTCCAAACTATTATGCAAAATATGCCAATCAAGAATCAAGAACTTTATTGTCACAAAAATACATTTTCCACTATACAGCACAGCCTGGAAAAATAGGTGACATTGACATTGTATTAACCTAAACCTAAAAGTAAAATAAATTATAATACTAAAGTCATTTCATTAAAATTATAAATCTTATATTATTGTATCACACATCAGGAACGCTTGCATGCCATAACAGGCCTTGTTAACAAGAAGATCGACCACCTTATTCTTAAAAGAAACAGCGTTATCAATATTTTTTAACCTGGTGGGAAGCTTAATGTATAATTTTTTCCCTAAATATTGTGGCAATAATTCTGTTGAACTTAATCTATAGACATGTAACTGCAAAATATCGCTATGCCTTGTATTATACTCTTGAAAATGTTGTTCCTCTATAATAGAAATGAAATTTTGTTTAGTAAAAAGCAGACATTTTAAAATATAAATTGACGGTAGAGTTAGGATTTTTAATTCTTTAAAATTATCACGACACGAAGTTCGAGGGCTAGGAAATTAATTATTCTAAGATACTTCTTCTGAATTTTGAAAATCATCTCCACATTTGAACTACTACCCCGAATTTATATGCCATATTGCATAAGAGACACAAACAATGTATGACCAATGCTAGTTGTTCGAGTAACATTTGTTCAAATAACCAAGAGACAAGACTGACCCATAAAATCAACCAAGGTCAGGCCAAGACCAGACCAATCAGGACCAGAATTGCAGAAAGCGAAAATTTGAAATTGTGAAATGCTTCAAATTATAAGTCATTATGATTACTGAGCATTAGGAAACTCAACCACAAGATCATAGGTTAAGGCTATAATCCTTAATTGTGTTTTCCAATTCAGCATTTTCAAAACTAATGATCATTCTTTCAACTTCTAGTATATAGGTATTAATACTAAAATCATCTACAACTTAACAACGTGATTATTATTTAACTTTACCAAATAATTGGTACTTTAATCCTATACTCTAATATGAGTAAGGTTTGCTTCCTTGCTTGCTTGTGACACTGATCTCAAAAACTGCTCCAACGATTTCCTTCAAATGTTCAAAATAACTAATATCTGGGATAAAAATAAGTTCTAGATAGGCCTCATCCCCAGGAAAATTCAAATAATGTAAACAAACTGAAATGAAAAGTTAAAAAAATTAACATTGGGCTTATGGAGTTTCAAATCAAAACAAAAGAATTGTAACAGCTGTTCATAATCAACCAGAGAACGGTCAAAATAATACTCATGTTGTTTATGATTATTAACATGTGATTTCCTGAGAGCAGAGATTAAAATATTTGAGTGAAGATTACATATATAGAGTAGTAAAATAAATCAAAGGGACATTGAGCTATAAATAACAACTGGAGTGACCTTAAAACTGCAGAAAAGAGGCAAATTAGTCATACAAATCTGATTATCAGTAGGGGGAAGTAGTGAAATATTACTCCAAGTCATCTAAACAAACTGACTGGCCTTCCCCCGAGCAAAGCTCGGCCCCCAGGTACTTAGTTGATATATGAAAATATATATATATATATATCTTGCATTTTATTATTAGTTTATCAAATCTAATAAAATTGAATTTGGCCATTAGTTTGTAACTATTCCAGATCAATATATAATATAAAGTAAATTGTGTTTATGTATTGGTTGCCCATCCATTTACGTCTAATAGTTTTGCACACTGAGCACTGACTACCTACATAGGAACTGATGATTCACACTATCTACAAGCAACATAAAGGAATAATTTAAACAGTTCACTAGCATAGTGAATAGATGGATTTAGATTTTCTAACAAAAACTTTTTGCAACAACTTTTTTTAATAATTGTATTTGTTTTTCAGCCGACCTTGATGTCTGGAGGTAACTACATAAAAGAAGGTTTGGACTCTGCCAAAAGCACGTGTCTATTCTTCAGTCCTGTTAGTCATGACGAGTGTGGGGTCTTAGCGTCATGTTTGGAGATGTTTAAGGTAATTTTAAAACAAACTCATCAGAAAAATAACTAATACTTCCATTTAAAATCCTTACTTAAGGCATTTTTAGTTCACTTCTGTCCAAGGAGAGTGACACTGCATCTTTCTATGAAGGGAGTGCAGGCATAGATTAAGCCTAAGGAGTGGTGCAGGTCACTTTGCTTATTAGTGAATTTCCTATGGAAAGTAAACTATTAGCATGACCCGCACGGTGAAACTTAAGCCCGGGGACCACCATAGAAGTTCGTAAAGTGAACCCCTGAACTCGTTTTGGGGGTTCGTTCAAAATTGTATATATATAGACACACACACACACACACACTCACATATATATATATATATGTGTGTGTGTGTATGCACTCTAGCGGTCACATTTTTTGTCCGATTTACTTCAAATTTGGTAGGGACGTTCCTTTCTGTAATCAGTTGGACAACTTGGTTGGGCAAAACAATCGAAATACTCTAAACCCTTTTTTGGGGATTAATCTTTCAAATTTCGGGGTTTTGGGCCCAAAAAGGGTCAGAAAAGCCCCGGAAATGAAATTAACGAATGTAAAAAGATGGGAATTAGTGTGGCGAAACTTTTAAGCCCTCTTTCGTAATTACTAACTTTAATTTTGTCATTAATAACTTTCGTCATTCTAGCATATATACCAAGTTATTAAAGAAAATGTGTATTGACCAAACACAGTACGTTGTCTTATGGGGGTTTTACTTTAGAAAAGCCTGTTATTCCTTTGTTAGAGTACTTTTATCATCCCCAGCAACTCACGCCTACTTTAAACCCTGTCTGGATCTTTTCCTAACATTATAATGCGCAAAATTGTATTCCCAGCTTTGCAGGTAAATGAAACCAGGAGCATCAGAACAGCCAAAAATCAATGTTTTCAGATTTCAATAAAAATTGGAGTAAATGGATGTTTTTACACTGATTTTGAGTTTTAAAAGTTTTATATGGAAATTCACTTCCCTCACGTCAGCGTGCTGCGTGGGAACTCGTTTATGGTTTATTATAGCGTAACTTGTTTATTTATAAACCAATTTTCATGATTTTTTCACCACTTATAAAATTATTTTCCATTTTGAGACTTAATTGAAACATTGAAACATACAAACAAATTATTATTAAGTTATAATTAAATTATTATTATATGTATGAAGTACATTTACGTAAAGCCACCGCGAGGGGCTCAATCTACATTGTAGCCAACAAATATTCAAGAATTGCCGTACTTTTGGACACCTGACTACACTCATATGAGTTCTGTATCCTTGTTCTACCTTTATAAAAATCATGGACAAAATACTAATTTCAAATCCGAGCTAATCGTTATATATTAATTCTCAAGAGTTTTTTTGTTGGTACACCATATCTCCCTTTATATTTCATCAAAACTAATAATTGGGCCATTATTTTTCACAGCTGATTGTTAGTGAATTTCCTATGGAATAGTGAACTATTAGCATAATCCGCACGGTGAGACTTAAGCCCGGGACCACCATAAAAGTTCCTAACGTGACCCCCTAAATGCGTTTTGAGGGGTCTCTAAAAACTTTATATATATATATATTTATATATATATATGTGTCACACTCTAGCGGTCACAATTTTTGTCCAATTTACTTCAAATTTGGTAGAGACAATCCTTTTTATAATCAGTTGGACAAGTTCGTTGGGCAAAGCAATCGGAAAACTTTAACCCTCTTTTTTGAGGATTTTAAGTTTTCAAATTTTGAGTTTTTGGGCCCAAAAAAGGTCAGAAAAGCCCCGAATGTACACTTATTGCACATTAAAGTATTGTACGTAAAAAGCCAAAGATTTTAAGCCCTCCCTCATCATTCTAGTATAAGTACTTACCGAGTTATTAAAGACAATTTTAATTGCCAAAATATATAGTACGTTGTCTTATGGGGATTTTACACTGGAAAAGGCTGTTTTTAATATCTTAATTAATATCGTTTTATCACCCCCAATACCCCTATACCAACTTTTTATCCCTACAATACCTCCTTCTAACTTTATAATGTACAACACTGGCATCCTATTAGTGAATTTAAATATAACCAGGAGCATCAAAACAGCCAAAAAATAACATTTTTCAATTTTCAAAAAAAATGTAACCAGTATTAGTTTAAACCTTTTATGTGATCTTTTTAAGGTTTTAATGCGGATATTCACTTCCCCCACGTCAGCGTGCTGCTTGCGATCTCGTTGTATATTCAACTTATCATTTCTTCTTGGCCGTGACTGAGAGCATCTGAGGAGCGTGCCAAATTACCCACACCCCAGACTTCCCATCAAGTTATTACCCTAAAAATATAACAATTTAAATATTTGCATCTGTTACTTTTTTATTGAATATACATTAATCTATATTTCCAGCAACACAAAGTAAACCTAATCCACATCGAGTCCCGGTCGTCAGCCCGTATCCCTGGGGCTTATGAGTTTATGGTGGAATGCTCCCCCGGGGGAAACCTGGGAGCTGTGGTGGAGAGCTTGAAAAAATCCTCGGAATACTTCAGCATCATCTCTAGAAACCACAAGAATAACAAAGGTGTGTATTAGCTGCTAGTTCTCAATAAAATAGGTACATTTAGGGTGTTGCTAAACAAGGATACACGATCAAAATGCTTAACAGTATTAAAATGTATAAGAAAATAAATATTTTTTCATTATTTGCTAGATTGTGTTTGTAATCCTTTATTGATGAGTTTGAAAAAGGTTGGAATTTATTTAAGTTTTTTTATTATTCAGAGGGAATTTGTATAAATATATATCACTAAAAAAACAATTTGTTTGTGACATTTGTATTTTCACTTGGAATACTTGTTTTTATATGTTTTCTCTTAAACCTTTTTCAGGTAAAAAGGAGGATGACATATAGAATCATGTTATCCCACTACTGAGAACAGAGCGTTTTATTATTATGATGATTATGATTCTTCCATAAGAATGTCCTTTTAAATACCGATCAAATTATTGTGTAGGCGCTTTCACCAATTAAATCTCATCTTGTCCAGAAAGCCGCATAAACAATTAGGAAACTTGATAACTTATAAGTAAATACATATTCTGCAATTTATATAACATTTTATGATTACACGTCACACATGTTGCCAGAGTGTATATTATTTTTACTCATTGCAGAAATAAACATTTAGGTATAAATCTTCTGGTTTTCCTTAAAATATTTATGATGCATTCAGATTACTGTCCATGTAGTATCTGCTTTACTAGATTATATTCAGAACTAATTGTAAACTTTCTAATTCAAAATAAAACAATTGTTTCAGGCACTGTGCCATGGTTTCCTCACAGGATTCGTGAACTGGACAGGTTTGCCAACCAGATTCTCTCATACGGGTCAGAGCTTGATGCAGACCATCCAGGGTTTACAGACCCAGTTTACCGAGCAAGGAGAAAATACTTTGCTGATCTCGCTTACAACTACAAACAGTAAGTGAACTTCCTCAAACAGTTATTATTTTTTACTTAGTTAAATAACCATTGACAAAGTTTTGAGTAATGCAGATTAAAAGTGTTCCATCACCATAAGCTGTCAGATGCCATCTTGTAGTTTTGTTCCATAAGGATGACTTTGTGCCATTACTACCAACCCGACTTTCATAAAACATGTTGTAGGTGTCAAAATAAAGGGGTAGTGGTTCTCAAGGGAATTACAAGTTCAATTTTCTTAATTTGGGTATTATGGTTTCATACAAAATTGTTTAATTTTCAACTGTATTACTGTAAATCATCTCATTAATGTGTAAACAAAATCTAAATTTGAAATTGTATTCCACTTTGGACGGAGAAACCAAAAAATGAATTGAATGTGATGATCAGGGGAGGAGTAACGGAGGCACAAAGTTAACATTGGTTAGGGATGAGTCGATAGCGAAATTTATCGATTCTCAATACTGATACCGATACCAGGAAAATCGATTCTCGGTACCGATACCATCGATACCTAAGATTTTTCAGTACTTATAGTTGTTAAAACCACTACTTATACTACTGTACTACTGTACTACTGTACTAGTACTTATAGTTGAACTGGATTAAAAACAGTTACAAATTTATGTTACCATTTAAAATTATTTAGTACAATTTTTAGTTAATTATCAAACAAATTTTGTAATGCAATTTATTACATAATTTAATATAAATTTCACTTGTATGCTATAGTAAAGTAGACAAATAAATAATAAATAGATATAATAAATTCATAATGGGGACAAACTTGGTTGTAAGATAATACTTCAAAGAAATAATTTTAGTCAGCCGACTGATTTATTGCTTTCAACCAGACCCCACCCCACTTCCTTCCTTATCTCCAAGGTAAGATTTTTGCCGCCAACCCAAACACTCCCCGTGCCTTTTGTAGCGCGGGTAAACGACAGGAGTATATCTTCCTGCGCACTTCGTATCGCGGGTAAACGGCGTGGTATCGATGGGATCGGTATCGACATTGAACGGATGAATCTCAGTACCAATACCAATGTCCAAGAATCGGTGGTATCGAGAATCGGTATCAAGAATCGACTCATCCCTAACATTGGTCTTATGGAGCAAAACTCTGAGATAGTCTCTAGCAACTTCCGGGATGAAAACTCTTTGTAACAATTTAAATGAAAATTTCGGGGAAAAGGCTTCTCTTACTTTAACCTCCTGCCTTCAACATTAGCCCCATCTTCTCTTCTTCAAATATTAATCAGAGAACTGTTAACCGTCTATCTATAATTGAGCCTCTTGTATTGCCTAGTGGCGAGTCCCTGCCCAGAGTCAACTACACAGAAGAGGAGACAGAGACATGGGGGCAGGTGTTCCGTCAACTGGTCGACCTATATCCCACCCACGCCTGCAAGGAGTTCAACCACGTCTTCCCTCTGCTCATAGAGAACTGTGGATACCGTGAGGATAACATCCCCCAGCTCGAGGACATCTCCAACTTCTTAAAAGGTAAGGCCAATCCTGTGGCCAGTGACATCACTTTCAAACAAGCACGAATAAAATTGTCTGAAGAATTAGTGAAATCAGTGGAAAGTAGACACTGGATGTGGAGTGTGCATGGTGGAAGTTATAGGTACAAACGGGAATGAATTGGGGCACTTTCTGAGTATTATTAATTTCGATAAAATTAATTTCTAACCTTCAAAAGATATGATTGGAAGAGGTTAACAATTTAATATAGAGTTCCTCCATTTATTTATTTAAAGAGGTGTCGTAAATGCCTAGAATATCATAAAAATTTGGATTGTCGAGTTATTTATATGCTTTGACTCTGAAGGTATTTTTTTAAGAGGTTGGCAATATCTTTTTCCCTATACTCAGCCGGTCCACATGGGCCTTGGGCCTGACCGTGGAACATGTAAGCAAAGCAAGGGCTGAGCCGCTACAGTACAAGCTAGACTGTACTGAAAAAAGTTACTAGCCAAGACTGGGATTTGAACCCACGACAAGGCCGCTGCTATGGTTATAAGGTCCGTGGCCTTGACCACAACGCCAGCAACTCACCTAAACTTGATTCACTCTTTTCCATTCTTGAAATATTGATGTAAGATCTCTGACTTAACACTGCACTTACCTGTAGCTATTTCTTGTCACCTTTACTTTGATTCTTTTTTTCACATTTCTGTCAACCTAACAGCGTTTTCTTCACAGATAGTACGGGGTTCACACTGAGGCCGGTGGCAGGTCTGCTATCGTCCAGAGACTTCCTCGCAGGGCTGGCGTTCCGTGTGTTCCACTCCACCCAGTACATCCGCCATCCTAGCATGCCGCTATACACTCCTGAGCCGGACGTTTGTCACGAACTGCTTGGCCATGTTCCACTCTTTGCCGACCCAGTGTTCGCACAGTTCTCTCAAGAAATCGGCCTTGCCTCTCTCGGCGCCCCTGATGACTTTGTAGAGAAATTGGCCACGGTAATTTGTTTGAAACTTTTTATAGAAAACTTATTTATAACTCAGCTGCAAAAAATGTAAGCACACAACAGCAAAGTGTCTGTTAAATGTATCAAAGAGCTGAGTTGTAAGGAAGTCTTAAACTTTATTGTTGTTTATTCATAACAAAATATTCAAGAATTGCCGTACTTTTGGACACCTGACTACACTCATATGAGTTCTGTATCCTTGTCCTACCTGTATAAAAAACCATGGGCAACAAACTAATTTCAAATCCGAACTAATCGCTATATATTAATTCTCAAGGGTTTTTTTTTGTTGGTACACCATATCTCCCTTTATATTTCATCAAAACTAATAATTGAGCCATTATTTTGAAGACTTCCTTCACCTCTCAATGTTAAGGAACAAATTCAAAACCTTCATAATGTTATTTTAAGTGTGATTCTCATTTATTTGTCAACATACTGATGGCAATATCTCACAGCGACAAGTTCAACAATGTTATGTTATTTGCCTCCTGGATTTATGTATTAAAAAATAATGTTACATACCTGTGTTTATTGTTGAGAATGTTTTAAACTTCGATATGATTATAGTATTATAACTTCTTTTGGATTGAAGATTTGATAATTGGACTATTAATTTAGTAAAACTAGTGAATTGGGCGGCAAGGTATGTAACCTATTTTTTAAGTTGAACTCAAACAGGTGACAATTCAACGAATGACATTTTAAATAGTACTCTTGGGTAGGTGTCTCACTACCCTAGCACATGAGTTAACTAGTAATTGTTATTCCTTGAGACTAATTTGCAATTCTTCTTCTAGTGCTACTGGTTCACTGTAGAGTTTGGACTGTGTCGCCAAGATGGACAAGTGAAAGCTTTCGGGGCTGGTTTACTCTCCTCCTTCGGAGAGCTAACGTACTGCCTGAGTGACAAGCCTGAACTGAGATCGTTTGACCCCCCAAAGACAGCTCTCCAAGCCTACCCCATCACTGAGTATCAGCCGATCTACTATGTTGCGGAGAGCTTCGATGACGCCAAGGAGAAAATGATGTAAGCACAACAGATAGTAACAGTTAATTAAAAAAAAGAGTCGCACGCAGCATGCTGACGTGTGGGAAGTGAATTTCCACATTTAAACCTCTTCAAAAATCAAATAATGGGTTTAATTAAACCAACACTTGTGACATTTTTTAGAAAATTGAAAAATGTTATTTTTGGCTGTTCTGATGCTCCTGGTTATATTTAAATTCACTATAGGATGGCAATATTGTACAAAGGCAAAGGTTAGAAGGAGGTATAGTCAGGATATCAAGTTTGTGTAGGGGTATTGGGGGTAATAAAACTGCATCAAGATAAATGAAAAACAGTCTTTTCTAGTGTAAAATCCCCACAAGACAACATACTGTGTTTAGACAATTAACATTTTCTTTAATAACTCGGGAAATATTTGTGCTAGAATGATGAGGGAGGGCTTAAAACTGTTAGCTTTTTTCGTTCAAAAATGTATTATGGAATCATTTTACGTTCGGGGCTTTCTGACCCTTTTTGGGCCCAAAAACTCAAAATTTATAAAATTAAATCCCCAAAAAAGGGAGTTGGAGTTGTCCGATTGTTTTGCCTAACGAACTTGTCTGACTGTTTACAGAAGGGAAGGTTCCTACCAAATTTCAAGTAAATCGGACAAAAATTGCGACAGCTAGAGTGCGAACACATATATATATTTAGACTTGTATACTCAGTTACGGTACTTATTTCCTACATATAATATAAATACATATATGTATATATATATATATATATATATGAAGTTGTTAGCGACCCCTCAAAACGTGTTCAAGGGGTCACGTTAGGAACTTCTATGGTGGTCCGGGCTTAAGTTTCACTGTGCGGATTATGCTATTAGTTCACATTTCCGTAGGAAATTGACTAATAAGCTCACAGTGTAGTGGAAAACTTCTTGGCAAATTCATTACCCTGATAATTTGGTCGTCACATTTTATTCATTCACTCATTATTCTAATAGTTTCTCAGGTAATCAAAATAGTCACCATTGTAAGTTGTAAGAACTTGCCAAAAACTTACGTGGTTTCCATATTAGGTAGAGTCCTGATATTCTCTGTCTCACATTCACTGTGCAGTACAGGTCTTATGGAAGATGGCCGTGTTACTACCTGAGCTGAGTGCATTTTGGTTTTGTTACGGGGGTTGCATCAACTGTCCCTGCAACTCGCATGAAAGCGTTCAAGTAAATGCTTTCAGGATGGCTCGTACACTTTGAATTGCCATTTGAAATACATAGCTAATGGGCGCTCCACCCTGCATGGGAACGTGGAGCTGAGTATGGTATAGACTTAGCCATTCTTTCAAAATCTGAAGCAAGCTGCAATGTTCGTAACTTGAGATAATGAGAATTAAGTTATTTATTACTGAAAGAAAAAGGTTTTATGGATAGACATACTACACGTATTTATTCAGAGAAAATCCCTCGAAAGTGATTGCCACGTACTACCTAAATATGTGACAAAGACGCATAAAAAAGAGTGAAACCATGACTAGATATTTTTTGGAAACTATGTAACCTTAAGAGTAGGTACCAAGAAAATAATTTTAATTGGCAATACGGATTTAATTAATACACATCTCTTATTTCCGACTTGTGTTGCAGAAAATATGCCCAAACGATACCGAGGGACTTTGGAGTCAGGTACAACCCATATACTCAAAGTGTTGAGATCCTCGACTCAAAACCGCAAATACAGGAGCTCATCAACGAACTCTCTCACGATATCAACTTCCTAAGCGACGTAGTACAGAAGATAGGAGTATAAGCCTTTAGTACCTGATTTTGTAAAATAATAAGTTAGACATAGTTGATCATTTGTATGTAGAAAATGTGTAAGTTTTAACCTCGAATAAAGTATTTTATTAAAGTACATTTACATTTTCTCTTCTGAACCAGAACCATTTTGAAGGCTCTGAGTTATCTATATATTCATCATTGAAGTATCATACAATGAGCATACTTATTTAATTTCCGTGGGAATGCAGATTTTTGGTTCTTATAAAAATAAACCGAGTGGACATGACATCACAGAAGAAACAAGGGGTAAATTTCCTTGTCGTGCGGTGTAACAATACAATTTTAATTTTATTCAGGAAGCTTTGTAAATTAACTAAAGTAATATTCTACCTGCTCCAGGATACCTACTCCACACAGGATATTTTGTGCTACAATCTAACACTACATTTACACTAGACACATTTTTAAAGATTTCAATTTTTTTTATTTGATTAATCAGAAACTCTATTAAAAGAAGTATTTCTTGACTTTTGTTCAGCAATTTTAGGCTTCTAAATTATTAATGTTTGGTATCAATCAACAGCTCTTACTTTCTAGCTGTGCCTTTTGGGACTATGTAGAAAACCACCGGTGTATCCACCTTCAGGGCTCTGCCCTTCAGTCCATAACATTTTTTATGTTAATCTTTCGGAGGTATTTTATTTAGGAAGACAGCTGATTATAATATAAAATGTTCAAAACATGGCTCTCTGTGTCTGTGAGAACCCCAAGCAGAGAACGGGACACTAGCTAGTTCCAATTAATTAACGGGACACTAGCTAGTTCCTATTAATTAACGGGACACTAGCTAGTTCCAATTAATTAACGGGACACTAGCTAGTTCCAATTAATTAACGGGACACTAGCTAGTTCCAATTAATTAACGGGACACTAGCTAGTTCCAATTAATTAACGGGACACTAGCTAGTTCCAATTAATTAACGGGACACTAGCTAGTTCCAATTAATTAACGGGACACTAGCTAGTTCCAATTAATTAACGGGACACTAGCTAGTTCCAATTAATTAACGGGACACTAGCTAGTTCCAATTAATTAACGGGACACTAGCTAGTTCCAATTAATTAACGGGACACTAGCTAGTTCCAATTAATTAACGGGACACTAGCTAGTTCCAATTAATTAACGGGACACTAGCTAGTTCCAATTAATTAACGGGACACTAGCTAGTTCCTATTAATTAACGGGACACTAGCTAGTTCCTATTAATTAACGGGACACTAGCTAGTTCCAATTAATTAACGGGACACTAGCTAGTTCCAATTAATTAACGGGACACTAGCTAGTTCCTATTAATTAACGGGACACTAGCTAGTTCCAATTAATTAACGGGACACTAGCTAGTTCCAATTAATTAACGGGACACTAGCTAGTTCCAATTAATTAACGGGACACTAGCTAGTTCCAATTAATTAACGGGACACTAGCTAGTTCCAATTAATTAACGGGACACTAGCTAGTTCCAATTAATTAACGGGACACTAGCTAGTTCCAATTAATTAACGGGACACTAGCTAGTTCCAATTAATTAACGGGACACTAGCTAGTTCCAATTAATTAACGGGACACTAGCTAGTTCCAATTAATTAACGGGACACTAGCTAGTTCCAATTAATTAACGGGACACTAGCTAGTTCCAATTAATTAACGGGACACTAGCTAGTTCCAATTAATTAACGGGACACTAGCTAGTTCCTATTAATTAACGGGACACTAGCTAGTTCCAATTAATTAACGGGACACTAGCTAGTTCCTATTAATTAACGGGACACTAGCTAGTTCCTATTAATTAACGGGACACTAGCTAGTTCCTATTAATTAACGGGACACTAGCTAGTTCCAATTAATTAACGGGACACTAGCTAGTTCCAATTAATTAAAGGGACACTAACTAGTTCCAATTAATTAAAATCAGCTGCGCTATTTAAACTGCCATTTTATCTTCTTTAAAGTGTGGCTTTAAGAAATTACTATGTGGTCACATTAAAAATTAATTACTTTAATCCCAAATGGGGGTTTGGAACTAAAAACATGTATTTCTTTTTGGGTAAATACAAATTTATTTGATACAAAATACATTCACATAAATTTTCATACATTTTCAATACATTTTTTATCTATATCAAAAGTTTCTCGGGCATTTTAAAATTGATTATAGACTAACTAAACTTTAAAAATGATAACAATAATAATTTTAATGCACAACAAAACTAATATTTTTCAACCTTATAGCTATACAAAGTAACTTTAACATATTTTATTTAGTTCCTGAAATGATTAAACTTCAAAACGACCCTAAACTTTAAAGAGTATTAATCCACATAAATAGAAAAATAAACGTTTTGATATAACATAAAAATATATTCGGTATGCATGTAGTGTAAAAATGAATATGTGGTTATTTAAATGTTATCATATGTTTTTTTTATTTATAAATACATGTACTTTCAAAGGTACAGTAGAGCCTCCCATATCCGACCATGACGGGACCGGGCCGTGGTCGGAACGGCCAAAAGGTCGGATATCGGGAGGAGCGTAAAATGCCGTCCCAGGTACAACAAATGAACAAAACAATATTGACATAAATGCACAAACTGACATTCCACATCAACAACCACGGCTAAACTGACAGTTTTTTACCCAAAAGTAAAGCATAGTATCGATGAGTCACTTTTTCAAGTCTGTACAGGCTCGCGAACGGAAACGGACCATGAGAGCGTGAGTAAACAATAGACAGACGGACAGTCGGATATCGGGAGGAGTCGGATATGGGAAGGTCGGATATGGGAGGTTCCACTGTATTTCAATTTCAAATGGCAACTTTATTTTCTGAACGCCGTTAACCCATGACTAATTGGAATGACCAGGAGGCATCACAAATGTATATCACAGTAACGTATTAAGTTTGCTTGTGAAACAGATTGGGAAGGCAAAATGGGAGAAATATGGAGCCTAAAAATAGTAAAAGCTAGCCAAACATCTATCATAACCAATAGCATTGTCAGCAATTGAACGTCAATAGACTAACACATTTTCTCTGTAAATCATTAAAAACCTACCTAAACTTTCTCTGGAAAGAAAAAAAACTGAAAGTAGCAAATTTAAATTTACCGTACCGAATTTGCATAATAAATCTATAAACAAACTGAATATACAAAACAAAACCTATAAATATTATACAATATCCAACCTAACAACACTCAAAGACTTTAAATGATCACACAACTGGTAACTAGGAATGACAAAAATGTTAAAAGTAGAAGGTTTGGTTGGTAAACAAACAATTCACAACCTTGATTGGTACCACGACTATAAGCTTGACCTTAACAGTAAAAAAACTATTTACATATTCTAAATAAATTGTTTAGGACTATAAAATGAATAAAACACACTTGAAGTAGTATTTTTTCAACATTTAAAATTAACTGAAAAGGTTAAATGAACAATTTACCCAGTAACCCTGCTTATTTAAAATGTTCCTATACAATCACTAAGTCCTTAACACCTGACATGTAAGACACAATGAATCAGACACCTCATACAACATGTATGAACACTTATACATTGACGACCGAAAGAATTTAATATAGAACCTATAAAAAATACATAAGATAGGGGCTAAAAAGATTGTCTAAACATATACTACTTACTTAAGAGAGATCAATAGTTACTGCACACAGGAAAACAGAAGATAAATGATTAATCCAGAATATAACTAATTAACACCAAATAACATCGACGGCACAATTAACTAAATTTCTAAAACAATAACAATAACTAAGAAAAAGATATTTAACAGTATTTACAAAAGAGACTAAGCTAAAATTAAATACAATTAACTACTGATATAATTACTTATCTACAATGAAAGCAAACATAAAATGCAACATCTCAAAATTTAAATTCACAATACCTATAAAAGTTACACGAATATAATCATAAGTATGGTTCAAATTTAAACTGTATTGCTGCTCTACTAAATTACCACTTATTATAATACAAATTTAATTAAACCCATAAAAACTGTTCTAATACATGATGAAGTTCTATAAAACTTCATCATGTATTGGATTTAAAAACCATACAATATCACTGTTTTCCAGAACTAAGGAGGTAAGTTTCTGAACCTTTAGAAAACCGTTTTTAAAACAAGCAAATAAAATTATATGAGAACTAGTAAAAACATGGATCCAGCAAAACTAATAAATTTTCACTAAAAATCCATATGATATTTAAGTGTATTACTTCTGTGTATGCTATAAATCATTCAGTTTTACTGGAGAGGAAATCGTCTTAGAGCCTACAGTAATTTAGTTATCTCACATCTAGCTGGCAACCATAAACAGAGCGGCCATTTTATGAGATAAAAGACAAGTTAACGTACGATAACAAGTAGCACAGTGGTTATTGTGCTCGCTTCATAATCTAAAGTTTGCCAGATCGATCCCAAGCTAAATCCTGAGAAAATGTTGTAAAGGTTCAATACTTGATCCAACTGCCTTTGGTCGTTGGGCTAGTAATTAATGATCCTGGCTAAAGAATCAGTCGGTTTTGTCAGTAACAAGGTTTTACTTTCAGAATTGCCTTATACACCCTAGGTGCCAAGTTTCATTTTCATTTTTTTCACTAAAAAGATTTGAACCCTTGACCCCTGAAAAAAAATATAAAATGCAAGTTATCAGGTAATGTAGGATATAATTTAAAATGTA